>CAJYYI030000365.1:570000-1195000 GCA_913789915.3 Sphecodes monilicornis
ATCGAGTTTCGAACCTCGTCAGTCGATAGAGGGATCTCACCGGTTTGGCAGAAACCGGCCCAGGGGTGTTGGTCTAGTACCCTACCTTGTGGTAATGGTGACGTGATAAATAAGGATTTGATAATGTCGTTAATTTCGTCTACGCTTAATTTATTGGGAGGGGATTTACCCTTTAACTTAGCTATGACGAGCTTATATGGTTTACCCCATGGGTCCTCCTCAACCGAATCAGTGAGATCCCTCCATGCATCGGATTTAGCCTTAATTATAGCATATTTAAGCTTTTTCTTAGCAGCGCGATAGTTTTAAAGCCTGTCTGATAGTAGAGCCTCGAAGTTTTCTGTGACGTTTTTTCTTTTATTTTTTGCCTTCTGCAGTTGCAGCAGTCTGCGCGCTTTGTTAGCGGATTCACGTAGCACTTTAATTTCGGTGTTCCACCACCAGACAGGCTTTTTATTGACATTTGGTGGACGCTTCAGGTAACTGGCTCTAAATGTTATAGTACTTATGAGGTCAATGTAGCTGTCATCATCCGCCTGGTCGGTGGCTGTCAGAGGGTCCGCCATTTTGATGATTTTGTTACAAATTTTTTCAAATTTATCTAAATTTATTAATCTTTTCGGAGTTCCACTAGTGTTAGGGGCACATCCTGTCAATCCTAAGTTATGGTCGGGTCTAAACTTGTGGAGTACGTAGCGGTGATCCGAGGCTGTATATTCATCTAGAATTTGACTAGTGTGTAAGGTTTTGATCAGTTTAGTGTCACAAGCGAGGATGTCGATTAATGACGTGTGGCCGTTTCTGAAGAAAGTAAAATCTCCCTTACTTATAATAGGCACAAGCCCCATGGTATTAAATCCTTCTATCGCTATTTTTCCGCGGCTGTCCATTTTCGTTGAGCCCCATGCTGGGGATTTGGAATTCAAGTCACCGGAGACAATACAACATTTAGTTTTTGTCTTGGATTTGGCAATCTGGTCGCCCGACTCGTCGATCCGATCTTCAAAGGCATTAATCGGAATATTTGGCGAGTAGTAACAACTGAAAATTGCGGTGTCATTTACTTGAATGGCGACCGCCCCCGTAGTTTTCCATAAGAAATTGACTTTACTAAATTTGGCCAGACCCGAGTTGGGCAGCCAGCTTGCCGCATCATCGACATCATCAGTATACCAATATTTTTGGCATCGCCACGGCTCTGAGATAATGACGATGTCAATCCTTTTATCGGCAGAAGTACTGTATAATAGCTCTTGGGCCATTTTGCATCTATTGAGATTAATTTGTAAGATACTAACCTCCATAGATGGATTTTAATTTTAACCTAAGTATTATTTACTCTTAAGTATACTCTGTATAAGTTATATATAGTATAAGTATGTACAATTGTCGCTAGATATTAAATATTATTTGTTATTTACTAGGTGTTACAATAGCTTAAATTAGATTAGATTAAATTAGCTTAATTTAAGTTAGATTATGTATCTAAACACACTATTTACACAGGTGATTTGGCTTTTATTTACTGTTTAATTGGATAAGTGTCTCCGTCGCCTGAGGATCAACCGGTGTTGTTGGCGTAGCCCTGGCCGAATTCTGTGTCTTGGCAATAGTGTCGAGTGGTCTGGCTCTGCTGTGTTTATTTTTTTTAAGTTTTTTGTAGTCTTAGACGTTTTTTCGATATACTGCGCATCGCAGACTACCATCGCGGTGCACAGTGATCGATTCCTCGATTCTATGTGGACAAAATTCAAATTTTTGTGTTCTCTTCTAGTAATAACGCTTTATTTCTCAGAAATCATGACAAGTGTATAAAAACTACATAAACTTAAAAGAATTATATCATTTGTTTAAAATGGACAAATAAAACCATTAACTGTGATGTTTGTGAAAATAACATTAATTAAATATTTTATTTCCTTGTTTTCTTTCAAAAAGCGGTCGATAGAGCGGTTGCATTTATGCCATTTCTCTTGCACTCTTTTGCAAAAACTTGTAATTTTTGTATGCAAAATTTTTTTTGCTGAATCATTAATAGTTCTGATGTTCAAAAAGTTTAGAATTGCATCAACTTTTGATTTCGTCTCTTTACAATCTGTCGAATACCAGGTTTCAAACATCAATCTCCGTGTCATACTCCATGTCTTTTCTGAAAAATGATATAAATGACTAACGGGCAAAAACGGGCAAACGATATTTAGTATCATTTCTTTGAAATAAATATGCTTCAAAACTATCAAAGAACGAAGTCCGGCCGAGTCCGGGAAAAGAAGTTATACAATTCTTCTTAAATAGTATTATTAGTTAACCTGTTGTATATGATTTACACGGCAAAATAAAATTATACCGATGTGTAAAAATCAACTACTTGCCTTCGCTTACATGCTCCATTATTTAAATAATAATTTAAACAACAAACAGACAAGTTATACGATAAAGAAGAATTAGCTTATTTATAGTATTCCGCACAGGCAAAACTGTAGCGCCGTATTACGTCGTAATAACCACGTGCAATCGAAATATTAGGTTATATATCGAACAAATGAATGTACGTAAACAAAATAGAGCGGCAGCGAAGATATAAGAAGTTGATCAAATTTACCATTTTGTCCGTCTGGAATCGAGGAATCGATCACTGTGCGGTGACCCGGAAGTTGACATACCGTGCACCTGGCTGATTCTTTGCATTCAGTTGCATTGTGCTGATCAGAGCCACAATTTCGGCACAGTTTGCTGCGGTCCACTCCTTCACATTGGGCGGCTATGTGGCCATGTTCTCTGCAGCGGAAGCATTGCGGTATGTCTTCGCGTTCATAGATAGGGGAGGTGCCCCAGCCAATCCTTATGCTCCTGAGTTCCAATAATTTATCAGAAATGTATTTCGAGGCTATAATAGTTGCATTTTGCAGACCAAATGCAGCGGGCCTTAGCGGCTTTATGTCAAAGGTGTTCGGGAGTGCGTTAGGTACTGCGTTCAAGATGGCCTTTTGTACGTCTTGAACGGTGGCATCGCTCTCAATTTGCCGTATGTGCAGTACCTTGGTCGCAGCCCTCCTGCCACCTAGTGCTGCATTACATACTTCCATGTTCTTGTTGACCAGGGTGCTAAACTTACTGGCCATCGCCAAGCCTCCCTTGATAGAAATGGCGACTCCTCCGTTACGAGTCTCTTTAATATTTCTAACTTGTATATTCTCCTGGTCGATGTTGATGTTCTTCTTTAGGGATCTTAAAATATCCGCATAAGATTTATCGCTTCCTTGAACTACAACAGTTTGTGTGCTGGGTTTATCCTCGCGGGATTCGGATTTGCTTTTCATTGGACATGACATTAATCTGAACACTTGCAGTACAGAATATAGCTTCAAGCATTTTTCGTAGGATCTTGGTGTTTGACTTTTCATGGGTAATAATGTTAATCTTATCCCTATTTTCTTCTCTCATGATGTCTCTTAAATCTATTATAGCTCCGAGCAGAGACCGCTCATCAGTCACATCGTCATCTCTAGTACGGTCAACTAGGAAGAAGACATACTTCTCGTTATGTATTTTGGATTTTGGGTCCACCCTCCTGTTAGTAAGGAGTCTGGTAGAGTTAACCAGGTATATAACTCCACCCAGTGCTGGTTCTTGTTGGACAAGATCGTTTACATCGACATATTTGTCCATGGTCTGCCGACAAGTACCAGCGGTATCATTGATATTCTTTGGGACCAAGCACGCGAGATCACCGTAGTTTTCTCTGCAATCCTTTTCGTAGTCTCTAGTATCTACGTTAGTTTTAATATATATGTTCTCAGGCCATTTTCTTTTCAGCAGGTCCGTCAGCTGATCATAGCAGCAGCCCGCGGAGCTCCAGCTCTCGATGTCATCGGTGGTAATCTCAGAATTGGGCCCTAGTGCGCGTCCAGTTGCCGTAGAAGTAGCAAAAGCCCCACCTGAAATCAGTGCCCGCGGCGTGAGAAAAATCTCCGCTGGTGTGGACCTCGACGCAGGTCGCAGGTTTTCAAGGTGTCCTCCCGAAAACGAAGTTGGGGGAGGGCTTCTAGTAACCTTCGATGTTCCAGGCTGGAACGAAAGGCCGGTAAAATCGAAGTTAGCTATGTCCTGTAGAGCGACATATGGCACTGGTAAGTCCCTAATGTTCTTGTTTCCGCTGCCAGGTTTATCTTGTCTCTCTCGAGTTTCTTCTTCCATCTTCTTCTTCTCTTCATCTTGTATTTCCTCCTCACTTCTCTTCTCCCTCGTGACATACTTCGTTTCTTCTTCCTTCTTCTTTATTTTTCCTGTTTTCATGTTCTTCTTTTCATCACTCGTCGTCTTAGTATTGCTTTTCAAATATTTTTGTTTTAGGGGATCCATATTTACATTCATCGGCCCTGGTTACCGGTACCCGGAGGCACCCTCACTCGGTGGCCTTAATGGTGGACTCGGACCATTAAAACTACCGCTGGCCGCCGTAGGCCACCATCAGTTTACCAGCGGTAGCGGCCAAATCTCGGTACGGCTGAATACACCGTGGTGGGAATACTTATGGTGATACTTCTCCCTTGTGACCTTTGGGAGACCAGTCTCCCAACTGCGCCCTCGCCATAAACCCTCAACTTGGCGCAAGGGGATTTTTTATTGAGGTTTTCTCCTCACGGGACGGCCGGTGAAGGCAACCCCACCGCCCAGGTAAAACATGACCACCTGGGCGGTTGTGTAGTCCATTGCTTTCGCGATGGACGTATGCGTGAGTAGTGTAATGAATGTGTGTGTGAGTGTGTGTAGTCTGCGCTCAGAATTTGTGAGTGTGGTGTGTGTAAGTATGACTGTGTGTGTAAGTGTGAGTGTGAGCGCGTGTGTTTTCGTCGTCGCAGTCGCCGAGGAGGGGAAGACAGAACAACGAGGGTGCGAGAGAACCAGGCAGTTAAGGAAAAGGTAAGTACGGGTCATACCGTTCAACTGGGGACCCCCACCAATACACGGTGGGGGTAGCCCAGGCGCGGACGACCCATGGAATAGGATAGGATGGTGGACTATGGCAGGGGGGGGGGGAAGATGGAAGCAGAGGGAGGGAGGGAGGGGACAGGGAGGAAGAATGGAGGGAAGGGACAGCCCGTTAAACTGGGGACCCCCACCGATAGACGGTGAGGGTGACCCAGGCGCGGGGCGACCCATAGTATAGGAAGAGGCTGCCCGTTAAACTGGGGACCCACACCGATAGACGGTGAAACACACTACAAAATCGACAACACACCTCTAGAAAAAACAATGACGACAATAACCACAAGATCCAATTCAAGACGGAACAAAAACCCACAAACCAATGCGCCAATCAACATAATACTACACAAGATACAACACCAGAAGCAGAAATCAAAAGATATAAAACCGAAAGACAACAAATCAAAGACACCCTAAGAAAAGAAACACTGGAATCTTTACAGAAACAATGGGAAAACGAATATAAGGACAAATACTTGTACAAATGGATTAAAAACACAAAAAATGGCATTCATGCCCAAAAAAAGACATAACCCACTACACCACTCAAGTTCTGACAGGTAATGGAATATTCGGAACATTCTTACACAAAATCAATAAAGCAAAATCTGATAACTGTTGGTTTGGATGCAACACGAGCGATACGCCAGAACATACAATTCTACATTGTAAGAAGTGGAAGAGACAAAGCGAAGAATTTATAAATAAGATAATGATTACCGAACCTATAACTATTGAAAAGATATCAGACAAGATCGCGACAACAAACACACACTGGGAACACTTTCAAAAATTAACATACACTATTATTAAAGATAAACAGGCAGAAGAATTTAAGAGAACAAAGGCTGACACCAAATAAATAAATTATAAATTACCTTAAATAACAAACGGAGGGCAGCAAAATATACATCACTATAGCGTAAATACCCAATAGTAGAGTCATAACCTGCAAACATAAAACGTTGTATAAAACCACAAATGAAATAAATACTAAACACTATGAAACGACTGACCAGCCTGTAGACAGAAAAATAGGGATAACTATATTAAATAAATAACTAACTAAATAAAGCCACCATGAGAAAAGAGTGGCTCATAAATATAATATAAATGTAAACACAGGTGTTCGGGATTAATTCAAATATTGTTCGGGATTGATTCAAATATAAATCGTGGATTAAGTGTAATGCGAAATACGAACATATGTCTCACGAGTTGTTTATGGTTGAACTCGTGTTGGACCTCGGCATCGCCGCTTCGCTCTAATTTTGCGTTCGCGACAAAAACCGTGCGCATTGTTTCGCACCTGTTAGACTGCGAGCGCACAGTTTTTATACGCGATGTTTGTATAGTCGACCGCTCCCAAGGATTGTCACGCACTCCCTCTCTTCAAAAATGCTAATTAGGTTAGCCAATCATGGCATTGTCGAAAATTTCGGAGAAGCGCGACAATCCCTGGTAACGGCCACTTCGATTCAAGTCTCTCCAGGAAGCAGTCGATTTTCTCTCGCGACCTCTCATCTTTAGTTTGGCGACTGCTTCCCCTCAATTCATTTGAAGTTCTGTTTAAGTATATTTAGTTCGTTTCATTTCTGTTCTTTTTCTTTATTACTTTTGTTTCATTTGTACATATAGTTCACAAAGTTCTATTAAATCTCTAGTCAAATCATCTCAATACAGTCCACTCTCTTTATATTCATTCGCGTGACCGCGCTTCACCTTCACCTCCACCTTCCATCTTCCGGCTGCACGCGCAACGCTGTGCGATTCCGGCGACCCTCTGGAGCTCTCGCCAAATCTCGAGCGGAGTCCCCAACAACAGGAAAAACCATAATAGTAAGACATCAACTACAAAAGTAATAGAGAGTAAACCACTACCGCAGAACCAAATGACCATTAAACCTCACAGAAATGACTAGAAACTACAAACAAACTTAAAACACGATATGAAACAAAACAGGTAAACAATTTTTAAACAAGAAAATGAGTACCAAACCTATAACTGTTGAAAGATATCAGACAAGAAGGGGAACACTACCAAATTAACACACACTAGTATTGAAATAAATAGACAAAAGAATTTAAGAGAACAAAGACCGACACCAGATAAATAAATTATAAATTACCTTAAATAACTAACGAAGTCCAGCAAAATATACATCACAATAGCGTAAATATCCAACAGTAGAGTCGTAACCTACAAACATAAAACACTGTATAAAACCTTAAACGTAATAAGTACTAGATGCTATGAAAGGACTGACCAGCCCGTAGACAGAAAACGAGGATAACTAAATTAATTAAATAAATAACTAACTAAATAAAACAACCATGAAAAGAGTGGCTCATAAATATAATATAATCGTAGACGCAGAAAAAACATAATAATAAGACATCAACTACAAAAATAATAGAGAGTAAACCACTACCGTAAAATCTAAGGACCGTCAAACATCAAATATGACTAGAAACTACAAGCAAACTTAAAGCACGGCACGAATACAGATAATATAAACGCTGACACAGGATAAACATAGGAAGAGGACTTTTTTTTTTTTTTATTGAGCCACTGAAACCTGTTGTAGGTTTATTTCGGCTTTCACAATTATACATTAGGCATACAATGTAAGTACAGACAGTCTTAATAAACGCTAGAGATGAAGTTTACAATCATTTAAAAACTGAAAGATGAATTCGCAGGCTTTGATATTTGGTTCCGCAAGGAATATGTCCGCTTTTAGAGGAAGGAAGAACTTGAGTTTGCGCAGGTTATTTACTAATTTGATTCTTTGGGAGTCGTACAGTTGGCACTGCCAAAGAACATGATCTAAGTCCTTGGAGGGGTTAGTTACACTTGCAACTCGGGTCATTCACAATGTTTACGCGATACAAAGAGGCTGCAAGGTTGTAGTGATTGGCCCTGATGCGGTTTATAGTGGACACAAAACACCTTTTGGTGAGGGCATCAATATTTTGAACAACCCAAGGAGTTTGACTTGGGTTGTGGAATTTTTGGAAGTAGTGTGTGCCCTTGACGGTACTTTGCTCAGTGACTGAGGAACGAGTGTTAAGATTACCTTTAAGTCTAAAGTGGCAAGTAAGATCGGTGAAGGGAACTCGAGGAATGTCCATTAAATTAGAAGATGTGGCAGATTTAGCTAGGCAGTCCGCATCTTCATTTCCATACACTCCTATATGAGAAGGGATCCAGAAAAATGTTATGGAATGTGAATTGTCCTCGCAAAATTCAACATATTTCTTTTTAATATCAAGTATGAAAGGACTTGTTCTGATTTTGATGCTGGTGGAATTTAGACTGTGTAAGGCACTCAAAGAATCGGTAAAAATAGCGAAAGATCGATTTCTATGCTGAAGAGCAACATCCAAAGCATCGCGCAACTTACAATACTTTTTTTTAGTCGAATGTCTAGGTCGTAGCAAATACAAGAACAACCAACATAGTCTGCGTTAGCAATTTTGCTACCATCGGTAAATATCGCTGTGGCGGCGTTATCTCTAAGGACTTATTCAATCTGGGAGTTGGGATCCACTGAACTACCGCGATCTGCACACAGGGTTGTGTCGATTGGGATGGATGTAACCAATGTTTTGAAATCATGACAGTATAGGTTAAAGTTATTATTAGAGATAATTTTATCATTTAGCTCGGGGAGAGATCCAATGCAAACGTCTAGTATTTTGTTTTTGAATCCAGAGTGTTTCCTTCTGGATAGATGAAAGTATTTTGTGATAGTATTAAAAATTTTGGAACCATTATTTGAAGCAATTTTAGCAAGGTATCGTTCACAAAGAAAGATTGTCCTATCTGATAGTAGCATCAGCTTGGATTCTGCTATCATTACATTAAGCGGAGTTAACTTCTACGATAGCCAAGTGCAATTCTAACAGCTGAATTTTGAATTTTTTCTAACTTATTTCTAAGAAGAGCTGTTCTGGGCCAGTAAACAAAACATCCGTAGTCTATGATCGAGCGTACGAAGCTTTTATATATTATTAACAACGTAGAAGGATCCGATCCCCACCACGTTGAGCATAGGAATTTAATCATGTTCAGAGATTTCATACATTTATTGTACATACGCTCTACATGAGGACCAAACGTCAGTCGGTTATCGAATATGATTCCCAGAAACCTAATGTGTTTAGATGCATCGATAATGCAGTCTCCTACCCTTATTTGAACGTTGTCGATGGGGGTTCTTTTGTTGCTAAAATGAAGGAGACCCGTTTTACTTGGGGCGAGTACAAGCCCAATGTTGAACAAGTTATTACTAACAGTGTTAATCGCCTTTTCCAGTATTTTTTTTGCACGACTAAGAGAAGAGAATTTAATGTAAAGAGCTATGTCATCTGCAAATAGTGAGACATTGATTGATTTTGGAAGACCAACGGTAAGCTGCGCAGAGTAAAGAGAGAAGAGAATTGGACTAAGTACCCCTCCCTGAGGGACACCTTTGTGGACTAATCTAGGAGTATCGTATAAGTGCTCGGCAAGTACGGATCTTTCACGCAAGAGGAAGTTAATAAATTTTGTAACAAGAGCAGAACATCCCAAAGACGCAAGTTTGTGTAACATGATATTGATATTAACATTATCGAAAGCACCCTCAATGTCTAAGAAAGCTGCAAGGACTTCTTTGCGTTCGATGAAGGATTCTTCAACTTTGAGGGTTAGGTTGGTCAAGTTATCAGCACAAGAATTTCCCTTTCGAAAGCCATGCTGGCTAGGCGGCAACCAGTTGTTCATCTCAGCCAAATATTGGAGTCTGTTCTTGACTAGGGTTTCAAACAATTTACACGTGCATGAAGTGAGAGCAATAGGTCGTAAACTTTTGCTATCAGATTTTTTGGCAAAGTGGATGAAGGAGACTTTCCAGCTGGGAGGAAACTCACTGTGACAGAACATATGGTTAAAGATATCCAATAAGAGCAATTTGAATTCGGAGGGCAGTCTTTGCAAGATTTCGAAATCTACGCCATCCATGCCTGGAGCTGATTTTGCGTTTTTTGAATCAAGAGCTGTGTTGAATTCAACGAAATTGAAGGGGGCATCTAAAAATTCGTTCGGCATGCAAACTGGAAGATCAAGAGGGTATGTTGGGACCCACGGAGGACTAATTTTATTTAAGGCAACTGAAGACAGATCGGATGGTTGAAGATTTTCGGAGTGATGAAAGTGACTGGGCTTGGTCCATTTATTTTTGAAGATCTTGCATTTTTCCCAAACATAGCTTGGGTTGGTGTGAAAGTTAATTGTTTCAGCGAAAGACCTAAAGCTCTCTTTCTTCTTTTTCTTAAATGTTTTGGTTACCAAAGCTGAGATTCTTTTGTAGTCGATCAAATCCAATAATTCGCCCGATCGTTCCCACTTCCTAAACGCAGATCTACGTTGTCTTTTTAGCTCATTGCATTCGTTGTCCCACCAGGGAACCGGGTTCATCCTATGCCGTCTAGCGGATAGGGTACCTTTGCTTCTGTTTGGAGTACTGTCTTTGACTGCATTGGAGATCGTGGTGAAAAAGAATTCGTACTTGGAGATAGGAGAGAGGCGTTCAAAGTCGGCCGAGAGGAAGCGAGATGCGAGATAATTCGTGCCGATCGGAACAAGCGTTCGGAGAATTCTGGGGTCGATTTTCGGAATCTAACGGTCGACGGGCTCGCTGCCGCGAAACACGATGACTCATCGCGCGTGACGTCAAATTCACGCGCGACTTTAAGCCGCCCGAATCCCAATTTGTCTGGGAGATGGCTCGTCATGTGCCTCACGGCCACGAGAACGCCGATCCGCTGCGATCGTGAACGGATCGCGAGTGGCCGTGCGCAGGCGTCGCACAGGACCCCTCGTCCAATCCTAAACAGTGTTACTAATTAAGTTAATTATAATTACTAAAAATAAGTTAGTGTAAGTGCCTCCACGAACAAATAAGTTAATTATAAGTGCGATATACAAGCAAAATAGATCATAAGTGTCTAATTAGTATTTCCAAGATTAAATAATATAGTTCCTAAGAGCGGAAATAAGTAAATGATAAGGTAGTTCATCACCAATTAATAAAACCAGTGATAACACTAAAACTACAAAATACAGAATAAATAATTCACATAAAACTTTAATTTCAACACACTCTGTAAAGCGTCAGAAGAGCCACTCTGTTGAAACTCTAGCTAACAGGAAACGGAAACGAAGAGGTATATGAAGTGTAGAGAGTGTAGGTAACAAAAATTATAATATAATAAATATATACAGAAAAGGGTATGAAATATGATACAGTGTAATGATATGAAATGACTACAGGTCGTGAAGCTCACGAACTGTTTGTACGAAAGATTCTCGTGAAGCTCACGAGAATCGCAGCGAAGAATATGGTTCGGTGTGCAGCGCACAGAAGTAAATACAAGCGTTAAGTGTCACTGTCGGTAGATAACGAGAGCGAGCACGGTTTGGACGCGCCTATTTATACTTGCTCGGGACCATCGGTTCGGAAGGATTGAGGAGTGGGATTTTTGAAATTGCAGGGAGCCGCCAGCACCTAACGTTCGTTGGCAATATCGGGGCATTGCCCTAACGACAAGTGCGGCGAGGGAGACAATGGAAAATAGGCGTTGGATTTAAAATATGGAACATCGGAACGATGGCCCACGAGACAAGTACGATGCGAAATATAAACAGACGACGCCGAATCAGTTTACCATCGCGGTCGTTCACCGCGATGCACGCGTCGAGCTCGATCAGCTGAGCTCGGAGAGGCGATGAAAAACGGAGGTGTAGAGATGTATTAGAAATCTCTTGAAATAAGGGAATCGAGTCGCGGAACGTGATTCTAAATTGGATTACATCTTAATCACACTCCAAGATCATAGTCTCAGTAAAAAATCAAAGGCAAGTACATTATTTTAAATAATTACAAAGTATTTCTCACATCTCATTAAAATCGGACTACCAAAACTCAATAAAGCTAGCAAAAATAGATCCCAGAAATTTGATCAAGAAACCACCGAATTGTTCACAGACTAAATCACCGTAGACCACAAATATTTCGTGTAAAACGTTAAGAGTTAACCACAGGTTTTGGTATAAAATCACTACCTACAAAAACTTATGTCATAAATAGCATTATTAACAAATTAAACCAGTCAGCAGTGAAAATCTAACATGGCGTCAGCCGGCCATTGATTACCATTCAAATTGTTAAAAAGGTGGACTGTATAATACAATTCAACAACTTTTCAACGGTGGCTCGAATATGAGGAGATAGGAGTTTTGAGGGAAAGTAAATTATCGTACAACGAGGTTATATTGATAGTGACCCACCTAATGGTGGGCCGTTTATTCAATCAAAATAATCCCCGTTGATGGACGGCGGTCTGCAGGTCCTCCGCTCTCCTCCGGGTCGTCCCTGATGCACCTAGCGACGCTGGCGTCTGTAAAAGAAAGGGTCGAACGAAGATGTGAAAACACTTATTCGATACGATACGTATCCGTTCGAGACGCTGTTTCCCGTACGACCGTGACTGCGATAATCGCTATCGAAGTAGGGGGAATACAGCCAATCTGCTCAAAACGCAGAGTTAGTGGACTGTATATTTTTGACGTATCTCGATAATCGCGAATCCGTCCGCTCGCACTGGCGTAGTCACGGTTAAACCGATTCTACTGCGTGGGCGTCAGCGTAAAGGTGGCGGTTAATCTCACAAGGAGGTTGTAAGGCTCCAAGTTCGATAATCCAGCCGAATTAACCCGTGCTTCAACAACCTTGATTCAAAGCTCGCGAGTGACTCAATACGTCGCGCGGCTATAGAAATCTAGGTGGAAGACGAGGTCCAGCTCATCACGTACTTGCACAGAAACGACTATATAGAGATATGTATATAGAGGCGGCGTATTGTAAGCGTGTTGAAGCCAGTCATTATCCCCACTCGGAATACTATCTCCGTGGTATTGACGACGGCGTATATAGCAGGTGCGACTATATCGGTTGAACCGGGTCAAGCCTGCCTAGCTGTGCCGCGCTCGCTCACTCAAAGGAGGGGGGACAGGCTGGGCCTTACCTGCGAGACCTGTGGCTGGACCAGCCAATTCTGACACCGAATAATATGCAAATCCCGTAGGAAAGGCAAGGGCGTAAGGGAAATTGACCTTCGCAATCCGAGTCTCTGTGTCTGCTGCGCGGGGACGTCAAAGCGTATGCCAGGGCGAATTGCAAGAACAGAACTCGGAAAGAGTGTCCTCCGTGTTACACGGGTGGCCGTACGGAATCGGAAAACACGATTCCTTCCATGAATTTCTCTTGAACACTTACACGCACAAGATCGACTATCTGCGCACAATAGAAGCGGCGTGTAACGTAAGCGTGTTAATAAAGAGTTTCTCTTGAACGGGGGGCAGTGAATTCGGGGAACGAACACGAATCTTGCGTCAATCACACCGAAATACACTTGTGCGGTGAAACAACAACCATGCACTGTTTAAGTACGAAACTCAGAAAATCCAGAGCTCGATTTATGTATTTGTACTGCCTGTCGGCTCTCTTACTGCGTGTGGAACGATCTCGTACACGAGATCAGTTCCGGTCGCACAGTCGTGCAAAAGCTCGGTGGCGGCTATTTGGTACAAGTATCCGATAGCTCGACTGGAGAGGGGACGACAGGTTAAATATCCAAAATCTAGATAAATTCTGAATTTGACAACTCTTGGTCGGGCTTGTCAGCTCTCTTTAAGCGTGTGGAACGATCTCGTAAACGATCTCAGTTCCGATCGCGCAGTCGTTCAAAAGCTCGCTGGCAGATACTTGTTACAAATATCTGATAGCTCGACTGGAGAGTTTGTTTGACAGCTGCGAAGACTCAGGAGAAGTATTCGCAAGCACACCTCGATAGCAAGTGACTCGCCGGTACGATTCGTGATCGAGTTACTCCTCGCACGTTTCGTGAGCAAGTGAACGCGAACCGGCAAGCGTCGCGAAAGATTCTCTGCTGATGCGTTACGCGGCGCTGTCTCTCTCTTATCCGCCTGTCTCTGTTCAGCGTATATTTGTATGCTGTTCTCTTTGTCTCTCTTTACCTTCGCGTCGCGAGTTTGAATCGAACGTTTTGCACGGTGATCAACCGATCGCCGTGTTTATCGGCTGACATTAGCTGGTAGCCAGAAAGTCACGCCGTTTTTACTTGAATTATTATGGGTTATTGGCCTCTCGAACAAGTAACCTCGGAGGAATCGCTAACCAATTTAGATCGCGACAATCGTGAAATTCAAGCACGTTTCAAACTAACGCGATATTTAAACACAAATTATCAAACCTAAAGGCGTATCCCCCATATAGTAACTCAGTTAATCGGAAAACAACCATCTAAGGCAATTACCCATTAGAGCATAGTTGTGAACTTTTTACTCACACTCACTAAAACAATCATAAGATATGCTCAATACTTAATAAAATAAACTGCAGGAAAAATTACACTTTTATTGATCACGAATTAAATGAAAATACAAAGATAATCTTACAAAAGTAGATATAGTACAATATTGTATAATAAAATCCAAAAGCCGGTCAAGCGAAAAACAGATAAAATGCCACCTAAAATAAATAAAAATAAAGATTTAAAAATCAAGTGGCAAACAAGCAAAATGACAAAAATCAAACAAATAAATACAGACGAACAGAGTACAGATGCGGAAACAGAGAGAGACATGGACACGGAACAAGGAGAGACAGAAAACATATCACCAACACCGGCACCTAGAAACAGACAACCATTAGGAACATCATCCACAACCTCTGACATGGACCTACAAACGGAAACGGACCAGTCAATAAACGTGGATGTTGCAAACACATTCATAAATACAATATATAAAATAATAGGAAGTAGAGAGATAAAAGAAACCAGCACAGTAAACGAAATAGAAAACACCATAATAAATAGTCCACCATCACGTACAGTCACCACACCTACTTCCTCTAAAACATCACAGTCAATACCTAATACAAAAAGAACACCCAGACACCTCGTCACACTGAAACAGACATATGATACACCCATGACTGCAAACACACCACAAATAGAAATAACGCCTAGTGACACATTACAAGAACTTTACTTAAATAATAAAGGTTTTGAAACTTTCTACATTCAACCAACAATAGAAGCGCTTGAACCAACTGAACTCAACGAAGACACAGCAATTTACAATACCCTCAAACAAGACTACAACAAGCTAATATATATAATAGTAAATAACATCTACAACACACAGAAATTTTATCTCCATAAAAGCTGATATGGAGCGTAATAGAAATGATCATAGGAAATCCACAAAATTCTTGGCGGAAAAAACCGAAACGCATCTAGCTACTGCTAATAAACTAATGGCAGAAATATTAAACAAGACCGCAATCATAGAAAGAGAGACTAAAAAAATTATTACCAATAAGGTAAACCTAGAGAAATCCTTACTTATTGCGTTAAGCCAAAAACCCAGTCCTTTAAAGGAAGGGGAAAAATCTATAAAAAAAGGAAACACAGAACCAAAGAAGGAGACTACGAGACCATTGGCACCTCCTCAGATAGAGAAAGTTTCACTAAAGGCCACTCAGAAGCCGCCTACAGAAACACAAAAACGAGAAACACAATAAACCTTGAGACAGAAACAGAGGAAGAAACAGACGATCAAACCGAATTCGACAAAATTAAAAAAATGTATATGCACACTATCAAAGAATTCAACAAAATCACAGCAACCAAAACTAACGTACAAAGCCATACCAGCAATAATAAAACAAACAAGAAAACACATCCAAATAAGGAGGACGTTATCAAAAAGTCACATGATAAAGAGGAGGAAAAAATGGAATGTGAAACCAGACAAGAGGAAAAAGAGCTACACCACGAACCAAGGAACAACGGAAACAACAACTACAACAACAAATTTCTAACCATTAAACCAACAAACAAAAATCCAGTAATTATGATAAATTCAGAGCATATTAAGCAAGATCAAAAAATACCAACAGTAAAAGTCATAAAAAAACTGAAAGAAACTAAAACTCTCGACCCGGCTAAAATCAAAGACATCAAAGAAACTAAACAAGGAAATATAGTAATAGAACCTAAAAATAACTCAGACATAACTGACCTCCAAAATAACATACAGACAAAACTAAATGACAATTACATGTTGTACACCAAGATACAGAAAACTACACTTGAAGTAGATAACATAGGTGCATGCACAGACCAACAAACCATAATAACAGAATTGGCAAAATATCTAGGTATAACAGAATAAATCAAAAACATCAAAATTGTAAAAATATGTAACAGAGGAATAACAGCAAAAGCGATCATTACAATTCCTACCCCGAAGAAGGAAGTTAAAATCTACGACAAACCAAGACTCCAACTCGGATTGCTACAGACTAAAATTAAAGTCCTACCGGAAGTGAACAGATGCATGAGATGCTCTGAACTTAACCACAAGACTAAAGACTGTCCACATCCTCCAGGATTTACCTTCTGTCGGAAATGCAGCCGCTCAGGTCACACTATGACAGAATGCACCAGCATTACATATGAATGCAAACTATGCAAAGAAGCACAATTACCCGAATTTAAGACAAGATACGTGGGTGGCAGTTTAAACTGCCCCACGTACAGAAGACAAATGCATACTTAATAAACATACACAGGCACCTCACTAACCAAAACCCCAACAAAAATATCATAAATAAAAGAAACACAGCTGTTGGGGACTCCGCTCGAAATTTGGCGAGAGCTCCAGAGGGTCGCCGGAATCGCACAGCGCTGTGCGTGCAGCCGGAAGATGGAAGGTGGAGGTGAATGTGAAGCGCGGTCACGCGAATGAATATAAAGAGAATGGACTGTATTGAGATGATTTGACTAGAGATTTAATCGAACTTTGTGAACTATATGTACAAATGAAACAACAGTAATAAACGAACTAAATATACTTAAACAGAACTTGCAATGAATGGAAGGGAAGCATTCGCCGAACGAAATGTGAAAGATCGCGAGAGAAAATCGACTGCTTCCTAGAGAGACTGGAATCGAAGTGGTCGTTGCCAGGGATTGTCGCGCTCCTCCGAAATTATCGACAATGCCATGATTGGCTAACCTAATTAGCATTTTTGAAGAGAGGGAGTGCGTGACAATCCTTGGGAGCGGTCGACTGTACAAACGTGTCGTATAAAAACTGTGCGCTCGCAGTCTAACAGGTGCGAAACAATGCGCACGGGTTTTGTCGCGAACGCAAAATTAGAGCGAAGCGGCGATGCCGAGGTCGAACACGAGTTCAACCATAAACAACTCGTGAGACATGTAGCGTCCGGTCGTACACACAAAAGAGAGTTTTTTCTTTCGTGCAAACGGCCAACGTAATTTACGACTCTCGTTCGTCGAAGCTATTTTTGAGTTGACAATTTCCAGGTTTCGATATCGCATGTCTAGTAGAAGTTCTTTCCAAAAGTCCTCAATAGCAAACAGAGACCGTCGTAAATTAAGGGATTAACTGAAGGGCACTTGGCCGAACTCGTCGGCCTGTCGCCACGTGGGCCCGGCGCGGGTGGCCTGAAGAAAAGTCCCACGACAATTTCATCCCCTCCGATCACCTCGCCGTTCCGAAAGCAAGCACGCCAAGGGCGTAAGGAATAGGCGGTGAGCCGGAAAAACTAACAGCTCTGATTGGTAGGATCCAACTTGTGGGTGAGCCAATCAGGGTTGTTTAGGAATTTTACCAGGGCAAACGCGGAGACGAGACTTCGCCACGGTTCGTCGAGAGATTAAAATCGCGAGGAGTCGAGAGAAGACCATCTTGTACATATAGAATAAAGTCATTCATTTCACTCCGCCAAAAACAAGTGCAGTTTCATGTAAACTCCTACCCACAGACATATGTTCGTATTTCGCATTACACTTAATCCACGACTTATATTTGAATTAATCCCGAACAATATTTGAATTAATCCCGAACAACAGCCAATAAGCCAAAAACAGATACACTCAAGATACTACAGACAAATATAAATCACACACATTTGGCCAGGGATAATTTAACAATAAGACAAAGGAACAATTATAACAATATCATCACAATAGCAGAACCAACAATCAATAACAAAAACTGGATATACAGCAGAAACCAAACAGCAGCAATAGAGGTAGGATACAGAGACATACTATGGCATCAACCCGAATTTGACATTACGGCTGAAGACTGGCTTGCTATCAAAGTCAAAGAAATCTACATATTCTCAGTTTACCTCGCTCCGAGTATAAAAATCGACGATTGTCACACAAAAATCGACGAGCTGTTCAAGCACATCTCAGTAAGATAAAAAAGAAAATCATGGTAATCGGAGATTTCAACGCACACTCCCCTCTCTGGGGCGGCAGGCGGGAAGATCAAAGGGGACAGATTTTAACCTCTTACATAAACCAGGACAACATGCACATTGTTCAAACGAAAGGAAGATATACATTCATAAAAGGCAGTAAAAACTCTAAAATAGACATTATGTTCACCTCAAACGACATGATTAAAAACATAACAAAAACACCTTTTCCGATCATCTCTACATACAATACAAAATAAATTTGATAAACTGTAACACATAAAAAAATAATAAAGAGACATCACACCAAAAAATATGGTAGATCAACAATAGCAACAAGATAAGATTTCTACTAGACCTCACTCGGGAACTAAAAAATCAAAACATAGCCAACACCATAAATATCTCACAAGCACCAGACACACTAGATAAGAATAAACAACTCCATAGCAATCTTCAAAGTAAACTTGACAATTGTATTGAAAATTATTACAATATAATGAAAAAGGTAACTAATAGAAATCTAAAAATGAGAAATAAGTCAACCAGGAACGAGGTCTACTGGTGGAATAATGAAATCAAAAAACAAAGAATTGCGGTCATAAAAGCCAGAAGGAAATATTCAAGAGAGATGACAAAAAGGAAAAACAAGCTCCACCCGAACGTTATCAAACTCAGAGCTGACCACAATATAAACAAAAAACAGCTACAAATGAAAATCAGAAAAGCGAAAGCAGAAAACTGGATCACCTTCATAGGAACATTGGATCAAGACCCGTGGGGAAAACCTGACAGAACCATCAATAAAATAATAAAAAACAAGAAACTTGCACCTAATGTCTCCCATACGAAAGCTATAGAAATTATAGATACTCTATTCGCAGCGGATAAAGAAGAAGAAGAAATACAAAAAAGACACAAAAACATAATGGCTCCTGACTCAGTAAATATAGAACACTCATTCACACAAAACATAATCCTAGCAGACGGAAGAATCATCAAACCGGACACGGGAGATATTATAACACCACCCGTAATGAAATCAATAGAAATTTGGGAAATAATCAATAACTTAAATAACAAAAAGCCCCAGGTCTGGACAACCTCAACACCCCAATTTTTAAGACAATCGCTAAAATCGATCTTCCGAGAATGACAAATGTTATAAACACCTGCCTCCAGTTCGGTATCTTTCCGACCCCCTGGAAAACTCAACATCTAATGCTTCTCAGAAAACCAAATAAAGATTAATATAAACCAAATAATTTTGCCCACTGGCCATGCTAGGAAACTGGTCGAACGTTCTAGAGAAGATTATTAAAAACAAAAAGGGAAACCATCTGAACAAGTCACCTTTACACTCACAACAGTACGGTTTCAGGAAAAATAGATCCACGGCAGACGCTATACAACAAGTAGTAGACTTCAGAATCTGTAGCACCAGAAGACAACTGTTTACCATCATGGTCACACTCGACGTCAAAAATGCATTCAATTGTATCAAATGGCCAAGCCTCCGTCAGGCAATAATAAACAAAAAATTTCCACCACATCTAACAAAAATACTCCATAGCTACCTTACAAACAGAAAAATAGTTTACAATCCAAAGACAGCTCACTATCACATTGAAAGAAAAATATATAGGGGGGTACCACAAGGTTCCATCATCGGTCCAACGCTCTGGAATCTCGCATATGACAGCATTTTTCAGATACAGCTCTCAAAAAACTCCAAGCTAGTAGCTTTTGCAGATGACGTCGCCCTCATTGCCTGTGACAGAAACATCGACACATTAAAAGATAAAATCAAACAGGACATAGAAGAAATAGAAAGATGGATGACAAGCAACGGACTTACCCCAGCAAAAGAGAAAACGGAAACTATTGCACTAAACAGGAAGATAATTCCGCTACCGCTTACACTATCGCTAACAGACCAAATAGACATAGAACTCAAAGACACGTTAAAATACCTTGGCTTATACATGGACAAATACAACACATACTATACACATATCGAGAAAGTTACCACAAAGGCAATCCGTCAAGCTGCACTTCTAACAAAATTGACCCCAAACATCGATGGCCCGGGTTACAACACGAGAAGGCTCTACTATAATATTTTCGAGTCAATAATCTTATATTGTTCCAACATATGGTATAATGCCATCAAAATAAACCGAAACAAAACAAGACTAAGAAATGCCCAGAAAAACGCTCTAGCAAAAATAATGGGAGCATATAACTCAACCCCGCTAATCTACTTAAACGTTCTAACTAATACGCCGGACATTATTGAAATAATTCAAGAAAGAGACAAACTCCTAACATGAGAAAGGCAATTCAAAATCATAAATCAACTCCAATAAACTACCGTGACGACCATAATAACCAGAGCAACATCCATTCGCAATAACACTACAGTAACTGAAAAATTAACCAACCCACTCACCGCAGATGATCTGTCATCAGAAGCAATAACCAAACAATTCAAAAGCAGGAGAAATGATATTAAAAATAAACTACGTTCTGACACTCTAGCCGCTCTACAAAAACAATGGGAAACCGATTATTCAGATAAACACCTATACAAATGGGTGAAGAACATAAAATAATGGCATTCATTACCTAAAAAAGACATCACTCACTATACTTCACAAATACTCACAGGAAATGGAATATTCGGCACATTCCTACTTAAAATAAACAAGGCGAAATCAGATATTTGCTGGTTCGGCTGCAATACTCCTGATACACCGGAACATACCATATTATATTGCAGAAAATGGGACTCACTGCGAGACGAGTTCCTGGACAACATAGGGATAATCGGACCACCTACAATAGAAAAGATTTCATATAAAATTACAACATCCACCGCACATTGGGAAAAATTTCAAAAACTCACTTACACTATTATCAGGGACAAACAAGAAGAGGAATACAGAAGAATGAAAGCCGGTACCAAGTAATAAATTACAGTTAATATTAGCACAGCCCAGTAAACCTAACCTACAGCATGACTTGTCTCCATAGCACTAAAACTCACACCTGTAAACAAACAAATCATATTAATTAAACTCAGCACTACACGAATAAGCTTAGACACTATCTAAAAATAAATAAATATAAATAACACTAGGATAAAGTAAAAATCAGAGAGTAGATAACGTAAATAACGAGGACTTCAACATCCACGAACCATAAACTTACATCACACGAAACAGATAAGACCAAACGAGTAAACCACAGACTATAATCATAGTAGAAGGGAACCCAACACCATTGATTATAAAACAGAGATCAGCTCCCGAACCAACGGATACCACCGAAACCATAAAACACATATAATCTAGACAGGAAGATTAACATTAGAATAAATTCAGCATAGAGTGGATACTTAAGGTGGTGCTGAAGTATAGCGCAACAGCAGTACCGGCCGATAAAAGAAAAGCCACCTGTCCAATGGGTAAACAGGACTACAGTGCACGGAGGAATTTTAGTGGGTAGTCAAGGTCAAACTTTGGAGTCCCACACGGCCTCCGGATTGCATTACGTCCGGGGGTTTGTACGTAAAAGCATTTAACCTCCCTGCACTATAAACAATAAAAAAAGGCCTGGGTTACCACCTAAAATCCACGAACACGAAGCCGGTCAACAACGTTGAACAACTGTTAAAACAGCTCTCGCCACCTGAAAAAAAGAATTAATTAACTTCTCTCCAAAATCCAAATCTCTCTCCATCTCTCACACACACCCAACCTTACCAAGCCCCGCGCACACGATAAAACACGACAAATAACGATAACAAACGATATATCTCCTTAATTTACTTCTAAAAACTCTCGATTCGACACATGTCAACAAATCCTGCTCTTCAACCATAAACTATAAAAACTCGACGCCGCGAAAAGCGAAGAGAAACTCGACAAACCACTAGAGATAAATAATTCACGAAACCACCGACAGATGACGCGCGCGAAAATCACTAGATTCGAGAATAAAACTTCTTAAACAAATTTAAACACTAAAAGACTAAGAAATAACTAATTTCAACACATAAAAACATTTAATAACACATTTTAACTCACTTGAAACATAAGTAACCCTAGAATCAACTCCTAAAAACTCTGCAAATAGATCGATTCAAGGTCATAACAAGGTCATCACTCGCGCAATAAATCTTCAAAGATACAAAGACGACCCTCCCCCGACGGTCAGCCAAAATTCCATGAAATAAGCCCAAACACATGTACCGAACGAACGGAAAAAGTCCATAAAACAGTAAATTCACGAAACGGTGGGAAGTTTCCACGAAACTCGAAAACAACGACGTACAAGCAGACTTTCCACGTGTACCCGTAACAAAGAAGCGGAAACTCGAAAGGGACAACCCGCTAAGCCATAAAAGAATCTCCGATAAAACCTTTCTCCCCGGCATAAACGGGGAGAAAAGTTAAGGAAAGCCAAAACACATGTTTGGAAACTTTCCAACGGAACGTAGAACCATAAAAAACTGACCGTTAGCCAGTACACGACAATTAACTTCTAGAAAACGGGTACACGTGTAAAACAGCTTGAAACGGCACATTGACCCACTAACCCGAAGGGAAAGGGAAGCCGACCGGCAATAAAAGTAACCCCGTACGGACAGTGAAACATCCCCGGCCGTACAATGGCCCCTTGACACAATAGAGTCTGTAACCGTATCGTTACATATAAAGATTCGGCGGCACATCGAGCAATCGATATTCGCGGATATCGATCGCGTGTAGATGTACATACGTATATATGGATGTGTGAGTAGATATATATATATATATATATATATGTATATACATATATATATGGATATATATGTATATATATATGGGTATGGGTACGTATAGACATCTATACAGCAGACCCGCTGCGTACCGCTGCGCCCCACCACAGCGTAGACGCGCACAGGCTATCCTGCTCTAAGTGAGAGAGCACGTATTCCCCCACGCGGCTAAGATGCGCGCGCATCGATCCCCTCTCGTGCGATCGAAGGAGGTCGATGCAGGAGCGCGATCCGGCACTCTACGTTTGGAATCGGTCGAGTCGACACGTCTCGCGAGCGGTCCGGTGGCGAAACACGGTAGATTCGTTAGAACAGGCAAACCGTCCTGAGATATTCTTGGCAAACCGTCCAAGATATCTTCGCGAACTACGCGCCTCAAACCGAGGAGTCGATAGTGCAAACCGCACTGTGGCACAGCTTGAATCGGAGCTCGAGACCGTTTTCTGGCTGTTCCACGTAGAGTCACGTAGATAAATAGTAAAATTCTGAGAAAGTAAAACTGAATCTACCGTACGCCCGCTCACGAAACGTGTTCCGCGGAATCATTATATCATTTCAATTGAGAGTCTAACAGGTAAACAGAATTCTAAATAGAACATTTATTTCCTATCACGGCTACCGAGCCGTTGTCAATATTACGTATCATATTTCTATTTTGAGGTCAATAGTATCTGAAGAGGTAAGCATCGAGCCGGTACGTAACATAAATTCAAAATCGTCGTTTTGCATTTAGTCCGTATAAACTCGCATCCTCGTGCAGATATCGGAGGTGAAGACCCGGGCTAAGCTCTGCCTGATCCGAAGATGTTTCTGTGCGTGTTTGCGAGGTTCTGACGAGTAGACAGAAGTCGTTGCCACCCGGTTTACCGGCTGGGACGTTCGGCTGTTCCTACGTCGTTGGTCGTCGCGTCGAAAGTGATCGAAATCCTCGATCCATCATAACTCACATTCTCGTTGGGATATCGGAGGCGAGGCCCAGGGCTACGCACTGCCTGACCCAAAGATGTTTCTCGACGAGCGTGTGAGCATCTGACGGCAGTCAGCGGTTGTTCTCACCCGGAGTAATTCGGCTGGGCCAATTTCTGTTACTGCTGTTGGCGCGTCGTATGTAAAACGATCGGATTAAGTACGATCAAGGTTGGCCTACCGAACACCGGAGATCTTTCCAAGTCCACCTCGGTGCTGCGGTCTGAACTCTTAGGTGTCGCGGGTCAGTCGGGGTCTAGTACGGGTCGCCATTCTCGCAATTTTCCCGAAACTCGGTGGATTGCGGGGGTGATGCTACCGGTCCTCAATCGTTCGCGTCGGGTATATTGAACAGAGTATAATTGTACTACTCTACGGAATTCGATGCCTACCTAAGGACGATAGACAGATTGAGATCCTCGCGTAAAACCGAGCATAGAGCAGGAATTATCAACTAACCGCGTGATACAGTCGTACCGCGTCGTGTCGAAGTGATCGAATACATCCGATCCACCTAAAACTCACATTCCCGTTGGGATATCGGAGGCGAGGCCCAGGGCTACGCACTGCCTGACCCAAAGATGTTTCTCAACGAGCGTGTGAGCATCTGACAGCAGTCAGCGGTTGTTCTCACCCGGAGTAATTCGGCTGGGCCAATTTCTGTTACTGCTGTTGGCGCGCCGTATGTAAAACGATCGGATTTCGTACGATCAAGGTTGGCCTACCGAACACCGGAGATCTTTCCAAGTCCACCTCGGTGCTGCGGTCTGAACTCTTAGGTGTCGCGGGTCAGTCGGGGTCTAGTACAGGTCGCCATTCTCGCAACTCTCTGACACTCAGCCGATTGCGGGAGTGACGCTACCGGTCCTCAATCGTTCGTCCGCGTATCGACTCGATAAGAGCATCGCGCGCGGCTCGTCAGGAACATAGGAATATCAGATACAGACTCATCCACAAATCAACATAGTATCACGAATAAGATTCCAAGGCCACACCAGCGTAGAGTCGTTCCTTGTTAGCGAACAAGGAGCTCGTTCGTCGTACTCGCGCGTTCCAAGCGTCGTTGTAATCCGCGTGTTTACATCGCGGCGACAAACGTTTTTCTAAACATTCCAAGCGTCGACCGACGCTGTTTATATTTTCTGTCGATTTCGAAATTCATATTATTTAAAGAATAGTACGGTTCGTAAGGCGTCCGGCCAATTTCATCGTGCGAGCGCTTAGGTCGTCCAGCGGTCTTGCAGCGAAAGATCTTACGCGTCCGTTACGAGATTTCTCCGTTGATTCGTTCGTGACCACTCGCGAAGCCTCATCGATGTTGATGGCTACCGTCAACCTGTGATATTAAAGAGTGCGTATTGCATACGCGGTGCGGTACACGAGACTGTAATCGACAGCTGGTAAATAAATCTCGTGTCTACCAGTTCATTGCTATTCGATTATTGAGTCTGCCCAAACCACCTCCGCTTTCCAGTGCCTGGAGGCACGAACCACCTTCGCGACTGCCTTTCGCGAAGAACACGAGGGGTAGTAACCGGCCCCATACATTAACCCTTTCGAGTCTCAGAGATTTCGTTCTAAATCAGTTCCGTGGAATCTACAGATTAATCCGTTCGATACACAGCATCCGCGATCAACTTAAATATTGGCTTTCAAAACCGACTGGCGACCAGAACGCCAGTCGAACGGTTACATAAATTGGCGCCCAACGTGGGGCGGAGAAGGTTTGGCGTTCAGTGTTCGAATAGCAGAAATGTCGCAAAAAGGTAGGACACGAAAAGGGGGTGTATCTTCGAAACCCGTAGACGACGAGGTAGAATTGCTCCTGACCAGTACTATGTTACAACGGACTCCTCCTTCACAAACGAGAGACATGGCTTTGCAGGACGGTTCGGGTTCCGATATTAATCACCCTATTATTGAGGAAAGGCAACAGCACAATCCGGTGCCTAGTCTGGAACAAATGTTCGCGATAATGCAGAGTATGCAGGGGGAAATCGCCCGTTTAAAGGGACAAGTTCGCGTCTTGCAAGAACGGCTTGATTCGCAGATCGGGAATCAAGAATTATACGATAGAATCACGGACCATAAACAACAGGTACGCGATTTCTATAAGGATATTGTTGCGCAAATAGAAGCTGAATCCAAGTCAAACTCAGATCAGATCGGTGCGATTCGAAATGAGGTCACCGATAGCCTCAGCCGCGTGCTTACGAACATCCGCGCAAATCGTAACAGTCTCGGAGTCGCGGATCTAACTGCAAGGTTAGATACAACAACAACGCCAGGGCCGCGTCCGTTCACCATCCGTCCGCAACTACCAGAATTTTTCGGAAAACCGACAGAGCGTCCACCCAAGTTTCTACGCGAATTAAAGAGATTCGTGTCCGCAGCTCGCGTGCCGGACGAAGAAATCAAGCTCATTATCACTCAGGCTTTGAAAGAAGGCGCGAGCGAATGGTGGGATATAATGTCAGAAAAAGTCACAAACTGGGAACAGTTCTCAACCGCGTTGCTTGAGAGATTTTGGAACTCGCAGATCCAACGGAAGGTTCGGGAAAACTTAAATTCAGGAATCTTCCGAAAGGAATCAGGGAATACACGCGTATCGTACGCGGTCAAACTCATCGGGACTGCACGTGATCTAGTTCCGAGACCTACCGACGGAGAAATAATTCAAATCCTCTCGCGACACTTTTCGCAAGCGATCGATGATTGCGTGATCGGACAGAACATCGAGACCGTCGAGGCATTCCTTGCACTGCTTGAGCGATTCGACAACGGTGGAACGGTGAACCAACGAAAACCAGAGGATCGTCCATTCCAACACCGGGAGTGGAATCCTAGACCGTACCATGATCGGGCGTACGTACCACAAATTAACAATCCGCGACCGGCAGTAAATTATCCGATCCGCGAATACGCGCGAGCACCTATCGACCCCGAACGTTCAAGAACTGATCCAAATCCCTCAAGACGTGACCCAGGTCCGATTCAAATGAATCGACGACTCAACGACCGTCCACGAGATGCTCGGCCGGAAAGAATTCGTGCGGTCCAGCTGGAAGATGATTTTCCCGAAGAACGGACGGAAGATGATCGGGAAGACGAAACGGGAAACGAGGAAGGAGAGCCTCAGAGCATCGTCTGAGCAACTTCCCCTCTCAGACGAGGAGGGTCTCCCATGAATCTTGTGGGGAGGAACCATATGGAGTCGCCATCACCTCTATGTTCCAGGATGTCCGCAAAGAATTACTGGACGAATCCACTACCTCGCTGCCATCTCGAGAAATCAGCGGATGTCCCGAGGTAACGTTAAAAATCGAAGGGGTACCAGTAAAAGCTCTGGTTGACACTGGGAGTACCATAACAGCAATGTCGGAAGCATGGTATAATGCACACCAACAACAGTTGCATAAGTGTCCAACGTTGCCCGTACCAGCTGTTTTCGTCATCGGAGCAACTGGAGGAAAATCTTCTAGAATTAAGAGACAGATCTGGATACAACTGTCCCAGGAAAATCAAGTCGTCGAAACGTCAGCGATGATCGTGCCGGGACTGATATGCGAGGTCATCCTAGGAGCGGATACGCTGAAAAGAACAGATGCAATCATCGATTTCAAGACGGGACTTCTGTCAATGTCCACCAACAACCGGTTAATTCGTCTAGAACTAGAGCACGGAGACAACAGTGCAAGAATGGTGAGAAAAATCGAGACGATTGAACCGCAGCCGCGTCCAACTGACCGTGAGGACGTGGTGACGTCATTGTTAGAATCTATCTCTGCGACACCAGAACAAAGGGAAAGGATCAAGAACACCATAGAAGCCTACCCGGAAGTCTGGCGTGAAGAGATCGGAAGAATCACATGCTATCAGCATCATCTGCATGTGCGAACCGACATGCCGTATTACAGTCGATCGTATCCAATTCCCTTAAAATACATGGAAGCTGCCGATGCGGAAATACAACGAATGCTGGACAGCGACATCATACGCCCAAGTACCAGCCCTTACATCAATCCGGTGGTACCGGTAGCAAAAAAGGATGGATCAATCCGGCTGTGTTTGGATGCTCGTCGATTGAACGAATTTCTCGTAGATGATCACGAAATGTCGGAAACACCTGATACGATTTTCCAACGGTTCACCAAGATCGGATACCTGACGAGTCTAGATTTAACGAATAGTTTCTGGCAGATCCCCTTGACCAGGGAGTCTAGAAAGTTCACGGCGTTTATGTATCGGGGCCGGTGTTACGAATACACCGTCACGCCATTCGGCCTAAAGACCAGCAGCGCTAGTCTCGTCAGAGCGCTTCGGAAAATTCTGGAAGGGATGGAAGATTTCATCGTGAACTTTATCGATGACATTTTGTGCTTCTCAGCCACGTTTGAGGATCATCTCAAACATCTCGAGATGCTTCTGGAACGATTGCGAGCGCATAACTTGACGATAAACATCAAGAAATGCAAATTCTTACGAAATGAAGTTCGGTTTCTTGGACATATTTTGTCGGCAGAGGGTCTGAAGCAGGATCCCGAAAAACTTGTAGCAATTCGAGAGTTTCCTCCACCGAAAAACTTGAAGCAATTGCGTGGATTCCTGGGGCTAGTGAATTACTACAGCAAATTCACTAACAAGCAAGCTGAAGCAACGACCCCGCTGCTTGCTCTGCTCAAAAAAGGAGTTCGATGGGCATGGAAGGAGGAACATCAACGTGCATTCGAAAGGGTTAAGGATGTCTTCTGCACAGAAGTCATTTTGAGCTTTCCGAATGTAACAAGACCGTTTTGCCTGTCAACTGACGCTAGTTTCGCTGCCATCGGTGCTGTTTTAGAACAGAGCGATGGAAACGACCAATTGCGACCGATTGCTTTTGCCAGCCGCACGCTAAAGGGTTCAGAGCTCGCGTACTTCACGACCGAAAAGGAGTTGCTAGCAGTCGTATGGGCACTCGAAAAATTCCGAACGTATCTTCGAGGGGTTAAAATCATATTGTTGACAGACCATAAGGCCATCACGTTCTTAATGAACAGCCGGCTGATGAGCCAGCGCCTCACTCGATGGGTGCTATCTCTTCAGGATTATGATATTACGGTCCGACACCGACCGGGGAAAGAAAATATCCCTGCGGACACGATGAGCCGAATTCTGGACTCACATTTAGAGGAGAAAGGAAGCTGCGAATTGCAGGTGCCCATTCACACAATGTTGGCACGCGCGTTTTCAAAGGAACTCGCGCATGCACTCAAAAATCTATCTGAACTCCAGCAGAAGGACGTTACCTTACAGCGGTATCTCACGCGGTTTAACGAGAAGACATCGGGTCTTCCTAAACGGTATTTGGTTCGCGAGGGGATGCTCTGTCACGTGGGAAGGAATGGGGAAATTCGGGTGGTTATTCCGTCAGGACTGCGCGACACGCTCATCCGCGAGGTCCATGAAGTATACGCACATGTCGGGAGCGAGAAGCTTGCTGCTTTGATCGCTGAAAGTTTCTTTGTTCCTAAGTTAAACAAACGCGCGCGACAACTAATCTCTGCGTGCGACACGTGCCAACGCGTAAAATTTCCAACGCGTGTATTCCATTCCGACCTGCAAAGCATTGTCCCATCGCGCCCATTAGAATTGTTATCAATCGATTTTTATGGTCCACTGCCGGTTTCTCGGGGAGGCGTGAGATACATATTGGTGGTCGAGGAGCTATTCTCAAAGTTCGTAAAGCTGTACCCCATGCGAAGCGCGACCACGTCTGTGACGTTGGCGCGCATTTTCACGCGATATATTCCAACGTATGGCAAACCAAAAAAAATCATCACGGATCACGGGACCCAATTCACCGCCCGAAGATGGATCCAGACATTGAGAAACGAGGGCATACATCATGTACTGTCTTCTGTACGACACCCACAAAGTAATCCAGTGGAGAGGGTCAATCGGGAAATTGGACGAATTTTCCGCACTCTGGTTTCGGATGCGCACACTTCATGGGCAAGATGGGTTAATGTAATAGAAACCTGCTGCAATGAAGTGGTACATGACAGCACGGGTTTTACGCCGACCGAGCTGTTCATGGGCAGAAAGCCTTCACGACCGTGGACGAAATGGTTCGAACTGCCACGGATCCAGCCCAGGGAAGATCAAGGTTACAAACTCCAACTTGCATTCCGGAAGATGACAGAAATGGCCCGGAAACGTTGTCGGAGAGCTAACGCTGGGAAGATTCATACACAATATCATCCTGGTGAGCTCGTGCTGATTCGGGCCAACCCCGTGTCGAATGCGGCAGATAGACATATCGCCAAGTTTTTCCATCTCTATGAGGGACCGTATGAGCTGGGGGAGAAACGAGGACCGTCGACGTTTGTTTTGAAGGAGCCGCACTCGGGAGAGGTGCGCGGGACGTTTCATGCCACGTGCTTTCGCCCGTACCGGCAACTGACAGAGACGCAGATAACAACCATAACAACGCTGCATTCGAGCCAATGTCCGACGACCATGGAATTCGAAGGAATCCCCACCTAATTCTCTGGGAGGCCAGGAAGCACTCAGCTCTAGTTCAGTCGAACGGTAACCACCATGGAGACAAAGTCTAAAAGTGAAGTAGCAACGCAAGCGTACGCTTACTGGGCAATGGTAAGCCGACCCACCCAAACGGGTCAAGATTACCGACTCGGTGCCCCAGGCCCACTGTCATTGCGGACAATCATGGCCAGGCCATGGATTTCTGTACGGGTCCGAGGTCAACGGTATGCCAAAGGGGTCGGCACGCAAGTCACGGCACCAAAAAGAAACGTGCAGACCCAGACCCCGTCGGGAATGCTTCCGTCTGAGAGGGTGGCCCTTGGGACGGAAGCCAGAGCAGACGTCCTGGACGACTCCTGGGATGTGGTCCCGGAGGAGTTTCGCCAACCGGACGTGGTTCCAAAGGAGTCCTGCGGAACGCCTCGGAATACCCCGTCGTGGCCTGATACCAGCAAGGAGGTATCCTGGGAAGAGGAGGATCTGGACCCCTTGCTGCAATCGGGCGGATTGCCGGTGCAGGTTCCGGTGGGTTTGATGGCTGACCCTCGGAGGTTTGAGGAGGACGACTAGGAACCCTTCGTAAGAGAGGAGGCTGGGAGTATTCTGTATTTATAAAAATTTTTTTTTGATATCCGCGGTTGTCCCGCACGCTGCGGAGATAGCCCTCGTGTTGCAAAATATCTCCCTGATATTATCATTTACGTATGTAACCATGCGAATTTAGAAATTTATTTATCTCGTTGTTTCGATTTCAGTGGAGATAGCCCTCTGGTTGCAAATTATCTCCCCGACTTTGTTGTTTACGTATGTAACCATGCGAATTTAGAAAATTTATTTATCTCGTTGTTTCGATTTCGGTGGAGATAGCCCTCTGGTTGCAAAATATCTCCCTGATATTATCATTTAAGTATGTAACCATGCGAATTTAGAAATTTATTTATCTCGTTGTTTCGATTTCAGTGGAGATAGCCCTCTGGTTGCAAATTATCTCCCCGATTTTGTTGTTTACGTATGTAACCATGCGAATTTAGAAATTTATTTATCTCGTTGTTTCGATCTCAGTGGAGATAGCCCTCTGGTTGCAAATCATCTCCCCGATTTTGTTGTTTACGTATGTATTCATGCGAATCCAGAAGTTTATTTGTCCGGTTGTTTCGACTGCGGAAGAGATAGCCCTCATGTTGCAGGATATCTCTTTGCTATGGTCTTGCGTATGTATCCATGCGAATTCAGAAATCTGTTTCTTTTATTGTTGCAGTGGCGACAGAAATAACTCTTATGTTGGAGATATCTCCCGATTGTATTTCGGGAACATCCTCGTACGTATGCGGGGAATTGTCGCCGGGGCTAGTTGTTGTAGCAAAGGTAACACGGGTTACAGAATATCGCCGTGCGATGGGGACGTTAAAGGCGTTTGGTAAGGATTCTTACAAGTACCCGGCTTTTTCCTGCCCTGTGGTTCCATTTGTATATTCTGTCACCGTCGTACGTCGGGTGGGTGATATGGATACCGGTTGACGACACTCGGTCGTCAATATGCACGTGGTGCATACGCATCCAGCGCTACATTTAGGTACCTCGTATCAATCGGCACGCGGAACGTTACCCATAGAATATACGGATTCCGAGCTCCTTGTAGGCGTCGTGGATCGTTTCGCGGCATTTCCAAAGTTCTTGTATGATCTCGTTGCCGACGTCGAATGCGAGCGTGTAGGCGTGTGTCGATTACAGATGGATCTCGAAGATCGTCGATGCATCTGTAATCTCGGTGGGAGGGGGGATAATATGTAACCGTATCGTTACATATAAAGATTCGGCGGCACATCGAGCAATCGATATTCGCGGATATCGATCGCGTGTAGATGTACATACGTATATATGGATGTGTGAGTAGATATATATATATATATATATGTATATACATATATATATGGATATATATGTATATATATATGGGTATGGGTACGTATAGACATCTATACAGCAGACCCGCTGCGTACCGCTGCGCCCCACCACAGCGTAGACGCGCACAGGCTATCCTGCTCTAAGTGAGAGAGCACGTATTCCCCCACGCGGCTAAGATGCGCGCGCATCGATCCCCTCTCGTGCGATCGAAGGAGGTCGATGCAGGAGCGCGATCCGGCACTCTACGTTTGGAATCGGTCGAGTCGACACGTCTCGCGAGCGGTCCGGTGGCGAAACACGGTAGATTCGTTAGAACAGGCAAACCGTCCTGAGATATTCTTGGCAAACCGTCCAAGATATCTTCGCGAACTACGCGCCTCAAACCGAGGAGTCGATAGTGCAAACCGCACTGTGGCACAGCTTGAATCGGAGCTCGAGACCGTTTTCTGGCTGTTCCACGTAGAGTCACGTAGATAAATAGTAAAATTCTGAGAAAGTAAAACTGAATCTACCGTACGCCCGCTCACGAAACGTGTTCCGCGGAATCATTATATCATTTCAATTGAGAGTCTAACAGGTAAACAGAATTCTAAATAGAACATTTATTTCCTATCACGGCTACCGAGCCGTTGTCAATATTACGTATCATATTTCTATTTTGAGGTCAATAGTATCTGAAGAGGTAAGCATCGAGCCGGTACGTAACATAAATTCAAAATCGTCGTTTTGCATTTAGTCCGTATAAACTCGCATCCTCGTGCAGATATCGGAGGTGAAGACCCGGGCTAAGCTCTGCCTGATCCGAAGATGTTTCTGTGCGTGTTTGCGAGGTTCTGACGAGTAGACAGAAGTCGTTGCCACCCGGTTTACCGGCTGGGACGTTCGGCTGTTCCTACGTCGTTGGTCGTCGCGTCGAAAGTGATCGAAATCCTCGATCCATCATAACTCACATTCTCGTTGGGATATCGGAGGCGAGGCCCAGGGCTACGCACTGCCTGACCCAAAGATGTTTCTCGACGAGCGTGTGAGCATCTGACGGCAGTCAGCGGTTGTTCTCACCCGGAGTAATTCGGCTGGGCCAATTTCTGTTACTGCTGTTGGCGCGTCGTATGTAAAACGATCGGATTAAGTACGATCAAGGTTGGCCTACCGAACACCGGAGATCTTTCCAAGTCCACCTCGGTGCTGCGGTCTGAACTCTTAGGTGTCGCGGGTCAGTCGGGGTCTAGTACGGGTCGCCATTCTCGCAATTTTCCCGAAACTCGGTGGATTGCGGGGGTGATGCTACCGGTCCTCAATCGTTCGCGTCGGGTATATTGAACAGAGTATAATTGTACTACTCTACGGAATTCGATGCCTACCTAAGGACGATAGACAGATTGAGATCCTCGCGTAAAACCGAGCATAGAGCAGGAATTATCAACTAACCGCGTGATACAGTCGTACCGCGTCGTGTCGAAGTGATCGAATACATCCGATCCACCTAAAACTCACATTCCCGTTGGGATATCGGAGGCGAGGCCCAGGGCTACGCACTGCCTGACCCAAAGATGTTTCTCAACGAGCGTGTGAGCATCTGACAGCAGTCAGCGGTTGTTCTCACCCGGAGTAATTCGGCTGGGCCAATTTCTGTTACTGCTGTTGGCGCGCCGTATGTAAAACGATCGGATTTCGTACGATCAAGGTTGGCCTACCGAACACCGGAGATCTTTCCAAGTCCACCTCGGTGCTGCGGTCTGAACTCTTAGGTGTCGCGGGTCAGTCGGGGTCTAGTACAGGTCGCCATTCTCGCAACTCTCTGACACTCAGCCGATTGCGGGAGTGACGCTACCGGTCCTCAATCGTTCGTCCGCGTATCGACTCGATAAGAGCATCGCGCGCGGCTCGTCAGGAACATAGGAATATCAGATACAGACTCATCCACAAATCAACATAGTATCACGAATAAGATTCCAAGGCCACACCAGCGTAGAGTCGTTCCTTGTTAGCGAACAAGGAGCTCGTTCGTCGTACTCGCGCGTTCCAAGCGTCGTTGTAATCCGCGTGTTTACATCGCGGCGACAAACGTTTTTCTAAACATTCCAAGCGTCGACCGACGCTGTTTATATTTTCTGTCGATTTCGAAATTCATATTATTTAAAGAATAGTACGGTTCGTAAGGCGTCCGGCCAATTTCATCGTGCGAGCGCTTAGGTCGTCCAGCGGTCTTGCAGCGAAAGATCTTACGCGTCCGTTACGAGATTTCTCCGTTGATTCGTTCGTGACCACTCGCGAAGCCTCATCGATGTTGATGGCTACCGTCAACCTGTGATATTAAAGAGTGCGTATTGCATACGCGGTGCGGTACACGAGACTGTAATCGACAGCTGGTAAATAAATCTCGTGTCTACCAGTTCATTGCTATTCGATTATTGAGTCTGCCCAAACCACCTCCGCTTTCCAGTGCCTGGAGGCACGAACCACCTTCGCGACTGCCTTTCGCGAAGAACACGAGGGGTAGTAACCGGCCCCATACATTAACCCTTTCGAGTCTCAGAGATTTCGTTCTAAATCAGTTCCGTGGAATCTACAGATTAATCCGTTCGATACACAGCATCCGCGATCAACTTAAATATTGGCTTTCAAAACCGACTGGCGACCAGAACGCCAGTCGAACGGTTACAAGTCAGGCAATTAACTTGAAATCACCAACGATAACTAATACCGAGAGACGAATTCAATAAAACGCGACGCGAAGAGAACGACAATGACCGCTCAAAAACACGACCGTATAATTATACAAATTCGCCTTACCGTCCATCGCCCCGACCGATCGCAAGCGACCGACTCCTGACATTACCTTCTAGTTCTCACAAAGGACAAAAATCCAACGGCCAGTACAATTCACTTTATTTTATACATACATTATACATTCCACCGGAATATACGACAACTTACACAAGCGTATCTCGCACCTCCCACACAAAGATCGAAAACTTTTAAATTCACATACCTAGAAAATTCAAAACGTAACGAACGTCACAACATTCTCATGGGGAAACTCTCTCGGTTATCTTATACTCAGAAACATCAGTCGAACCGAGCAGGAACCACGAAGATACTTGATCAGAAAACCAAAAAACATAGAAATTTAACTTTCTCAAAGAACCACTGGTCCAGCAAATAACAACAGGGAAGGGGGAGAAGAAACTTTAACGAGTCAAAATGAAAACGAAGAAACGGTTCAAATCAAACAAGAATCCGACAGGATCCTGCTCGGAAACATAGACGGAAATAAATATAATATTAAATAAATATAACATTCTCTAAAAATCTTCTCTCGAAACAAATAACGGAAAAACATAAGCTAAGAAATTAAGGGAAATATAATCCTAATATTAACTAAAACCGGACAGGAATCTCGCGGAGAAACCTAACAAAAACACAAATATCACGGAACAAATAACAAATTAAAATATAAAGAGGGGAAAAAGTCAATTAAATAAACAGTCAAAATTCAAAAGAAAATTCCATGAGCTTCCTATCCGGATAAAAAGCTCACGGAAAGAAACATCGATCTCATTTAAATAACATCCAACATTAGACCGACAAACGATCTGAAAGATAACCGAGAGAAAGACCGACACAGTCGGAAAATTACTTCCCCATACAAAACCGACCAAAATTCGTGCGAGAAATTCGGGGAGAAAGGACAACAAAGAGGGACACGGGGCCAAACACGCGACAAATTCAAACCGCGTTCCCTGAACTCCTGGTACGAACAAATCCGTGAGAACATCCGGTAAACGACTTACACACAGTGTACACACAAAACTGTAAAATAGAACGTCATGGGGAAAATTAACTTAAGATCGACGAGTCGAAGTACCACTGCCCCACCCCCCACCTCCCCTCCGCACGGCGACAGGTATATAAAGGCGGGCCAGAGAGCCAAGAAACCAGAAACGCTATCAATCTCCAAGTATGAAGCATTCACAAACGGAGCCAAAACGCAAGTCACGGATGAGGGGCAAGAGAGCACGAAAGAGAATCCAAAGAAAACGGGAAAGGCAAGACAAGGTGCAAGCCTTCTCAAAGAACCTGGAAGGTCTATGGAACCAGGCACTGGACCACCTCACGACCCATCGCAACACCCACCCCGAGACGGAGATACCAGTGCTCACGTATACAAGAACCAGAACACCGGACGAGCACTGGGAGCTCAACACGATGGAGGTCTGGCTGGTGGAGGCCCAACACATCGACGCCATGCCACCACCCACACCATCGCCTCCACCTCCAACTACTGAAAATAACAGTTGGAAGGAGGACCCGTGGTGGAATACGGCAACGTGGAGCAACTCAGGCCTGACACCAACGGACTGGTTGGAGAAATGGAGCCTCGAGACCTCCGAGGAAAGGGATATAGAGATCCACCAAGGAAACAGCAACTCCATCACCGTGAGCACGCCGAACGGGGACTTCCTCTTTCAGCAAGCCGCCCCTCCACCCACCCCTCCACCCTCAGTAGAGCTCCACGAGCTGATCGAATTAGACTAAGACCAATTTAAATAAACAGAGTTATCAACAGATACACAAACAATTATAATTATTAAAACCACCATGACGTTCCAACCATATCACACATGTAAACCATTAACATAAGCGCCGTACGTCATATTTACCCACAGCAGGAGCCGAGCCAATCAAGCGTCCTTAAAACAAATACCGCGAACAAACTCTCTCCCAACGATGCTCGATACGCACAAAATTCCGAAACAGCGACTCACTTAAAACTCAAACACACGGGAACTGACACTCCAATAAGACAAACGGGGAACCGAAGAGGCAGCGATCGTACCTCAAAGATACAAGGTCCCCCAGAAGGTTATAATAAGACGAACGCGGGACTAGACCGTAGCAAGTAAGACAGCGAAGATCGACCCCCCAACAGGGGCCCCCCAGAGGGATCAACTAAGACAAACGGGGGGCCTCGTACACCCCCTTCCACCCCTCTACCCCACAGATGTACTACCCCACTCCTCACTTCCCACAGATGGAGGCCGAGTACCAATTCAACTCCGACGACGATAGTTCCATGATAGAAGCGGAGGAAACGGTCACCTCCACGCCTATAATATCTGAAAATAAAAAGAAAACATTTGACTACATAGCAGGCAGACTCTTATAATGGAAGATAAAGAACAAAGTCAAATTCATTGTAAGGTACCACAACCTCAGGGGCGCCGGTCTTGCACTAGGACTGGACCGGATCCCCTTAGGTTTAATCGAAGAAATTCAAAGGTGGATGTGGCACGGAGAGAACTTCCAAGTTAGAGACCCCGAAACAATACGAAAGAAACACAAAGTTCACCTCTGGTGCTCCAACACCTATGTCAAGCTTGAACACTTAGTACAGGCCATAAAAGAGGTCAATCCGGAGGGCGACATAGGCTCCCGGGGAGACTTCGTTCCGAGATCTCACACAACCAAGGTTAGCGAAACCACAGCTATGATCTCGAACCTGTCCCTGAAGTATATCAGGAAGAACAAATACAGATTAGACATCGAAGATAAGACAATAAAACTCACGATAAGCGAGCCTAGGGAAGACAGGCAGAGGGTCATGAAATTCTTTACTAAACAAGACGAGGAGGAGCTAGTCATGGAAATGGACGAGCTCCCATAAGAAGAGTAGCTTAGACCCATCTCTTCCAAGAGCGGTTGCGGTGCATTGTACGGGGGGGGGGGGGGGGAGGCGGAGCCCCCTGCTCTCCTCCTAAAGGAGATGACTCCTCCCAGACTCATCCTTCCTGGTCCAGAAGCCATAATCATTAAACCGGCATCCTCGACCCGGATGAATCAACCATTCGGATCAGACAGAACCCGATAAAGGTCACGAGATCTCCAGGAAGCTGGAAATCCACGGACTGAAAGGGAACCACAAAGATCTTAAAATTAGAAGCCACAATAACAAACATTATAAACATTTAAGTAGAAAGAGAACGATTTACCACATGTAAAACTCAGACCGTTAACACTCACGAACGAAACGACCTGTACCATTGCCTCCACATCGACAGGAATCATTTTTCAGGCCATCAGCCACATTCTCGATAACGAATCGACAAGTAAAAAGTGACCAGTGAGCTCTCTGACCCGGACAAAAACCAAGCCTAATCCAGCACCTCAGCATCCACACGAGGAAAACGTGTTGGATTTCTACATTCAACGGACCACCGTAAGGTCGGATTACGAAATAAAATTAGCCGATAAACCGATGCGGTGCCGCCCTTCTCCGACAAACTCCTTGCACGGAAGCCAAACGTCGAGTCCCGAGCGACCTGCAACCTACGTCCTGGCAAGCTTGGCAGACGCGACGGGGTCAACCGAGGTACCCGCGACCTTCTCAAACGCAGCGCGCCCAACCCTCGCCGAAGATACGCACCGCGTATCCGAACTGGCCGCGACCGGGCAGCGCGGCGAAAGAGACAAGGGCGCGAACACCGAAGCAAAGCCCCGTCGTCGACACCGAGCGAACCAGGCGAGGCCAAAGGCCCGCGACGGCAAGACAGACGGTATACGCGTAAGGTCACAGGTCGGCGCCAGATGCTAGGGGGTCCAGCCGCCCCGCGGCTGGGCGCTGTTACCCACCCACCCCCCGTGCGATCGCTCTGCGATCGCGGCGGCCGCCGGGGCGGCCACCTAACGGCCGCTCCGCGGCCGTTTTTCAGGATTCCGCGACCACCCTCACATGATACCCAAACACACACTGCGATCGCCACACTCAGCGGCCGTTTAATGGTCACGTCCCCGCCCCCCGCGACGGCCCGCGACCAAAACGAACCCCAACGACCACCCTGCGACCACCCACGCATGCAGCCCCCCAATAGATCTAAGATAAATACTAATAAGCGAGCTACCCAGCTCGCATACTTATACAGGTCAACACCACGTACCCAGCTACCCAGTTCGGGGGTCTAATCACAACCTTACCTCCACAACTCACTAACCGCCTTTTAAGACACTTCCCAGACAGATCACAAAGGCACACGGTGAAGATAACTCAGATTAACCTAAACCACGCCGAAGGAGCGTCAGGCCAACTGACCAGGTGGATGTGCCTAGGGAAAGCGGATATCGCGATAGTCCAGGAACCCTGGATTAGACACGACGCCATAAGAGGCATGAACGCCGCAGGAGAGATCCTACTAAGGCACATAAGGTCCAACGACCTCACAGTAACGTCGTACATGGCAAACAACGAGACGGGCACAACAGAGCTAATCATAGCCTCGGCCTACATGCGATACGATACGAGACACACCCCACAAATGGAGGAACTGGAGGCACTCACAGAGTGGTGCCTAGACGAAGATCTGGACCTCCTCATAGGAATGGATGCGAACGCACACCACACATGCTGGGGCAGCACCGACATAAACCAAAGAGGAGAAAACCTAAGGGATTTCATCAACAACTCTGGACTAGTAATCCTAAACCTGGGCAACACACCTACGTTCATGAAAAATAACAGAATGGAGGTACTGGACCTCACGCTAGCCACACCCGGACTGGCCGGCAGGATTGAAGAATGGAAAGTGGAAGCAGGAGCATCGCTCTCCGACCACGAATATATAACATTTAAGGTGGACACGACCCAACAGAATATCCTAGGGATAACGAGGAACAAATATGACACAGACTGGAACGTATTCAGGGACTACCTAAACAAGACGAAGGAAAGAATCCCAAGAGAATACGGTACGGCAACGGAAATAAACGGGATGGCAAAATCCTGCCAGGAAATCATTAAAGACGCCTGGGAGGCCGCCACGAAACCTAAGAGAACGACCAATAAGACAAAACTCCTCTGGTGGACAGAAGATCTACAAGAGGGAACACGAAAACTGAGACAGCTCCACAATAAATGTAGGCGCAGTCACAGATACGAAGACCACAAATACTGGAAGACGCCAGGAACCAGCTGAACCGTAACATTAGGCAAGCCAAGATAACCTCTTGGCGCGCCTTCTGTGACAAAATCGAGATGATACCAGTAGCAGCCACGATCACAGCAATTCTGACGGAAACCAGGAAAGAGTCGCTAGGAGCGCTAAGGAAATCGGAAGGGACCTGCACCGATAGGGACAACGAAACCTTGCTCCTGGCGACACACTTCCCTGGATTCACAGAAATAGCGAACATCCAGACAGACGCAAACCCGCCGAGACAACAACCAGTAGCAAATTGGAAGCTCGCCAATGAAACAGTGAACCAGCAGAAACTGGAATGGGCCATACAAACATTTGGCCCATACAAAGCAACCGGAATGAACGGAATATATCCCAAGATTCTAAAGAAACTGACACCGAACATATTACAAGCTCTGACCAAGCTAATCCGGGCCAGTATAACCACCGGTCATATACCGGAGGAATGGACGAACACGAAAGTAGTATTTCTACCGAAGCCAGGCAAATTTGACTATACAGATCCTAAAGCCTATAGACCGATCTGTCTAACCTCCTTCGTGCTGAAATCAGCCGAAAGACTCATCGATAGACATCTAAAAGCAGTACATCTGAAAGCCAAACCGCTACACGAAACACAGCATGCATTCAGACCAGGACACTCGGTAGAAGTAGCTCTACACAGACTACTTAACACTATCGAACGAGCAAGAGCCAAAAAACACGTTACGTTAGTCAGCATCCTCGAGATCGAGGGCGCTTTCAACATGACATCAACCAGAATCATAATCAACGCTCTGGAACGCAGAGACGCAGAACCAGCCACAGTAGCCTGGCTGTCAAACATGCTGACAAACAGGAAACTGATGGCAACGAGAGCAGACACAACAGTGATAGGAACAGTGACAAGAGGATGCCCTCAGGGCGGAATCCTATCACCTCTACTATGGTGCTTCGCGGTAGACGAACTACTAAAGAAACTGGAAGGACTAAACATAACGGTAGCAGCCTACGCCGACGATGTAGCAATCGCGGTAACAGGCGCGAACCACGAAGAATGTAAGAGCAAAGCCCAGGACGCACTAGACCTGGTTCAGGAATGGTGAGAGGAATCTGGGCTCTCCGTGAATCCACAAAAACTAGAGACGATCCTCTTCTGTAACAAAATGGAATATCCAATACTCAGAGGATTAACCTACGATGAAGTAGCACTCCCGCTAAAACACACCGTGAAATACCTGGGAGTCACATTTCACAGAAGATTGACATGGCGAACGCACGTCTTCGCCAAAATAAAGGCAGCTAAGAACAATCTTTACATGCTCAGCAGAGCCATCACACCGACATGGGGAATGAACCCAGAGATAGCAAAATGGATCTACGACTCGATAGTAGCACCTAGATTAACATTCGGATCTATAGCATGGTGGACAGCGACTAACCTGTCCACCATCCAAATAGCACTCGGCAAACTGCAACACCAAGCGCTGAGAAAGGTGACAGGATGTATGAATTCCACACCTACCAGAACGCTAGAGGCATTAACCAACACTACGCCTCTGGATACCAGAATCAAGGAACTCACCTTAAAGACAATATAGAGACTTAATAGCTGGCAGCACTGGAAGCCGACGAACAAACAAGGCCACTCTAATATATGGGACACGATCGACCCGGACGAACTCCGGGCAATAATGGACATGCCAAAAGATAAAGGAATCAAAGAGTGCATACTCTTTAAGAACTATTAAATAGAGATCCTCGCCAGAGAGGAATGGAAAAACGGATTACCGGCCAAATACCGAAACACGGAAGTCTGGTACACCGACGGCTCGCGTAACAACGAGCTGACCGGAGCCGGATGGACAGATATAAACAGACATTTCGCATACGAACCGCTGAGCAAATATGCCACAGTATATCAAGCAGAAATGCACGCATGACTGAGATGCGTACAGCACCTAAACAAAGAACAGAAATCGAACACCTCGTATACGCTGTGCTCCGACAGCCAAGCAGCGCTGAAAACCTTGGCGAAGGCCAAATTTACATCGAAGCAAGTGACAAACTGTCACGAAGCTTTAAACACACTGGGCAGCGGGAAAAAACATGTAACAGACGTGTTTCGCGGTCTGTTACGAATCCGCCGAACACCGCCGGAACATCCGAGCCGCGGTACCGGCTCGCCGCGCCGAAGTCCGCCGAACACTGCCGAAATAAACCGAGCCGCGGTACCGGCTCGCCACGCCGAAATCCACCGATCACCCGCCGCGTCGCACCGCGATGCGTTGCCATGGTGATCGGCGGAACACCGCGTCGCACCGCTCCCCGTGCCTCCAAGCATCGGCTATATAAGCCGATGCAAACGCGGCCGAACAGTTAGTTAGCATCAGCATACCGACACGTTCGATCTGAAACTAGAATCACCGTACTTAGCTAGTCCGATAGGAGCGTTGACCAGGAAGCCACCGAAGAAGACGAGGATCCGTAAGTAATCTCGACCAGAATATTCCACCCTAGTCCACCTCCGCTCCCGACGGCGTAGCTGAGCTGCTCCGTCTCCTTCCGATCCGTCCTGCTGGCTGAGCTAGTAAGAAGATACGCTGAGCGTATACCGCCCTGCTGGCTGAGCTAGTGGAAGACAGGCGGAGCCTGTATCCGGATCCATGTAGTTGAGCTACCTGGACTACCGTCAACTGCCGTGGGAGGCCCCGTAACTGGCATCTTCGCCGACCTCGGGGATCGAAAGACCCGACCCGCGGCAGGGGATCGTGGCTTCGGCCACGATCAACCGCACGTCCTGACACCGCCGAGCACCAGGTCCGCGAAACCGACCGCGCCGCGCACCAAACTTCGATAAACGCGAACCACCGCGAGCGGCAGCTATCCCGGCGATACTTGTAAGTACACCGCCTCGTTTATTTCACGAACCTAACCTCTCCGCTTCCCGATCGTTCTCCTCGCCGGACGAACCCTGGTCCGACGAGCGTTTTCAGCACGAGGAGAACCGCCGTGAGTCACCGTACACTCCGCGGAAAACCGGAACCGTTACAAACAAAATCACGCTGACCTGGGTCCCCGGACACACCGGGGTCGTAGGAAACGAGAAGGCAGACGAAATGGCCAACCTAGGATCGGACGGGCCGGCCATAGGCCCCGAACCGATTATAAGAATAACGGAAGTGGTCTTTAAACAAGCCGTCAAAATATGGGCAAAATCCGACAGGAAAAGAAAATGGGAAAAGACACCCAACCTTAGACACAGCAAACACACGCTAGGCGACACGCCAATATACAGTTAACATAAAAAGCTCATGAAATATAACAGAGCCACACTGAAAAGACTGACCGGAATCTTCCCCGGTCACGAACCCTTACAGGAACACTTACACAGGCAATTAAGAGCGGGCACTCCTACGTGTACGCTATGCCAAGAGGAAGATAAGAGCGAAAACTCAGTACATCTAATCACAGACTGCCCTGCAATTACTGCAACCAGAATTAAACATCTGGGAACATCTATCATACAAAGGGACGAAATAAAAGATTTACCGGTACACCATCTATGGGTATTCTGCCGCCAAACTTTCCCCTGGAAATTTTAGAAATTTCCAGGACGAAGACAGTCACCAGACCAAAGGACACCCTCCGTCCCCTCTACATGGAATAAACAAAATTCAGAGGCACTGTTGCTCTTCAGCCAGTGATGACCCACACCTCGCAAGAATAAGTTGTCCCAAACAGAGGATCAAAACAAACGGATTCCTCACAGGATCGACCTAACAAATTAATATCACACGGAGATAACGACTCCATCACAGGCTCTCAGCCACCAAACAATATCTAACAGCCCAGACTGAAAGAGAACCACGAATTGTCCGACGATACGAACCGGCCACGCCGACAAATCGTCATCCCTCCAGCGACTCAGCCTCGGAACGTCCTAGAACCGATGGATCGCAACCTAAACGTCAGACGATGCGCACCGGCCTTGCCGACAAATCGTCAGCTCCCTCCGGGAACCCAATGATACGATCCTACACAGGATCGATCACAAAAACTGAACAACCTATCGGAGAACCGCCAGAGACTGTGGCTGAGAGACAAACCGTCTCTCTCCACTCGATCGAAGGCCAGTTGCCGAGAAGTTAAACCGTACACCACTAGAAAGAGATACGGAAAGACCGACTGGAGACCCGCCAGAGACTGTGGCTGAGAGACGAATACGCCTTCCTCCATTCGCTCAAAAGCCGGTCGCCGGAAAGTCAATCCGTACTCCCTTCCATAAAGGAAGTAGAATAATTAACAAGATACAGGGAGATCGACCGGAGAACCGCCTGAGACTGTGGCTGTGAGACATACACGCCTCGCTCCACTCGATCAAAAGCCAGTCCCCGGAAAGTCAATCCGTACACCCTTCCGAAGGAAGCAAAACTGCAGAGACTCGATCCGACACAGGATCGGTCTCCCAAAACACAGACTGGCAGACGCACGTCCCAACCACCGTTTTCAAATGTCACGAACCGGAAGAGGACAGCCTGTCACCGTTTGACCACACTGGACGACGATGCCACGATATAATCGTGACATCCGGCCAACCAATACAAATAGAACACGATCCGAAATCTAAGCGGACTGGCCCTGGATTGAGAGAAATTAACGATCCTATAGGGCAAACATCAGGGATACAGATGCAAATCGTATCACCATGACATCACACGAGAGATCCAACGTGTGAAATATCTAGCCGTGTGTTTGTAGGAGTTTCCACGTCGTGGAAACGGAGAGAGATTAGGAAGAGAAGGACAGAGAATTAGGCAGAGAGAAATAGGTAGCTTGAGGTAGGTAAGGGTATCGTGAAGAAAGGTGTAGAGAGATGTTCGAAAATAAATACTATATTATAACAGAAATATATACAGAAGTGAATTAGGTATACAGGTGAAAGCAAAGAATGGAAATAAGAAGAGTTGAAATGAGAACGGAATGACAGACAGTCGCGAAGCCCGCGAGTGCACGATGAGAAAGAATTGCTGCGAAGCCCACAGCAATTATATAAAGACTTGTAAATGTAGCGTGATCAGTCGATCGAGAATGTGTACTAGACAAGGAGAGCGAGAACTTGTCGTCGGCCTATTTATACTGCTTTTGGGATATCGGTTAGGAAAGGATAAGGAGTGGGAAGTTTGAAATTGCAAGGACGACAGCACCGACCGTTTGTTAGAGCATGAGGGCAATGCCCTAACGGCCGGTGCGTCTAAGGAGACAATGGAAAATAGGCAGTGGATTTGGCATATGAAAAGTAGGAACGATGGCCCGCGAGACAGTTACGCAGCGGCATGTAAACACGCTCCGCCGAGCGGTTTACAATCGTGGTCGTTCACCTGGATTTCGACATCGAACGCTAATAGCTGAGCACGGTGCGAGGCAGAAAAACTACCATGGCTGTTGGTTCTTATGCCGAGACCCAGGTGTATCGGGCAAGAAGCGTTATAAGAAAATTTAACGAGAAATAGCCGTGCAGTCGCGTGTCGAGGCGAACGAAAAGATTTTGAACACAACGCTAAACATAGTTGACTCCCCAACCAGAGGCGGCACTAATCGACACCTCGACCAATTATCCTCAAAAGGCGATGCTGGACTAATCTCACCTGTCACTTGCATCGTCCCCGGGGAAGTGGTATCCCCTGGGAAAACACTCTGGCAGTAAGGAGGGGCACTGACGTTAGGGATTTGTACCGCGAAAGGGAACAACAGGGTGGATTCATCTGATGGAACTGATATTGATAGCCTCCGGGCACGATCAATTTCGGTGAAGTGTCTACCTTCCACCGTGTCGACTTGCTTTTCACTTTTCTTACCGGAAGCGATGGATTCGTAGACCTTGGGGTGAACAGAGAGAACGGCAGTTCGTTCAACCTGAAACACTATCTCGAATAGGCAGTCTGAGCTACCCAGTAGCGAACCCTAATCATTCGATCTCTAGTCTAGAAAATCGCGACCTATTCTACTTCTATCACGATAGCTTTGTATAAGAAAGGGATGGGTCCGGAGTAACCGGACGTACATAGTATTGATAGTGTTAAAGAGGTGGACTGTATAATACACTAAAACGACTTTTCAAGGGTGGCTCGAATATGAGGAGATAGGAGTTTTTGAGGGAAAGTAAATTGTCGTACAGCAAGGTTATATTGATAGTGACCCACCTAATGGTGGGCCGTTTATTATATCAACATAATCCCCTTTGGTAGACGGCGGTCTGCAGGTCCTCCGTCTCCTCCGGTGGTCCCTTGGACGTCTAGCGACGTTGGCGTCTGAAACTTAATAAATACGAACGAAGGTGTGAAACCACCTATTCGATACGATGCATATCCGTTCGTGACGCTGTTTCCCGTACGCTCCTGACTGCGATAATCGCTATCGAAGGAGGGGGAGTACAGCCAAACTACTCAGAACGCAGAGTTAGTGGACTGTACATTTTTTACGAATCTCGATAATCGAGAATCCGTCCGCTCGCACTGGCGTAGTCACGGTTAAACCGATTCTACTGCGTGGGCGTCAGCGTAAGGGTGGCGGTTAATCTTACAGGGAGGTTGTAAGGCTCCATGTTCGATAATCCAGCCGAATTAACCCGTGCATCAACAACCTTGATTCAAAGCTCGCGAGTGACTCAATACGTCACGCGGCTACAGAAATCTCGGTGGAAGACGTGGTCCAACTCACCACTTACTTGCACAAAAGCGACTATATATAGAGATATATAGAGGGGGCGTATTGTAAGCGTGTTCAGACCAGTCACTATCCCCACTCTCAATACTATCTCCGTCGTAATGACGTCGGCGTATATGGCAGGTGTGACTATGGTGGTTGAACGGGTCAAGTCTGCCGAGATCGTCGTCACGCTCTCTCTCAGAGGAGGGTGACAAGGCTAGGACTTACCAATCAAGACCTGTGGCTGGACCGATCAATTCCCGCAAAGCGTATAATGAATCGACCTTGTCACAATCCGAGTATCGGTGTCTTCTGCGGCACTGGGACGTCAAATCGTATGCCAGAGCTTATGGCAGAGAAAATGTACTCGGAAAGAGTGTCCTCCGTGTTACACGGGTGGCCGTACGGAATCCTAAAATACGATTCCTTCCAAGAGTTTCTCTTGCACACTTACACGCACACGATCGTCTATCTGCGCACAATAGAAGCGACTTGTAACGTAAGCGTGTCAATAAAGAGTTTCTCTTGAACGGCGGGTAGTGAATTCGGGGAACGAACACGAATCTCGCGTCAATCACACCGAAATACACTTGTGCGCGGTGAAGCTACAACCGTGCACTGTTTGAGTACGAAACTCGGAAAATCCAGAGCTCGATTTATAAATATTGCTATTGTTTTATGGCTCTCTTACAGCGTGTGGAACGATCTCGGAATCGAGATCGGTTCCGTTCGCACAGTCGTGCCAAAGCTCGCCGTCAAATACTCAATACAAGTATCCGACAGCTCGACTGGAGAGTGGATTACGAATTAATTGTTGCAAAAAACTCAGTTAATCCAGAGTTTACAAACTCTTGGGAGGGCTTGATTCTCTGCTAGCGAGAAGAACGGTCTCGTAACGAACTCAGTTCTGGTCGCACAGTCGTGCCAAAGCTCGCCGTCAAATACTTGTAACAAGTATCCAACAGCTCGACTGGAGAACTTTTACCACTGCGAAGACTCGTGTGACAAGTGTTCGCTAGCGCGCCTCAATAGCAAGTGATCGCCTGCACGATTCGTGAGCGAGTTACTCCTCGCACGTCTCGTGAGCAAGTCTCCGCGAACCGGCAAGCGTCGCGAGAGATTCTCAGCTGATCCGCTACGCGGCGCTGTCTCTCTCTTAACCGCCTGTCTCCGTTCAGCTTATATTTGTATGCTGTTCTCTTTGTCTCTCTTTACCTTCGCGTCGCGAGTTTGAATTGAACGTTTTGCATGGTGATCAACCGATCGCCGTGTTTATCGGCTGACATTAGCTGGTAGCCAGAAAGTCACGCCGTTTTTACTCGAATTATTATGGGTTATTGGCCTCTCGAACAAATAACCTCGGAGGAATCGCCAACGAATTTAGATCGTGACAATCGCGAAATTCAAGCACGTTTCAAACTAACGCGATATTTAAACAGATAGCATTAGCCCTAACCAGTGCCCCGTAAGGATCCTTGCCGAATGGGAGGAAGAGGAACGAGGAATATGGATAGATATGATAGACTGAACACAACTCGCCGAATGCTAGGCAGAGCGCATACAATCGTCATTTCTCAACAGAAATACGAGCGTAAGCAAAGTCGAGCATTCCTGCGAACGATCACTCTCGCATACCTCGTCCGCGACTCAGCCTCTCCTCTCCCCCGGCAGGAGATCTACGATCTCCTGCCAGGAGGAGGAGATTCCGCCGCAGACTGGGTCTGCGGCATGGCCTTCACCGACTTGCCCAACTTCCGACCACTTGCTCAGGAAGAATAGGTAGAATGGCTCGGTTGACTGGTGACACACTGTATTCGGCTGGACGACCGACGGACATGGGCAACACGGCCAGTAAACCGTCTACCAGTCGGATGGAGGTAAAACTCTCTCGGTAATGCGCCGCTCTTTATGAGGCAGAAAAGGATCCTTGGCGACCTGATGCAGCCTTGCATCTCGGGACCGCCCGGATGTCCGAGAGCCTTAAGATACTAACTAACTAACTAACTATGTCTGGGTTCGGTCTGGGTTAGGTCTGGGTTAGGTCTGGGGACTGAGAGTATAGGGGCGGACTATAGGTGGCTCTGATCCAGTAGTAGGTAAACCCGCAGTGGCGGGGTCCTATACTTAAAATTCCTCTCTCTCCCTCCACCTCCTTGTGGTGGTCCCTGGGTCACACTACGGTGTGTGCCGACGGAGAGAGGGGTCCACCTGCGGGAAGTAGCACCAACTTCGGTATGAGGCTGTACTGAGTAGGTTCAACCATGCCAGGGAGGCTCATACCTACGGGGTGAAAACCGCGGGCAGGACCCATGACGTGTGATTCCAAGGGTCCTGTACACCGTAAACCTATGGACCCTCGCCTCAGGGGGACCCCATAGGAGCGGGGCATTTATATATATATTGCATAGAATACCTCTATAAAAATCCCAACCCTCAAGCATCGGGACATGGCGAAGGGGGTTCTCCTGTGAGGATGCTCATGGGGGTGGCCGGGGGTAACCGGTGGGCAGGAGGTGTTCCCCCGAATGGGGTGGCACCCCAGGAGAGTACGTGCCCGGCTAAGTCCGTTAACATCTATACAGTTTTTTCTCGTGGGAACTATGTGGATAAATCTAACAAAAAAAACAAAAACCCAGAAGGGGGGAAGAGAGAGAGGGAGAAGAATGGGGAAGGGAGAAAGACGGGACGAGGTCCGTCGAAGAGGGCGGTGGGTTCGACTCCCACCAAGGGGGGAGGCGTGACACCGGAGGTGCCGAGAGTGCCGATGGTGCTCACGCAGGAAGACCGAGACGCTCTCGATGAGATCGAAGCGATTCGGCTGGGGCCGTATGGGACCCCGGGGGCGGCGCCCGGTGGCGGCGCGAATGTGCGAGGCCTGACGATACGCGATGATGTAACGATCATCCACTATCAGGACTCGCACAGGTACGCGCCGCCGCCGAGCGACACGAGCTCCGTGGCCGGTGAGGGGACAGGAACACCCGGGGCGCCAGGTTCTCGCCGTACTCATTCGGCGAACTGGAGTCACATGTGATCATGGTGTCGGAGGATGAGGAGGGATTCGTCCCCCCTCTGCCTCCGGGACGGTGCGGCCCCTTCCCCCTCGCGGGTCAGGGACCGGAGGGGAGGAGGACGAATCAGCCTGGCCCGAGTCCTTCTGCAAAGCAGAAGGGAAGGGAGCAGAGGCTGGAGAAGGAGGCGAGTCTGATCCTGGAGAGGATCGCGCCGTGGATCTGACGGGGTCCGAGGAGGACGGGGAGTCCACCACCGCGTCGGAGAACACCGTGGGCCAGGACAGAAGCCGGGGCCTTAAGCGTAAGGCCAGGCCGAAGTCGTGAAGAGACACCTCTAGCGAGTGGGAGAAGGGGAAGACCGGAGGGCGGAAGTCGGCTCCGCGAGACGGGATAGAGGGTCCGGACGCTGGGAGCTTCTCCCGGTCCTCGCGGGAGACGATGCCCTCGGTGGAGGACATTCTGGGGGAGGTGAGGACCAGCGGGACATACGACCTGGTCGAGGAGGGGACACTGCTGGCGAACGAGGTGGACCGCGTCACGGTGGTTTCCAAGAACCTGAAGGGTAACCTGGTCCACAGCCTTCGGCTGGCAGCGAGGAAGTGGCGGGCGATCGCTGAGGAACTGGGGAACCGGGTCATCAGCGACGGCACCGCCGCTCCGGGGAAGGCCGCCACTGCGCAGAAAGAGAAAGAGTTCCGCAGTGAAAACAAGAGAATTCGGGAACAGCTTCGCCGGATTAGGAGGGAGAGGGATACCCTTCGGGACAAGTACGAGGGTCCATCGGCCCCCAAGGTGTCCAGGAAGGAGCCGACCGGGAGGGAGAGGGACCCGGACGCCGAGGGTGCGGCCGGGGTGACGGCTCCTCCGGACATCTCGGAAATCGAGAGACGGGTGGATCGAAGGATCGCTGCTTTCGAGCAGCGGATTCTCTCTGCCCTGCTCCCGATGGCCAAGATGGTGGAGGAGTGGCCCAGGGGGGAGGAGGAACAGAGCCATGTCGTCGCCGCCGCTGTCGAGGAGTCCGCAGCAATGCGGACGGGGGAGGGCCAGAGGGGAAGGAGAAGGAAGAGGTGAAGGAGAGAAAGAAGAGGGGAACGAGGGGTGGAGAGGACACAGGGACGGGGCCCGGTCCTGCCCCCCTCCCCCCTCTCGCTACTCCCGGGAAGGGTCCTGCGGCCGGCAAGGTGCAGGCTGGCGTGAGTACGGGCCAGGAGGACGGGGGGAGGAAAGCACCCCCAGAACCCAGCCCTGGCGCCGGCGGCTGGGTGATGGTGGTGAAGAAGGGGAGGAAGCGGGCGCCAAAAAATGCAGCGCACCTCACCGGACCACCACCAGCCACCCCAGTGCCACCTGCTGGAGCGGGAGGTGTAGAAACGCCTGGGAGGAGGACGCCTCGCCTGCCTCGGCCGCCGAAGACGGCGGCAGTGGTGGTGACGGTGAATCCGGGGGCGAAGCTCAGCTATGCTGGGGCCTTCCGGAAGCTCCATCAGGAGGTGGACCTCGACGAGCTGGGGCTGGGGGGCGGAGTCGATCGGCCAGTACCCGGACCGGAGCCATGATGCTCCGGATCCGAGGGGAAGGTTGTAGGGATCGAGCCCACCAGCTCAGCTTAGTCATGAGGAGGGTGCTGGCGGGTACGGGGGTCAGTGTGGCCCAGCCGCAGAAGAGGGCGGAGCTACGACTCAGGAGCATTGACGACTCAGTCACCCCTGAGGAGGTGAGGACAGTCCTCGCGACCCTGGGCGGTGTCGCGGAGGAGGAGGTAAAGGTAGGGGTCGTGAGGCGACCGGCGGCGGGGCATGGCCCCGGGACGGTGTGGGTCCGGCTGCCGTTGGTGGCAGTCAGGAAAGTGGCGGGCCTGGGCCGCGTTAGAGTGGGGTGGACCTCCGCGACGGTGGAGGTACTGGAGCAGCGACCGCTGCAGTGTTTCCGGTGTTTACGCCGAGGACATGTGGGTATGAAATGCCCACATCCTGGCGAGCCGGACCGCAGCGGTTGCTGCTATAGGTGCGGAGATGAGGGGCACAGGGCTGCCACGTGCACCCTGCCGCCCTGCTGCGTCTTGTGTCGGGAAATGGGCAAGCCCAATAACCACAGTAGCGGCACCGGGGCATGCCCCACCTTCGCGCTGGGCGGAGGGGGAAGTATAAGGGGAAGTAGGAAAGGAGAGGAGGACGTCGATGGACCAGTCGACGCTCCCAACTCGGATGGGCAGGTGATCCGGAGCCCGGAGGGCCCGGAGATGATAGCAGGGGAAGGAAAACCTCTTCCCGCGGACGCGCCTGCGTCCAACCATGCCCACCAGGACGGGAAGGGGGTCGGTCCATGGGGTTTGAGCACAGCTCCCATAAGCAGGGTCGACCTTACCGGTCGTTGGTCGCGTCATTCCCCACCAGAGGGAAGGACGTAGCCGGGGGCCGTCGGTCAGGAGGGCCTGTACCCGAATGTCCAACGGCGGATCCAGAGGGATGTGTTAGGTCTACCCGATCACGGTAGACATCGTGTCCCAAGTAGGACGGTTGGGGTTGGAGCTTCTCTCCCCTCCCATGAGTGCATGGAAAGGGCGGTCCACTCCGGTAGCAATGCTACTGGCGGATCTCACCACGCTATATTCGGCCACACCGAGACACGGCCGCTACCGCTGGCAAATTGATGGTGGCCTACGGTGGCCAACGGTAGACGTAATTGTCCGCGCCACCTCCAAGGCCAGCGAGTGAGGTCGCCCCCGGGCGGCGGTAACCAGGGCCAGATATGCAAATATGGATTCCTTTCTAAAAAATAATAATAAAAACAATGATAACGTGAACAGAAGCGACACGGATAATAAAAATCTAAAAGCTAAACCTACGAAGAAAAATAATAATAAAAATAGCCTAGGTGGTGAACAGAAGAATCTACAACAAAAAATTGAGGTGGATCAACTAGATACTCACGTTAGAACCGGAGCAAGCATGGTGGCTGACGCAGCAATGACACAGGAGATACCAGCTGATTTCGAGGTCGCAGGACTGGCCTTTATTCCCGGTACTACCAGAGTAACAAGGAGTCCGCAACATTTCGAAACTAGAGAATCCAACGTCCCTCTGGAACGCAACGTCCCTCCGGATACACGGGAAGAACAAGGTGGCAGTCCAATATTGGTGATCGGAAGTCCTGGAAATAAAGAAGGAGGAGAAATTAACGTAACATCACCTTTCCAACCGGGCAAGAGGAAAAGATTAGAAATCACTAACAGGTCCAGTCATTACAACGATGATAGCCTAACAACGGATATTAAAACTCTAGCGGGAGCTATTAAAAATCTCCAATATAATGCGAGAAGATACACGGAACTACCGAAGGAAATCTTCATCGGGGTGACGACAATTGTGAAACACCTAAACGAACTACAAAGAACTTACAAGGCAGCGCATACCAGGGACTCCTCGTTGAACAGGATCCGTGGACGCAGTCGGTCTAGAACACAAAACAGAGTAAAAGTAAACTTCGGCGAGGCACCGGATACAGTAATTAAACCAAGAGACGTGGAGGAAGAGATCATGGAAGTGCAGACAGAAACGTCCATAGGAAGTAGCGCAACGAACATACCTAAGTGTAGTACCAAAACGTGTGATATAGGTACACAAACGGAAGAGCAGGATGTCGACAGTAAAGACCAAGAAAAAACTACTCTTGAGATCGGCACTCAGACCAGATAGCTCGATATAGTAGATATAGAAAGTATTAATGAATGGAGGAAAAACGGAAGAGACCTAGATGTTTTAAAACACATGTTGACGCTAGAGTGGACGAGTGAAGCCTGCAGCAACACGTGCATTAAAACGGACACAACGAATAACGATTCTAACTACAGTAAAGACAGCGATCTGGCTTACCTCATATCTAGCGACCTGGAGGCTATTGTTCTACCTCGGGGTTAATAAGGCCCAAGCCATAGACGTACTGAAAGATCAGGGCCCTGAACCAGGAGGAGTGGCCTACTTAAAAAACTCCATCACGAAACCCTAGGAGAAACAAAAACAGTAACAATGTCAAGTCTACACTTCAAAACGACAGATACTTCTTCTATCTGATAGATAGGAAGAAAGGTAAAGATGAGCCCAATATAGAACATACTTACTCGGCGATGGCTGAATTACGTGAAATTATGACGGAGGAAATGAGATCCGAAATAACCATAGAGGCGACTCACTCGGCGCACGTGGATGTACTCAGAAAGATTGTGGAGATGGCATTCAGTGACACCCACACAAGAATAACCTTGCACGTCCAATCTGCGGTGCAAAATAATAACAATGATAGAGATATTAGATCCAAGAGAACTCAAAAAGTGATCGTGCAAGGCGGCAATCGCTCATATGCCGACACACTAAGGATTCTAAAAGCAGGCATTAACATCGACTGCGAGGGAATTACCGTGGATGGCATCAAATCAAGACGAGATGGCAGCATTATTGTTGCTATCAAAGGAGACGCCAAGAGTGCCACTAAATTCAGTAACCTGGTTAATAAAAACATAGAGGGCGCCAATGCGAAAATTGGAGGCAGGTACGCGTACAACAAAGTACTGCACCTTAGGCGAATCGAAGGGAACGCCTCGGTTGAGGATATAGAGAACGCCATCTACAATAAAATCCCGGAAGCCGTCAACGGTACCACGATAGTCAAAGCATTAAGACCTGCGGCCATGGGGTGGCAAAATGCTACGGTAATTGCGCCTAAATACATCGCCGAAAAACTCGTGGCGGCTAAAACGCTGCGGATTGGCTGGGGTACCTGCCTGATTTTTGAGAGGGAGGATATCCCTCAGTGCTTTAGGTGCAAAGTACACGGACACGTTGCGAGGGATTGTACTGGACCTGATAGGTCCAGGACATGTCTCCGGTGCAGCGCAGAAGGACACGCTGCAATCGAGTGTAAATGAGTCGAGAGATGTGTTACTTGTAGCCAGGAAGGGCATAGAATAGGCAGCCTAAAGTGCCCGGAATACCGCAAGATATTGGATGAGGTGCGAAGGAATAACGCTAAGTCCAAAAATAGAAGTAAGAATGAAGATAAAACAATCAACAACAACAACAGCAAAAACAACAACAGCAAACACCAAAAGTGGTCAACAGCCATAAGGAGGATAAGTGCAAAGATGATAACAATAGTAAAACAAATAGTCCAAAAGAGACCAATGGTAATATTAACAATGAAAAGAGACGGTTAAATAACAATAACAATAATGATAATAACAAAGAACATTCTGTAAACCCCCGAGTAATAAGCAAGAACAGAAGGGATTCAACGCAGGTGGTCAACCCAGGACACGATACAACAGCAACTAATAAACAAGTAGCAACTAATTAAATATATATAAAACCCTCATAGAATTTGCAAGCAAACAGACAAATAAGCAAACAAACAAGTAACTTAACAAGCAAGCAAACAAATTAATAAATAAATAAACAAATAAATAAATAAATAACAAATAAATAAATAAATAACAAATAAATAAATAAATAAATAACAAATAAATAAAATAAATAAATAGCTCCAGATTATGTTCACTACAAGGGGTAACAAATATGAATATAAAATTCTACAAATCAATCTAAATAGATGCCAAACGGCTCAGCAGATTATGACTCAGTCAGTTGTGGAGAAGGACATTGACATAGTCATAATCTCAGAGCTGTGGAAGATCATGGATTATTGGCACAATGATTTAGAAGAGGATGCATCCATATGGATTCTGTCAAAAAACTTAAACAAAATTCGCACAATCCAGAAGATCTGGAGTGGCAAAGGGGCTGTTGCGATTGCTGCTGATGATTGTAATATCTTTAGCTGCTACTTCTCCCCTAACACTAGTATTAAAGTTTACGAGGATTATATTGAGGAACTTTCAAAACAGATTATGAGATTAAATAGCAATAAAAGATGTATAGCAGCTGGAGATCTAAATGCCAAATCTCCCGCGTGGGGGTCAAATAAGCTCGATAAGAGGGGCAAGATGATTATGGAATTGTGTAATCTATGCAACTTAACCCCGACCATCGGCACTGGTAGCTACACCTTCGAAAGAAACGGGTTTAAATCGCTTATAGATATCCTATTATGCGATCCGGCAACATACCAAATTTTAGTACAATGAGATATATCAAAGGAATTTACAGCGTCAGATCACCTCTACGTTATCCATACGTTCAGATCAAATAGAGTATCCAAAGCCCAAAATAGACAAAATATGGTGCGTGACACTGTCAAACCTAGAGTGGATCTTGTCAAATTTGCCAAGACTTACTGCCAAGTGAGCGATATTATCAGCCCACTTGATATGAGGAGTAACGAGGATGTAGATGCTTATATTGAGGTCATTAACAACATCTCATATAACTCTAAGAGAAACGCGCATCCGGCACTAAAAAACAAGAAAGCTGTATGGTGGTGGAATGATGAGGTAAAGGTGAAGAGACAAGAAGCCATGAAAGCCCGGAGAAAATACCTCAGATGCAGAGCCAAGAAAAATTCCGACGAAGAAGTCATCAAAGAAACAAGGAACACACTACGGCAAGCAAAAAGAAACCTAAAAATTGAAATAATCAAGACAAAAACCAAAGCATGGGACTTAATGATAGAAAGGGTCGGCTCCGATGTATGGGGAAAACCCTACAAATGGGTCATGAAAAACATAAAGGGCAGACCTCCAAATATAATCATGGACAAAGAAGAGACGGAAAAAATTGTACAGAGCCTCTTTATAACGGTACCCCAAGTCGACGAACGATTCCCCACCAGACATCCGTGGACCGGCTTCTTGGCAATGGACGACCCTCCCTTTACGATGGAGCAAACTACTATAGCCATAAAGGCTGTGCAAAAAAGGGCAGCTGGAATTGACGAAATACCCACAGAGGTGGTGAAGCAACTGGGTGAAAGTGCTCTAAACCATATTAATCATATGATGAATCTATGCTACCAAAATGGGTATTTTCCGCACTCATGGAAAAAAGGCAGGTTGGTCCTCATCCCAAAGAAGCCGGATGCAGAGGGTAATGTTGGGTGGCGACCGCTCTGTATCTTATCAAATCTCGCTAAAGTTCTAGAGTATGGTATTAAAATGAAGCTACTCAAGCACGTTGAGTTTGCCAAAAACCAATATTGATTTTGCAAACGCAAAAATACAATACAGGCTATTGACGAAACTATCACTAGATGGAACGAGGCTAAGAAGAGCGGGCACCATTGTGTTATGGTTACCCTGGATGTTAAAAACGCATTTAACACCATCAGGTGGGGCAAAATTCTCACGGCGCTATCCAAGAGATGTATTCCGACTAAATTATATGACATAATTAAAAATTATTTGCATGGACGTACCGTGACATATAGAACCAACGAGGGCGATGCTGAGACCCACGTCTTTGCAGGAGTCCCACAAGGCTTTATTCTGGGCCCTACACTATGGAACATCCAATATGACGGACTGCTGGAGACCAAGCTACCCACTGGGACCGCTCTTCTTGGCTTCGCCGATGACGTGGCGTTACTGGTTGTGGCTGCTGACCTAGATGCAATTAAAGAAAAAATTAAAAAGGCCATGATCATCATAACAAAATGGTTTATAAATAACAAACTCATCTTGTCTGAAAATAAAACAGAAGTTCTACCTACGAACAAAGGATGCGATTACAAAACTAGATTATTATACTATAGAGTAGTCGAATCTATACTATTATATGCAGCACCAATATGGGCCGGGTCCGTGTACATGAGGTGCAATGAAAGTAATCTAAATGGAGCGCAAAAATGCGCACTCATTAATCTTACGAGGGCATATTGTACCACCTCGCTTGAGGCACTATGCGTTCTTGCAAATTGTCCGCCTATTACGCTAATTGCAGAAGAAAGAGCAAGAATATACAACAGGAGCAAAAACATAGGTACCAAAGATGTAAAATACAAAGATAAAATGAAAGTAATTAAAAGAGAGGAAGAGAGATAACTAAATCCAGGTGGCACACAAGATGGGAACAGGCGGCAGTTGGTAGGAGGACATTTAAACTTATCCCGGTCATCGACCAATGGAGCGATTGGGGCCCATACATACTAAACTACAGACTGACGCAATTCCTAACGGGGCATGGGTGCTTCGCGGACTATCTTCATAACAAGAAGATATACAAGAGAGACACGTGTATCGCGTGCAACTCCAGCACTGACGGACCCGTTCACACCTTACTTGAATGTGTAAAATGGGACGAAGCGAGACAAAAACTACAATCTGAGATTGGTATAGTGACCATCGAAAACTTTATTGATAAACTGAAAGTTGAATCTACAAGACAAGCACTTAATGCATATATAAATAACATAATGGAAGAGAAAGAAAAGATTGAAAACGATATGCAAAAACGGAATAGAACGAACAAGAAAAGAAAAAAGAAGGAAACAAAGAAAACGAAACAGAGGAAATTATAACATGAAATAGTTGCAAGAAACGAAACTATCTAGATATATCCGTCCTTCACCTGTAAAACGAAGTAAGACAATTAGCATACACCGAAAGCCGTGTAGTAATACCGAAAGGTGGATCCACGTGCTGGAGGAATAAGACATGGGGGAGTGGGTTTTTAGTGGGTAGACCAAATTCTGGGAGTCCCACACTCCGCGGCGAACAGCAACCTAAAATCAATGCGGTGGGTTAGTGCGGAAAGCATTTTCCACTCCTCGTCAAAAAAAAAAAAAAGGTCTGGGTTAGGTCTGGGTTACTTATATCCACCACTCTGTCAAGCGGTTGAGGTACATTGTACGGGTTGTAGGCGGAGCCCCCTGCTCTCTTTCGAGAGGAGAAGATCCTCACCTGGTCCATCCTTACAACACTTTCTAATCTCGTCACAAACTGGATCCTCTGGAAAGCACGCGGCCAACGAAAAACAAACGGAAATCCGCGAGCCAACAGAGGATCACAGATAATAGAAAATACAAAATCTATAAAACAGAATCTTCTAAACGATCTCTGAACTGCACCACATGACATCTTCAGAATCCAAATATTACCCCTAAACCTGAACGAAATCAAAACTAACGCGCTCTCAGACAAACACCGCGACGGAAACTAAGCAGAGGCCCCCAAAATTCATGTAAAACACGACAAACATGTAAAGATTAACAGTTTAACTATAAATATGTACACGCCGGACGACCATAATAAACCTGAAGTAAAACGCGAACTAAAATGACGTAACGGGAGCCATGATGACCGCAAAACGCCGCTAGCCAATCACATGACAAACGATTACGTCACATAGAAACCGCGAAATTTGAACTACTCTGGAAAACGACATATTCTAACAAGATCACGACAAATCATACGAAAAAGAATCATATACAAAACTTTAATACAACTAAAACGAGATCCCTTCTCTCACACAGTCGAAGCAAAAATCAATCTTTCACACAGAAATTCCCTACAACCTCAGCCAAATATAATAAGATCTCAGTAGACAAACTACACAGAAGAGAACGCAATCCATATGGACACTTCAAGCCCTCATTCTCCAGGCAAATAATTCTCTTCTCTCTTAAACAACCAGAATATAAATTAACCGCTACTGACAGCTCCAAGAAAATTTCACTAGCCGAATCTCACGCTAATTATACAGAGACAAGAACTTCAATAAACTCCCAAGAAACGGTCCCTCAAACAAAGCTTAATATTGCTAAAAAACGCAACTCCTACAATCAGAACACATCAAATATTCTCTCACGTAAAGCTATCTTTAATCCCAATCAAAAGGAACTGCCGGTCGATCCCTACATGAACCCTACAGAGAAAAGAGAATCACACGTAAATCTCGAGATACATATCCTTGAAATATACAGATCCAATTGATTGATCAAATTGACAACCCTAAATAGAATAAAATGAAAACTCCGCCGGTCAAAATCTTACACAAAATTCGCAGAGAGAAGAGAATTATATAAAGATCTCCAAGATAGCAAAATCTTCAACAAATTCCCACTCTCTCAAGGTACATAATCAAATTCTCAGACAAAAACTATTGATAAACTTAAACTAAGAAATTATAAGATCATCGTCAACTGTACCCCGCAAAATTCACAGAAAACTACATCGAAAATTCAAATAGAGCTCTAAGAACAAAACGCTTGCCATTTCTTACACAAAATTATCAGTAGCTTGAGTCAAAACACAACGAAAATCAGACTAAATAACCCTATAAAAACTCGACAAGAATTATACAAGTACTCTGAGGCGTCAAGGTTCGAACGAGGAACTCGAAATGACCAAACCGAGAGAGACAAAAAGATCGAATTTACGACAAACTTATAATACACGCGGACCCATATAACTTCTCGAAATCCTCGCTCGAGCGAACCGCCGACAAACCGGAAATACGATCCTCAGGAATCGCGAACCTACGAAAAGACAAATATTCGGACGACTCCGAAAAGAACATACATGTAGAAGCACGATGTAAAATGCTGGAACGTCATGCGAAACGGGCCCCAAAATCCGCGAATCAGAAACGACCCAGCCCCTCCCCCCACACCACCCCCCGACCGGCGACAGGTATAAATAGACGAAACGGAGAGCCAAGAAAATCAGAAACGGATCAAGCTTCAAACATGAAGAACTCAAGCTCACAATCCGAACGCAAAAGAGGGGCAGGAGAGCAGAAAAGAGGGTCCAGAGGAAACGGGGAAGACAAGCTAAAGTTATAGCTGTCTCCAACGCCCTCGAAGACCTCTGGATCAAGTCGACCGGAACAACGGAGCCAACCACCATCCAGACGGACGTCAGGGGAACCATCCTGACGTACCCAGACACCGAGAACTCGGACGACTACCCAGGAGAGGAAGCCGAACAAGTCTGACAGGAGGCATGTCATATAAACGACATGCCACCACCGACACCATCGCCTCCACCATCCTGGGAGAACAACAGCATCCGGGAGGAAAACCCATGGTGGTATGCAGCCAAATGAACAAACTCCGGGCTGACACCAACGGAATGGCTGGAGCTATGGAGCGCAGAGACCTCCACAGACGCAGACGTGGAAATCCGACAGACGACCAAGAATTCCGTCACCATCAGCACGCCGAACGGGGAGTTCCACTTCCAACGCACAGACCTTCTACCTACCCCCACACCCTCAATAGAGCTTCACGAATTCATAGAGATAGACTGAGCAATAAACAAAATTCACAACAATTTACTACATATTAATCTCGTACCACCAACATGACGCTCCAGCTTCCCAACCAATGAAAAATCCATCGCCACAAGCGCCGCGAATCTCACAACAGAAATCTACAAACTTGATCGTCCGGATATAACCACCGCAGGAGAATTTCACTTCACTTTCGACTAATACATCTACACAGCGTAATCTTAAAAGCGATCCGAAACACGTACAAACACATCCGACACACCAGATTCCCCAGAAGGCTTCAATAAGACAAACGGGGAACCTGCAGAAAATAACGTCACCTCCCCTTAGATAATAAGTCCCGCAGAAGGTTCTAATAAGACAAACGGGGGACAAACCTAGCCTATAAGTTAATTTATACCTCCGCCCCAACCGAGGCACCCCAGAAGGATCTCATAAGACAAACGGGGGGTCAGAAACACACCCCCCTTTTACCGACACAAATGTACTACCACCCCCCTACCACTCCACAGATGGAAATTGAATACAAATTCAACTCGGACGACGACGAGACGATGATCGAGGCTGAGGAACAGGCGACACCCACGCCGGTAGACCCGAAAAAACAGAGAAAAACCTTTAAGATATCGGACGAAGACCTCCGAGAGGCAAGTCCTTCCTCAAGACCAGATACCAAGCCCATTAGCCCCCCCCCCGAGAGCCGAAACCACCATCCGGGCTGAGCGCTCTCAAACAGAAAAGGGGAAAACATAGCGATAGTTCTCCCGGGCCATCCTTCCAACCCTATAGGAAGAAAAACATTCGATTATTTAGCAGGGAAATTACTTGAATGGAAGATAACGAGAAAAGCTAAATTTACAATCAAGTACCACGCACTGAGAGAAGCTGGTCTAGCTCTAGGGCTAGACCAGATCCCCGAGTGTCTAATACAAGCTACAGAAGGGTGGAAATGGCACGGGAGAAATTTCCAAGTTAGAAACCTCGACATCCTGAAAAAGAAGCACAAGGTGCATCTATGGTGCTCAAACACTTATGTAAAGCTAGAACACTTAGTAGAGGCAATCAGAGACGCTCACCCGGAGGGAGACATCGGCTCCTGGGGAAACTATGTTCCAAGATCAAGCACAACTAAGGGCAGCGAGACAACAGCGACAATCTCAAACAAGTCGCTTAAGTACATCAAGAAGAACAAGTACAAACTAGAAATAGAAGACAAGACGATAAAGCTGTTAATAAGCGAACCGAGGGAGGACAGACAGACAGATATCAAGACGTACACTAAGCAGAACGAGGAGGAGCTCCTAATGGAAATGGAGGAGCTCCTAACTCCGGAAGGGGGTTTCCCACTTGGACGCCGACCGATTGGACGCGTCCCTTTTGGACGCCGTGCTGTTTGGACGCCGTCCCATTGCTATTCGTGTTTCAATATTATTGATTCAAAATCCTATAGTATGTGATTACATATATTGTCGAACATATTAAATTTGGGAGTGAATTTAATATGTATGTGGAGTTTTATTATTATAAAGGTCAGTAAATTATGTATATCGTTTGGCAGGGATAGGTTAGTATAGAGGAATAATTACAAGGTAGTTATTGAGTTACCTGAGGAATATTCATGCATGTATTGCATGAAATAGAATAAAAGATACAATAGTGTTGCCGAGTGATGCAGATTTACTAGTTATATTTCATTAGTAGTGGATAAGTGTTTGACATTGCGGCATGACGTGGTGCGTTGTATCCTCATTGCTAAGTAATATGTATCTATTTGCAGCAGCAAGAAAAGATCATAATAGAGGCTTATCAGTAAATAATTAAGTTACAGCCAAAATCAAAAGTTGGATATGTTTGAAATTATTTGGTAAGTAGTTTTGTGCATTAGAGGTGTAGTACTATCGCTCTGAATTTTATTCTCATCTTCCATTTCCACAGCCTCTAATTGATTTCAGCGGCTCTCATCTCCTTATTTGAATGAAACGGAAGGACAATACGCTTGTATCATAAAAGAACTAGGGTCAAAAAGTAATGTGTAACGTATGACAGGTATAGGTTAGAGTGGAAAATATGTGGAAATTAATTAATAAAATGGGACAGTTAAAGTGCCACAACCACAACAGGGAATCCACTCATAGAGATTAAGTTAGCTGTCTTAAAAGTTTGTATGAGAATTATGATTTCTTGCTCTTTTACTATCAGTCAATGTACTTGAAACTTTACAGAAAGTATTGAATATTTGACACGATAGGTTTTTTATATTAATATTATGTATTATATATTTTAATTACTAATTTGGAAGTAAGTACCTATATAGTGAGGAGGATGAGTCATAGACATGAAGATTATTTATTTCTTAAGGAAGGATAAGGAGATTTTAAGACAAGTCAATGAACATGAAACGGTACTTTCTTTAATGGGATTTAATGTTTGAAGTTCCCATCAGTTGAGTCCTGCGACATGACACTGATGATCACCCACAATCTGATCGTGATTTAAAAAAGAAATAAATTTGTACTTTGATCCATGTCTATAGCATGAATATACTGAATTTCTTTAGTTATTTTATGCTTCTTCGCTTCAAATCATAGTTTTGACCACAATTCTATCTATTTGTTGAAAAGGATTTGTAAAATCTAATAATGTATGTACTTTCTTTTGATATTGATGGCTAATGTAACTGTGGAACTAAATTCCTTGAAGGGAGTAATCTTATTTCTATGTAATTATATGCTTCAACAGCAATTAGCATGATCTAACGAAACTAAAATCCAATAAAATAGCAGGACAAATAATAGAAATATGTTCTCCAAACAGAAATGCAATTACTTTCTTGCAAGATATATCTGGAAATAGGGTTAAGGTAAAAAAGCATTAAATCTTATTGTCTATAATATATTGTTTATTTCAAATTACAGTTGTTGACCATATATGTAAATACATGTGATTTCTTTTTCTTTATTTTCGGCGTTTGATCAGACATGGAGGGAGAAATTGCAACAAAAATATCATGGTGCAGAAGTATTAAATAGATACAGTGGAGAAATTATTCAAGCACAGACCTTAAAAATAATGTAATGCCAGCATATTTCAAATAAATAGTTTAATAGAGGTAGATGAATCCTTCAAACTTTAATTTCCTATTCTAATTTCCTTAATATAGAATTTAAGTTACAATTCACATTGTTTTCTTCTACTTTCGAATAAATAATTTTACAAGGTAACGATTTATAAACAAAATAATTTGTAACGATGGAGTTTCTATTTCACTATTCACTTTTATCTATTTTATAGTGCTAGTATTCTCTTTACAAATCTTGAATTCGTCTCAAACGAGTAGAGCAGTTGTATTGAAATATTCCATTGCCGAGACGAATCTAAAATCGTATTAAAACGTTTGGAAAGAATCTTGTCAAAGAAGACTTATGGAGAGAACGTTGGAAAAGAGAGGCAAGCATATCGTTATTGGTAAATATAACCTGAGATCTTCCACAATGTCATTCACGAAATTTCTTGAACGATTATACTAGATAATATTAATTAGTCCGACAATGTTAACAACATTTTATCTTACTGATAATCTGGAGTTCTTTCCAATTATTGAACGACAAAAGATGCTGATCATGGTAGATATGTTGCTAATCCGATGATACAATGGAATAATAAAAACTGAAAAAACAACGCATTTTCAAAAATGTTCCTTCTGTAAATTGGACACACTATTATTCTTGTGATAACATTATTGACATTATAGCCATAACAAATCAGGCACCTTTTTACAAGTATTGATTGAACTTCAATTTGAGAGACGTTAAATTGTTAACCTTTTTTGACACTTCAATAGTATCTGATGTGTAGAATCCAAAAATATCGATTTCATGCTGTGGAATCCATTAGTTTAAAAGTTATGAACATACAAAGCTCGGTATTTTTGACTCATTTTACACGTTAGTTTCAGAGCGGGTAACTCAAATACTTTATAGCTTCAGGTATTATGTCCAATTTTTTTATTCTTCACGATACACTGAAAGCATTCAATTTAGGAAACAAGAAATTTATCACGGAGCGGTCGTCTTCAAACTAACCTAACTTTATTCATTGATATTTCTTTCCAACCGGATGCTATTAAAGCGTCAAAAGAAGCAGTGGATTCTAAAGCATAAAAATTAGTGTTTTTGGAATTTACGGGTTAGACACTATTACAATGTCAGATTAAAAAGAAGTCAACAATTTGATGTCTCTCAAAACGAAGCTGAGCCTGCATATTATATAAAATAGGTATATACTGTGGCTTAATTCAAAATAGTTTGCTAATAATTTACCATCCAGCATATTTCGTATTTTTGCAGAATTATCCTTCGAATCAATGTGCATACAGTTAGTCAATATTTGACACACCGTTACTATTGTTGTGATCGTTATGTAATAAATGTCATAAAAAACTATTTGCTAATACATTTATTGAGTATGCCTTATTGAATAAGGCTTATTCCATACTTACCTTGTTCAATGTTTATATTTATATTTATGTATTTGATCATTTATAATATCATCATTTTTAGTAATTGTACTATAACACAAATATAGGTTCTCGCATTAGAAGTGTTCGTAGTGTAATTATTATATATTGTTTATATTCTATAAGACTACATTGGGTTAAAGCAATTGCTCTTGTGATACAAGTATTTGAATATTATAATCTTATTTGAATTCAAAGTTAATGTAAATTTATTAACTACGAACCCTAGTAGCACAAAAATATTGGATAAATATCTTTTTCAAATATTGAAAAAATATAAGCTAAATATTCAGAAAATATAAACGAGATATTTAAAAAATATAAAGAAAATATTCAGGGGATATAAACTAGATATTTAAAAAATATAACGTAAATATTAAAAAAGTGTGAATCCAATATTTGAAAAATATAAATTCAATATTTAAATAACATTCAATAAAATATTCAAATTTAAGAAAAAGTTATAACAAAAATGAGTGTATAGTATTACTTTCTATGTACTGTTTGAGGGCATATTACCCTTTGACTTCGAAAGGACCTTATTACAATTAAGAAATTTTTATGCAGTTGGTGGGATTCACTATATATATATATATATATATATATATATATATATAACAAATTAATTAATTTATGACCTTATATAAGAATATATATAATTGATTAATTAATTCATGTTCGTATAATGTAATTAATTAATGTTGTTACACTATAACTTTATATCGAATGAAAGACACGCAATACATATGTATACATATATATATATATTCAAAGTAAATTATAAATTTAAATATTTTACTTCTAATATTGAATAAAGATTTATTTTATATTTGAATCCAATATTTGATTCGTGATAAGAAATGTGCATGTCCCCCATATTGTGAAACAAATATTTTTCTAATATTTCTTGAATGTCGAGGAAAAAATATTTTGTTTCGGATATTAAATAAATATTCCTTTGTATTTAGAAAAAAAAATATTTTTCTCGTAACATGAAATAGATATTTCTACTTGTAGAAATAAGTGTGACCACATGGTAGTACTATTTTGGAGACGCCTGACTTGCAGCAGCAAATCCTTTGTTCAGATGCTTCTTCTATTTAATAACATGGAAACAGAATACACCAAAACGAGATTAATTTTAAAATACTATAAAATATGTATACAGTATTTCATCGGTAAATGACCCAAAGTCTGGCACGTAAATGTCCCAGAGATATCCCCACTACTGCGGGGTGTACCCCCTTCAGGGGCCGCGACGCTCAAGAGGCCTTGCTGGCCGAGAAATATGACACCATTCGGCTCGGGTATATCGGTGAGACCATACTAATCGGAATTTCCAACTTCTTTATTATACATTATTTTTTTATGGGACTTTGATGACCATATTTCTGGCATTTTTCTAATAACAATCATACCAAATATGATATAATTCCGATGATATTTACTTGTGTAATAGACAATTAAAGTTTCGGGCGCGAGGAAGGATAGCGTATGGGAAAGAAAGAGACGCGGAGAGTCGTAGTCGGCGGTAAAGTTCAAAGGCTCACGCGTCCTCACAATGTATTACCAAGGAATAACTTTTTTATAATTACTTATTTTTTATGAGACTTCTGCTAATAGATTTGTGACATTGTTCTGATTAAAATATCATGTCATTATGTATAGGTCAGGTACATAACATCGGTGAGGCAACAGTAATGCAATGACGACACTTTTTCATTTTTAATTAATCTTTTATGAGACTTTTACCATCATATTTGTAATACTTTTCTGATCCAAATTTTTCTGATTATACATACATATCTATTTTTTTAATTAACGATGGAGTATTTTTTGGTGACAGACAAAGAGAGTAAATAGTAAAGAAAGGGACACTTCGCATCGTCTCGCTGAAAATATATTGGATAATATGAACAATTGCAAAATATGTACGGTCCCATAAATTCACCGTACAACAGTTGTCAGCCCTCCGCTGCAAATTGCATCTATGTGCCTAAATCCAAAATGTAAATCCGTGACCGTGTCATAAACCATCCCGAATGTATAACCTCAACATTTTTTTTCCGGTTTTTCTTAGGTTTTCCCTTCTCTGCAATCTTACTATGTATGATCGACCAATTCGCAGAAGACAAGACGGTTAATGTGCATGAAGAAAAACTTGGATCAGTAAAAGTCTCACAAAAGATTAATTAAAAATAAAAAAGTATCGTCATTGCATTACTGTTGCCTCACCGATGCTATGTACCTGGCCTATACATAATGACATAATATTTTAATCAGGACAATGTCACAAATCTATTAGCAAAAGTCTCATAAAAAATAGTAATAATAAAAAAGTTATTCTTTGGTAATACATTGTGAGGACGCGCGAGCCTTTGAACTGTGCCACCGACTGCGACTCTCCGCGTCTCTTTCTTTCCCATAGGCTATCCTTTCTCGCGCCCGAAACTTCAATTGTCTATTACACAAGTAAATATCATCGGAATTATATCATATTTGGTATAATTTTTATTAGAAAAATGCCAGAAATATGGTCATCGAAGTCCCATAAAAAAATAATGTATAATAAAGAAGTTGGAAATTCCGATTAGTGTGGTCTCACCGATATACCCGAGCCGAATGGTGTCATATTTCTCGGCCAGCGAGGCCTCTCGAGCGTCGCGGCCCCTGAAGGGGGTACACCCCGCAGTAGTGGGGATATCTCTGGGATATTTACGTGCCAGACTTTGGGTCATTTACCGATGAAATACTGTATACATATTTTATAGTATTTTAAAATTAATCTCGTTTTGGTGTATTCTGTGTCCATGTTATTAAATAGAAGAAGCATCTGGACAAAGGATTTGCTGCTGCAAGTCAGGCGTCTCCAAAATAGTACTACCATGTGGTCACACTTATTTCTACAAGTAGAAATATCTATTTCATGTTACGAGAAAAATATTTTTTTTTCTAAATACAAAGGAATATTTATTTAATATCCGAAACAAAATATTTTTTCCTCGACATTCAAGAAATATCAGAAAAATATTTGTTTCACAATATGGGGGACATGCACATTTCTTATCACGAATCAAATATTGGATTCAAATATAAAATAAATCTTTATTCAATATTAGAAGTAAAATATTTAAATTTATAATTTACTTTGAATATATGTAGGATCGTCTGTAAACATAACTTGTGTATGTATATGTGTGAGGCGATCATGCGAGACGACACGAGAATCTGGTATTTAGTCTTGTCTTAGATTTTGACTCGAGCGAGTGTGTGCGAACGGTGTGAGAGAGAGAGAGAGAGACGCGGAAAACGGAGAGCGGTGCCGAACGCGTTGCGAATCCTTCGGGCGGATAGCTGGGCCGCTTTAGTGCAGTTCGTGTGGTTAAGTGCAGTCACAATCTAGTATAATATCGGGACGTGTTTTTGTATCGTATCACTGAACATTTTTGCGCCATAGATATTCCGTGCGATCGAAAGATCCCACAAATATGGGGGCTCGTCCAACGAACCTTTAATCTAACAAGCATAGGAATTCTGTATAACTGACACTGAAATTCCGCGAAACAGTGCATAGACGACGTGGGACAATCTTCGCGTAGCAAAATACAGTGGGGGACTACCTTTAAAAACGTCATGGGGAGTCTAGGAGAAATTGAGGCGGTTAAAGAAAAAATCAAATCGTCCTCTCCGGCTGCAATAAAGGCGTTGCACAAATTCATTTTCCACGAAGAGGGAGATCGGAATAACCGTAGAAGATTAAGATGTTTCGAAGGATTTCCGTTTGCCGTTGGTTCAGAAGATTATATTATTCAAATGGAGTTCGCAAGACGGTTGAACTCCGGTGACCTTATAGCGGGCTGTAATGTTTTGGGACTTGATTTCGGGGGAACAAAGGACGAACTGATAATTCGAATGTGTAACGCACTAACGGATTTGGATACGTTAGCAAAACAAGAAGACGAGGAAGGAGAAGGCGAAGAAGAAGAAGATGAAAAAGAAAAAGAGAAAGAAAATAAGGTGAAAAAGCCAACGCCTGAAACGAAAAATAACGGCGGCGATGCAGATTCACAATCACAAAAAAAGAACATTAATTTTGCCTTTAACTACAAGGACATAGAGGATATGCTACGTACATTCGATGGTAGCAATGTATATCCGGTAGAAAAGTGGATAGAAGACTTCGAGGAAACATCCGAAACATTTGGATGGACGGAATTACAGAAATTAGTTTTTGCCAAGAGATCTCTATCGGGTTTAGCGAAGTTATTTATTCAAAGCGAACGCAGCATTAGTACATGGTGCAGTTTAAAAAATGCTTTGAAAGATGAGTTCGCGACCAAAACTAACAGTGCACAAATTCACAAGATGCTAGCAGAGAGAAAACTTGCAGCACACGAAAGTGTTCAAGAATACTACTTGACCATGAAGGAACTGGCCTCCCGCGGTTCTTTGGAAGAAGCAGCGGTAGTTCAATACATTGTGGACGGTGTAATAGACAATACGCCTAACAAGTTCATTTTATTGGGCGTTACCACCCTGCTGGAGCTGAAGAAACGTTTAGGAACATATGAAGAATTGCGAAGGAAACAACGCGGAGGAAATTATTTCTACAGGAGGCCCGAGCAGGCGAACAAGGATCTTCCTGCTGCGAATCCGAAATTTGCAAGACAACCCACCGATACAGGATACAAAGACGTAATTCGTTGTTTCTTATGCAGCAAAAAAGGCCACCGATCTAACGATTGTAAAGATAAGGCTTTAGGTAGAAAATGCTTTAAATGTCAATCCCACGGTCACATAGCGATGTATTGCCCGAGCGATAGGAGCGATAATGTACAATTAGCTGGCCCATCAGGTATAAATAATATTTCAATTTTACCTTCAAACAACATGATAAAAGAGATTAAGATTAATGGTGTTTGTGTAAATGCACTGATGGACACAGGAAGCCAGCTGACCATAGTGCGAGCAAGTATTTTTAACAAACTAAACATTGCGCGTTTGAATAAAATAGAAATCAGTTTATCGGGGCTAGGAAAACACGTGATACCAACGCTAGGATATTTCTCACCTGTAGTGACCATCGATAATTTTGATTTTCCATGCAACATTTACGTCATACCGGATAATGCAATATATTTAGATGTGATAGTAGGTAGGGATATCTTAAATCAAGCGGAAGTAAAAATTGATTCAAACGGTATTTCGGTACAAAAAGTTGAACAAAAGATTTATTTTGCCGAAATTAATATTGCAAACGAGAGTAGTTTGAATATAGACGAAACTGCAAGCTTAGAGCACCGTAAAAACATCGAACATTTAATCGCGGAATACAGGCCGAAAAAAGTTAAAGATACGGATATTGAAATGACAATTGTACTAAAAGATGAAACACCGATTTTTGCGAGACCCAGACGACTACCATTGCCGGAACGCAAAATTGTAGATGAACAGGTGGAGGAATGGTTAAAAGAGGATATAATTGAACCGTGTGCGTCAGATTTCTGTAGTCAAGTGGTTGTAGCAAAAAAGAAAGACGGCTCACCGAGAGTATGCATAGATTATAGAAAGATTAATAAAGTGATAGTGAAAGATAGACACCCTCTACCGGTAATTGAAGATCAGCTTGATAGACTGTATAACGCAAAAGTCTTCGTTACTCTAGACATGAAAAATGGTTTTTTCCACGTGTCTATTAAGCAAAATAGTAGAAAGTACACATCTTTTGTTACTCATAAAGGTCAATTTCAGTTCAAAAGAGTTCCTTTCGGCTTGTGTAACTCGCCTGCGGTTTTTCAGCGTTTTGTTAACTATGTGTTCAGAAAATTAGTAAATGATGGAATTGTAGTGTCGTACATAGATGACCTCATAATCCCTGCCGAAAACGAGAGCGAGGCAATCTCTCGGTTAAAGTTAGTTTTACACACAGCTAAAGAATTTGGACTTGAGTTAAATCTCAAAAAGTGTGCCTTCTTAAAAAGAAAAGTGGAGTTTTTAGGGCACATAATAGAAAATGGTCGAATATATCCTTCCGTAGAAAAAACGAAAGCAGTAATCAAATTTCCAGAGCCTAAAACAATAAAAGATATTCAAAGTTTTCTCGGACTCACCGGATACTTTCGGAAGTTTATCTTTGATTTCGCGACAATAGCTAAACCCTTAAGCGATATGCTAAAAAAAGATGCCAGGTTTAATTTCGGTGATGAAGAAAGAACTGCGTTCGTTACACTAAAAAATTGTTTATCTCAGGGTCCCGTTTTAAACATTTATAATCCAGAATATGAAACGGAGCTTCATACCGATGCAAGCAGTGAGGGTTATGGCGCCATTTTGCTACAAAGGTCTATAGATGATAATCAATTACACCCTGTTTATTACTTTAGCAAAAAAACAACGGAGACTGAGAAAAAATACTCAAGCTACGAATTAGAGACACTAGCGGTAATAGAGGCACTAAAAAGATTACGCGTTTACCTTTTAGGAATAAAATTTAAAATTGTAACAGACTGTAAAGCGTTTGAAAAGACAATGGGTAAAAAAGATATTGCGACAAAAATAGCGAGATGGGCGTTATTGCTACAGGAGTATGACTACGAAATTGCACATAGGGCGGGTGCGAAAATGAAGCACGTTGACGCGTTAAGCAGGTACCCGATCATGATAACGACGGTTCACGGTGTTGCAACACACATTCAGCGAGCGCAAGATGAAGATGAATCCGTCAAGACAATCAAAAATTTGTTAAAAGAAAGGCCACATGAAGATTATTTTGTGAAAAACGATATTTTGTATAAGTTTAGCGAAGGACGTGAGTTATTCGTTGTACCCGAAAGCATGCAAGCGGAACTTATTAAGCGAGCACATGAAAAAGGTCATTTTGCGATTAAGAGAACGGAAGAAGCGATCAAACAAAGTTATTATATCCCGAAACTTCAACAAAAAATCGAGAGGTGTATTTCAAATTGCGTCCCATGTATTTTAATGAATAAGAAAAACGGTAAGCGGGAAGGATATTTACATCCTTTATTTAAGGGAGAAGTCCCACTACAGACGTATCATCTCGACCACCTGGGACCACTGGAATCCACCAGTAAGAAATATTCGTACATCTTAGCGATTATAGATAGCTTTTCGAAATTCGTGTGGTTATACCCAACTAAATCAACGACATCGGCCGAGGTAATTGCTAAATTAGAAATACAGAAAGCTACTTTTGGAAATCCATCGCACGTAGTTACAGACAGGGGGACCGCGTTTACTTCCAATGAATTCACTAATTATTGTAAAGTAGAAGACATAAAACATTCGCTTATTACGACTGGTTTACCGCGCGCTAACGGGCAGGTCGAAAGATTAAACCGAGTTATTATCTCCGTGTTATCTAAGTTAAGTGTAGAAGATCCCACCAAATGGTTTAAATATGTGAGTGATGTTCAAAGAATTATTAATAGCACTTATCAAAGAAGTATAAATATGACACCATTTGAACTTTTAGTGGGAATAAAAATGAAAACAAAAACAGAGACTGCGTTAAAAGAATTAATAGAAAGCGAGTTCATCACCAGTTTCAATAGTGATCGGGAACAATTGAGACAAGAAGCGAAAAAAGAGATTCTTAGGGTACAAGAAGAAAATAAAAAAGCGTATAATCTGCGTAGAAAACTAGCGAAAGCGTACAAAGTAGGCGATATAGTTGCTATAAAGCGTACTCAAATGCAGCCAGGCGGTAAGCTTAAACCAAAGTACATAGGACCTTATCGCGTGACTAGAAAAAAGAACAACGATACGTACGACGTCGTAAAAGAAGGGTACTGTGACGGCCCGAAAATAACAACATCATGCGCGGAATATTTGAAACCGTGGCTACAGGATGAGGTATCATCCGGGGCGGATGAGACGTAGGATGGCCGAACTGTAGGATCGTCTGTAAACATAACTTGTGTATGTATATGTGTGAGGCGATCATGCGAGACGACACGAGAATCTGGTATTTAGTCTTGTCTTAGATTTTGACTCGAGCGAGTGTGTGCGAACGGTGTGAGAGAGAGAGAGAGACGCGGAAAACGGAGAGCGGTGCCGAACGCGTTGCGAATCCTTCGGGCGGATAGCTGGGCCGCTTTAGTGCAGTTCGTGTGGTTAAGTGCAGTCACAATCTAGTATAATATCGGGACGTGTTTTTGTATCGTATCACTGAACATTTTTGCGCCATAGATATTCCGTGCGATCGAAAGATCCCACATATATATATACAGGGTGGCCCACATAACTCTGAACAGCTCAATATCTCGAAAACTATGCCATTGATTTTAAAGTTCTTAGTCTTAAATTGCATGGAACTGAAGGGCCTTTCTGACTACATAAACGTGAAGTGACCTCCCTTCCCCTTTAACGGGGGAGGGGAGGTACCTTTGTAATTTTAAATGGAACCCCCTATAAAATGTTACATATTTAGATTCTACAGGAAAAAACAAGTCAATTTTGTCTGAAACATTTTTTTGTCAGATACTTCCATGATAAAATATAACAGTTTGAAGTTTCGAGTTGTAGGTACTTGAAGCGCTCGGAAATAGCGTTATGGAATTATACGCGCTTGAGTCCTTTGCTTATTCGTGAAGAAATAAAATGTACTTTAAATTAAATGTTCAAAATGTCCACCACGGGCTTGTAAACATTTATTTACTCGAAACATCAAAGTTGTTCTAACATGTTTTAACATTTCGGGAGTCACTCAAGCGCAAGCGTCACGTATTCTTTGTTTCATATCCTCTTTTGTCGTCGGTGGTTCAAACATAACTTCGTCCTTTACATATCCCCATAAGAAAAAATCTAATGGTGTTAGATCGGGGGATCGAGGAGGCCATTGACGAGGTCCCCCACGACCTATCCATTTGTTCCCAAATTTTTCGTTCAAAAATTGCTTGGTGATGATTGCAAAATGTGGAGGAGCGCCGTCTTGTTGGAACCACATTTCTCTTCTAACGTGCAGTGGCACATCTTCCAAAAGCGCAGGCAAATGATTTTTTAATAAATCACAATAACCTGCAGATGTTACAGTTTCTTGAAAAAAATAAGGTCCAATCACAAAATCTCCTATTAGGCCACACCAAACATTTAAAGACCATCGATGTTGAAAGGGAACACATCGCATCCAATTTGGGTTTTCCACGGCCCAATAATGCAGATTATGTCTATTTACATGCCCTGAATTCATAAAAGTGGCCTCATCGGAAAAAAGTATTTTGCACAAAAAGTCATTTTCCACAACACCCTGCAGCCACTCACAAAATCTTACGCGGTGATCATAATCTGCTATCGAAAGCTCTTGTGATAAAACCATGTGATATGGATGATACTTTTGCCGTTTCAAAATTCGTTGAATCGATGAACGACTAATATGTGATGTTTGTGCAAGTGTACGTTGACTAATATGAGGATTTAATGTAATTGCAGCAAGAATACTGGCATTATTATTTTCATTAATGACAGCTTTAGGTTTATTGCGAGTTTTTTTACACAATTCACCGTGCTCGCGAAGCCGCTTTTCTAAATTATGAAATGTTGCATGACATTTTTTGATCCCATAACGTTCAAAAAACATCACTGCTGCACGTCGATAATTTTTTTGGCATTCACCTAACGTTAATAACATATTCACTTCTTTGTCAAAAGTAGCCATAATCACAATGTTACTGCTTGAATAACAGCTCTAAACTGAAAACGTTTTCATAGATAAGTGAGTCAAACTCAAGAATTGTAAATATTATTGTTTGTGTTTCTTCACGAATAAGCAACGGACTCAAGCGCGTATAATTCCATAACGCTATTTCCGAGAGCTTCAAGTACATACAACTCGAAACTTCAAACTGTTATATCTCATCATGGAAGTATCTGACAAAAAAATGTTTCAGACAAAATTGACTTGTTTTTTCCGGTAGAATCTAAATATGTAACATTTTATAGGAGGTTCCATTTAAAATTACAAAGGTACCTCCCCTCCCCCGTTAAAGGGGAAGGGAGGCCACTTCACGTTTATGTAGTCAGAAAGGCCCTTCAATTCCATGCAATTTAAGACTAAGAACTTTAAAATCGATGGCATAGTTTTCGAGATATTAAGCTGTTCAGAGTTATGTGGGCCACCCTGTATATATATATATATATATATATATATATATATATATATATATATACATATATATTGTGACGTTGCTTCTTTTCCGGCGCGTTTTCCGCGGACGAAACGAGATGCAACTCCGGGATTTTACAGGCGCTGAGACCGGACCTCGGCCGGCCGTACGGACGAGGTCCTCCCGGCACAAAACGCGATTCGAAAACTCGATAGCGATACGAAAGACCGATGTTCGGGCGCCAGGTATCGGGAAGATACCACGTGAAACGAGATGGTTTTCTACTCGTAGAGAAGCGAATCGAGAATTTTCGTTACCGAGTGTCAAGTTACGCTACGCGATTCGCGAAGGGTCAGAGGTTCGGACGCTGGAAGGACGGGGACGGCCCTTACGGCAGAGCGGATCTCGCAGGTCAAGAAATGACAATTCGATTTGTCTCGAGATTAATTTAATCGGTGTCAAGCGTTACAATTTTGGCGGCCACGTGGCCGCGACCCGAGAGCCCGCGCTCTTCATACAAGTTCAGCGAAAGAGTGGACGTTCGCAGCGCGGGTTTGTCAATTCTTTAAATATCGCGAGAATACGGTAGTTCGGTATTACGATCGAGGAAATCGATACTATGGCTCGCGAACGCAGATGGACGGCGCAATTAAAATTTGACTGCCGTGTCGATTCCCGGAACGGAACGGAGAGAGAGCGTGCGACGGCACGCGATCTTTGTTCTCGCTCGCTCGCGCGAGCACGCTATACCCGTCGTCGCGATTTTACGCGACCGAGATCCGTAGACGGTTTACTCTAACGCCACGAAAATTACACTCACTTTTCCGACGCGACTCCTCCGAGGAAAACTTCCGTTACGTGACGAAATTTCAGGCTCACAACGCCGGCAAATGGCGTGAGCCGCGAACTCGAGGCGAGATGCGCCTCGACTCGCACGAACTCGAGGACGATACGAGAATCGGATCCTCCTTACACGAGATTCTCAAAAAAAAACACATTCACGAATTTAAATAGGGAAGGATCACTGGTCGACTTACCGTTTTCGGGAGCTGGTATATCCGCTGGCTCGGAGGACGAGATACTATACACTTTTTTTTGTTTACTTATCCGCTACGATAGGCGACACGACAGTGATCCTTCGCGATTTCGGCAACGGCGATCTACCCGGCGATCCCCACCCCGCTCATTATTCGGAATACCTAATTGGTCGGTCTCGCACGCGAAATATTTAATTAGTGTGGGTCTCCCACGGATGGTCCCTGGCCCTAGACGACATCCGAATTTTCCATAACGACCACCTCTTGGTGACCGGGGCGTCCTAGACAGTCCCAGGGCGCGTCTACACCACCCACGCGTATGGAACACCTTCCTACGGGATGAGACGACGTCAGGACCTTTTGAGTGGAGTTCCTCTTTCCGGAAAGTCCGATGTTGGTGGGGTTCAGAGGCCTGAGTCGTCTCCGGGTTGTTCGGCCCGTGTGTGTCAGTAGCCCTTTTTGAACCAGCGCGCTGGACGTTTTGTTTGGCCAGCAAATCACGAGGGGAGAACCCACGGAGGGAGCCGCCTTAGGCTTCCTGAGAGGGATGGTGGTGCACGGGGCACGTCCTGAAACTTGCCGTACTCGGCGAGCGCGGTTTGAATTAGCCGCTGATCGGTGATTAATGCGGAATTTCTTCGGGGAGCGCTCTCGAAATTCGCGACTGTCGATTCGGTACGCTAGATGGCGGTCCGGTCCATTCGAAATGCCTTTCCGGCCGCAAAGAATAATGGAAAAGTGACATCGCAAAATCTGCAACGTCACAATATATATATATATATATATATATATATATATATATATATATACATATATATATGTATACATATGTATTGCGTGTCTTTCATTCGATATAAAGTTATAGTGTAACAACATTAATTAATTACATTATACGAACATGAATTCTTATATAAGGTCTGGGTTAGGTTGTTATATATATATATATATATATATATATATATTTTTATATATTCGACAATATATATAATCATATACTATAGGATTTTCAATCAATGATATTGAAACACGAATCCAAATGGGACGGCCGCGTTGCGCCGCAAGGGATCGAAATAAGATTGATCTCAGTCATTCTAATGATAGTTTATTTGTGTGGTTATTTGTGCCGCTGACATTGTAAATAGACGTTTTGGACATTGACCGTAACGGTCCCTGTTTGAAATAAAATTGTAATAAAGAACACTGTTACAAAACGAACGAGATTATTCGGTGCTCTGGTAATCTTGTACATTAAAATTGGTCCTTCGAGCCGGATCCAGTGCCTGCGGTCCGGTCTTATCTCGTGGCTTTTCGTGACTTCTGTGACTTTGTGAAATCGTGCGCCTCTTCGACCCGTGCTGACAATGGACGACACGCTAAACCAGCTCCGGCAGTTGGCTCAACGGATGGCTCGCCTCGTAGAGAACCTACGAAAGAAGGGAGCAGCTAATATAACCACCAGCGTCGTAGAGAGTCGCCAGGAGCTCCTGGAAAAACTCTGGCTGCAATATGAAGCGGCTCATCAGACCCTTTTTACCGCGGCCACCACAGACGCCAAGCTGCAAGCCCTACCTCATTTTACGGAGGACGAGCTCGGTACGGTACAGGAGACGTATCTAGATCAAGCGAGCTTGCTAAAAGATCTGTGGAAGAAAGCGAAAACGGCCGTTACAACGGCTGGCGATTCAAACTCGGCCGGGACAACAACGGAGGGCGTGGAAGGTCGGAAGCGCGCCATGCTCCCCAAAATACAGTTGCCGACGTTCAGCGGTCGTTACTCCGAGTGGCTGTCCTTCCATGACATGTTTTCGTCCCTCATACTGAAGGATCCTTCTCTCAACGCCGTGGAAAAACTGCATTACCTGAAGAGTTGCCTGAAGGGTGAAGCAGCTATGCTTCTACGAAACATTGCGACGACGGAGAAGAATTTCGATCGTTCGTGGGAGTTGTTGAAGCGGTGGTTCACGGTGGTTGTGAGAGCTCTCATAGACTCGGGCAGTGAAGTGTCGTTGGTGGCGGAATCACTTATGCAACGGATTGGCCTGCATCGTCGGCGGGCGAGAATCCCACTCCTGGGCGTCGGCGGGGCGCACTCTCGTACCACCCGAGGGCGTACGACTCTCGTCCTCACGCCACGTTCTGATGCCAAGCCGAGTCATCAGATCGAGGCCTTAATCTTTGCCGAATTATCGTGCTACCGGCCACACAACCTTCCGGAAACGAGCCGCTGGCCTCAGCTTGCAGGTCTAACGCTGGCTGACCCGCGCTACCGCGAAGCTGATCCTGTTCAGGTGCTGCTTGGTGCCGATGTCTACCACCGGATACTTCGTAGCGGTGTGATCCCCGGTAGCAACGACTGCCCGGCCGCCCAGGAGACCGACTTCGGGTGGTTCCTCACTGGAGCTGTCAGTACGGATGACCGAGATGCTCCGGCGCACGTCCATCACTGTGCAGTGGATCAAGAGCTGGTGAGTCTACTGTCTAAATATTGGGAGCAGGAGGAGGTGCAAGGGACCATACCTTTGCCAGAAGAGGATCAGGCGTGCGAAGATCACTTCGTGTCGACGCATCGTCGTGCTTGCGACGGTCGATTCGTGGTGCGCCTGCCCTTCAAGGAAACTCCGCATCTAGGGGATTCTCGAGGCAGAGCGCTCCCTGTGCTGCAGGCCTTGCACCGACGCTTCAAGAAGGACGAAACCTTGAGGACCGCCTACCATCATTTCATGGCAGAGTACGAGCAGATGGGACACATGCGAAGATTGAGGACGTCCACTGACGAGCTTGCCTACTACCTACCGCATCATGGGGTCTGCAAGGAGTCGAGCACCACCACGAAGCTCAGGGTCGTCTTCAACGGGTCTATGCCGACGTCTACAGGTAAATCGTTGAACGACTTCCTGCATACAGGTCCAAATCTGCTGCCTCCGTTGTTCGACGTCGTGCTTCGATGGCGGCGGCACACTGTAGCCTTCACCGCGGACGTCGAGAAGATGTTCCGGCAAATCGTGATCCACCCGGTCGACCGGTGCTGGCAACAGATTCTCTGGAGCTGTAACAGTGAGGAGCCGGTGAGAACGTTCCAGCTCAACACGCTCACGTATGGGCTGGCATGTGCACCGTACCTGGCGACCCGCTGCATCAAGCAGTTAGCGATGGACGAAAGAGAACAGCTCCCGCAGGCCGCCTCCGTCCTTCTGAAGGACGTCTCCTCACGGCGGGCGGGTTCTTCCTGCGAAAGTGGGCTTCAAACACGCAAGAACTTGTTGCGGGATCCGCTGACACGGGACCGACAAAGACGCTGGCGCTGGAGGACGACCGACATCACGGGGTACTCGGTCTCAGATGGCTCCCTTACAGTGATTGCTTTCAGGTCACCGTAGAATCGTCGTCTTCGTCCCCAGTCACTCGGCGTTCGGTCCTCAGCAAGACGGCTCAGCTGTTCGACCCACTTGGATGGCTGGCACCGGTCACTGTAGGGGCAAAGATCCTAATTCAGTCGCTCTGGCTTCTCAAGGGTGACTGGGACACGCCGCTCCCCACCAAGGAGGAGGGTCAATGGCGTCGCTTCACCAGGGAACTACCTACGCTTACCGGGCTACGGATTCCTCGGTGGTTTGGAGTACCTCCCTCGGCTGCTACCGTGGAGCTCCACGGATTTGCCGACGCGTCACAACTCGCCTACGCTGCGGTGGTTTACGTGCGGTCGGTCACGGCTGAGGGGGAGGGACGAGTCAGCCTAGGAGCGGCCAAGACCAAGGTGGCGCCCCTGAAAAAAATCACGCTGCCTCGGCTGGAGCTCAGCGCAGCGTGTCTTCTCGCCAGGTTGACGCACAAGATGCTGGAGGTGCTGGAGTGGAGAGACGTCGAGGTGCATCTGTGGACAGACTCGTTGGTGACTCTGAGTTGGATCAAAGGGCATCCAGGAGGAGAGAGTGCGGAGCCACCATGTGCAGATCCCGCCCACTCCGGGAATAACGGCGCACTTGAGGTCGCGGTCAGAAATGCGAGAAGGGTTACATTGCGCTCTTCATTTGCCTCGCGACGTGTGCGCTACATCTAGAGGTCGTGTCTGACGGAAGCACCGCCACTTTCCTAGCCGCATTGAAGCGCTTCACGTCGCGCCGAGGAACATGTGCCGAGATCTTCAGCGACTGTGGCACAGTCTTCGTCGGGGCTGATCGCGAACTCCGATCACTAATAAGCGCTCTTGATTGCAGCAACCACGATTTTCTCGAGACAGTAACTGCGCAGGGGATCCAGTGGAGATTCAATCCACCGTCGGCCCCTCACTTCGGCGGACTATGGGAGGCAGCGGTAAAATCCGTCAAACACCACCTCCGGAGGCAAATAGGAGAGCAACGACTCACCTACGAGGAGCTGTCCACACTCCTGGCAGGCATCGAGGCCTGCTTGAACTCGCGTCCGCTGCAGCCACTGACGGACGACCCCGAAGACCTGGAGGCACTGACCCCAGGCCACTTTCTGATCGGAGGCCCCCTCACTGCGTTGCCCGAACAAGGTTTGGAGGAAATCTGCGTCTCACGTCTGTCAAGGTGGCAGCTAATACAGCAGCTGCAGCAACATTTCTGGCAACGATGGTCAAATGAGTATCTTAACACTCTCCAAACACGGGGAAAATGGCATAGACCACTACGAGCCGTCGAGGTCGGTGAATTGTGCCTAGTAAAAAACGAGCTCCTGTCGCCGAATCGTTGGCCGTTGGCGAGAGTTATCGAGACACACCCCGGCCCCGACGGACTCACGCGGGTGGTCACGTTGAAGACCGCGAGCAGTCAAATGAAACGTCCGATTAGCAAAATCGTGCGACTGCCTCGAGACGATGACGGCGTGAGCACGACAGACGACTCTAACCTACAAACACGCACGTAGATTAGTCTCTTAAGTTCGTTATTAAGTACACATTTAGTTATTAGTAACTGCATATTTCACTTTCAACCGCATCACCGTACTACGTATTTACGCACGACCATTCACCAACGTTCTGCTTGACGTCAGCTGCTCTCTCTCTCTCCGCCCCACTACCCGCACTATCTGTCACCTCGCTTGATTTGCAAGAAGTCTCCCAGCAGCACTTTCGTCACACGGACGAGGCGGGCGGGAATGTTTGGGATTGGGCGAGCGAGCCGCGGCGTCGGGCAGACGTTCGCTCGCGTACCGAGTGGCGAGAGGCAGGAGGAGAGAAGCGGGGCTGCGTCTATCCCAACGATACAGGACAGGCCATCTATTAATCGGTAATAGAGGCCTAATTAGGGCAGAGCCACCTGTAACGTTGGTGATATGACGTCATGTAAAATTCGCGGGCTCCCGCGACCGAGAGCCGTTACGCTTCACTTCTTCTGTCAGGAGTAACCGTGCTCGGATACAGTAAGACTCACTATCTCGCTCTCTCCAACCACCGTGCTCGGTAAACTCTCGCGTGCTCGCGACCAAGCTTAAAATCATCCTCGAACGCGTCGATCTCGCCGCGTTGCGCCGCAAGGGATCGAAATAAGATTGATCTCAGTCATTCTAATGATAGTTTATTTGTGTGGTTATTTGTGCCGTTGACATTGTAAATAGACGTTTTGGACATTGGCCGTAACGGTCCCTGTTTGAAATACAATTGTAATAAAGAACACTGTTACAAAACGAACGAGATTATTTGGTGCTCTGGTAATCTTGTACACTGTCAGATTCACCCTTTCTGAATCCGAAATCCTAAAAAGTAGAAGTAGAAGAACCTTCCTCGGTTCAGACAAATATTAACTGTCTCATCCAAAAAACAGGATCCAACGAAGGCCACGAGATCTGCGGGAAACCAGAAATCCACGAGCCAGAAGGGGATCCTCGCGAACTAAAGCGAATAAATAACGAATGTTAACAAATATAATAAACAATTACACAAAACTAGAAGCTTACCATATGACAGTTTCAAGCCTCTAACACAAGCGAACGAATCGACCCAAGCCTGTTCCTCAGCCTCAACGAAAAGCACGAAGACGGAAATTAAAGATTAAACAGTCCTATAAAGGACCAGAACGCGTCAATCATTAGCAATAAACGATTCTACCTTAAATATGTAAGCAACGGGCGACTACAACCGCCTGAAGTGAAACGCGAACTAAAATGACGTAACGAGAGCCATGACAGCCGTGAAGAAACGCGAACCAATCGTACAACAGAAGCGATTACGTCACAGAAAACCGCGAAATTCAAGCCGATCAACAATTCTACTAAGCAACTACACACGAAATAGAGGAAGGAATAATATACACAATAGGAAACTCGTGAAAACCTTTATTTACTACACTCTCCCTTACAACCTGCACGCGGAGCGAATCAGGAGACACAAACGGATCTCCACAGACACAGGAACACATCCTCTCTCCAGATACACTTAATCTATAGACGGTCCAAAATACGACGAGATTCTCCCAGTCAGGAGAAGAACGGACCCATACACTCCCCTTAAAAAACTAAAAATTACGAATCTCTCTTCTCCCGCACTACCAATAACGAACCTTGAAATATAATAAAGGCCCTGCCGCACGCAAATTTAGAAATATATGACCTGTCACTTCCCCTATGTAAAATATAAAATTAACACCTCACACGAGACTTCACAATAAATTGAAATAAAAATAAGACGTTCTCAGTCAGACCTCACGCGAATCTCACAAGGGATACGAATCCATAAACGGATCCTCACCCTCTCACACAGCCATAAAGATGTACAATCGGTATCTCACACAACAACAATTCTTAAACTCGCCAACCGCATTCTACGCAAACCTAACATAGAAAGGAGATGTACACAAGCTTCCAAAGACACGAGCCTTAACCCTTAATCTCCCATATATTAAAAACAGCTAATCCCCTCGCTCATATCACCAAGGTATAACGAATCTCACGCAGTAACTGTCAATAACCTTGAACGAAACATAACGAAACCTTCCCAGTCGAGTCTGACGCAAACCATTATCTGCCCACAAATAGACAACGCCTCTCTATCACTCACAGAAATACAATAGGAATCCCCCAGTCGAATCCCGTACAAGATATACAGAAAAGAAAAACTACGTGCAAGAAATTCAAACTACATCAGCTCTCTCCCACAAAGCAAAACACACAATCGCTCCCTCGCATAGAACCTCTCGACAACTATAAATCAAGCCTCGCACTGGCCCCACGAGAAAAGAAAGTTTTAAAGAAATTCTCAAGATACATATCCTTAAAAGGCTCGTTCTCTCTAAGCAAATAAAATCTCCTTTCTCTCACAAAAACACACAACCGATCTCGCCGCGGATTCCTGAACTCAGAAAACGATACTGGAAGCTGCGGAACGGCTCACATCACCTAAAAGATAAAACAAATGTTATCACATAAATTTAGAGTCCCCTCTCATCTCTCACACATGCACAGTCCTACCATCACCGCACACACACGCTAGACACGATGAATAGCGGGTACGAACAATATACTTCCCTTAAAAAGCCGAAATATCGCGACGTGACACATGTCAACAAATCTCCTTCCTCAGCCACAAACTAGAGGGACCCAACGCCATAAAAACGGAAGGAAACTCGATAGACTAAAACAGATACGAAAACTCGCGGAATCCCCGGCAGAAGGCGCGCGCGAAAATCACTAGACGAGACAGAAACTTCTTCAACCAACTGCATCACACGAGAAAGTTATAAATAAACAAATCCCACCCCACGAAAACTACTAACATTACACCAGGAGCGCCCCGACTACAAAAAACCCCAGAAATGACTCGTTAAAACCCTCCGACTCAAGGTCAGACGACCAACCGCTGACAACGTTGACAAAGAAGCGGGAACTCCGGAAGAACCACCCGTGAAGCCGTAAAAGAAATCTTCGATAAAACCTTTTTCTCCCCCCAAAACGAACGGGGAGAAAGGACAGAAAGGCCAAAACACATGTCCGAAACGTTCTCTCCAACGGAACATAGGACCATAAGGAACTGACCGTTAGCCAGACGTAGCAATTAACTTCCAGCAAACGGGTACACGTGCAAAACAGCGCTAAAACGGCACATGCATCTACCTACTCGGAGGGAGGGAAGGCCGTCCTGCAATAAAATGACTTCGAACGGACAGCGACGCACCCCCGGCCGTACAATAGCCCCCTGACACAATAGAAATAGGCAATAACATAATTAACTTGAAATCACCAACGATAAGTTCAATACCGAAGGAAAAATTCAACGGACGCGACACGAACAGAGTGATAAAAATCCGCTCGAAAGACACAGCTATATTTCCATAGAATTTCCCTACCTCTCACCATTACGACCGACAGAAAAACGTCTGACCTCTGACACGACGCCCTGGAAATTTTCCACAAGAAAACAACGTCTGATTCCACAGAATATAGCCTTCGTCCTTAAACAGCGTACACGACGTACAACTCGCTTAATCACACTTCTTCCGCGAAATACCTCTTAGAACAATAAACAAATCTTTACGAGTCTCTTCTCTCCTATGACCGAAATACAACAGGAATTCGCCAAAATCTCTCACACGACACAAATCTTCAAATGGACCGGTACCCTCTCGCATTCAACAAGATAAACTTTCCCCATCTAAAATGCACAATTAACTTCCCGCAGAATCTCCCGGCAAAATCACACGACACAATCGAATCCACTCTCTCTCACAACCGAAATGCGCAATTCGAAATCTCGCAGAATTCCCGGAAAGCTTCCAACAAAATTCAACAAGAACCCGCCAATCGGATCGCGCACAAACTTCTACATACACATCGAAAGCATTCACGTTACAAATACCCGATTCTCACCTCAGTCAAACGAATCTCCTCCCTCTACGTACAATTAATCTCCCATAAACTTTCCGACAATTCAAAGGAATTCGTCGATGAAGCTTCGCGCACTCCGTACAGAGGGAAGAGAACTACAAGGGGCTTAAAAGTCACAAGTCAGCAGCCGAATCTCTCTCCCATACACGCAATCGAACTAGAAAATCTTCCCGCTCACAAAATTCAAAGATACATAATTAACTCCCGACAACTCTGAATTCTTACACGACTTCATCAATCAAACCTCGCGCAAAATGCACAGAGGAAAGAGAACCCCCAGGGGCTAACAGGGACACGAGCCTATAGCAAAACCCTCGCTCTCTCACACGCATATTTAAACCAATAAACTTTCCCTCCCCCGCAAACAGAAATTCGATACATAACATTTAAAGCATAATAGACTCCCACACGAAGACTCCCGGTAACGATAACCAGAATTCAATAAGACATGATTAACCGAGCCTCGTACAAACGGTACGGAGAGAAGAGAACTGTAAGGGGCCTCCAAGACACAAGTCAATTAACTAAATTCTCACTCTCTCATACACACAATCGGATAAAAAATCCTTTTTCCTCCTACAAATCGAAATACACACTCAACTCTCCATAAAATGAACCCTCGATAACAAAAACTTTTACAAAATTCGGTCTAACCGAGCTCCGTGCAGATTGCACAGAGAAAAAGAGAGCCACAAGGGGCTCTCAAGACACAAGTCATCCGACCAAATCCGTACTCTCTCAGACATACATTCGGATAAATATCACATTCTCTCTCCTATAAACAAAATATAAACTCAACTCTCCACATAAAAATCTCTGACAACTAGTATCTAACAAATTAGACCAACCAAGCTTCGTGCAAAACATACAAAGGGAAGAGATCTCCAAGGGGCTCGCGGACACAAGCCACTTAACCAATAATCTTAACATCTCAGACATGCAATCGGATAAAATAAGACTTCTCTCTCCATCGATCAGAATACAGACTCAACTTCCCATAAAAGATCCTTAACAACTAAGCTTCAACAAAATCCGGCCAATCAAGCTCCGTGCAATCTGTACAGAGAAAAAAGAGCCACAAGGGGCCTCCAAGCACGAATTATTTAAACAAACCCTTATCTCTCTCACACTTACAGTCGAACAAATAGAATGTCGCTCTCCTACAATCAGATCACATTCAACTCTCCGCATAAAATCTCCATTAACCAAGCAAGAATCGAATAACCGAGCTTCGCGCAAAATGTACAGAGAAAAGAGAACCTCAAGAGGCTCTCCGACTCAAGCCCCCGGTCGAACCTCTACTCTCGCATACAAGCACTTTGAATAGACAAATCTTCTCTCTCACACAACCAGAATACACAATTAATTCCTCCAAACAAAAATCTCCGACAACTTCCAATCAAAACTCAACGAGACTCGGTCAAACGAGCCTCGTGCAAACTGCACAGAAAGAAGAGGACCACTAGGGGCTCACGATCAAACCAATCCGCATTTCTCTCTCCTCTATTGCAATCAAAACGTAAACCATCCTACATAAAAGCTTCAAGTAAATTTAACTATAATAACAAACCCATCATAAAATATTCAAACAAAATCCGCTTCCTCTCACACAGAAGAATTTACTCGAACAAGAATTCCACACGAACTTTCACCAACTTTAACAATCCAATCAACCCTCGCAAATCTGTACACACAGACAGGAAAACCTTCGCACATACGATAGAACCAGATCTATCCTCGAACAAAATCCTGACAAACCTTATCCGCAAACTCCTGCAAAAAACTTCCACGATTTCTAAACAAATCTGCACTCTCTCACGCACAGGATTCAAAACAAATTTGACCGCTCCACTCTTACAACCAAATCAAAATTATCTGGAGCCAAACCACCAATAACTTCACCATGCTTCACAAAGTCTCTGCATACAGGAAATTCTCGCAACTTAAATACTCAAATAGATCTGTCAAACGCACAGGTTTTCTCTCTCCTACAAACGAAACTTCAAACTAATCCCGCCAAGAACTCCCCTACGACTCTAACATTCCCATCAGAATTTCGCAAAACTACTGCAGACAGCCTCCACGATACAAATCTCGAATGCACATGCACAAATCAACTATAACATTCCAATCGAGCCTCACGAGAACTCTAGATACGAAAAATTCTCAAGAACTGCCCTGCATACACAACGCAATTCAGATACACCTTACACGCGTAGATTATGGACAATAAGACCGTGAAGACGAATTCACAGACAAATAGCGCTCACGTAGCACAGTTCAATGCGCGAAACTGCAAAGTAGCGATCGATGAAATTAAAGACATAGCAATAAGAAGAGGAATAGATATTATTGCAATACAAGAGCCATACAGCAATGGCAATAAAATCCCAGGACTTGGGGCCTCCACAAGAGTAGCATCCGACACAAAAACCGTCGCTTGCACCGCTGACGCTGCAAAAATGAAAGCTGCCATAGTAGTTCTAAATCCGAATTATACCGTTCTCTAACTGAGTCATCTTTCAAATACTCATTGCATCTGCGTTGAAATCACCACAGGATCACTACAGGTTTACATAATCAGAGCGTACTTCCAGTACAGCGACAGAATAGAACCCTACTTAAGACATCCCGACAGAGTTCTACAGTGCCTTAAAGGTCGTAAAGTAATAATCTGTGCTGACGTAAATGCGAAATCAACATGGTGGTATAACGAGAGAACTGACGAGAAGAGCGAATCTCACGAAGCCTTCATTTCACAGCACAACCTATTTATACTAAACAGACCGTCTGCACAGTGTACTTTTCAAAATTCTCGAGGAACATCAAACATTGACATCGCCTTATCCAAAAATTCCATATACACAGCAATAAACCAATGGACAATCTACTCAGACCTTACATAAAGTGACCACTTCGTCATAGCCTTTCATATTAACGCTCCTGATACACAGAGTAATTCCGTAACACTAGTAGCTAGTTACAATTTGAAGAGAGCGAACTGGGAAAAATTTGACAAGGAACTAAGTCACGCACTAGGCAAAGCCCAATCAACGAAAGCACTCCAACCGAAAACGCCGAACAACTATCGGAAAAGATAGAGAATATACTCACAAAAGTCTGTGAGAAAACAATTCCGAAGAAAACGCGGTCCCCAAAATCGGCACACTGGTGGAACGATGAAATAGCCGCTCTCAGAACCGAGGTACAAAAGGCAAGAAATAAATACTCCAAAGCCATCAGCAAAACCATTAAAGCAGGTCTAAAGGACAAGTACAGCAGGCTCATGAACCAGTACGTAACATTAATTCGGAACTCAAAAATGAACAGCTGGATGAAATTCGTGACAACCGAAGGAAATAAAAACGCGTATACAAATTACAGACGGAAAGATTGCAAGTCGAAAAAGCTTGCGAAAACATCCAACAGAATGGCAAATACACCCTTAGCTGGAAAGATACAAGGACAGCCCTCTTGGAAGTATTAATACCTGATGACAATACCACAGCAAAGACGGCCTGGCAGGCACGAGTTCGAAGAGAAACATTAACTGCGCCCGAAACGGTCGACGCACCGCCTTTCGAAATCGAAGAGGTAGAACTTGCTGTAAATGGCTTGAAAAACAAGAAAGCGCCAGGCCAAGATCTACTGGAAGCTGAAATAATTAAGAAAGCATGGCCACTGGCCAACAAGGAAATAACACACGTACTCAACGAGTGCCTTCGACAAGAAACGTTTCCGCGTAGACGGAAGGAAGGGAATATCATAGTCCTACTCAAAGGAGATGATAAAGAACCATCGGATTCGAAATCGTACAGACCTATCTGTTTACTACCAGTACTAAGTAAAATTTTAGAAAAACTAATATCAAGAAGACTGGAAGATATACTCCAACTGCACCGCATCTCCTCCGTAAGACACTTTGGTTTCAGGAAGGGAAAGTGTTAAAAAGGTGGACTGTATAATACAATCCAACAACTTTTCAACGGTAGCTCGAATATGAGGAGATAGGAGTTTTGAGGGAAAGTAAATTGTTGTACAACGAGGTTATGTTGATAGTGACCCACCTAATGGTGGGCCGTTTATTGATCAAAATAAATCCCCGTGGAAGTTGGCGGTTCGCGACTCCTCCGTCTCTTCCGGGTTGTCCCTGGGACGTCTAGCGACGTTGGCGTCTGTAAGAATGAATTACGAACGAAGATGTGAAAACACCTATCTGATACGATACGTATCCGTTCGTGACGCTGTTTCCCGTACGCTCCTGACTGCGATAATCGCTATCGAAGGAGGGGGAATACAGCCAAACTGCTCAAAACGCAGAGTTAGTGGACTGTATATTTTTGACGTATCTCGATAATCGAGAATCCGTCCGCTCGCACTGACGTAGTCACGGTTAAACCGATTCTACTGCGTGGGCGTTAGCGGAAGGGTGGCGGTTAATCTTACAAGGAGGTTGTAAGGCTCCAAGTTCGATAATCCAGCCGAATTAACCCGTGCTTCAACAACCTTCATTCAAAGCTCGTGCGTGACTCAATGCGTCACGCGGCTATAGGAATCTCGGTGGAAGACGTGGTCCAACTCACCACTTACACGCACAAAAGACATTATATATAGAGGGGGCATGTATTGTAAGTGTTGTTCAACCAGTCACAATCCCCGCTCTGGTAGTAGCTATATAGCACTAGCGACGGCGTATGTGGGTGCGACTATAGTGGTTGAACGTGTCAAGTCTGCCGAGATCGTCGTCACGCTCTCTCTCAAAGGAGGGTGACAAGGCTAGGACTTACCAATCAAGACCTGTGGCTGGACCGATCAATTCCCGCAAAGCGTATAATGAATCGACCTTGTCACAATCCGAGTATCCGTTCTGCTGCGGCACTGGGACGTCAAAGCGTATGCCAGAGCTTATGGCAGAGAAACTGTACGCGGAGAGAGTGTCCTCCGTGTTACACGGGTGGATCGGAAATACGATTCCTTCCAAGAGTTTCTCTTGCACGCTTACACGCACAAGATCGACTATCTGCGTACAGTAGAAGCGGCGTATAACGTAAGCGTGTTAATCAAGAGTTTTTCTTGAACGGCGGATAGTGAATTCGGGGAACGAACACGAATCTCGCGCCAATCACACCGAAATACACTTGTGATCAGTGAAACAACAACCATGCACTTTTTCTGTGATCGAAGCACGGTCAATACCGGTGCTCGATCGTGGTCACTATTGCTTGTCGGCTCTCTTATAGCGTGTGGAACGATCTCGTAAACGAGATCGGTTCCGTTCGCATAGTCGTGCCAAAGCTCGCCGCCAAATACTTGATACAAGTATCCAACAGCTCGACTGGAGAACTTTTACAGCTGCGAAGACTCGTAGGACAAGTGCTCGTTAGCGCGCCTCAATAGCAAGTGACTACGCGAACTGTTCGGCGGCGACGAAGCGTCGCGAGAGTGTCAGCTGATCCGCTACGCGGCGCTGTCTCTTGTTTATCCGCCGGTCTCTGTTCAGCGTGTGTTTGTATGTTGTTCTCTTTGTGTCTCTTTACCTTCGCGACGTGAGTTTGAATTTGAAACGTTTTGCACGGTGATCAACCGATCGCCGTGTTTGTCGGCTGACATTAGCTGCTTGCCAGAAAGTCACGCCATTTTTACTTGAACTATTGTGGGTCCTTGGCCCCTCGGACGAATAACATTGGAGGAGTCCCCAACGAATATAGAATGCGATAATCGCGAAATTCAAGCACGTTTCAAACTAACGCGATATTTAAACAGGAAGTCAACAGAAGATGCAATCATCGAGCTCCGGCGACTAATTAACGAAAGCAGTGGGAAATACACGATGGTAATGTTCTTCGACATATCTGGCGCGTTTGATCATGTGTGGTGGCCAAGTATACTGAGAAGCCTCAAAAAACGCGACTGCCCTCGGAATATGTATACACACATTCACAGCTATCTAAAATATAGACTAGTAAGACTCGCAGGAAACAATGCAAAAACAGAAAAACCAGCTACAAGGGGATGTTCACAGGGATCGATACTTGGTCCAAGCTTCTCGAACATAGTCTTTGACGAAATTATCGATGCAATTAAACGTCAGGGCTTCGAACCGGTGGTATATGCGGACGACCTAGCCGTCGTGATTTCAGGAAACTCGCGTATGGAACTCGAAGCCAAAGCAAACGTCGTTGTCAGTAAACTCACAGAATGGTGCCGTAAACACAAATTACAAATATCAGAAAAGAAATCGGTGATGTACTTAGCGAAGGGATTCCTAGATATAAGGCGACCCCCAATTGTACAAATAGGCGAAATTTCACTAAAAATGACTCCAGTAATAAAGTATCTAGGTATTCACTTTGGCACCAGACCGAATATTATCCCGCACATCACAACTATCAGCACCAAAGCAAAAACAATATTCAACAAACTGGCTCACATAGCCAAGGCTAAATGGGGACTAAACTACAAATGCCTGAGAACATTGTACAAAGGAATTTTCGTACCAATTATGACCTACGCGGCAGCAGGATGGGCAGACAGGTTAAACGGATGGCACCGAAGACACTTAATGCAGGCACAGAGACAAGCACTTTTAAAAGTAACCAAGGCATACCGTACGACGTCAACCGATGCTCTTATCGTACTAGCAGGGGAACCTCCAATAGAACTATTAATACGAGAACGAATACACCTATATAACCTAAGACATAATCAAGAATTCTCCTACGGAAGAATCCAGTACAGCCCCTCACAGAACTCAGAGGAACAAGACACAAAGGAAATCAAGAAACAAATTAGACGCGAAACAATCCACATCTGGCAACAAATGTGGACAGCTTCACTGAAAGGAAGGATCACATTCAAGTACTTCAGTAACATCGAGCAGAGACTTCAATCGAAATGGATCTACATCATGCACTACAATGCTCAGCTACTAACCGGACATGGAAACATTAGAAGCAAACTACGACAATTCAACCTTATACCTGATGACACATGCACACGTGGATAAAAAGATACAGTTCAGCACATATTATTTGATTGCCCTCTACTATACCTTGCCCCACGAGAGAACCGTACCGTTTCGCGCAGCTTGACTGATCGCGGAAGGCGCAGCGAACCTCTCAACTCCCACTCCCCACTGTGAGTTTCATATATGCAGTGTACCGTAATGAAACGGATTACCATGAAAGTATAGGGTATAGGAAATCGTGACCATTTGCATATGTAATGAATTATAAATTTAATTTAATTATATATTTTGACATTTTATTTAATTGAAAACATAATTTTGTACATTATTTATAGATATTACTATTTACATTCATCTAATTATCACTAGAGCTACCGAACCAGTCAAAATGACTGGTTCCTAATATTTTCTTTCACAATTACTGATAGTATAAAAATGTTTCCATCAGAATTTTTTGAATGAACTTTTGCATTGGAGCACGAGTGTTTAGGATTGGTCAAGGAGTTCTGTGCGACGCCTGCGCCGTACTGATTACGAACAGTTCGCGATCACAGCGGATCGGCGAGCTCGCGGCCGAGAGACACATGACGAGCCATCTCCCTGACAAATTGGGAAATTAGGCGGCTAAAGTCGCGCGTGGATCTGACGTCACGCGCGATGAGTCATCGTGTTTCGCGGCAGCGAGGCCGTCGACCGTTGGATTCCGCGAATCGGTTAGAATTCTCCGAACACTCGTTCTGATCGGCACGAATCACCTCAAAGCTCAAGTCGCAATCCGCGCATTCTTTCAACGCTTAAATCGAGAAACTCATTTCATTTAAGTACCTCATCATCATTAATTTCTGTGTATCATTTCATTTATTACATTAATTTCGTACATTGTATACAGTTCGGTGCCGTGACATTTTGTTGTTTTTTTGTTTCAACTTGTACATACAGTGACTGCCGAACGATCACGTTCGAAAATAAACGATTCATTGTTACAAAAGGTGCGCGCTTAATTCTCCTATCGCGCTCCTAAACACGTGTTAGAATAAAAATGGTATTAGGTTTGAATAGATGTAGTCTTATCATGATCACAAAGCAATATTCATCACTTGCATTTATTACTTGATAATTCTAGTGTTATATTTGTATTATGACATATAACTATTTCCAAAGTAACTTACAACTATTTACAGACTATTTACAAAATGACAACTATTTACAGACTATTTACAAAATTACACAACTATTTACAGACTATTTACAAAATGACAACTATTTACAGACTATTTACAAAATGACACAACTATTTACAGACTATTTACAAAATTACACAACTATTTACAGACTATTTACAAAATGACAACTATTTACAGACTATTTACAAAATGACACAACTATTTACAGACTATTTACAAAACGACAACTATTTACAGACTATTTACAAAATAACTTACAACTATTTACAGACTATTTACAACTATTTACAGGCTATTTACAACTATTTACAGACTATTTACAACTATTTACAGACTATTTACAGGAAGCTTATGCATGACGCACATCGATGTCCGAGTCATCAGACGAGTTCGACCTCTCGAGGCATACTTCCAAAAACGCATCAGTTGCATGGTCGAGGCCGTACAACCTCCTTTCCTCCTTCAGCGTCTGCCAACTTGTAAGATATATTACGCGCCCTAATAAATTCTTTAACTTGTGCCCATGCTAGCTCTATTGGATTTAGTTCGCAGTGGTAAGGGGGATAGCGTAGGACGGTACGTCCATTCTCTTTTGTGAACTCGTCAATAATATAATTATTCATTTCTGGTCGCTTGTATTTATCAACCAGCGGCATTAATCTAATTTTTACATACCGTGGATTTACCGTTTCCCCCGTACCCTCCAGCCACGTGATGATATCGCTCCTTTTCCACCTCAACGTAGGATATTTTTCCATTTTCACGCTGTGGTAAGGAGCGTTATCCATCTCGATGACTGCCCTGTCTGCCAGCATGGGCAAAATTTTCTTGAACCATTCAAAAAATGTGTCCTCATTCATTTCTTCATGGTAATCACCAGTTTTTTTGGCCTCGAAGCAAAGGAGGGCCCCAGGTACAAACCCGTCTTTTGACCCGATGTGAGTGATGATCAGGCTCGTCTCTTTTCCCGAGAGAGCAGGTATGCCCGTTGTTAAATTCCTTTCTTCGGCGTTCCTCGGGCAGGTAACGCTGGTATCCACCCATACCCTAGCCTTGCAAGCACCGGCGTTGATCCACGTTTCGTCCAGGTAATAAATAGGCCGCCCTTCCGAACGAAACTCTTCGATCTTTTCGATGTACCTACAACGTAGTAAAAAATAAATTTTTGTAAGAAACGAGGATAGAAACTGAGTTTTTGGGAAAAAATATTTTTGAACGTAGATTGTTACTTACTGTTGCCGCCAGGTGATAATATGGGGTTGATCAATGTGGGCGCTGTTCCGTTTCCGCTGTACGACTATAAACTCCATGCGACGCAACAATCGGTGCAAGGATGTTTCGCTATACGATGGCAGAGTGTCGTCGCTGTTCACAGCAGCTAAAATTTTTTTTAAGTTGGGTATTTCCCGGTTCAGACAGAAGCTGTGCACTTTCTTTCTTATAGCCACTATGTCGGCTTCCAAAGTTTTTTCTAAAATATTTAGGCGCCGTTTTGTTTGATTTGTCGATGTAACTTTCCCTGTACATTTATATTCAGCAAGTTTTACTGATGGTCTCCCGTCCAATGCCCTCTCCTTCGATAGCATCAAGACCATCGGCTTATATTTTATTCCAGGGTTTTTCGCTAATAAACCTTTGTACAGATTAATAACCATCTGTTTTTGCGCTTATCGGACAAACTAGAAACAGAGAAAAATTTAGTAAAATAAAAACTATGATTTTTGAAAAAAAAAACAAGCTTACAGTAGCGAAATGCATGATAAATAATTATGTATAATGTAAGCTTACCTTTCTCCTCTGGAATTTTCTTCACTGGAGATCCGCGTGACGTGCCAGGAACTTGGTTTTCCATTTCAACTAAATACACAACACTTCTGAACACTAAAAAGATAATACTATAAGTACACTAAAAAGACGATACTATGCGAACACCCGGTATGGCTACGAATGAGGCGGCGTGCATCGCCGCAGCGCGTGACGTCACTTCAGTGCCACTGCGCGCATGCGCTGTGCATTGGGAAGGGAGCGTACGGAGTGGGAATACCACCAATCAGCGCGATGATATGTAGCAACGAAGGAAAACTGGTCTTCACGCGGTACGGTTCTCTCGTGGGGCAAGGTATACAAACAACAAGACAAAAACCCGTGGAGGCTGGGACACGCAGCGGGATGAAGACACAGCTTGTTACTATGGATAATCAATTTAACAGAATCCTAAAGACGATGTTTGGCGGAAATGGAGAGAAAGAGGTGAAGGCAGCAAAAACTTTGGTAAAAGAAAAAGAGAAGGGAGGTTTGAAAGAGAAGGGAGGAATAACAGATAAGGGAGAAATGAAAGAGAAAGAGAAGAAGAAGAGTCGGAAATACGGGGATAAAGCTAGTGTTTCTGACTCAAAGAATGAATACGATATAGAGTTTGAGATTAACCTCGAGCTGCTGACATCTGGCAAATCTCAGGTGCAGCTTCAGAAAAAGGGATTAAAGAGAAATAAAGAAGATCGTACCAGTGACTCGGACGATCAACAACCCTGTAAATATGTCAAACAGAAGGACCAAATGAACATTCACTTTGGTAAATCTAGTTCTCCCGGAGAATCTGACGAGTCAGACGATGACGGCAGTGGGTACTACCCGGCCGAACGATTAAGGAAATTCTTCAACTCCTTAAGGTTGACGAAAACGCAGCTCGGAGAGGCCGAGTATATAATAAGAGAGATAGAGGAACAGGCAATGACGACCAACCTAGAGTTGATCGCTATGGAAGACGGGAGGGAAGCATTAGCGAAAAAGAACAAGGAACTCGACGATAAGCTAAGGACATTCAAGAAAGAGAAGCCTCTCGAAGAGAAGTTAGTAGTTAATATATGCCGGTTCTAATTCACTTGCTTCATTTCCGGTTTCATGCAATAGCGCGACCGTTTTCGCGGCTTATTTCTGCATTGTTTCTAATTGCTACATATTTAGACTGCGGTTTTGTAACGCGGATGTGATAGCGAATAAAAGTTAACAAGGAAGATTAGTACATAGTATAAAACGATGCGGTTCGAGCGTCGTGTGTCAAATTGTTCTTTTCAATTCCTAAAAACATGTTTGTGGATACGACAATTGAAACACATGTGTTGGTAGATGAAAATCTACCACTTTCAGAGGTGTTGAAATTGCTGGTAAGTGGAGATATGTGTATCGCGTAGTGCATATTTGTGATTTTTTTATTAAGTTATATTGTTTGTTTATCGGTAGAATTTCGATACGAGGGAAGAAAAGGAGGTGTTCATTCGCGGATGGCGACGCGCCATCCGCGAATATCACGACGACGTTCAAGAGTGGGATGAGGAATACGTTGCAGCAATCCGAAGATTATTTGAATGGTGAGTTTATTTTTTTTTCGTGTTTGCATAAAAAATAACGTCATATTTTTCTTGTTTTTTTTTCAGATTGCGATGTATTTTTTTATAAATATAGAAATATTAGTATTACAATAAACAGTTTTTGAAATAAATAATTACTTTTCAATTTTCCACCCGCATACGTCGATGCTGCGAGGGTTCGGGGGAATTGTGTCGGGATTAATTCCAATGGGTACGTTGCCACAATTCATGCCGCGAACGAATCTACAGAATCTCGACCAGGTACGATGCTCCTTCATGGGATCGTCGCCTTGTTTCCATCGATACAGCTCGATGCCGCACTCGAAGCATTCGACGAAATCATCGCTGTCCAAAGAGAAGAATCCTGCGGCGGCGAGTTTTTCGGGTGGGACGATGTGTGAGTAACGCCAGTCGCGAAAACTTTGCAGTCTCACTGATTCCAAACGATAATCAGGGTAATCGTCCTCGATGCGTTCAACTGTCGCTGCTGATGCTGCTTCCATGGCTTCCGTCGACTTTGAAATCATTCGTTAGAACGCTGCAAAAAACGTAAAAAAGAGGTATTGTGTGTGTAAACATTTAAAGAGATTTTGTTGATTTTGTTGTACTCACCGTTGGTTGGCGTTGCGAGAGAGAGATCACACACACACAAGCGCGAAAAAAGGGTAGTGGTTGAAAGAGAGAGAGAACATAAATTTGGCGAAAGAGAGAGAAAAAACGAACGCGTTGACTGACGTTTGCAATGCAACTTCGTAGGACGATTTGGTAGGGAACAATTTATAATAGTGGACCTCCCCACCCATACTTTCTGATATCGTTCAAAAAGGGGAAGTTGTCGTTTCGTATGTTTTTCTTCTTAAATTTTTCTTTTTAAAAAATAGAGTAGAGGGGTACTTTTTATTCGATAAAAATACATTTTTTCTATAAATAGTTTCATATAATTTTTTTCGAACAATGTTCGTCAATGGGTTGTACATACAGTTTAAGAAATATTTTTTCCATCATATACGTCTATGCTACGATTAGGTTGCAGTTTCCTTGCGATTCGTAAGGCGGTTGCGATAGCGATTAAAAAAAGAAAGAATGGTTGAGAAAGATTAGCGTGTCATATAAAAAAAAAACGATGCGGTTCGTTGCGAGGTGTTTTCTGGATATTAATAAAAAAATTTTTGCACAATGATTATGTGTACTTAAAAAATTTATTTTGAAAGCTGTGTACATAATTCCTTGCATTAAAATAATATATAAAAACAATGATTCGAGTAGAAATAAGATTAAAGTATTGCGGTTTTCGATATCCATGAATTTTGTGACGCGTCCAGCCCTAGCCATTTTACGTATATTTTATTTCCTTTTCTACGTAATATTTTTTCAATCAAATACACGTCAGGATGTTTTGCGACGCGCATCTCGTGTTCTTAAAATCCTCCGGCAATCGGGTTGTCCTTCGAGTCGGCCAAAAGATACGTGACAGGATTCGTTCGTTTCACCGTGATAATTTTGAATATTTCGGTCGACCAGTTCGGCGTGTATCCTTTGTCGAACAGGGTTTTGAACTTGCTGACGCGCACTCGATCACCAACCTTGAACTTGGCAGGGCCAGCGATCTTCACGTTGCTGTACACGGTGGACAGTAGGTGCTTCGCATTTTTACGAGTCACGTCTATCGGTCGCATACGGATGGTACGATGTTTTCGATTGTTGTAGTCCTCGATCAGCGTGGGAAGCGCGTTGATCCAGCGATAGTTTCCGCTCAACGAGAAAAATTTCCACATGCGGTTCTTCAGCGTTCGATTGAAACGTTCCACGACGGAAGCTTTCATGGTGCTGAACGTTGACGATGTTGTTCGCGTCGTCTTTTATTTTCTGCTTTAAGACTTCCATCATTTGCGTTTGCGACGCATTCAAATTATCGATTTTCGCGTTGATCTCGTCGATGCCGGAATCGTATAATCTCATATTCGCGTTAATATCGTATCGAACGTCATGTATCTTAGTCTGTATTTCGGACTTTAACGTCTCTTTGACGGTTTTCAAGTCGTCGGTCAGTTTCTCCGCATTCATAGTCAGTATCTCGGATTTTATCGTCTCTTTAGCGGTTTTCAGTTGTTCGGTCAGTTTTTCAACGATCTTGGTCTCGAGCTTCGCGTTGACCGTATCCACGTATACTTTTCTAGTCGCATCCGCCTAGTTAAGCGGTTCGCCCAAGTTGCATACGCGATAACGCTTGGCGTCGTAGTAGTAATCGAAATTCTCTCGACGTTTGTTCCAAATTTTTGTTCGGTATATGGTATCGAGACGGATCGTTGATCTGATGCGTTCGACGGCGGAGTCGATGTACGATTTGTTGACAGCGTCGTGCGGACCCGCTGGCTCACCCACGTTACGAATGTGTTTCATTCTAGCCTCAAACCCTCCTGCATGTCCATTGTCGCAAATCGTATGATTCATCACGTATTTCTTAAGCGAGGACGCGATTTCTTCGTTGCCCCGTTTTGAAACGACGTCGACGTACGATTTGGTAGTCGCGTGATCGTTAGCCCGAGGTTCTGCCACGCGTCCGATCCGCACACTTTTCGCATCGTACAATTTATCGCCACCCTCGCCGTCATCGTTGTTCAAACATATAGCGTTGTCGCGCACGTAACTTTTAAACGCTGGATAGAAAATCGAATGAACGTTCGACTCGCGTTTGTTCGCTTCGCGAAACGTCATGCCAAATTTGTCGATAGACATTTTCTCTTCGTATCCACCCCCGGAGTTAGCCTTCTTCGTCGATTACCGTCAACTGACGCAGCAGCATTCGTTTCACCCGCTCTTCGATCCGCAGTATTCGTTGAAATATCTCATCCAGTCTTATCTCTATATTTTGAAATCGTCACCGTCGTCGTCGTCGTCGTCGTCGCCACCTACCGAGGATATCGTTTGGTTCGTTTCACAACAATTGAGACGAATGCGCATTTTTTTTTATCGACCCGTAACCATGCGACGATTTCATCAACGAACATTTCATTCGCCACTGATTCGACGAACGCGCGTACGCTTTAATTTATAATTATACCGGCTTCGCGAAGTTCTTCGATTATCGGCATTACTTCGTTGTTGTGACCGGAATGACCGGCATTCGTCGAAGATGTTAACAATTTCAGACGATCGACGAGCTCGTTCGGATCGTCCCAATGCACGTAATCGATCGGATTGTCGGTCATACGCATACAAGTTGGGAGACGAATCCCCCTCCCACTTTGCGACGAAAACATCGGTCCTATGATCTTTTTGTACTTGTAACCTTTGTTTCCCATTATCTGATTTCCCCGCCGGTGCGCATGCGTGAGAATGAGAATTCTTTTATAAGTTTTCTTATTGTCCTCGGTGTACAGCCTCTCGTTGGTTATTCTACTGAATATCAATTCGTAAAGACCGCGAGTTCCTGGATACTTTATCCCGTTAACAATGATATCGTCGTCGGTGTTCACGTCGAACGTTGTATTTCCGAGCATCAGTTTGTTATCTCGGAAATATACTCCGTACACGTTGTCGGAATTTTTCGTCGGCCCGGTAAAAAATGTATGCAAGTATTCGCGCGCCAAAGGCCCGAGATTCTCGGACAGATGCGTGCTTTCCTCTTGATGAGTTTACGGATTCTCGAATATATTACGCATCGACGATTCCATAGATACGCCCGTTGCGGGCGATTCGAAGATATGCTGTTGCTGCTGCTGCGGTACCGTCGAATCGGTCGCGTCACCGCGATCGTCGTCAGCGTTAACGTCGTCGTCGTCGTCGTCATCGTCATCGTCGAAAAAATTAATCTTTTTCTTCAGCTGTCTCGTTGGTAGCGGTGTTAAATTGGCTTCGTCGCTCTTTCTCTTCTTCTTCTTCTTCTTCTTATTTAATTCTCGTCTACGTTTTTTCAAGGGTGTTGTTTCCTTGATACTCGATAACGTATCGTCGTCGTCGTCGTCCTCGTTGTTATCGTTTGATTCTGTAGTAGTAGTAGTATTTTGTACTAGCTGTTTCAACGGTTCAACGATCGGTCGTAAAGTCGTTTGCAAATTCGTCTCGGTCGTCATTTTTCCAAGTTTCAACGCTCGATACTTTTTACGTATAATATCACCGGTCCTTGCTATTTCTTTCGCGATCGAAGTTCGTCTCTTCTCGTTCCTACCTCCCTTCGACGACGACGACGACGATATATCGTTTCCCAGAGAGAGATTTACAATCGCGATACGATGCAACTTTGTCGACTCTTACCGAGCAACTGTGAGCGTTACAGTACAACAAACTCGTTAAATCCGCGTCTGTAACGACCACCGTTCACAGGACTGTCTTTATCTATTACGAGAAATCCATACTTCTTCCGCCAACAATTCGCGCACAACGCGCAGAACGTTTCGAACGGCATATCGGTGTTTACATGATCCCGATGAACGTGACGCAGGTTCGTGACATCTTGTTTGAACAGTATCAGCAAATTGGCGTTGTCGCGAATCAAATGTTTAGGTATTCTCGCGTACGACTGGCCCAGGTAAAAGCAATCGACGCGCGAGTGTCTACCCATCGCGAAATACTCTCTCATTATGTCCTGTTCGTCGCACGCCACGTCGTCGAAGATGAATATCGAATCGGGCAGCGCCTCCGCGGAGGGGGGGGGGGGATTACATCGGCGTTATCGGTGAAAGCAAAGTAGCCAACGTCCTCTCCCACGGACGAGAACAGTTTGCTCAAGTATCGATATTTTGGCTGACTCAGTGATTTCGAGTACACGTAAACATTTGCGAATCGTAGTCCGTTCGCGCTCTCCAGCAGGCTAATCATAACGTTCGTTTTACCACATCCTGACGGGCCGCTTATCACGCATCGTACGTCGCGAGGTAACAACGAACCGTGTTTCCGCATCGTCTCATCGCGATCACTGACCAACTCGCGACACGCCGGAACACGGATATTCAAAGATTGTCTCACGAAATGCATACTCCGATCAATTTGATCGAGGGGGAGGGGCGTGTAGTATTTATACGAAAGCTCGAACACCTTCGGTATCAGTCATTGTTCGTGTTCCCCTCCCTCCCTCCGAAAAAAATCTATTTTTTTAAGTGGGGCTGTAAAATAGCCTATGCGTGCGAATCGTCGTCGTCCGCATACGGGCAAGGGACTCCTCAACAGAGTTTGGACGCAGCCTGTCGTGAACACGACATAGCGTATTCGCGGCGCAAAGATCTCGACGATCGTCACGCGGCCGACAACGTTTTAGCGGATCGAGCGCTACAGCGCCTAACGGCCAGAGACGCGACGTTCGGAGGGAAAGTGTCCGCGGCCACCGTGTTGGCTGCTATGAAAGCTAAAACGAAATTAGGTATGGGGCTGAGGAGACAGCGGATGCAACAACGACGACGACGACAGCAAAAGAAGAAAACGCGTGCTCTCCCGATCGCCAAACGCGGTGGTTTTCTGCCGCTGCTGTTGCCTGCTTTGTCGGCTATAGGAGCATTGACGGGCGGTACCGCGAGGGTGGTCAAAACGATAAACGCCGCGAAAACCGCGGGAGGGTTTTCGCTATGCTTCTAGAGGAAGCACAGCGACACAATCGCGCTATGGAGGGTCGTGGGATGCGTCTCGCGCCGTACAAGCATGGGAAAGGCTTGAGAGGAACTAAGAAAAAAAAAAACTCAAAGAAAGACGACGCGACAACGACGGATATCGAATTAACCGCCATCTGTAAAGCATTGCCGCATTTTCGCGGAGTTTTTATGCGCGATAATTTGCCGGCGCGACCGTGGATAAACGAGCGAGCTATCGTCAATCTGGATGATAGTCACGGGCCGGGAACGCATTGGGTCGCATACGTGAAACGCGGCTCGCGCGTCGACTACTTCGATAGTTTCGGCAATCTTCGTCCGCCGATCGAGTTGATCCGTTACTTCGCGAACGCGACGATCTCGTATAATCACAAACGTTTTCAGAACTACGACGAAAGTCGATGCGGGCAATTGTGCGTGAAATTTCTTCGGGAAACTTAAAAAAAAAATTTCTGTACTCCTCTCTCCACGCGCGCGATGGATGTGAAAAAGTCGTTCACGTTCACGTTGTCGGGAAGAAGCAGCACATTGTCGTCCAAGTACTTTCCGCCCATAGATCTGAGCAATGGCGACTACGAGCTGGGATTGCTCAACTTACAAACTTATTACACGATACCGAACATCAGCGACAACATCGGGAACAATCGATTCTACTTCGGCGAAAAGGACGAGGAGATCGTCATCCCGGACGGTTCGTACGAATTGGACGCGATCAACGAGTACCTGATACGCGAGATACGCGCGCGATATCCCCCTCCCAAAAATACCAACGAATCGTCCCCCGATCGCGATAACGAATATCCGCTGGTACTACGAGCGAACAACAACACTATGAAAAGCGAAATCATTAGCAGCTATCGAATAAACTTCGCGAAGCCTCACAGCGTAGGACCCATCCTGGGATTTTCCGCGAACCGCGTTTTATCGCCGAACGCGTGGCACACGTCGAACGCACCCGTGAACATCGTCAACGTGAATATCATTCGAGTGGAATGCAACATAACCACCGGATCGTACGATAACGGAAAACTCGTTCACACGATACATGAATTCGCGCCTCAGGTACCGCCAGGGTATAAATTATCGGAAACGCCCGCGCGAGTCATTTACCTTCCGATCGTTGCGCGAGTAATCGACGATTTAACGATTCGCATAGTTGACCAATCCGGACGTTTGATCGATTTTCGAGGTGAGGAAATCACGGTACGACTACACGTTCGACGAAGCAATGCTAATTCATAACAATACAGCATTTCGCACGTTGAACGACAGCGCATCGATTCGTAGGAAACTAACCTTGAAGAAAAACGTGCAAAAGTCGTCGATTCGCAAGAAATTAACCGCGGAGAACGCACAGTATCTACGATCTTTGAGATTCGTCGTTAAAGAGTGAGAGAAAGAGAGAGAGAACCATGTTCGACGACATTTTGAACATCTCCGAAGCGCCGATCTTCGACAATCGTATAACGAAGATCGAGCTGCACACGAACAATCCGTACGCCAACACGACGTTTGGAAACAACGATGAGATAAGGATACCCATTCAACAGCAAGACCTGTACACGCTCCCCTGCAGAAGCTTCCTATACGTCGAGGGAAAACTTAGTTTACCGGGAAAACTCGAATTACCGACGACGACCGGAGAATCTCGCATCGACACGGCGAGTCTCGATAACAATGCCGTCCCGTTCATGTTCGAAGAAATACGCTACGAATTGAACGGAGTGGAAATCGATTGGTCCAGAAATCCCGGCACAACGACAACCCTGAAGAATTACGTGAGTCTGTCCAAGACGAGAAGCGACGCGTTGTCCAATGCGGGTTGGTTGTACGACAGCAACAACCCGAAGCCAACAGCCACGACCACGGCGGCGATAAATTTCAATTTTTGCGTACCTATGAGCGTTTTGTTAGGCTTCTGCGAAGACTACAAACGCGTCGTAATAAACGCTCGACACGAACTGATTCTGATACGCTCGCGTACCGACGCGAACGCGCTGCGCAGTTCTTCCAACAACGCGAAGCCCGTTCTAGATCTGTACAAAATTCAATGGCGAATGCCGCACATCACACTGGACGAAATACATAAACTGTCAATGTTACGTATTTTAGACAGCGACAGACCGATCGGCATGAGCTTTCGATCGTGGGATCTGTACGAATATCCTCTAAACAGCTCCGCAAATGGAAAAACCACGATACGTGATATTTGCTTTGCAAACCGATCGGCGGAACAACTTAATGAAAACGGCTACGCGATTCGATCATTGCGCGTTAGCCAATATTCGGCTTTATTTGAACTCGGAAACCTATCCGTACGACGATTTAAACGTCGATTTCGATAAAGGCAAATACGCGTTGCTCTACGATATGTACGCGAAATTCCAAGAATCGTACTATGGAAACGGCGAAGCGCTACTCAACGTTGCGAATTTCCTGCAGTACGGCCCGCTCGTCGTTCTCGATTGTTCCCGACAAAACGAAGCGCTTAAAAACGCCACGATCGACGTGCGAATCGAATTCGAATGTCGGGTCGATGTCCCGCCATCAACGACCGCATACTGCTTGATCATACACGAGTGCATCGTGGAGTACAACCCATTGACGAATATTGTTCGAAAAATCATCTGAAACTACTTATAAAAATTTCTTTAAACATACTCTATTTTTAAAAAGGATATCCCAAATCGCTATGCTTTAATCTTTTTATTCGAATTTTTTAGTGTAAATAAAATAATTAATTGAAAAATGATTAAAAATAAATTTATTCAAGGAAAAATGATGCGTTGTACAGAAAAAACATCTCTTTCGCGCACACACATTTTTTAAATTTGAAGGAATACATGTTGCGCACGCAGAATTCGAAATCATCTATTTCTCTCTCTCGCACACATTATTTTTTTTTTTAAATTTGAAGGAAATACATGGATTCGATAGACCAAGTTACGTTGGATTTCATTTTTTCTAACGTTTTTTTCTTTATATGACAATATGAGTGATTTTCTCACATAGCCTATCTAATCGATTATCATAGATGTTTTTTTTCATCTCGTTGTAATCCCCATTACGACAAATACGAATAAATCTTATCGAACTTCTTATATTTTAGTATAATCTAGAATAAATTCTAGATTATACTGAAATATAAAAAATTCGATACGATTCATTCGTATATGTCGCAATGGAATTGCAACGAGGTGAAAAAAAAACAGCTATAGTAATCGATTTGATGTGTTACGCCAGAAAATCACGCATGCTGTAACATTTATCGAAAAAAAAAACGTTGAAACATCTCTCTCTCGCACACACAATATTTTTAAAAAAATTTCTTACTTTCTTTTTTTCGCGCTTCGATCGCGATCACGTCCGCGCACAAAAACGCTAGTTCGCAATCGATCAACGAATTTCGATCGAAAGATTGGTTTCCAACGATCGCTTTTGCAACGTACTTGACGTCGACGGTCTTCGCCGCAAGAACAAAATTTTCGAATTTATCCACAATCGCGGGAACGTTATCCGTCAACCACGAATACATGTTGCGCACGCAGAATTCGAGATCGTACAAATTGCGCATAGTTTTTTCCGTAACGTACAAAGACACTGACGGGCTCGATAATTTCACGAGATTCATGCCATCGAGATCAACAATCTGCAATGTTAAATTGTCACTAATCTTTCGAAACTGATTGTCTTTCCTCGCGGACGAAAGCGAATCCAACAAACACTCCTTCGTGCGTAACAGCTCGATCCACGTGTTCAGGGAGATCGCGATCTCGTTACCACGGTTGTCTCCTATAGTCGCTTCAACGAAAATATCTTCCCCGACGCGCACACCAATTTCCAGATATTTAAAGTAATTGCCGGCTATGGAATATCTTCGACTCAGGATCCGTGCACCGCGCGAACTCCTTGTTGGCACCGACTGTGGCGACGACGGCGATTGTTGAAAAATCCTGCAATCGATATTTTTTTTTTTATAAAAATTGAAACGTTTTCATAATTTCTTATCTTTTTTATACTTACATCGTGTTTTGCCTTCTCATCGTCTTGTGGACTTGCGACTCGTCGATGTTCAAACGATTACATTCACCGAGCGGACTACGATTGTACGACATCGCTACTGTTTCGTGTGGTACTTTCTGAAGTACAGTCCTTGTCCTTTTGTACAATGTCTTAATCGTCCTAACACTTCCTTTTACCGATAAAAATAATCTGAATGCAACAGTCTTTAAACCCCCTCCGATAAAAATAATCTGAATGCAACAGTCTTCAAACCCCCTCCCTTTCTGGTAATATTTCTACCGCTTCCTTTTTTCTTTTACGAATAAGAAGGATGGTTTTGCGTGAATCGTCCCCCCCCCCCCACTCCACCGTCAATCGTCGTCGTCGTCGTCGTCGTCGTCGTCGTCGTCGTCGTCGTCGTCGTCGTCGTCGTCGTCGTCGTCGTCGTCGTCGTCGTCGTCGTCGTCGTCGTCGTCGTCGTCCTCGTCGTCGTCCTCGTCGTCGTCCTCGTCGTCGTCGTCGTCGTTGATGCTATAATGTCCCCAAGGAAGAGTATCGACTAAATTATTGCAAATGTATCGCTTATCGTCGTACGGACTCAACGCCAATTTCGTTTCAGCCACCGAAAACACCTGATGTCGTAGCGACATTATGCGATTATTGCGAACGCTCTTTTCCGTAAAATTACGCAGACACTCCACATAGTCTTCGAAACTTATATTCCGTGCGGTAACGTTCGTTCGAATGCCTTTGATCTTTTTAGTTTCACGATCATCGCGCACGCGAATCGCGTACATTTTCGCGCGAAGCCCTATAAACTCGGTCATAATTTTTCCACCGTTCTCGTCCTTCATCAACCCCAGATGCTTCTTGTTCGCGATCGGAACGCCGCAAACGTTATCCGCGGCGTAATTACTAGTATCGTATCGGTGGATATCACGTTTCAGCATCTCGTACGCGTCGTCGCAAGCGATCTCGTATATCAAACTATCAGTGTCCGTGTACAAAATCTTGCAATTTTGTTGAAAATTCGGGAGCATGTACTTCGTAATGAAAGTTGTACAAATAAAATTTTGATATATCCAATACGGACATGCCTACGTAGATAGGCTTAAAAAATTTAACGTGTTGCTTCTTCAGCTGAATCGCGACGAAATCCACCGAAAACACCGTACAGCTGTGATAATTTGGTCTGGATATCAACCGCTCGACACCGTAACGACCGCTCCATCGAGAGAGTAATTTCACGCTCGCGTGATTTCGCACGTTCTCCATCGTCTTTCCAAACACAGCGTTGTTCATTAATTTGAACAGATTTTTGGAAAAATTGTTGGTCGCGTCGGCGCGTAACTTCGTGTTCAAATCTATATAGTCGCGCAACCATCGCGACTGTCGAAACTCGAGAATTCTGTGAATTTTTTTCAATTTCAAACCATGCCTCAAACTTTGTTGCAGATACCGATAATGCAGAACGTATCGCTCCTTATCGCGAAGTGTTGCCATCAACTTCATCTGACTCGTCCCGCCCCCCCCCCCTCCCTCGCGTCGTGACTCGGGCAAAACGGCAGATCCGCGTGAGCGTCGTGAATTTCGCACGGATACTCCAGATCCACCTCCAAAATGTATCCTACGGGACTATCGACCGGAACGGATGCGACATCGAAATCTTCGATCTCGTCGTCGTCGACCACCCATCGAAAGTCTCTGTACGGTAGAGGCTGCGACATAGCCCAACCGTACAAATTATTCACATCGAGATACATCAAGTAGGTGCACGGCTTGCTTGAGTCGTATTCGGGCAAATATTTGTTGTTCGCGCGCGCATACCTGTGAGAACATTGGCTCAGTCCACCGCGTATTCCACGCTCAACGAACAAGAGCATGTCCACGTCGGTGAACAGCTCCAGTTCGATCTTCGTCATTTTTAGCATCACGTCCCACGCGAAACCAGGTAACGTGTAATAATGCGCCGGATCGAGCTTATAATTCTCGAGACAATCGTCGCGAAAATTTTCGAAAACATCCGCCAGCAACAGCACATCCAGTTTCAAATACAAATCGCTATACTGTCCTAACGTTCGTATAGCGAAACGCGACCAAACCGTACTCGCGTGAACGTAATCGGCCTCGGATATCGCGCTGTCGTTCAAACGATTGTAAAACGCCTCGCGCGGTGGCAAACGCTCGTCCTTCGTACGGAAAAACACCTTTTCTGGTCAAAAGGTCGAAATCGTCCTCGGAGAGATGCGCGAATTCCCCTCGCAGGACGCGCAACTTACTTTTGCCCAAGTACGACGACAGCTTGTCCAGACTCGAGTTCAAGAACTTGAACGAGTCCATGAAGCGGAATTTCAACGACTTTCGCGTAACTTTTTCCCCATTTTTTTTGCCCCCTCCCCTGTCTCTCTCTCGATGGGAACGTTTTTCGTGAAAGAGATGTATCTCTCTTTCGTCAACGGCAACACGTCTATCCCCCCCTCGAACGAGTTCGCCAATTCCTCGATAATGAAGTGCGCGTCGTAACCGGACAAATTATGGAAGACCACCGGTATCACGTACGAGGATTGATAATTCAAATTGCACCCTCCGTCCGCTGGACCGCGATACCCGCCCGTGAAGTGACAATGATCGCGCACCCGCGTGTCGAAACTGCCGAACGGCTTCTCGCAAACGTAACAATGCGTAGCCGTACGAAAATTTAACTTTTCCGTTGCGGTTAGCGGCTTCATCGGTACCGTTTTCTCGAATATCGGTTGTAATCTACGGCTCAGCTCGTACATCTCGTTCGCGAACCACGCTGCGCATCCCGTTTCCTCGCGATAAGCCCGGTACTCGCACAACGATTCGTCGTAACGACAATGCATATAATATCCTACACTAAACGCGCGGTGATGTTGATACTGCTCGCGCGCTCCACGTTCTTCCTGGTTCTCCAGCAGCAGCAGCATGCATTCCAAATCGGCATAGATAACGATCGGTGCCTGTTCTTTATTCGCGAAATTCTTGAACCGCAACCACTTATTTTCTTCGGACGTTGGAAGCATCAGAGCACAATCATTCATCCGTTCACAGTCGATCGTATGAACGTTTAATCTCTCCCGCGTATAAAAGTATTGCAAGCACCTATGGGGTAAAAAATTTTTTTTACTTTGATGATTTTTTTGTTTACAAAAACAAGCAACTTACCGATCGCAAATATGCTTTTCATGCTTGCTCAGCTGCGATGAAACCAATCGCGACAAATTCTGAATACACACGTAATGACCGTTCGTGCCTGCGGCATTCTGCAAAAACAGCAAGTTGACGTGTCTCCGTCGTTTCTTCCCGGTCAAATGAAGCGTCACGCACCTATTGCGCGCCCATTCGAACACGTTCACCGAAACGTCGTTTTGCATCTCGAATTTTCGAATGTCTTTGAACCGAATGGGAAGTTCAAAACCTTCGGTTCGACGAAGCACCGTTTCGTAGTGCGGATACGACGATAAACGATGTGAATTCGTTTCAGCCGGACAGAGACCCGCCACGATCGCCCAAAAAAAGCACGCGTCGTCGTTGCTGTTCACGTTCACGACCGCTCTTTTCAGCTGTATCGTTCGAGGCACGGTCGCTGCAGCGACGGCGCAACCAGCCTGCAACGGCAGGTATTTGCTGCAATTCACTATCAAATACAGTATCGTCGACAATGCCCACCCACTGTCTCGCTCTTGAAACTCTTCCATCGATGCCAAAATCGTCGATGCGACGTCCTTCTGGTACCATCGACGCAGATCGCTAGTTCGAAACAGCTCGACGTTTCGCGTGCTGAAACTTTTCACGGAAACCTCGTCGCGCAGCACGAACTCCGCCTCCAACGTTACGCTAACTTTCACCGCCGAATGAACATTTAAAAATTCCGTAACGCGACCCGTGACCATCCGTTTCGCGTGCTGCAAAAATTGTCGAGGATCGATATGCTCGACGTTGATCACAACACCGATCGATATGCGACTTCGAAACGCCGACTCGACATTTTCCCAACGGAGCGTCGACGCTCTCGCGCCCCGCCCACGATCGTATAAGCCTCTACCGACACGCGACGACAACGAAATACGATGATTCAACGAAACGTTCAAACTCTTCATACGACACATGATCGATATCAAACCAAATTTCGTGCCTACCGGCAATTCGTCCTTTGCGCGAGACAGATAATCGGTACAGCATCGCAGAGATTCGACGTACAAGCGAGACCACTCGCGATACTCGTCGGCGGTTTTAACCAACGTCGACATACGCGTCAAACACTTCAACGCGTCCCTGAATGTTTCAACCATCTTAACAAAATATTTTTTGCAACTTCGCTTTCGCATCAGTCGTTATATTTCCAGTTCTCAAAAACGTAATTGCACATCGCAACCAGCGATTCGGCGTTCGCCCCTTTCGAGGATGTCCAGTATCGCGGATGGAGAATCGATCGCCGGCCATCTCGCCACGACTTGGCTAAATCTTTTCGTATAGATGAAACATACGCGACTCGTCGTGTCGCTTCGCATCAAACGTTCTATCAACGTTTTCTCCGCTCCATCGAAAAAACGATCGCTCAAATACAAATTTATAACATGAGCCCAAGCTGAATCTTTTAATGTCGGGACAATCATTTCATCTTCTTCTTCTTCTCATCGTTCGTCCGATAGATATAACACGCGTCTTAGCAACGGTGAAAATGGTCGGATCAAATCCGACGAACAGACTTCTCGACGCCTCCCCGCGTAGACGTGATCGGTTCTACGATATCGAAGCACCGCGTTCCTCGAGTGTCTCGCCAATCGTCCTTCAGGTTTCAAAAACACGAACACGCGTAAGAGATCGATGCGCTCATTCCTCGTGTCGTGAAACAAATCCAACGGAGTGTACGTCGATACCCTCACGTACGGTACATCTGTCGATCTTTCGCGAACTATGCAACAAATCTGACACGAAACCACGCGGAAATATTGTTCCAGCATCCGTTGATGCGCCGCACTATAATTATCAATTCCGAATTCGAACAACTGTACCACCGCGAACGCCTGCAGTGATGGCACGTTCACGAATTTCATAACTACAATTCTACCATGCATCTACGCGTCTATTTATTCACTACCGCATCCGTATGCGGAATTACAGCTATTGTATGCAACGAAAATGCGATAACGCGCTGGACGTATCGCTGAGGAAAAAAACTGCGAGAGCGATAAAACGGTCCAACGAAAAAAACCACAGTCTAAATACGTTGCAACAACCATACTAGAAAAAACCGCGCGCACCCGAGGAAATTGCAAGATCCGCTACAGACCACGTACAAATAATCTCCTCACCGCGATCACATACTCCTCGCGAAACTCAACCGCGCGCTGGACCTATCGCTAAGGAAAAAACTCCGAAAGCGATCCAACGAAAAAAACCGCAGTCTAAATACGTTGCAACAACCTTGAATCACCCATACTACAAACCGGGTGCACCCGAAGAAATTACAAGATTCGCTACAGACCACATACTCCTCGCAAAAACAGCAGCATAAGATCTGCTGCGGCCCTGAATCGGGCGAAAAAAACAGTAGCATAAGACCCGCTTCTGCGGCTCTGAATCATCGTAGAACCCGCTCCAGGAAACTGCAATTGTTGCAGTAACCTACACATCGGAAGTAACCGCAAATAACTGACAAAGATTAGACGCGCGCGCGACAAAACCGCAAAGATAAGACGTCAGACAAAACCGCAAAGATAAGAAGCTTGACAATGATAAGCCGCGAAAACGGTCGCGCTATTGCATGAAACCGGAAATAAAAAAGTTGCGTGTTAGAACCTGCATATATTACCTAATAATTATTAAATATTAATAAATATTGTAAAAAACACTGGTATGACGCGCGCCCGCGTCGAAACCACAAAGATTAGCGCGCGCGACAAAGATAAGCCGCGAAAACGGTCGCGCTATTGCATGAAACCGGAAATGAAGCAAGTGAATTAGAACCGGCATATATTAACTACTGAAGTTAAACCAGCTCTCTGCAAAGGTGGATAACTTCATCAACGCCAAACAGAGTAACAGCTTGGAAGCACCAACTTCCAAACCAAAAACTTACTCAAAGATCACCAAGATCAATAAGAAAGTAAGTGTCAGTTTGTTAGTGGATTAGGGTATAAATGAATTGTTCACGCACTTTAGCACACACACAATGAATATATATTTGAATAAACGTATATAAATAGGAATACTGTCTAATGTCGCCGACGCTTCGCATGGAACCCGTAATGACAACTGAACACCGGCAGGTGTCGCTGCCGCGATCAAGCCGCTATCGATATATTTCCTAACACCCTCTCTATCGATATAGGCTTGGTTTACTCGGCAAATAACGCACGTGCTATTCTAATTTTAACATTTTTACCGCTCTGTCGTGTTTTATCTTTGGTAGCGCTTTGGTAAATACGTCCGCAAGCATTAACTCGGTTCTTACGTAATCAATTTTAATTTCGCCTTTCTCCACTAATTGTCGCGTATAGTGGTATTTTATATCGATATGCTTGCTCCTTTTGTGAAATACAGCGTTTTTGGCAAGCTCTATCGCGCTTTGATTATCACAGAACACGCATACGGGATTTTCTATAATGTTATCACAACGCATGTGACTTAACAGTCTTTTTATATATACGACTTCTTTTGACACTTGTGCGAGGGCAACATATTCCGCTTCCATCGTTGACAACGCGGTCGTATGTTGTTTCTGCGACTTCCAGCTGATCGCCCCTCCGGCTAGTGTCAGTACACTCCCAGAATATGATCGTCGATCTTCTATGTCTCCGCCCCAATCCGAATCCGAGTAGGCGTTTAATTTGGACCCCGTTTTCTCATATTTTATGCCATAGTCCATTGTTCCTTTAAGGTATCGTAAAACCCTTTTCGCTAATGCCCAGTGACCTTCACCTGGATCGGAACAAAATCTGCTTAATACGTTTGCAGCGTATATTATATCCGGTCTCGTTGCGTTTGCCAGATAGACCAAACTACCTACGAGCTCTCTATATGGGCAATTTTTCATTCGTTGTCTTTCTTCTTCATTTTTCGGCCCTAATTCTTTCGTGACTTTTGTATTGGATTCGATCGGTGTGGATACGGTTTTTGCTAGATTCATATTAAATTTTTCCAATAGTTCTTGTACATATTTTTGTTGAGACAATTTGAGACTGCCCGTTTTTCCCTCTCTTTCAACACGTATCCCCAAAATGTCGGTAATCTGTCCCAGGTCTTGAATCTCGAATTCCGACTGCAACTTTCGTTTCACAATATTTAATTCTTTGATGTCCTTTGAGGCTATCACCATATCGTCCACATATATAGTCATTATAACGCGTCTTTCGTGCTTGCCGAACGTGTACAAGCATGGATCAGCGTCGTTTCTATATCCACCTTGCTGTGTTACATACTCGTCTAGCCGTCTGTACCATTCGCGCCCTGATTGTTTTAGCCCGTATATTGGTTTATGTAATCTACACACTTTTTCGCTATTTTCTACGTTGAACAATGATGGTTGTTCCATGTAGATTTCATCATGTAAGTTTCCTTGTACATATGCCGATATTACATCCATGTGATGTACATGCATTTCTTCTTCAGCCGCTACCGCGAGAAGCGTTCGTATGATTTCGTTGCGTGAAACAGGAGCAAATATCTCTTCATAGTCGATTCCCGCCTTTTGGGTATGACCTCTTGCCACTAAACGTGCTTTGTATTTTTCTATTTCTCCTTTTCCGTTTCTTTTTATTTTAAAAACCCATCTGTTGGATAACACTTTTTTATTTTCTGGTCGGGGGACCAACGACCACGTTCCATTTTTTCGTAATACTTCCATTTCTCTCTTCATCGCTTCCAGTCATAATCGTGTATCGTTACGTCTGAATACTTCGTCTACAGTTGTCGGTTCGTCTGGAATTTCTCTGTCGTCATCTGTTTCGTCTTCGATGGTGGTGCGTCGGGTTGCGTAAATTTTTCTCGGTCGTCCCACGCTTCCTGTTCGGACAATCTTTGGTCTGCCGCGGCTACGTTTATTTTCATAATTGTCTTCTCGATGTCTTTCGCCGTTTTCTGTGTCTTCATTTCGTTGGTTTTCATTCTCTTGGTCTTCATTTTTGTATACTTCCTCGGTTTCATCTTCTTCTGGATGGAAATCTGGAAAATATGCCTTTACATTTTCGCAATCGATATTTTCAAAGAATTTAACGTCTCTCGCTTTGATGACTTTTCTTGTGTGTCGGAGCCATAAACGATAGGCTTTTGATTCCTGCGAGTAACCAACGAGAACATATTCTTGACCTTTCGGGTCAAGTTTCTTTAGACTTGTAGTTTTATTCAACGCTATTGCTTTACTCCCTATAATTCGCAGAAATCCTATATAAGGTTTTTTCTTAAACCACGCTTCGTACGGAGTTTTGTTGTCTAGCGATTTTGTTGGGCATCTATTTCGCAAAAACGCAGCTGTGTTTATTGCCTCCGCCCACAATGACTTTGGCAAATCTGCTTGAAGCATGAGACATCGCGCCATCTCTACTAACGTGCGGTTCGCACGCTCAGCCACGCCGTTTTGCTGAGGGGTATACGCGACGGTAAGCTGCCTTGTAATGCCCTCGTCTTCAAAGAATTTTGAAAAATCTGTCGAAATATATTCTTTTGCGTTATCCGTTCTTAATTTTTTTAATACGCACCCGGTTTCTTTTTCAACGCGCTTTTTGAAGTTTTTAAAAGCTGTTAGTACGTCCGATCGTTGACGCAATATTGCTACTTCGGTATAACGCGAATAATCGTCAATAAAAGTTACAAAATATTTCGCGCCGCCGAGGGATTCTGTATCCATTGGACCGCAAATGTCCGAATGTATGAGGCCGAGCCTCTCTTTTTCGCGACTTACAGAGGTCTTGTACGGCAATTGTTTCATTTTTGCTTTCGCACACACTATGCATTCGTCATATACACTTTTACATTTTAAATTCATACCCGCTACCATATTGTTCGTATAAAGTTTTTTTAAATCAGTGAAATTCAAATGACCCAAACGTTGGTGCCATCTTCCGCCATTTTCACTGCTGTTTACGTTCGTTTGAAAAGCACAATTTTCTACAACGTCTATTACGTACAAGTCGCCTCTTTTTTCAGCTATCATCGCTACAGACCCGTTTTTGCGTTTAACTGTTGCCCGGTTTTTGTCAAAAATCACTTTAAAACCGTTTTTAGTAATTTGCGCGACTGAAATTAAATTATACCTAAGTTCCGGCACAAATATCGCGTTCATTAGTTTTACCCTATTTGTATTTTGATCACTTAGTTTTATGTTTAATTCGATTTCACCGACACCATGTGATTTTATGCCTTGATCGGAGGCTGTGAATACGTTCGATTGTTCTGTTTCATTTATTGTACGGAACTTTTGTCTTTCGTTCGTCATATGACACGTAGCTGCACTATCTAAACACCACACGTTTAATCGTTTCAATTCTGTTTTACACGCAATGGCTGTCATCGCGTCGTTCGATTTCTCGTTTTCGTATCTTTTTCGAAAGTAACAATCTTTTCCGCGATGCCCGATTTTTCCGCACTCGTAGCACTTTCCACTAAAACTTGCACTCGATTGCGGTTTTTGCGTAGTTTTCTTGAAATTGTTTGTTCTCGGTTTTGTAAACTTCGTTGCTTTCGTATATAGTGCTTCGCTGTTGACGTCTTTTTTTCTTTCTTTGTCTGATCTGCCATCTCTTTCCTTTTGTCGCGCTTCTTCTTCGATCAACTTCGTTTTGAGGTTATTCACATTCGGAATTTCGTCGCGTGACTCGATCGCCACTGTAAAATTCTCGTATTCTTCCGGCAATGATCCCAGCATCATGATTGATAACAAATCTTCCGGAATGTTTATACCAGCCTCTGCCAATTGCTCGGCTTTTGATGTGAATTCGTTTAAATAAGCGGCCATCGTTGTGTCAGAATCTTTTTTCATACGATACAATTGTTTGTATAGCGTTGCTTTTCGAACCGGTCCTTTCGATTCGTATATTCTTTCTAATTCTGTCCACGCCTCGTGCGATGTTTCGGCCTTCTTTAAGTGATTTAGTTGACCACGTGTCATACTTAGCATTATCATAGCTAATGCTTTCTGATCCTTCTTGTTCCATGCGGCTCGGTTTTCTTCCGTCTTGGGTTCGTCACCGTTTGCATATGACCATAGCTCATTGCAGATGAGTACGCTTCTCATCTGGAGTTTCCATGATTCGTAATTTTCGTCGTTTAATTTATCGATGTTTTGCGCGCCGTGTAGTGCTGCCATTTTTTTGATCGATGATCACGTTTTTCTTTTTAGGTTATCTCGCGTGAATTCTTCCGTTTTTCATTTATGCGCAACCTGGGCCCATAACCTGTCAGTTTGTTAGTGGATTAGGGTATAAATGAATTGTTCACGCACTTTAGCACACACACAATGAATATATATTTGAATAAACGTATATAAATAGGAATACTGTCTAATGTCGCCGACGCTTCGCATGGAACCCGTAATGACAACTGAACACCGGCAGGTGTCGCTGCCGCGATCAAGCCGCTATCGATATATTTCCTAACAGTAAGAAATGTGGTCAAGAGGACCACAATAAAAGCTCCAAGGCCGATAGTGGTTATATACCACGGCAAAGATAGTAAGATTAAGAGCAGTGATGAAACTAAAACCGAGTTGACCAAACTCATTCAACCGACAGAGCAGAGCATTAAATTTCGTAATGCACGGAAAATTGTGAATTCTGGTATTTTGATAGAAACGGAAACCCAAAAGGACCTTGACCATGTTCTAAGCAATGAGAAATTGAAGGCAACATTGCAAATCGGTTCCCCCCCAAAGAGGAAACCAAAAATAATAATATACGGAGTTCCATCTATGACAACTGAAACGGAACTTCTTAAGGCAATCCGTAAACAAAACCTCGAGCAGGTCTCTGAGGCAAATTTAGAGCAGGAATTCAAACTGCTATTCAAGACAGGGAAGAATGAGAAGGAAGTCACCAATTAGGTGGCCGAAGTCTCTGCAAAAACTCTTACGGCTTACCGCTGGAAACTTACCCTGCCGATCGGCCGTTGGTATTAAAGCAATACGCCGCTGGAAACTTACCTTGCCGATAGGCCGTTGGTATTGAGATGCCTTCAGTTGCGCACAATACGATTGCCCACGACGCATTGCGCACATATCTTTTGGACACAATATGATTGGGCACAAAAAGAATCGGACACATCTCAATTGCGCATAAGAAGAATCGGACACATCTCAATTGGGCGCAAATAGAATTGGACACATATTTATTGCGCACAAATAGAATTTCGCACAGTAATTTTGGACACAGATGGAAATGCGGCCAAGTTGTGATTAATTTCGGGTTATGTACGTTTGATCTGAAGTCACTTCAGTGAAGTGTCAAATCTATGTTTAGGAATACTTATGATGGGTCTGTCAAATGTACCGAGACTATGATATACACCGAGACCAATTAATGTTTATTGTGTTTTTCGAGTGTGTAATAAATTTTAGATTATAACGTCTTTACTCGAAATAGGATTTCGGCAATGTCTGTATTATAATATAAAGTTTATGAAAGAAGAGTACATTAATTAAATGCAAATATAATACGTGCAACGGAATGCCTGAATTATGCAAATTTGAAATTAATTTAATTGTGAATTAAGATAGTGACAATGAAGAGGAAAGTACTGAAAAATTATGCGATAATTTAGATAAGTATTTTCTACCTATAAAATATAAGCATTTTTGTAAGAAATGAATACGATGCTTTCTGATTTTTAAATTTATCTTTTACATGTGGTATACGTAGCAGAACTATTAGCTGAATTATTTTAATTTGAACATGGTCAGATCCTGATTATTGCAAGAAAATGTTCTAAAGGTGAGTAACATGTAACTTGTGATATTGAAAACTATTGTATTCTCAGATAAAAAGCATTAATAATTTTATTTTATACATGACGTATTTGATCTCTTAGAATGATAAATGTAAATGGAGATTGAATTTCCCCAATCAAATGTACTTGCTTTGTTATAGATACATAATCCCTTTTTTTTATCATTTCAAGTACATAATATACTGCGAAAAGTAAATCTTGCGGTTGAGTTGTGATTCATGTACTTTAAATTACCATAACTGCTCTGGAAGTTGTCCGTTTTAATGTATGAAATAAGTAAAGGAAAGATTAAATAAGCAGTGCTGCGTAGAATTCAAATATATTTGAAGAATTATAATATGTAGATACGTACATAAATTTCTATAACAATAAAAAATGGGAATATAGTAAACTCGACTCTAAACAGTGCTGTTTTTTTTTCATTTTATGTCTTGTAAAGGTTTTTTATTGATAAGTACTTGTTTATAAAATAAAAAATCTCTATCATGGAATTTGAATGTGTGTAAACATTGGTCTTTGTTCCATTGCCTTAAATGACAAGTAAATGCCGATTTAAGGAATACTATTTCTATTAGTTGTAATACATGACAATGAAATTGATTGATTAATTATTCTTTAATTACAGAAGCTACATTTTTTTACGATTTTATAGATTAACTCAATGTGTCCTGTGCAGTATTCTACATAGTCTTCTATGCAATATTATATATATAAATATATATAAATATATATAAACACATATAAATATATATAAATATATATAAATATATATAAATATATATAAATATATATAAATATATATAAATATATATAAATATATATAAATATATATATAAATATATATATAAATATAAATATATATATGTACATACATATATAAATATAAATATATATGAATATATATATATATATATATATATATATATATATATATATATAAATATATACAGGGTGGCCCACATAACTCTGAACAGCTCAATATCTCGAAAACTGTGCCATCGATTTTAAAGTTCTTAGTCTTAAATTGCATGGAACTGAAGGGCCTTTCTGACTATATAAACGTGAAGTGGCCTCCCTTCCCTAGTCTTCCTTCCGAAGTCCCTATAAAATGTTACATATTTAGATTCTACCGGAAAAAACAAGTCAATTTTGTCTGAAACATTTTTTTGTCAGATACTTCCATGATGAGATATAACAGTTTGAAGTTTCGAGTTGTATGTACTTGAAGCTCTCGGAAATAGCGTTATGGAATTATACGCGCTTGAGTCCGTTGCTTATTCGTGAAGAAACACAAACAATAATATTTACAATTCTTGAGTTTGACTCACTTATCTATGAAAACGTTTTCAGTTTAGAGCTGTTATTCAAGCAGTAACATTGTGATTATGGCTACTTTTGACAAAGAAGTGAATATGTTATTAACGTTAGGTGAATGCCAAAAAAATTATCGACGTGCAGCAGTGATGTTTTTTGAACGTTATGGGATCAAAAAATGTCATGCAACATTTCATAATTTAGAAAAGCGGCTTCGCGAGCACGGTGAATTGTGTAAAAAAACTCGCAATAAACCTAAAGCTGTCATTAATGAAAATAATAATGCCAGTATTCTTGCTGCAATTACATTAAATCCTCATATTAGTCAACGTACACTTGCACAAACATCACATATTAGTCGTTCATCGATTCAACGAATTTTGAAACGGCAAAAGTATCATCCATATCACATGGTTTTATCACAAGAGCTTTCGATAGCAGATTATGATCACCGCGTAAGATTTTGTGAGTGGCTGCAGGGTGTTGTGGAAAATGACTTTTTGTGCAAAATACTTTTTTCCGATGAGGCCACTTTTATGAATTCAGGGCATGTAAATAGACATAATCTGCATTATTGGGCCGTGGAAAACCCAAATTGGATGCGATGTGTTCCCTTTCAACATCGATGGTCTTTAAATGTTTGGTGTGGCCTAATAGGAGATTTTGTGATTGGACCTTATTTTTTTCAAGAAACTGTAACATCTGCAGGTTATTGTGATTTATTAAAAAATCATTTGCCTGCGCTTTTGGAAGATGTGCCACTGCACGTTAGAAGAGAAATGTGGTTCCAACAAGACGGCGCTTCTCCACATTTTGCAATCATCACCAGGCAATTTTTGAACGAAAAATTTGAGAACAAATGGATAGGTCGTGGGGGACCTCGTCAATGGCCTCCTCGATCCCCCGATCTAGCACCATTAGATTTTTTCTTATGGGGATATGTAAAGGACAAAGTTATGTTTGAACCACCGACGACAAAAGAGGATATGAAACAAAGAATACGTGACGCTTGCGCTTCAGTGACTCCCGAAATGTTAAAAAATGTTAGAACAACTTTGATGTTTCGAGTAAATAAATGTTTACAAGCCCGTGGTGGACATTTTGAACATTTAATTTAAAGTACATTTTATTTCTTCACGAATAAGGAAAGGACTCAAGTGCGTATAATTCCATAACGCTATTTTCGAGCGCTTCAAGTACCTACAACTCGAAACTTCAAACTGTTATATCTCATCATGGAAGTATCTGACAAAAAAATGTTTCAGACAAAATTGACTTGTTTTTTCCGGTAGAATCTAAATATGTAACATTTTATAGGGGGTTCCATTTAAAATTACAAAGGTATCTCCCCTCCCCCGTTAAAGGGGAAGGGAGACCACTTCACGTTTATGTAGTCAGAAAGGCCCTTCAGTTCCATGCAATTTAAGACTAAGAACTTTAAAATCGATGGCATAGTTTTCGAGATATTGAGCTGTTCAGAGTTATGTGGGCCACCCTGTATATATATACTTTGTGACGTTGTTTCTGTTTCGACGCGTTTTCCTCGGACGAAAGGAGATGCAACTCCGGGATTTTACAGGCACTGAGACCGGGCCTCGGCCGGCCGTACGGACGAGGTCCTCCCGGCACAAAACGCGATTCGAAAACTCGATAGCGATACGAATGACCGATGTTCGGGCGCCTGGTATCGGAAGGATACCACGCGAAGCGAGACGGTTTTCTACACTTAGAGAAACGAATCGAGAATTTCCGTACCAAGTTTCGAGCTACGTTACGCGATTCGCGAAGGGTCAGAGGTTCGGAAGCAGGAAGGACGGGGACGGCCCTTACGGCAGAGCGGATCTCGCAGGTCAAGAAATGACAGTGGGATTAGTCTCGAGATTAGTATTTTAATCGATGTCCTATTATTTACAATTTGAGCTGCCACGTGGCCGCGACCCGAGAGCCCGCGCTCTTCATACAAGTTCAGCGAAAGGGTGGACGTTCGTAGCGTGGGGTTGTCAAGTTTTAAATAGCGCGAGGATACGGTAGATCGGTATTCAGATCGATGAAATCGATATAATTGCTCGCGAACGCAGATGAACGGCGCAATTACAATTTGATTGTCGTGATGATTCCCGGAACGGAACGGAGAGAGCATGCGACGGCACGCGATCTTTGTTCTCGCTCGCTCGCGCGAGCACGCTATACCCGTCGTCGCGATTTTTCGCGACCGAGATCGATAGACGGTTTATTCTAACGCCACGAAAATTACACTCACTTTTCCGACGCACCTCCTCCGAGGAAAACTTCCTTTACGTGACGAAATAGATTTACGCCTCACAACGCCGGCAAATGGCGTGAGATGCGAACACGAGGCGAGACGCGCCTCGGCCCGTACGAACGCGAGGACGATGCGAGAAGTGTATCGTCCTTACGCGAAATTACCTAACTACTTCACGAAAATTTTAAGCGGAAGGATCACTGTTCGACTTACCGTTTCTCGGAGACGTTCTTTTTGGTCGTCCTCGTCTGGAGTCGCAATACTCTCGTTCTTAACGGCACTTTTACGTCTAGACACGGTTCACAAAAACGAAAGTCGGCGCGAAAGTGATCCTTCGCGATTTCGGCAACGAGGATCTACCCGGTGATCCCCACCCTACTCATTATTCGGAATGCCTAATTGGTCGGTCTCGCACGCAAAATCTTTAGTTTTGTGGGTCTCCCACGGATGGCCCTTGGCCCTAGGCAACATCCGGATTTGCCATAACGATCGCTGTGTGGCGACCGGGGTGTCCAAAACAAACCCAGGACGCTTCCACACCACCCACGTGTATGGAAACCCTTCCTGCCGGATGAGACGACTTCAAGGCCTTTTAGGTGGAGTTCCTCAGGAGGAAAGTCCGATGTTGGTGGGGCTCTAGGCTTGAGCCGTCTCCGGGTTGTTCGGCCCGTGTGTGTTGGCGATCCCTTTCTTCACCAGTGCACTGGACGTTTTCGGTAGTTCACGAGAAGAGATCCCACGAAGGGAGCCGCCTTAGGCTTCCTGAGAGGGCTGGTGGTGCACGGGGCACGTCCTGAAACTTGCCGCACTCGGCGCGCGCGGTTTGAATTAGCCGCCGATCGGTAGTTAACGCGGAATTTCCTCGGGGAGCGCTCTCGAAATTCGCGACTGTCGATTCGGTACGCTAGATGGCGGTCCGGTCCATTCGAAATTGCCGTTTCTGCCGCACAAAATAATGGAAAAGTGACGTCGCAAAATCTACCACGTCACAACTTATAAAGTTTTTTTCAAACTCATGTTTCTCAAAAACTGTGCGTGTAGGAGAAAAAGTAAGGGCAGATTCGGAATCAGCGCAAAAACTCTATAAGAATCACTCTACAGTAATTAGGAAACAAATTTAGTGTTGGACAGTCTAATTGACGAAGTACCCTAAATAATATTTTGTTATGTAATATAGAAATTAGCATTTTTATGTTTGTTTTAAATATCACTATTGTAACATTACTTATTGTGTCAATTTTTATTCTTTCCCTTTAATACATGTTAACTGCCCTATGAGCAGGGTAAAAATGCACATCGTATTGATAGTAGTATCAAATTTAAGAGCTTCTATTATACTTATCAAAGTTTTGCTTTGGAAGGGAGTGGGTACAATATTTATATTGTGCGAAACATTGACAAAGGCTATGTATATAGCAATATGGAGCAAGATAAAAGAATTAGCTCCAACGCTTCAAAAGATTTTGAAGTTTACGATGACCGATTATGAAACTGCAGCAATGATTGCATTGGAGCAGCAGTTCCCATCGAGCAGTGTAAAAGTCTGCTGGTTCCACTATAATCAGGTTTATACAATTTTATAGGGAATAAATTTACTGTCCTTAAAAATATATAATTTTAAACTAATTGTACGTTTTACAGGCTTTATTACGAAAATGGCGCCATTTAGGCCTCACAGATGCACCAACTAAAGTATTGTCAATGGCAATGACTTTAGCTTTAGCTCCTGCAGACCTCTTTCAAAAAGGTTTCGCAGAAATTGAAAGAGAAGCAGCTTCTGTTACCGCTGAGCATGCTGGAATAAAAAATTTTATCGAATACATACGATCCACGTGGTTGCCAAAAGCAGAAAGAGTTTCTATATATGATTGTCCCATGAGAACAAACAATACCACTGAGTCTTATAATCATCGGGGCGATCGCGAGGCCGCGTACGGGTTTTATTGGCGAGAAGTGAACGCGCGACAATATTGACGTCTCCGCGTGGGACGCCGCGATAGAACCGCGGGAACGCGAAGGAAATGGTCGTGCCGTATCGCTCGTGTTACGCTGCCGAAAGTTCGTAGAGACAAGATCGCGGGCGGTTTGAATCCGCCGCAGAATTCTTTGCCGGTTTGCCGGACAGAGTCGAGGAGAGGAAACGCGTGCGTGCCGAAGATCTGCCGCGAGACCATCGGTAACGCGTTCGGCTATCAGGACCGCCGCGGGTTGAACCCGCGTCTGTAGAGTTCCGAGATTGTAATAAATATCTGACAGCCGCTAAATTGCATTCGTGATTTTCCCGAGATTCATTCCCGCCGCGGGGAACGCCTCGCGTCCCTCTGCGTAGAGCCCTGTGCCCGCTATTGAGTTACTCGTCAGGCCGGTCCTCTCAGGCTTATTTCGCGTTGCCGAATTTTGCGTGACACCTCGCGTGTCTGGCGCCCGAGAAATAGACCGAACTGGTAATTTTGCCGATCTCGTAAGCCTGAGAGAAACCGTATAAAACAAAATTTTAAAAAACGATTTCTCATCCAAGCTAAATTAACTGTACACTTTACAGAAGCTATAAAGCAACTAATAATGGATGAAGAAATTAAAATAAAAAGACTCAATGAAGGACAATGTGTACGTCGTAAAAACAACAAGAAACGTGTAATAAGAGATAATAAGATTAGAACATTACAGAAACATCTTGCTAGTGGAGCTTTGATTTTGTCCTAAATGTTATGCTTAGATTCCTTAAGCTACGTCTAATTGTTTCCTTCATAATGTTTTATAAAGTACTTAGATTAAAAGAATATGTAATTATACATAAAATATATTTACTTATTGGTTTTTAGATTAACTTTGAAAGAGTTTTTATTATCGTTTCATGAGGGTCATAAGATATTAATGTATGGAGATCGTGAAGGTAAAGTATGAAACTTGGTGTTAATGTAGACAAAAATAGGGATTGTTCTAATCACGCATTGTTTTCATCGCACATAAGTTTTTCCCAGGACCGTAATGACCTCAGTCAAAATAAGCTACTATCCATCTTTACTTCAAATTGTTAACACATTCACGACCGGCGGATATTGAGTAAGACTTTTAGCTGTGTACCGCCTATAGCTGAATAGCGTAAAATTATGAACGTAGGTCTATCTGTATTCAGCTACAGAATTTGAAATGTCGTAGAACTACGTTACCTGTCTTGAATGTGTTAATAATTTAAACACGCGAGACTGGTTAAAACGGTGTGTAATAAGGATTCTCATAAAAAAATCATTTAGTACTCTTGTCATAATTTACTGAGGTTACAAAATTTTCGATACAAAATTTTACTTATACATAGACGTAATCTAATTAATAAATAATTAATATTGAATTAACAATCACTTTAATAAAATATATTGTTCGAGATTCGAACGGTAACGAGCTGATCTAATTTCGGTTTGAAACCAAGATATAAATAGATCGTTCATTGTTCTTGTCTCGAGCATGTTGTCTTCGTCGACGCGATCGCTTCTGCTCCGTCCTTCCTTCGTCTCGCTCCAGCTCCGTCCTTTCTTCGTCTCTCTCCTGCTGTTTCCCCAAAATTCAAACAATCCGTTCGTTCTAGATCCTTCGATCGCTTCGACGGAGACAACGGTTTCTCGTATGATCGTCAGTCGTCCATACGCACTCTGCTGACACGCGTCTCGTTCACGCAATCGGTTCTCGCTGAATTAATTTCGTTTTCGCGACCGCTTCGCACGGATTAACTCACGAGTTCTTTGCAAACAAAATTCTATATTCTACTTTGTACTTATACTTTCAGTTATCGCCCTTCGTCCGCGTCGCGGTTCGGATCGTCTCGCGTGCAAGATTTCCGCTCTTCCGCGGTCAAGATCGTCCGACGCGCCGCGTGCAAGATTTCCGCTCTTCCGTGGTCAAGATCGTCCGACGCGCCGCGTGCAAGATTTCCGCTCTTCCGCGGTCAAGATCGTCCGACGCGCCGCGTGCAAGATTTCCGTTATCGTCGTTGTCCTCCGTGCTTGTCCGAGCGTCCGTGTAAATTTGAGTGAGTTTTAAAATAAATAACTGTTTGTTCCGTTCACTCTTCATTTCTTGAGAATTCCGTTCGTGTCCCTCCGGAGCATCCTTCTTCTCTCCGATCTCTCATTCCGCGTCCACCGCTGGACGGTCCCGGCAATCGGCACATCGCCAAACATATATAAAATATTTTTCTTATTTATAGCGGTACATGTTTGCACTACTCCAGAACCGATTTTTGTTATAGAAAATGAAATTACTGATCAAAATCGAAGTAAGTTAATACTTAAGACGGTAGACTCGTTTCCAGAATTTCAAGGGTGCGGGATGCGCATTCTCATTTCTCGATAATACAAAGATGGGATTTTTCAGTAGTGAAGAGCGTTAGATAAAAGATATATATATACGTATATACATACGTGAATCCCGCACCCTTGCGATTCTGGAAAAGAGTTTACTCGCTTAAAGACATCTTTAAGACGTCTCAGTGCTATCTAGGTATAGTTGGGAGACAGAATTTAGCCAAAATTTTATAACATCCGGTAAATCTACAATCTTAATAATTATTTAAACAATTCCAGGTGCATATAAAAAATGTACGGAGAAAAGAGTCAACCAAGAATTGGAGGACAAAGATACAATTTATATAGACTAAACTTAGTATTGCTAGAACTCATTTCTTACTAAATTGTTTTTTACAGATAATCTGAACGTCCGTGGACATACAGAACTGCTGGACAAAAAGGCTAAATTCACATACTTTAATACACCACTTGTAATATTGAAAAAACTCAATATTTGAGTTTTTAACACAATTTTTGGAAATTGGCCTTTTTGGATTACGGTACGGCTATCACTAGACAGCGGATGCAGTAAATTATTAACAAAGAGATTCCAATTGACCTTCACAAATGGGCCATTCCACGCGAAAACGGACACATTTTGAAGTAAAATTTCGGATTTTGTTCAAATTTAAATGTGGTGATTTTTTTATATCTTAAAAAACGTGTTACCCTTTTTTCATCGAGTCATCAGGCGAGTAAGAGACAGACAGCGCCGCGTAGCGGGTCAGCTGACGCTCTCGCGACGCTTCGTTGCCGCACCGAGTTCACGTCGACACTTGCTCACGAGACGTGCGAGGAGTAACTCGCTCACGAATCGTGCAGGCGAGTACTTGCTATTGAGGCGCGCTAGCGATCACTTGTCATACGAGTCTTCGCAGCGGTAAAAGTTCTCCAGTCGAGCTGTTGGATACTTGTTACAAGTATTTGACGGCGAGCTTTGGCACGACTGTGCGACCAGAACGGAGTTCGTTACGAGACCGTTCTTCTCACTAGCAGAGAATAAAGCCCTCCCAAGAGTTTTAAAAACTCTGGATTAACTGAGTTTTTGTACCAATTAATTCGTAATCCACTCTCCAGTCGAGCTGTCGGATACTTGTACCGAGTCTTTGACGGCGAGCTTTGGCACGACTGTGCGAACGGAACCGATCTCGATTCCGAGATCGTTCCACACGCTGTAAGAGAGCCATAAAACAATAGCAATATTTATAAATCGAGCTCTGGATTTTCCGAGTTTCGTACTCAAACAGTGCACGGTTGTAGCTTCACCGCGCACAAGTGTATTTCGGTGTGATTGACGCGAGATTCGTGTTCGTTCCCCGAATTCACTACCCGCCGTTCAAGAGAAACTCTTTATTGACACGCTTACGTTACAAGTCGCTTCTATTGTGCGCAGATAGTCGATCGTGTGCGTGTAAGTGTGCAAGAGAAACTCTTGGAAGGAATCGTATTTTAGGATTCCGTACGGCCACCCGTGTAACACGGAGGACACTCTTTCCGAGTACATTTATTCTGCCATAAGCTCTGGCATACGCTATGACGTCCCAGTGCTGCAGAAGAACGGATACTCGGATTGTGAAGGTCAATTTCCCTTACACCCTTGCCTTTCCTACGGGATTCGCATATTATTCGGTGTCGGAATTGGCTGGTCCAGCCACAGGTCTCGCAGGTAAGGCCTGGTCTGTCCCCCCCCCCCTCCTCTGAGTGAGCGAGCGCGGCACAGCTAGGCAGGCTTGATTCGGTTCAACCAATATAGTCACACCTGCCATATACGCCGTCGTCATTACGACGGAGGTAGTATTGAGAGTGGGGATAGTGACTGGTCTGAACACGCTTACAATACGCCCCCTCTGTATATCGCTATATATAGTCGCTTTTGTGCAAGTAAGTGGTGAGTTGGACTACGTCTTCCACTGAGATTTCTATAGCCGCGTGACGTATTGAGTCACTCGCGAGCTTTGAATCAAGGTTGTTGATGCACGGGTTAATTCGGCTGGATTATCGAACTTGGAGCCTTACAACCTCCCTGTAAGATTAACCGCCACCCTTACGCTGACGCCCACGCAGTAGAATCGGTTTAACCGTGACTATGCCAGTGCGAGCGGACGGATTTTCGATTATCGAGGTTCGTCAAAACATACAGTCCACTAACTCTGCGTTCTGAGCAGTTTGGCTGTATTCCCCCTCCTTCGATAGCGATTATCGCAGTCAGGAGCGTACGGGAAACAGCGTCTCGAACGGATACGTATCGTATCGCATAGGTGTTTTTCACATCTTCGTTCGTATTTATTAATTTTCAGACGCCAACGTCGCTAGACGTCCAAAGGACAACCCGGAGGAGACCGGAGGGCCTGCAGACCGCCGACCTCCACGGGGATATTTTGATTTAAATAAACGGCCCACCATTACGTGGGTCACTATCAATATAACCTCGCTGTACGACAATTTACTTTCCCTCAAAGACTCCTATCTCCTCATATTCGAGCCACCGTTGAAAAGTCGTTGGAGTGTATTATACAGTCCACCTTTTTAACAAATATCTTCATCTGTACAAAAAATATTTTATTTATATGCGGTAGCTTTAGAATTCGAAGTACATATTTACCTGCCAATGCAGTGGTTTTATTGATTTTAAAAATTGTATCTTTATGATGAAATATACTTAAAAACTCCTCTAGAGATAATCTACAAAATCATATAAATTTAAAAACATATATACAATAAAAATAATTATAAATAGAAAGAGTGATACACTAACCTTCCAGTATCAAATTCAGCTTGAGCTTTAGCAATTTTTTTCCTTCGACTAATATTTTCACGAGTACGTGGTTTTCGAGATACCATACCATTTTGTAGGCGATTCAAATCTAATACTTGATCCATAAGCAAATCTCTTATTTTTTCTAAAATTTAATAACATTTAACTACATACTGCCGCATATTTAGAGTAATATGACAAATGATGTAAGTATATAGTTATTAAATTATAAACAGATTTATTGAAAAAAATGAAATAATACTATACCCAAAAATGCCCAAACATTTATGTTCTGTTTTCCTAATTTTTTACCAGCAATATTATGGAAAGACTCTGCAATATTGTTTTTGCGCACTGGACAATTGTACACGCTTACTTGCGATGCCATTTTTAACCAATTAGTTCGGATGTAATAAAAGATAAATAAAAGAACATTGGGAACATTACTTGCTATATTGTCTGCCGCTTTTTGTATAATTAATAAGGCTTCTTGAAACTTTGTTTCAGGTACTAAAGCCAGAGACATTGCCATACGCACAACAGTATTAGGTACATTAGTCAAACCAAGCTTGCGCCACTTTCGGAGAATAGCCTGCGATATTTCGTACATATATGTATGACAAAAAATGTAGCTTTCTATACATAGACAAAATTGTAATCACAAACCTGACAATAATGAAACCAGCAACCATGTATATGTGCATTAGGGAATAAGTCATTTAGAGTTGTAACAGCGGCTGCTTCATAATCACTCATTATGAATCTTATGTTATCTACCAATTCAGGTATTAAATTAAATATCTTTTTCCATATAGCAGCATATAGTGTAGCCGTCCGCCCTTCACATAGAACAAGTATAACTGCAATACCCTGAAGAAAAGCAATTCTTTATGTTCGTGAAGGAGCATTGCATACAATTGTAAGAAGTAAAATTAGTATAAATTATGTTTTACATTTGTTACGGTTAGAGAACGAATTCCGTTCAACTGTCTCACAAGAATCCCTTCAATATCATCTCTGGCAGGAAGCGTTCTAGATAACCTTTCATATCATAATTGACCCTTTTAATGATGAATGAACTCTGACCCGATTTTACTAAGAAAGTGACCAAAAATAAGATTATGGCTAACGCATTTCCACGCAATGAACAGGCCAGCCCCACTCATTTTTGGGGTATATAAACTCTTACATTTTTACTCTCGGGGGCTAGTACTAACGTAGTTACGAATCGTATAACGTCGTGCTGCATCTCGTAGAGTCGACTTTCTTAGTGAGATCAGGCTAAAGTTCCCCTTCGGATCAAAAGTAAAAACCTCATAGAATTCCGCGTTGTTCGGTATATATCTATCTGGCATACTCAAAAGTTACTCCGAGACCCCACACTGCCTGTGCGTCAACATTGTGCATCCATAGGTAATATAATCTTCTTTCAATTCCATCATTTATTCGCGACAATTCCAATTGTATTACACACTCTAAATATTAGAATATATTTGTGTTAATTGGTAAATTCGTGCAAATCACTAAACCCATAATTATCCTAAAATCCTTAACCAAATAAATGAACGTCCCCACACGATACAATCTAACCGCTCGGATTGTATCAATTAAATTATACTAGTTACGAGGCTCACTACACCACCCTAGCGGCTCCCTGATTTCGCATCAGGTTCGTCCGCATCCTTGTAGCTCCCCGATTTCGCATTGGGTTCGTCCTCGACATCTATAATCCTAGCAGCTCCCTGATTAACGCACCAGGTTCGTCTGCGCTTGATTCCGATCCTAGAGGCTCCCTAATTTCGCATCAGGTTCGTCCTCGACGTCTATAATCCCAGCGGCTCCCCAATCTCGCATTGGGTTCGTCCGCGCACCCCAATATAACACATTATCCATGTAGCGTATATGGATGGTGTAGAGCTGTCCCATATGAGGTTTCTTGGGTAAAACCTAAAATTACAGACGACTATTACTATCTACTATTATTATTATTATTATCTATTATTATATACACATTAAGTTTACTTCGAAAAGTTTGACATACTTGATATAAACATTTAAGTTAAATAACTTCTATAATTTATATAACATAGTATAAGTATTGTAGATATGTAGAGTTGAAATTAATTAAATTTTTAAAGAAAAAATTATAAAATTGCTAAGAGTTTTATGCTACTTACTGCAAATGTTCCATCAACGAATATTTCTTTGGATTTCTTTAATCCTTCCAGCAAGGCATTAGTTGTAATTATTACAGCGGTTTCGTCTTTTAATGACTTCACAATACATATTTTTAGTTTTTTCAATGGTTGATAAGTTTCCATCTGGTCATACAAAATTTCTAAGGATTGTGGAATTATTCGTTTGAAATTAGCTCTCTGTCTGTGCAACGTTGGCCTTAATTTTGTAAATGAACAATAAGCTGCAGCATCTGAATGTCTTGAAATAAACATTTCTATAATATTTGAGTGAATTTATCTATATGTGACACTGTCAACAATTAATTTTTGTGATTTTTTAATATGTTTTAAAAACCCCCACACGATCTAAAAATCTCACACAAACTAACTCCATATGGTTGTCCTTTCCTGTGTGCACCTGCTATTTCTAATAATTTCTGCAACATATTCAAAAATCTTTGAAATCTGTGAGAGTGTCACATATCGTTAGATAGATCAATATTTCTCCAAAAAAAGATATCAAAAGAAACACATAAGTAAGCATAAACATACTTTCTACAAACATCATCAAATGTTTGTTTAAATGTGATCAATGTCTCCCGACTAAGCTTCATCATCTCTTCTATCATCAAATGCTGTGTAGCAATATATTCTTGCCCAGGGTGGTTGTGCGGTTTTAATAACGTAACAGAACCATCGCCAAGAGTCATTACAGCCTCACAACATTGTGTAGTTCTTCGAGTGTTACACATAATCGTTGTGTACATAAATAAAAGTACCTTTCATTTTCCCTGCGATTTTTTCCATCTATTAACAATATAATTATTTTGAGCAAACAAAATATTATCGGCAATAAAATGAATTCTAAACAGCCATAATTAAACATATGTAAAAAAATGGTAAAACATTAACGACATGGTAAAATAAAAATTACACATTTTATAGAATGAATATAGAAATACGATAATTACCTTGAATATAATTGATTTTAACAATATATTGTGATATTCGTTAGCTATACGCGTTGCGTGCGTCAGATGTAAAATAACAAATGATGGTCGCTGACTAAACAAATGATTGTGAAGAACATAAGAATGGAAATAAGGTCGATGATATTATCGCTGATATAGAAACTTGCCATGAAATTAGTTATAACAAAGAACGTTGTTGTTAAAAATTTGTTTGCATCAACATTTCCTACTCATCGAGGAGAGAGAAAGTTTTAAAGCAATTATATGTCGCATACAAGTAGTTATTGAGATATACGCTGATAAAGTTTGTGCAAAATTTTATCTAAATTATTTTTGTCTATACGTATAACACCACAAAGTCAAATTTCGCAAACTCTTTTTCAACTTATATCTCAATTATTATTTGTTTGCGACATATGGTTTCTTTCAGGAAAAACGAAATTATTTTCCAAACAACCCAATATTAATTACATATTCAGAGTTTGACAAATAAAGAGTTACAAGCTATGTACTCAAAATCTAATGGTGGTATCAGTTACATCTTTTTATTAAATTAGTTAATCAACAGGGGATGACCCACTTTGACGCCATCCGATTGGACGCGTCCCGATTGGACTCGTCGTTCGGACGCCATTGCGGTTGGATTTCTGACATTTGGGCGCCGTGCCGTTTGGATTCGTGACATTTAGGTGCCGTAAATTTTATAATCATTGCTTTTCGAATTCTAAATATGGTGATATTTTATTGTGAAATGTACGGTTAGGTCTGGGTTAGTTCTGGGTTAGTTTCGGGTTAGTTCTGGGTTAGGTCTGGGTTAGGTCTGGGGAACGGCGGTTCCCGTGATGGGGGGGCATTGCGCGGGTGACCGGCGCAATGCCCTGGTAGATGTAATTTGAGGGGGTCATGTCCCCCCCCCCCACCCGTGAATGGGGCTGCGGCTTGCCGCCGCCATAGCGGGGGAGTGGTCCAGTAGTGTTCGTTCCGAGTTCCTGGCCACTCCCAAACCGTTTAGGCAGGTCTCCGCAGGGTTTTAGTGAGTATACCCCCTTCTCCTTCCATCCAGGAAGGGGGGGAGTCCCACATATCCCCGTCCTTCCCCCAAGGGGGACGGGGAATGCGTAAAGCATTTCCCTGCGTTAAAAAAAAAAAAAGGTCTGGGGACCGAGGGTATAGGGGCTTACCTTTGGTGACTCTGATTCAACGGTAGGTATACTGCAGTGGCGGTGGTCCTATACCTAAAATCCTCTCTCTCTCTACCTCCTCGTGGTGGTCCCTGGGGCGTACTTAGTTGCGTGCTGAGTGAGAGAGGGGTGCTATGCGCTAATGGCGCTGTCGTCGTGGCTTGTCGGGCGGTGGGCGGCGTGCAGCGCGACTGACCGGGTCGTCCGGGTTTTTCCTGTGTTCCCTCCCTCCCTCCCTTTTTTCCCTCCTCTCCTTCCCTACCTTAGTTCTCTATCCCATCCCATCCTTTGAGCCGCCCGCGCCTGGGTTACCCTCACCGTATGTCGGTGGGGGTCCCCAGTTCAACGGGTCGTCCCTTCCCTCCCTCCCTCTGCTTCCATCTCCCCCCCCTTACCATAGTCCACCATCCTATCCTATCCCATGGGTCGTCCGCGCCTGGGCTACCCCCACCGTGTATTGGTGGGGGTCCCCAGTTTAACGGTATGATCCATATTTACCCTCTCCCTAACTACATGGTTTTCTTGCTCCCTCGTTGTTCTGTCCTCCCCTCCTCGGCAACTACGACGACGAAAACACACGCGCTCACACTCACACTTACACACTCACAGACACACCCACACTTACAAAATCTTGAGCGCAGATCACAAACACCCACACATACATTCGTTACACGACTCATGCATACGTTCTTCGCGAAAGCAATGGACCACACAACCGCCCAGGTGGTCATGTTTTACCTGGGCGGTGGGCTTGCCTTCACTGGCCGTCCTGCGAGGAGAAAGCCTCTATAAGAAACTCGTTGCGCCAAGTTTAGGGAATGTGGCGAGGGTGCTATTGGGAAGGACTACTTACCCAATGATCGCAAGGGCAAGTGCGATCACTAGTATTCCCACACACACGGTGTATCGGCCACACCGCATTTTGGTCGCTACCGTTGGTAAAATGATGGTGGCCTACGGCGGCCAACGGTAGGAGTTATGGTCCGAGCCCACCGACAAGGCCAACGAGTGAGGTCGTCCATTTGGTCGTCCATTTGGGCGTCCATCTGGATGGCGGTAACCAGGGCCATTTATGAAATCATGAATTCTAATACAAAAACCACCAACACTCCTAACTTAAGCAAAAACAAAAACAAAAAAAATAATAACAACAAAAACATGGGAGACATCAAAGAACAAGAGACTCACCCTAGAAAGTCCGTAGAAGAGATGAACCTGACCGAAGATGAGATGTCTGACCTTGGACTCACCTTCAGGCCAGGTACATCCAGAGTGGGACACATTCCTCCAGCGACCCCAACGGTACGAACGGCGGAATCCTCAAGTACTGCCATAGAAGATGCTGGAGCCACTCCGCGGATGAGGTCACCGACCATTGTGGAACTTGAACATCTGGCTGTTGACACTCTACCGACTGTTCACCGCTAGGTGGCGCAGAGTACAGACGCGTCTTCACGTCGCTCCGTAATTCAAGTGCTATTTCAGTGGTATAAATCGCAGGAAAAATTATTTAAAGCAGTTCAGAGTGTTTCATAAGTGTCAGTGAGCATTCGTACGAAAAAGTTCGGTGATCACGCGACCGGAGAAAGGATTATTTACGAAAATCGAGTCGGCGTCGGTCGGCGGCGAGCCGAAGTGACGCGTCGATTCTCGGATCGAACATTTCTCGATTTCAGACACGAAGGAAGTGTCACATTCATTTGTGCACAGGACAATATCGTTGGTGAATCTAGCGCAAGTGGTTTAAACTTGTTCGATAGCAATAATAGACATTTATCAAGAAAATATTGAACAAGCGTGGGTTTGGCCGCCATCTTGGACGCCATCTTCCCGCCAACAGGGACGCCACCGCGGGCACCATCTCGCGGCCGCCTCTCGAACTCCGATTAGCCACTACCGCGTTGGCGCTTCTTCGATACTACTGACGAATGACCTAACCTGAAATGGTCGACACACGCATGGATTGCGATTGTGTCCACAATCGCCCGAAGCGTTTTAATTCGAGCTCTGAAAGCGGCGAAGATTCCCAGAAGGAAGGAAGGCACCGGAGTAAAAAACGCAGAGACAGCACGAGAAACTCCAAGAATTGCAACGTCAGATCCGACTCAGCATCTTCCTGCGCAAGCAGCGGTGCTCCGAAAACTGACGCAGTTGCGAATTTCAAAATGCCCGGCAACTCGGACATTGCTGCTCTGTTCAGAATCCAGGAGAAACTCGAGAAAATTGATGCAGTCTCCAAGGACGCGAAGAGATTAAAAAAACATACAGCCGCTTTAGAGAGCTTCATAGCGGAATTAATCGTAGAGAACCAAAATCTGAAAAGGCAACTCAAAGACGGGACAACCATTCAGGAGCAGATCAAGCACCTCGGTACCACGCTCAGCGGAGTGGTCGAAACGCTTTCTTCTTTCGGGCAACGACAGAATACACAAGCGCAGCTATCATATGCGGATAGAGTAAAGGTGTCCTCTCGCATAATGCCACCGCAGCCAATCAAGCCGCCGCGAAATCTCATCGCAGTGTATCCGTCGGCGACCAGCAAGATCACCGACAGCGAAGGCACGAAGGATGCCCTAATGAAGAACTTTGACCCTTGCAAAGAGAAATGGCAGATTGTACAAATGAAGAAAATCTCCAAAAAAGGCGTTCTCATCGAAACGAGCAGCAAAGAAGATCTAGAGAAACTGCGGACGAACGAGAAGATTCTCAGTGCTGGACTCACAGCTGAAGTGCCATCAAGGAAGACCCCGATGGTTATCATCTATAACCTTCCGAAGGATCTCTCTGAGAAAGAGCTCGCGGAGAGCATAAGAAGCCAGAACGCTGACCATCTATCGCAGGAAACATTCGGCAAAGAGTTCAATCTCCGCTTTAAGACCGGTGACAAAAGCAGAGATACGGTTAACTGGACAGCCGAAGTAACGCCGTCGCTCAGGAAAATCCTGGAAAAAAGAAACAAGGTGCACATAGGTTGGACCTCCTATGTAATCAAGGATTACGTACCTGTAAGCAGATGCTACAAGTGCCAATCCTTCGGGCACGTCGCGAAGTACTGCCGCGCTGAAGAAGACACGTGCGGACACTGCGGCCAAGACGGTCACTCCTTCAACAGCTGTACAACGAAGACGAAGAATCCGACATGCATCAACTGCAAGCGAGCTGGCAAGCCGCACAACCATTCATCCAGAGCGAAGGATTGTCCTGCCTATAAGCACGCGATGCAGACATATATCTCAAAAATAGATTATGGTAAGTAATCTAAATAATCTTTATAACTCACCCGCTTTCTCAATTCCAGGTAGCTCCAACGCAGCAGACCCAGTGAAGAATGCAACCCTTCGACGAGAAATAGGAATTAACATCGGTCAACTTAACATGCGACGATCCCAAACAGTGTCGCTCGAAGCCGCCAAGCTACTGGACGAAAAACATCTCGACGTGCTCCTGATGCAAGAACCCTACAACATCAAGGGGAAATTTATAGGATTCGGCAACAAAGTTCTTCAATGCCACGGCGGAAACCAGGGGAACAGGTCTACTCTGGAATCATCGTTAAAAATCCATCGCTCTCTGTGCTTAAGCTAGCGTACCTCAGCAACGATCACTGCACGTGTGTAGAAATATCCGGTGCCACAGGTAATTTCTACCTCGCATCGATATATTTCCAGTGCTCTCACGACATCGAGCCATACATTGAAATAATGGAAAAGATCGTGAGGACGCTTCCGGCTGAGAAATTAATCATCGCAGCTGACGTAAACGCCAAGTCAGCGCTCTGGTACAGCCAGATCACCGACCAGCGAGGAGAAAGACTAGAGGAAGAGATAGCTCGTCTTAACCTCTACGTCATCAACGAGCCTGAGAACCCACCAACCTACCGCTCTCAACAAGGCTGCTCGAACATCGATGCGACCCTCGCCTCCGAAGCTGCAGTCAGGATGATTAAAGACTGGCGAGTCAGAGAGAGATGGACGACGAGCGATCACAACCTGATCACATTCAGCTTCCGCTCCGATGAAACCTACAGGATCACCGTACAGAGACCCCGCTTCAAGACCACGAAAGCCGACTGGGGCAGATTCAGCAAAATCCTCGAAAGGAATGCCAGCAGAGATTTAACACTGGAGGAGATCAACGCCAGAGAACAAGTGGAGAGCTATGCAAACGCGATTAGCCGATGTTTAGTCGACACTTGCCAATCAACGCTACGAACCAGGAAAAGGCGGAGTAGATCTGTTCCTTGGTGGACCGAGAAGCTGACGCAACTGAAGAAGAACACCTATAGAACCAGGAAAGCATTTCAAACCGAAAGAGAGCCTACCACTAGAGAAGAAAAGAAGCAGACCTACCGGAGAATTAGAAGAGAATACACCGCGGAAGTTCATCGAGCCAAGAATAGCAGCTGGCAGGCCTTTGTCACAGAGGATGGTAATACCAATCCCTGGGGGATGACCTACCGGCTGTGTACGCAGAAAACGACTCCAGAACAGGCACTTTCTACCTACACGCCTGCGGCCCTCAGACAACCAAAGACTTGGGACGAATCCGCGACAGTATTACTTAACTCACTTGTACCGGACGACACACTTGACGTAACCGACTCGCAGAGAGACAGAAGAGCTGATATCGTAACGCCGCCGAACACAGTAGACACGCCTGATTTTACCAGTGGCGAGGTCAAAAAGGCAATCACCTGCCTCAGAAACGGGAAAGCCCCGGGTCTGGACCTAATTGAAGTCGAAGTTGTGAAAGCGGCGTACGGTACGCTCTACGACCACTATCTGAAACTATTTAATAGCTGCTTGAGAAGCGGAGTCTTCCCCAGCGCCTGGAAGATGGGCTCCATCCGAGCCCTACTGAAAAGCGCTGACAAGGATGACTCTCTTACAAGCTCGTACCGACCAATATGCCTTCTGCCGGTGATTGGAAAGTGCCTGGAAAAGTTAATAGTACGCCGACTGCAGCCATTATTCAACGACCCGCGATTCGCCTCGGAACAGCAATTCGGATTCAAGGAAGGCAAATGCACGACAGATGCCATCATCAGAATGCGAACTCTCATCAAGGACACACCGCATAAATATGCCCTGGGTATTCTCTTCGACATATCCGGAGCTTTCGACAACGTCTGGTGGCCGAGCATTCTACACCGGCTTAAGGAGCGACATTGTCCGCGTAATTTATACAACATCATCGCTGACTACCTCAGCAACAGATTCGTGAAACTCGTGGGCAGGAATTCAGAAGTTCAGAAGAACGTGACGAGAGGATGCCCTCAAGGTTCCATACTGGGACCTAACCTATGGAATCTGATCTTCGACGACCTTTTATCCACTCTCACCAGGAACGGTTTCGAGGTTGTTGCATACGCGGACGATCTACTTATCGTCATTACTGGGAATGCCAGAATTAATCTAGAGAAGAGCGGGCAAACGGCAGCAACGATCACGGAGCAATGATGCACGCAGGAAAAACTCATGCTGTCAGTGAAGAAATGCGAGATGATCCTGCTCAAAGGGAATCTCGATATACGCAGACCACCGACCATAAAAATCTACGGGAAATCAATCAAAATGGCGAAATCCGTCCGCTATCTGGGCGTGCACATAGACACAGGACTTCACATTAAAACTCACATTGCAAAAATTACAGAAAAATGCACGGGAAAATTTAATAGACTCGCAATAGTTGCCCGAAGAGACTGGGGCCTGAAGTTTAAGTGCCTCAAAACACTTTACACGGGACTCTTCGTTCCAATAGCCACGTACGCAGCAGCAGCATGGGCAGACCGCATGAACGCGATTCACTCCAGATCGATTGCAGCCGCCCAAAGGTTCGTACTCCTACGAGTCACGAAAGCGTATGCAACATCAGCAACAGACGCCCTTCTAGTCATCGCTGGAACCCCGCCGATCGACCTAAAGGTCAAGGAAATCAAGCTCAGATACCAAGTAAGATGTGGAATCCCGTTCGTTCTCTCCGACTATCGGTTTCCCGAAGACGCGGAAAACGAACATCCACGGATGGCGATCACGAGAACCATTCACGCAGAGTGGCAATCCCGATGGCAGCAGTCTGACACGGGGAGACACACTTACAGCATCCTCCCGGACGTCCAGGATAGGATGGACAACACCTGGCTCATTCCCAACCACTATAACATGCAATTCCTCACGGGCCACGGCGACTTCGCAGCCAAGCTAAAACAGCGAGGACTCGCGAAGAGCGACCGTTGCGCATGTGGGCAGGAAGAGACGCCCCATCACCTACTTCTGGAATGTAACCTGCACGCAGTCGAACGAGCCATCTACAAGCATGCAATAGAACTTCAAGGAATACATTGGCCACCGCAACCACCACACTGGATCAGCGAAACATACATCAAGGTATTCAATCAGTTTACTAGGAACATTTTAAAGAAGAAGGAAGAATCTTGGACTCGGGTACGCGCTACGGACACCAACAAGAGAACGCGACGATATAGGGAAGGACTCCGACAATCCGGAAGGACAGCAGGAGAAGTTGGTAGGAAATAATTACCCTGACGATCTGCGCAGGCGATACCTATAACATCTTCGGTATCGTGATCGCAGGGTGTAACGGCAAGCGGCTCGTCCGTGCCAACCTGTATGAGACCGAGCGTTAAGCTGGTAACTCCGCCTCCCCGTGGCCCTCGCTGGTAACGTTCCGACGGCGGTGCGTCTCCTCGGAGACGTGCCGACGGAGAAACGGCTAAGTGAGTTACTTCCCGTATGGGACGGTCTACCCTTTCGATGATCCTTAAGCGGTGAGAGAGGGGTTTTTCCAAGTCCGAAGTTCTCAACATCTACGAACTTACTCTTCGTAGTGGTTTCACTTTAGCTAGAAAGTGGCCCTTGCCGATATGAGGGAAACCTCGAGGTGCGGCATTCTCTCGAAAGAGAGATGGGCAAGACTAAATGTTGACACTCTACCTACAAAGCAGAATACCACGGTAAATTTGGATGCCCAAGATGTTGAACTGCTGAACATCACGGGTGATGAAAATCTGTCACCACTGCATAAGATTAAACGGAAGCGAACCGAGACCGTACCAAGAGCAGGCCTTCCAGAATATGAAGGTACATGGCAAGAGGTCAAGGCGATTTCAGGGGCTACAGAAAACTTGCAACACAATATAAGGACACATGAGGCTCACCCAGATATAATTAATGGCATTGCATCTGTAGTTAGATGCTTAAACGAACTACAGAGATCGATTAGTGCTATGTATAAAAGAGACAATTCGTGCCCAGGTAGCAGGAGGAGAGATCGGTCAAACTCTAGAGCTCGTTCAGCCATAAGCGAACTCTTCAAGCCACCAAGGGAGTTCGAACAGAGACAGACACGTTCGTCATCAAAGTCTTCTTTTGAGTCCAACATGCAAGACAGTGCGGTCCAGACAGAGCTCTCGACAATAGTAAACCAGATGAACAGCGAAAATAAAAATAATAATAATAATAGCAATAATACCAAGAAGTGTAGAAGCATTGGCACCCAGACGGAGATCCATGACAGCAGCGGCGACATGCGTAACATTGCGGTACAGACGGACTCCACTGACGACGTTACATCCGAGGAGACCGTGAAGTGGAGCTCTTCGGGGTCCAGTTTCGAGGAACTGTTGGTCCTCGTGGGAAAGAAATGGCCTGAGACGTTCTATAACAAAAACCAGTATTGACTTTGAATCTGCTGAGATAGACGGCGCAGATAAACAAAATGATATTGTGTGCATGGTGCCAAAAGAGCTGAGAGGCACTGAAGGCTATGGCCGCAATACCATGAACATATATGCCGATATTGACGAAATAGTAAGGCTAGTCCCTGAACCGGGGGGGGGGGTCATCTTCCTGGTTAATTCAACTAGACTGCCATGCAATAGGAAACTGTCTAAGAATATCAACATATTCAAAGAAAGGTACGTCTTTTTCTTAGTGGATCGACAACTCTCAAACGACATACCAGTAGATCGAACCCTACTCGAGGCTGCGAGCGAATTGAAGGAAATTGTACAGGAAGAAAATAGAAGTAACTCGACTATCATTGCTCACGACAACACTGATATTCAAGCTCTGAGAAAAATCCTTGAGGCAACCTTCTTCCTCACAAATGTTGAAATAAACTCATAGCAAGTAGGGAAAGTCACACCAGGCAAGTGAAAGCATCAAAGGACAAACGCAACACCCAAACGGTGGTCATCCAGGGGGTCGATAAAACCTACGCCGACATATTAAGATCTCTTAAGGCAGGCATAAATATCGACAAAGAAGAGATTCAAGTAAGCAATATAAAGACGGCCCGAAATGGTGGTGTTGCGATCGATATCAAAGGTGGCGTAGAGAAGGCTAGTAAATTTAGCACGCTAGTGAATAAAAACATTGAGGGATGTAAAGCTGCCCTGGGTGGTAGGAGATTTGAAAACAAGATGGTGACGCATCAGTGCAAGACGTACAAACAGCGATTGTCAATGCAGTTCCAAATGCCGTACACTGTGAGTTCTATGTTAAACCATTAAGATCCGCTGCGCTAGGACGGCAAAATGCGACCGTTATAGCACCCAAATATCTAGCCGAACGACTAATCGAACTTAAATATATAAGGATTGGATGGGGGTTATGCCAGGTATTCGAAAGAGAGGACATACCGCAATGTTTTAGATGCAGGGAACATGGACACTTTGTGGAGCCAGTGTAAGGGGGTGGACCGCAGTAAACTGTGTCGTAGATGCGGCTCTGACCAGCACGGCCTGAAAGAATGTAACGGCCCAGAGAAATGCACTGTGTGCCAACTCCCAGGACACCGGGATGGAAGCTTACGCTGTGCAGCGTGCCGGCAAAATCTGGAAGAGTTTAAAAAAACAAAGACGACAAAAACAAATAATAATAATAATAATAATACCAACTTCCCTCGTAATGGAACCAACAGCAGGAATAAACCAGAAACCGATAAAGTAAAAACAGTAGTACAGAAGGGCGATCCCCTGCCTACAGCGCCAGTAAGACCTGAAATTAAAAGTAGTAGTTAGGACAAACATATAATATAGTCTTTAATTCTACATATATATTTACATATTTACATACTTATTTATATATATATATATATATATTACTGTCAATTGTATATAATATATTAAATCTAGTCTAAATATTAAATCTTAGTCCTTATCTCAACTATATCGCTGTATTTAAATACCGTCTGCTAGAATAAAGTAGGAATTATAAGCTAAGTATATATAAACAAGTAAAAATATCTATGGAACTAAACATCCTCCAGATAAACCTTAACAAATGTCAGATCGCCCAGGAACTGCTTTATTCCACTGTAAACGAAGATAAGATAGACATCGTCATCATATCCCAGCCATGGCGATGTCAAGATTACTGGTTTGCTGACGAGACCAAGCAGCAATCTGGGTACCAGTTCAAAGTATGGCTAAGCTTAACAAAGTAAGCTTTCTATGGCAAGCCGTGGGGGTGGTTGCAGTTCAAGTCAATGACACCGCGGTGTTCAGCTGCTACTATTCCCCGAACTTGCCTATTGATAGTTTCGAGGACCAGATTGATGAATTGGGTGCACTGAATGCCAAATCCAAAGGTAAAACTAAATATTGTATTATAGCCGGTGACCTGAACTCCAAATCCCCAGCATGAGGCTCCAAAAAAACTGACAGCCGGGGTAAAATTGTGATGATGTTTACTTCAATGCAACTGGCTCCAATTATAAGCGAGGGAAGGTTCACGTTCAGTAGGAACGGACACACGTCCCTCATTGATTTTTTTGCGTGTGACACGAAAATAATTAAATTCTTACAAACTAGCCGTATTCTGGATGAATTTACAGCGTCCGACCACCGCTATGTACGGCATAATTTTGGAACCGACAAGGCTGAGGGATTGGTAGATCAGGGCACCAATACACATCCCAAGAAAATGGTTGATCTGGATAAATTCGCGAATAAATATAAGAACGTCACAAAATTAGCCGACCCCTCAACGATCATCGATGAGGAGGATGTCGACTGCTACATAAAGATGGTTGAAAATGTGGAATCCAGATATTAGAGCTCTGCGCAATGCCGCAAAAAAAGCGCGCAGAGCCTTGCAACGACAGAGGGCTAAGAAAACTATCACCAACAACGCGAAGATCGTTCTAATCAAGCTAGATATGTATCGAGAGGCAAAAAAAGTCCCTTAAGTATGCGATTGTCAAAGCCAAGTCCGCGTCGTGGAGGGATCTCACCGACTCGGTAGAAGAGGACGTTTGGGAGAAACCCTACAAGCTGGTTATGTCCCGGATTAAGGGAAAACCCTCCCCTATTAAATTAAGCGCCAACGAAATTAAATTAGTAATCAACAAATTGTTTATCACGTCTCCAGTAACTGAAGGCAGGATACCTGAACACCATCCCTGGGCCGGATTCTACCGAGGCGATGAGGTTCCGTTTACGGATGACGAAGTCCGAAAGGCTATTAAAATGGTTAAGCGAAAAGCACTAGGGCTGGATGAAATCCCGTCGGAAGTTGTGTGGTGCCTAGGTGACATCGCAAATGCCCACCTAAAATGCGTTTTCAATAAATGTTTTGAAATAGGCTATTTCCCCAGGAGCTGGAAAGAAGGACGCTTACTACTTATCCCTAAGAAACCAACTTTGGATGGTAAAGTGGGCTGGCGACCTCTTTGCATTTTATCGAACCTGGCCAAGGCCTTTGAGTACGCCATTGAAAACAGGCTATTAAAACACATAAAGTTCTCTAAAAACCAGTTCGGATTCGTCAAACGATGGAGCACGATCCATGCCATCTCAGAGGTCGTTAATAGATGGGACTATGCAAAAAGGAACGACCATCATTGTCTTATGATCGCCTTAGATGTTAAAAATGCATTTAACAAATTACGCTGGGCAAACATATTGAGAGCACTTACCACTAGGAAGGTACCGAATAGCTTATATAAAATAGTTAAGAACTACGTAGCAGAGCGATCTGTGGTGATCAAAGACGATGATGGGTCCGAAAATGAGACTAGAGTCTATGCCGGAGTTCCCCAGGGCTCGGTCCTTGGCCCCCTCCTGTGGAATCTACAATATGACGAATTATTAGATATCCAACTTCCGGCGGGAGCTCATCTTTTTGGCTTCGCAGATGATGTCGCTCTCCTGATAACTGCAAATAACTTGGAGAGAACTATTGAAACCTCACAATTAGCAGTGAAAATTGTAAAAGAATGGTTCGATAAAAACAATCTTGCCTTAGCGAATGAGAAAACCGAGATGGTTTTGCTCACGAGTAGAAAAACACCAAATAGCATTTCCCTAAAGATTGATGACGTCAGTACCAATTCGACCAAGAACATCAAGTACCTGGGCCTTATTATTGAAGGCAATAGATACTTTTATGTACATATAGGTAGTATCATTGATAAGGCAATCAAGCTTGCATCAGAACTATCAAGAATTCTGCCACGCTCAGGAGGATGCGGATATAGAGTCAGAATGCTATATTATCGTGTAGTAGAGTCGGTAATACTGTATGGAGCCTCAATTTCGGCAGCATTGGCTCAGATATGTAAGAATGAAACGGCTATAAATAGTGTCCAAAAGATGGCACTGATTAATGTCACTCGAGCTTACCGGTCAGCGTCCCTGGATGCCTTATGCGTCCTTGCTGCCAGCCCGCCCCTCATATTAATTGCCGAGGAGAGGAGACGCATATTTGAACGCAGCACCAACATCAGCTCAGATGATCCTAACTACGATAGAAAAAGAAACACTATTAAAAAGGAAGAGAGGAAGGCCACACTCGAATCATGACAGTCAAGATGGGATACATCTAACACAGGACGTTGGACGTACCATATCATCCCAAAAATTGAAGATTGGATCGAATGGGGACCCATGCTCCTGGACTACCTCATCATGCAGGTCCTAACAGGGCATGGATGCTTTGCCGACTATCTGAAAAGCTAGAATAAATATAAAACGGATATATGCATTGCGTGCAAAAACTCACCAGACAGCGTTAAGCATACCCTACTAGAATGCCCTGTATAGGATGACCAAAGACGGGAATTCTTGAATAAAGTTGGCCCTGTCGACATAAATGGTTTAATTATGACACTGAAAAATGAAGATAAACGTGGCTATGTCAAGGAATATATTAACTGTGTTATGTCGGCGAAAGAAAACATTGAAAATGAACTACAGCGAGAGGAAAAGAAGACGAGAAACGACAAAAGAAATAGAAGTAAGAGAGCTAGAAAATAGTATGAAAACGCTCATCTATTCAGTAATCATGTATGCATTCATTTACTCATTTATCATCATCATCATTTATCTATTTATTTATTTATTTATTTATCTATTTATTTATTTATTTATTTATCCATCTATTTATTTATTTGTTTATACATTCATTTATTTATGTACTCATCCATTGTCTCACTCACTCATCCATAAGTACACACGCATGCCCTCCGCCTCACTCACACATATTTACCCACCTTCTCACACTGAAGCAGTACAGATGATATGTGGCTGTAACACAACGCAGATTTCGAGTGGACAGTAAAGTCTGTCCGGTATAGAAGAAAGAGTATGATAATTTCCGGCGGCATAAATTACGACCGCGCAAAAATAATATAGTTTGTTTATTTCTTGAACATATCGAGGTGCGGTTTTCAATATTCGAAATAATTTCAATCGCCCTTAGTACATGTACACGCCGGCCGAGTGGTGTGAGTGTACCCCGGCACGGCTAGGCTGGCCGAGAGAGAAGCTACGCCAGCGACTCGCTTTCTTGCATAGCTTTTCGACGGGCAACGGGCTGGCGAATATCCGAAACTGTGGCTAAAGAACGCAAAAGTATGACTTCTGTCTAGTCAAGCGCACTAGATTTACCCTTTATCCAGCGCGTTTGACTGCAAACAGATCATTCTTTTGCTTTATTTAGGCGTAGTTAGGATCCTCGCGGTCCCTTGCAATCGCCGTTGGCACACGTACACGCCGGCCGAGCGATGTGTGAGTGCGAGCAACATGCTTTCGAATATCCGAAACTGCGGCTAAAGAACGCAAAAGTATGACTTCTCCCTAGTCAAGCGCACTAGATTTACCCTTTGCCTAGCGCGCTTGATTGCAATCAGATCATTCTTGTGCTTCATTTAGGCGTAGTAAGGATCCTCGTGGGCCCTTGCAATCGCCGTTGGCACACGTACACGGCGGCCGAGTGGTGTGAGTGTACCCCGGCACGGCTAGGCTGGCCGAGAGAGAAGCTACGCCAGCGACTCGCTTTCTTGCATAGCTTGTCGACGGGCAACAGGCTGGTGAATATTGCTGTTTCTTGAAAACGGAAAATAGGATGTTTTAGGAATCCTGTCCGCTAGATTGATGTTTTATCCATCACGTGTATTGTCTAAAGATTCACATCTTTGCGTTGTCGATGTGTGGTATCTAATTTCCGAGACCCTTGCGATCCTTGTAGGTACACGTATGTTACCTGCGTTATCGACTGCGTCGCTATGTTGATCTGTCGCGTCGTTGTGTCGACGACGGCAGCAGCATCGACAAGAGTATCACTGGTCGGTGGCAGCACTCATCGAATACAGATATCAGCGCTCGTAGCGACAAATGCCGGAACTATGTCTTTCTCAAAGTCTACTTTTTACGCCTAAAATACATAAATAAATAACATAATAGACGTTTCACCAACATTGTATGTGCCCTCGCTACCGGGCGTGCATCCAGGTGTCTCTATAAGAACCCTAAATCTCCAGATACTTAAAGATTCAACATGTCGTGACGTCACGCGACCTACAATGATTTCTGATGGACAACATACTGCCGAATATCCCAAAGTACGCCTCAATATCGCAAAAGTAGGCTGTCTCTATAGTCAAGCGCACTAGATTTATCTTTCATTTAGTGGACGTGTATACTCAAAACTCCTACTTTTGCGTTTTTTCGCCGTCAAAAGCGGCCCCCCGGAACCTTGAAATAGCTTGAAATCTCGTACGAGTTCCTCTCTGCTCGTATACGTATAGGCTAATCTAGCGGAATGTGTGTGTGCCACACATTCTCATTCGAGCTTCCCCTAGCGGCCGCTTGGAACGCTTCGATCAGGAGTCCGCACCCTTAATGGAAATTGTTGCTCCAATGCGCTCATTGCTGCCATTTCATAATCTGTCATTGTCATTCTTAAATTCTTATTAAGGGTGCGCAGGAGGTAAACTAGCGGACTCTACCGGCTAAGACGTGAACTACAAAACAATTTTTCGCGATTTTCTTGCTTAATTTAGAAAAAGTCAAGTAATGATTATCATTTTCGTACTCAGGAGAAGTATACCGATCGACTTTCCAATCGCTTTTTTGGAAATATTGCAAAAAAAAAAATTCTTCCCTAAAAACGTATTTTTATCATGTTTCAAGAGCCAAATTGCCAAAAAGGGCGACGTACGGGGACGCGGAGTAGAACACAGAATATTTTAAAAAAAGTCCCGTGAGAAAATATTGCTTCTTCGCTTCAGGAAATTGTAGTAGTCATCGTTATAAAATCTGAGAAATTTGTATGCAAAATGGCTGATTGACTTTTGCGTCGTCCACCGCAGCGCTGTTGTAGTCACCACTGCTGCTGTTGTGCCGATCGTCTAAGAATGCCTTTCATCATGGTTCGGTAGCGTAGTAAGAATAACGAGCGCCCGCGCTGGTACATTTTTCCATATTTATATATACATGTAATAATAATAATAATAATAATAATAATAATAATAATAATAATAATAATAATATATATATAAAGTATACGGTAGAAAAATGCAACTGCACTTTGTTTTTTAAATGGAAACCTATGTTTTTGACTGCGCCAACCGATGCAGTTTCTTGTGCTCTACATAAAAATACTAATATACTTCTGCCCTAAACTTATTCGTTAGGAAGTTATCGCAGCTAAGATTGTTGTAGATTTGTGAATGATTTCGGTCTGTCGGCAAGTGTTCTAGAGTATCACTTGATGCTCCATTATAATGTTTGTAACTTTTAGTTACGATAACGTCCTAACGAATAAGATTAGGTCATAAGTATGTTAATACTTTTATGTAAAGCACAAAGGACTGCATTAATTGATGCAGCGAAAAAGATAGATTTCTATCTTTAAAAAAGTGGCAGATGCATTTTTCTGATGCACCGATGCACAAAAGTGCACGTAGTTATATGTATATGATGTATCGTCTGATACCATTCAACTTTGACTTATAACATCTTCTTCTATTCCCAATCGTTTAGGAGTTTAGGAGGTGCAACCTCTTCCAATTACGTGGGACACCCTGTATATATGTGACTTGTATGCAACAAATTGAAAAGATTGTCCTTTGCGAAAATTCAAAAAAAGACGATAAGACAAATGTAATAAGTTGTAAAAAGTATGGAGATAATAAAATACAAATTTTATTTTAATAAAAGTGTACCATTATGGCAATTGCAAAAACAATAATAAATACTTTGTGAACTTTTGAAATTTTATAATTATATGTATGGAAAAAATAATAGGAAATTCAATAATAGGAAATAAAATGTATTTGTAAGATTATCCTATATATATTTTTATTTGATTTTTATATTTACATTACTTCAGAATATGCGGAAGTTTACAAGAAAACAGGTTGGGATAGATACAGGAAAATGTTCATTTTGTGATAAAAGGATTATTACGAGAATCTTTATTCGGAGGCATCGAAGAAATCTTCGTATAACTTTTTCGAGTTCAAACATACCCGTTGCCGAGCGTCTAGTCTAGAACCAGCGACCGATCCACGGCATACAATGTAAGCAGATGGGAAATTGCGCAAGAATGAAAATTTAAACTTTTACATTTTTCAATATACTTACATAAAAGTATTACGAATGAATTGTGCAGCTTCTCCCGATGAAAATGAGTCCAAACACGACACCATTCGAACTATTTTCAATAATATTATAATTTTTATCATTACGTTACGTATCAATAAAAAATGTTCGATTACACTCGAGTTTGGATTCATTTTCACCGGGAGAAGCTCCTCGATTCATTCGTAATATTTTTATGAAAGTATATTGAGAATTGTAAAAGTTTAAATTTTCATTCTTGCGCAATTCTCCATCTGCTTACATTGTATGCCGTTGATCGGTCGCTGGTCTTTGAAGTTCGGCGCTTGGTGCTTGGCGCTCGGGTCTCGGTAAAAGTTATCCGAAGATTATACAAAGGCATCCTTCGGGCTCCCGAATCGTCGGGTCGGGTCGCAGAAAGTCGGGCGATCTCGATTCGGGTGAGCGATACATCAAGACTGTGCGGTCCGAGCGTTTCGGGCTACCCGAGAGATTCGGGCTGACCGAATGACTCGGCTTCGTCGGGAGAGTTCGACAACAATCGGACAAGATCGGGCGAGCGAGTTATCGCGATACCCGAGATTCAACTCTACGGTCTTATGAAATCGATAATGGTAATAATGGTATTACTTGCATAACTGATAACGTAATTTTCTATATACATTGTTTTTATAATTACATTAGTTTTATTCGGCAAATCATGTGCATAATTTTTATTTATATTCAAATTTGAAATAATGCACGTTACACGGGAAAAACTTAAAAGACAATATTTCTGGTAGTCTGTCGAATTTGTTACGAATGCAGTTGCATATGTATCGATAATATCCTTCAAATGTCCTTACGGAGTTACATACACCTGGAAGGTATAAATATAAGGTAAATTATGGCAATTTTTTAAAGAATGCCGTTTTTATTAACTGTTCTATAACTTACTTAATATCTTGTTATATAACTTATTAATTAATTATCATTAAATTCTTAAAAGTGTACTGTATTATGTATCTTATATAAATTCTAAAAAGATAATAATAATAATTATTATTATATATATGTCGGAGGTTGACCGAAAGTATTTTCAAGCGGTTCGCTCATTGCTCTGTACACACGATCGGTTCACAATCATACAATAAACAAATCCCGCCGCGCAAGCACAACTCGATCACACTTCGTACAATAAAAAATCGCACGAAGGACTGAAAGACACGTTAACGAGTCCAACGGGTCACTCAGAATAGCTACGTATTTGCGTTTATGTTTCTTCGATGCGTATCTGTCTCCAAAAAATGCGATGCGACTCCGTACAAGGTTACGAGAAGAATGCCACGAGCATTAAACAACGCAAAGTCGATCGCCTCTTGATATTGCTCTGGAAACAGAGCATGGCCTGTTAGGACTGAAATTCGCTCAGGCTATCAGGAGCGTGTACAGAGATGTACACGACAACAAAATACAGAAACTATTTTCAAAAATACAAAGACGCTATTCCGCCACCCGTGGTCACGTTCAACAGGGCTCCAGGCCATATTTCCACGGAACCCTATCTCGCATCTCTCTTTCCGCAACCCGCAAAGAAATAAAACAATAAAACAAATGTTACAAAAGAATATTACAACGAGCATTACACGTCGTTGCCATCGGGCTGCGTCGCTGCGCCTCGCCCCGACATATATGTATAATAATATAACAAAACAGAATTTGTGTTCCGATCAAATGTGGTAAATATGGCAGTTGTAGCCCGAAAATCATGAAAAATTGCAATTTTTATCACATTTGATTGTTTATATACTTGTAAACCAATTAACCAATTTCGATGAGATTTTAATACGAATAAAGACTATTCACATGTTTGCCAAATATACCTAATGTAATTATAAAAAAAACCAAATACATTAAAAATTACGTTATGATTAATTTATGAAACAAATATGTACCACTATATATTTCATAAGAACGCAGAGTTGAATCTCGAGTATCGCAATAACTCGCACGCCCGAGCTTGTCCGATTCTTGTCGAACCCGGCCGACGAAGTCGAGTCACTCTTCTCGGGCAGCACGAAACTTTCGAGTAGCCCGAAACGTTCCGGCCGCCCGAAACTCTCGGGTAGCCCGATGTGTCTTGAAGTATCGCGCGCCCAAATCGAGCCCGCCCGACTTTCTGCGACCCGACCCGAAGATACGGACGCGCGAACTTTATTCGAAGGATGCTTTCGTATAATCTTCGGATAACCTTTACCGAGACCCGAGCGCCAAGCACCAAGCGCCGAACTTCAAAGACCAGCGACCGATCAACGGCATACAATGTAAGCAGATGGAGAATTGCGCAAGAATGAAAATTTAAACTTTTACAATTCTCAATATACTTTCATAAAAATATTACGAATGAGTCGAGGAGCTTCTACCGGTGAAAATGAATCCAAACTCGAGTGTAATCGAACATTTTTTATTGATACGTAACGTAATGATAAAAATTATAATATTATTGAAAATAGTTCGAATGGTGTCGTGTTTGGACTCATTTTCATCGGGAGAAGCTGCTCAATTCATTCGTAATACTTTTATGTAAGTATATTGAAAAATGTAAAAGTTTAAATTTTCATTCTTGCGCAATTTCCCATCTGCTTACATTGTATGCCGTGGATCGGTCGCTGGTTCCAGACTAGATGCTCGGCAACGCGTATGTTTGAACTCGCAAAAGTTATACGAAGATTTCTTCGATGCCTCCGAATAAAGATACAGATAAAAGATGAAAAAATTTGACGCTGCAAATAAATGCGCTGGTAATAAATGAAAAAGGATCTTTATTCGTCGGATAAATTCTCGCCGAATAAAATTATTTAATCAGTAATCGTGCGTAAAGGCATTCCTCCACCTCCTCAAAAAAAGAAAATTTTATCTTTATCAATTCTTTATTTCAAATTAGATATATTAATTCTCGTAATAATCCTTTTATCACAAAATGAACATTTTCCTACATCTATCCCACCCTGTTTTCTTGTAAAATTCTGAAATAATGAAAATATAAAAAACAAATTAATTATTATTGCCATTGCATATAATTATAGAATTTCAAAAATTCACAAAGTATTTATTGTTTTTGCAATTATCATAAAGGTACACTTTGTTAATACAGTTATATCATCCGTTTTGTAAAATAAAATTTTTATTTTATTATCTCTATGATTTTTACAACTATCTTATTACGTTTTTGCTATTTTTTTTTAAATTTTCGAAATAGACAATATTTTCAATTTATTGTAATTCATGCAAATCTCTCTAACACGTACGTAATGTTTGCTAAGAATTGGTACATATATACCATATATAAATACAGTTACTCAAATAATAGATCACATACAATTTATATATCAGTGTAACTGTTTTATAAATGGACCAAACGACTTCAGTTTCTCTGTAAGGCTAGAAGGATTAGTTTGGTAATTGACGTCTAAGAAACATGTTGAAGAAATGCATTTGGTCGGAATTGTGAAAAAAAATAATAAAAGTGATTATTACAACTTTTTTGTCTGGGCCAATATCGAAAATTTAAGAAATGTGTTTTGTAGATTCATATAACTTATATGCATGCTGCAAATTTCATCGAAATTGGTTTATTGGTTTACGAGTTATAAACAATCAAATGTAGTGAAAATTGCAATTTTTCACGATTTTCGGGCTATAATTGCCATTTTTACCACATTTGATTGTTTATAACTCGTAAACCAATAAACCAGTTTCGATGAAATTTGCAGCATGTATATAACTTACATGGATCTACAAAACACGTTTTTTAAATTTTCGTTATTGGCCCAGATAAAAAGTTGTAATAATCACTTTTATTATTTTTTTTCACAATTCCGACCAAATGCATTTTTTCAACATGTTTATTGTTAGACGTCAATTACTAAACTAATCCTTCTAGCATTACAGAGAAACTGAAGTCGTTTGGTCCATTCATAAAATAGTTATACTGATCAAAATTATTTGAGTAATTGTATGTACCAGCGCGGGGGCTCGTTAGTCTTACTACGCTACCGAACCATGCTGAAAAGCATTTTTAGACAATCGACACAACAGCAGAGGAAACGACATCAGCGCTGCGGTGGACGGCGCGAAAGTCAGCCAGCCATATTGCATATAAATCCCCAATGTCATAACGATGACTTTACTACAATTTCCTGAAGCGAAAAAGCAATATTTTCTCACGGGACTTTCTTTAAAAACTTCTTTGTTCTACTCCGCGTCCCTGTACGTCGCCCTTTTTGGCAATTTGGCTCTTGAAACTTTATAAAAAATAAAACTGTACGTTTTTATAGAATAATTTTTTTTCTGTACGCTTTTTCCAAAAAAGGGCGACGTACAGGGACGCGGAATAGAACAAAGAATTTTTTAAAAAAAGTCCCGTGAAAAAATATTGCTTTTTCGTTTCAGGAAATTGTAGTAAAGTTCTCGAAAATTAAGCTGCTTGGTTATCTATCTGTCTTTGTCTCTCCTGCGAGTGACATATCTCCCTCTTTGTCACAGCCCCATAGGAGAAACAAGGATCTGTCTATCCCTGTCTGGGAGCTTCCTTATTTCTCCGCAACTGTCGCTGAAGTCAGCTCGAAGTTTTGCTCTGGCTCCTGCGCACCCTTAAGGGCCAGACATCCGAAAGGTAGAACGACTACATTACCGACAAAACTATGGTTTTACGTGGTTTTACGAGTCACAAGTTTTCGTCCTCTTAAAAGGATATTTTGTCGCTGGTAGGGGGCTTATTCGAAAGAGGAAGGTTCAATCTAGTGCGCTCTGGTCATGAGGTGCCGAGATTATGCAGATATTTGGTAATATAAGCGTTAGAAGTAGGCTAACAAATTTACGATGCGCACGCCGTGGAATGTAAGCATTTTTATGCCATTAGATGAGTTTTCTGGATGTTCTAGTGACCAGAGCGCACTAGCCGAGATCTCCAGCTACAAATTGAGCTATATTTTGTCTTGATTCTCTTGCGAAATAAAGGCGAAAACTTGAAGCGCGCAATAGGCGTGTCAGAAATACATGATATCTGAGGATATCGATAATATAGAGCAAAAAATGTGACAAGTTTAGTTGAGTTGAAGTTCTTCAGGTGGCGTCTAAGTAGAAAGACTGTCGACGTGGAATTGAAGCAAACTGCAAGATTAGATTGTGGTTATGTTTGACGCCTATTTGCTCATCAGCAACATGTTTCTGTGTATGTCTGTATATGTATATAACCTTCTTATACATGCAAATACTCCGCCAGTTTGATGTTTCGGACTCATGCAAGCAATGTGTATCATATGAAATTGCGTTCAAATTTTTATACCGATGAAATTTCATACAGTACCATATTATACAAAAAAGAAAGAGGAATTGGCTTATAAATATGATAAATATAACTCATTATATTTGGATAATTTACTATGTACTATATATTATTTTCATACTAAATTTTCAAACTAAATTTTCGCACTAAATTTTTATTATAGTTTATGTAAAATTTTCCATACGAAGTCGGACACTTTTTGTATTACATATTGTTTCAGATTTTGATGAAATTTGAATAAATTGATATGAACATATTGCAAAGGATTTTTCAAAATTTTCAAAATTGTTAATTTTACAGGTCTAGAAAATAAAGTGTTAACCATTTTCACTAAATTATAACAATTGAATTACCAAGTCTATGAAAATAATCGTTTAAATACATACAGTAGATACATGAAAGTATATGATAAAAATAATTTTAGTTGAAAAACAAATATTTAGTCACCATCTATTTTTATCAGAGTTTAGTAGTTCAACAGTTATAATTTAATAAATAACTGGTTGACACTTTATTTAGCAGAACTGTGTAATTCACCTTGAAAAATCCTTAGAGATATGTTCATATATCGCTAAAGACTACAACATATTCTATCAAAATCTGACAAAATTATGGAAATTGATATTTTCGTTATTGCACGTGTGCAATGTAATAATTAGTAACTTTTTTCAAGTGCTGGAGCTCGATCGCGGTCTCTGGTCATTGTATGTCTATCTTGTTCACTCTCGTTATACCTTATCGCTTTCCTTGTCGAACCTTTAGAGCTTGTTCAGACAGAGTTGGGCAAAATATTTACCTAAATAATCGAACAAGTTTCATTGTTACGTAATATTACGATAAAAATTAAAATCTTATTGAAGATAGTCCAAATGATGTCGTGTTTGGACTCATTTTCATCGGGATAAGCACAAAAACTTGGTCGTATTAATAATATTTTTTTTATTAAAAATGTAAAAGCATAAATTAACAATAATGCTCGACTCTTCTTCATATATTGTAGGCCGTTTGTCAGTCGCTGGGGCTTTGAAGTTCTGCGCTCGTCAAACAAAAGTTATTCGAAAATTTATTCGATCTTCAAATAAAAGATACAGATAATGGACGAAAAAATTATTCGAATATCGAATAAAACGGCTTTGAATAAAAAATTATCTTTATTCGTCGGATAAATTCTCGTCGAATAAAGTTACTTATTCGATACTTGTAGAATAATGATATTTTTTTATTCGAACTTTCGAATAACGAATAAAGATAAAGTATATTTTATTCGAATCGTTATTTAAATAATTTTTTATGTAAATAATGTCCAACTCTGTGTCCAGATGAGGCAATTTACGCTCGTAGCAAACGAAACAAATAAAAAAGTCTGACCACGACATATGCTAAAGAAATAGAAATAAAAAATATTATTAATAAAACAAAAAATCTGACTGCGAAAAGAATTATTAATAATTTATACTCTATATTTATATTTTACTTTTTATTTTATTTATTATCAATATTTTATTCAATAAATTAGTTTTTTGTTTTATTTTTATTGTTTTATTTGTATTATCTTTTTAGTTCTTTTCGCAGTCGGGCTTTTGTTTTTTTATAATAATGATTATTTTTTAAATCTTTGCGGTCAGGTTTTTTTTATGTTTGTTGTCTACAATGAAACAATTGTCATGCCGTGATTGTTTATACCTTTCATTTCCACGTCGGAAAATAATACTCTTCGTATTAAAATTCAAATCAATTATACTGATATGTTACCATATGTTAACAATACATACAAAACATAATTTGTAAATCTATACTTTTTTAAAAAAGTTTAAAAAAGTCAGAAGATTTTTAAACAAGTCAACGAATATTCAAATGATCGTTTAATACACTTATTTACAATTGAAAATTCCATATTTTAAATTACGAAGTAGTAAGTCTCCCAATTTCGACAGATCCGAAAGGAAGAGAAGAAACCGCTCGAACCAGTTCGAACGCTTTCGATGCAAGTGTCAACGGTGTTTATACGAATGCGATGCGGCAACATTGCTCTTTAAACGCTGACAACGCAGTAAAATCTAGCTTCCTTGTCACATACTTCTTGTGTTGCAACGACAATCGAGTTCTCTTTCTGATTCTAAATAGAATGCGACGGTAGCTCCATCTCGTATTCATCAATCAGCTACACGTTTGTAGATAATACCAATTCTGTAAAGGAAACTGTACGGCAGATACCGACCTCCGCGACTTGTAAAGTCACGTGACTACCTCTGGCCCTTAAGCATAGGAGATAATTCATTGATTTTGCTCCACAGTGCTGTACACATAGCCTTTGTTAATGCCTCACATAGTATGAAAACAGTACCAACTCCCTTTTAAAATAAAGCTTTCATAAGTATAAATTGAAAGAAATATATTGTCTGTATGTGAGAGAAAGAAATGTAAGCAATTGAAACGACTTTATCTCTGAACGAAACTGAGTTGAAGGACGCAAGTTCACATCGTTCGCATTTAAGCTTCTGTATTTGTATAAACAAGAATTTTTACAATTAACGATCATCGCGTCGAGACTGTAATTGTGTAATTGTTCTTGGCAAGCGTTCATCGTGTTTACGATATCTGCTACAGCGTTCTGACAACGGTCGATAGTCGAAGTGATCAGTGCGTTCTTCGGCCATTAACCACAGACAAGTCTGCTCATATCATTATCGGCCTCATGCCCCTCAATATCGCTCAAAAATAGATCGATGCGAACATGTATATCTCTATATGAGTTAAACGAATGGAAGCGTCGCACAAGTGCATTAAAATAATATATTTATATTTTGTACTCACAGTATCCATATACAGAATGTGGATAATATATAACTGTGCTATAGGTGGTTGAGTAGGTAAAACCTTAAAAAACAAAATATTTATGCATTTCATGTTATACAAAAGTAATTTGGACTAATTAATTTATAATCTCTTGGAAACCACATTCTGATAAGTATGTACATGTTACAGATCAATGCATAGAGGACATATGACCACCAATTTCATGGATTCACGTATTTTCCGTTGCATTACTTTGTGCAGATCGGCATTTTTTACGAAAAAGATACTAAAACGTTTACATTGAATAACAATTGGTTTAACTGATATTTATTTTATGTAGGTCTTGAATGAAAACGCAAAATTAATCACGATTTTACTTAAAATGGTTCAGTATTTTTGCATAAAAGAACAAGCATCATTGATTGATTCATTAAACTACATAGGATTCCATTTAAGAAATGTATATCACTTTAATACACATTCATCTATAAAAGGAATCGAGTTAGACCAGTTTGTGGCTGTTTAGAGTCAACCCCTTATCCAAATTATTTTTTTATGCAACAACACATAGTATATGTGTATAGTGCATTTATAACAGAAGCATTGGTTTTTGGAAAATATGCAAAATGTTTGAAGTAGTAGGGACAATTCAACAATGACATGTTTAGAGAAATAGCATTATCAACATTTCATATAAGAGCGAATTGAACAAGGACAACACTAAAGTATTAATATAGTTGTAATTTATAATCTAAAATATATCTAAATTATATTTTATAATGCACTAATAAAATGACATATTAGCAATGAATGTTAATTTCGCTTCTACTGCTTCCAACACTATGTATTTTTATACAGGGTGTCCCAAAAATGTCTGAGTTCCTTTAAAGGGGAGGTTCCTGAGGCCATTTGAAGCGACATTTTCCTTTGCAAAAATGGCCGTTTCGGCTTTGTTAAGGAGTTATTAACGAAAAACACGGACCAATCAGAGCGCGACCTAGAGGCGTGTTGGCAGAGACGGCCGCGCGCGACAGAAGTCGAGCGATGGTGATACACCGCGGTCGAAAGCAAGGAACAAACAAGAGAAGAAAATTTTTCGAGTCCTATGTCGGATAGTTCAAATTTGAATATGTTGTAGTCTTTAGTAGCCTATGAATGAATCTCGAAGGATTTTTCGAAATCTTGAAAAATGTTGGATTTGCAGACGTGTAAAGAAAAGTGGCAACTTTTCTTCAATAAATTATAACACTAGAACTAACGTACCGAGGAAAATGAGATTTTAGGAGCTTATAGTGAACACAGAAGAATATCTATTGAAAATATTTCGATTTGGAAAAAATGATTTTTTCACCATTTACTTTGAAAAAGTTTTAAACAAATGCAATTTTCCTATAGCCGGGACTGTTTTAAAAATTCGAAAGAAAACGAGGTAACAGCTCCAAGTCTCCTCTTTACGGACTTATTTTTTAAAAGGCAGTCGCTTTAAAATTGACGGAATTAGAATTATTTTAAAACCTTGCTTACCTTGGTACTCCTGTAGAGCCCCAGCGAGGTGAAAATGATTCCTGTATTCACAAATTATTCTGCGTGAAACACTGAACCTGCCCACTCCTTAAATTCACAAGAGCATTTTAATTATTCGCTCTATGAAATTATCGAGCAGAAGGGGTCAATGTCCTTTCACTGCACGATCCGGCCCACATTGTTGATTTATTCACGATCACAATAAAACTATTCACATATATCCATTGGGTTCACAAACGTTGAAAGAAATCCACAAAATGATTCACAGAAATCCACATATCACGCACAACTAGTTCACATTTGATGCACGTAAATCGATCATTTCGACTAGCCGGTCCGCGAAAAACTGTCCATGAAATCTGTCTGTCTATGCTGACGATCGTAGGAAGACTAGTTCAGAACAGCTGACGAGGTTAACGGCCTTTCAACAGCATACTGCCGATTTTCATTTCAGCAACTGTTCGATGGAACCGTGTTTTCAAATGGAATGGGAAGAGTAAATGACCGCCCCTCTTCAAATCGGGGGTCATTCAGGTATGCTTCTACCACCGAGCGTGGCCATAAACCAGCGCCTTGTGTCGAAGCTCAACCTTGACGATGGCTCGACTTCTGGTTACCAAATGTGTACAATAGGTCAATAAAATGCTAAAAGTTTTAACGAAGAGTAACGGCTTTTTGGGAATATTGCTACTAGCCTTTCTTACACCGGTATACGGAATACCGGTATTTTGTGCTAATTTGCAATTTCGTGAAACCGGTATTTGCTAAGGTAAAATACTGGTATTTTCGGTATTAGCTATAAATAATAAATATTTTTTAGGGCATCTACTATTATTTGAAATTTACAAATTAATTTTTCTGTATATAACGACTTTAATAAAGAAAACGAAAAGGAAGAAAAGAAAATAACAAGGTCAAATTTAATTAAGTTCGTCGTCAATTTCCGCAAAAACATTTATAAAAAGCAAACACAAACCTATCCAGAAGAATTCGTTGAAGATGATGTTGATGTTAATATCGAAAAAGAATTGTCTCTCGAGAAGAAATTACAATTAGCTGCATATAAAAAAATTTCCGGGCGGTTAGACAGTATTTGCGAACCGTAAGCAAGGCGATTGGGCTCATTCGATGCCCCACGTGCTCTGCACGTTTTCCAAAATATGCCATCGTTTATGGCCATCGATGGAATTTTCATGGAACCGTCCCAGGTACGGTGGCAGGTACGCTTGTATCCCCTTGACTTGAACGAAGGATGCGGAAATAAAGAACTCGGCGATGGCTCGACTTATGTTTACCAAATGTGTGCAGTAGGTCAATAAAATGCTAAACGTTTTCACGAAGAAGTCAAGGCGCTTTCTTCGTTTATTACATTACGACAACACCTCTCTGGGACACGCGGATCCCCCGCGTGCGTCACTCGGGGAGGCTAGTAGCAATACTCCCAAAAAGCCGTTACTCTTCGTTAAAACTTTTAGCATTTTATTGACCTATTGTACACATTTGGTAACCAGAAGTCGAGCCATCGTCAAGGTTGAGCTTCGACACAAGGCGCTGGTTTATGGCCACGCTCGGTGGTAGAAGCATACCTGAATGACCCCCGATTTGAAGAGGGGCGGTCATTTACTCTTCCCATTCCATTTGAAAACACGGTTCCATCGAACAGTTGCTGAAATGAAAATCGGCAGTGTGCTGTTGAAAGGCCGTTAACCTCGTCAGCTGTTCTGAACTAGTCTTCCTACGATCGTCAGCATAGACAGACAGATTTCATGGACAGTTTTTCGCGGACCGGCTAGTCGAAATGATCGATTTACGTGCATCAAATGTGAACTAGTTGTGCGTGATATGTGGATTTCTGTGAATCATTTTGTGGATTTCTTTCAACGTTTGTGAACCCAATGGATATATGTGAATAGTTTTATTGTGATCGTGAATAAATCAACAATGTGGGCCGGATCGTGCAGTGAAAGGACATTGACCCCTTCTGCTCGATAATTTCATAGAGCGAATAATTAAAATGCTCTTGTGAATTTAACGAGTGGGCAGGTTCAGTGTTTCACGCAGAATAATTTGTGAATACAGGAATCATTTTCACCTCGCTGGGGCTCTACAGGAGTACCAAGGTAAGCAAGGTTTTAAAATAATTCTAATTCCGTCAATTTTAAAGCGACTGCCTTTTAAAAAATAAGTCCGTAAAGAGGAGACTTGGAGCTGTTACCTCGTTTTCTTTCGAATTTTTAAAACAGTCCCGGCTATAGGAAAATTGCATTTGTTTAAAACTTTTTCAAAGTAAATGGTGAAAAAATCATTTTTTCCAAATCGAAATATTTTCAATAGATATTCTTCTGTGTTCACTATAAGCTCCTAAAATCTCATTTTCCTCGGTACGTTAGTTCTAGTGTTATAATTTATTGAAGAAAAGTTGCCACTTTTCTTTACACGTCTGCAAATCCAACATTTTTCAAGATTTCGAAAAATCCTTCGAGATTCATTCATAGGCTACTAAAGACTACAGCCTTGCAGATCGGAGGTTGTTACTAAAGCAATACATCGCTGGCAACTTACCTTGCGGATCGGAGGTTGGTACTGAAGCAATACGCCGCTGGAAACATGTCTTGCAGATCGGAGGTTGGTACTAAAGCAATACACCGCTGGCAACTTACCTTGCGGATCGGAGGTTGGTACTGAAGCAATACGCCGCTGGCAACATGTCTTGCAGATCGGAGGTTGGTACTAAAGCTATAGGCCGCTGGAAACTTGACTTGCAGATCGGAGGTTGGTACTGAAGCAATACGCCGCTGGAAACATGTCTTGCAGATCGGAGGTTGGTACTGAAGCAATACGCCGCTGGAAACTTGACTTGCAGATCGGAGGTTGGTACTGAAGCAATACGCCGCTGGCAACTTACCTTGCGGATCGGAGGTTGGTACTGAAGCAATACGCCACTGGAAACTTGACTTGCGGATCGGAGGTTGGTACTGAAGCAATACGCCGCTGGCAGCATGTCTTGCGGATCGGAGGTTGGTACTGAAGCAACACGCCGCTGGCAACTTGCCTTGCAGATCGGAGGTTGGTACTAAAGCTATAGGCCGCTGGAAACTTGACTTGCAGATCGGAGATTGGTACTGAAGCAATACACCGCTGGCAACATGTCTTGCAGATCGGAGGTTGGTACTAAAGCAATACATCGCTGGCAACTTACCTTGCGGATCAGAGGTTGGTACTGAAGCAATACGCCGCTGGCAACATGTCTTGCAGATCGGAGGTTGGTATTAAAGCTATAGGCCGCTGGAAACTTGCCTTGCAGATCGGAGATTGGTACTGAAGCAACACGCCGCTGGCAACTTACCTTGCGGATCGGAGGTTGGTACTAAAGCAATACACCGCTGGCAACTTACCTTGCGGATGGGAGGTTGGTACTGAAGCAATACGCCGCTGGCAACATGTCTTGCAGATCGGAGGTTGGTACTAAAGCTATAGGCCGCTGGAAACTTGACTTGCAGATCGGAGGTTGGTACTGAAGCAATACGCCACTGGAAACATGTCTTGCAGATCGGAGGTTGGTACTAAAGCAATACGCCGCTGGCAACTTACCTTGCGGATCGGGGTTTGGTAATGAAGCAATACGCTTCTGGCAACATGTCTTGCAGATCGGAGGTTGATACTAAAGCAATACACCGCTGGCAACTTACCTTGCGGATCGGAGGTTGGTACTAAAGCTATTGGCCGCTGAAAACTTGACTTGAAGATCGGAGGTTGGTACTGAAGCAATACGCCACTGGAAACATGTCTTGCAGAGCGGAGGTTGGTACTAAAGCAATACGCCGCTGGCAACTTACCTTGCGGATCGGGGTTTGGTAATGAAGCAATACGCTTCTGGCAACATGTCTTGCAGATCGGAGGTTGATACTAAAGCAATACACCGCTGGCAACTTACCTTGCGGATCGGAGGTTGGTACTAAAGCTATAGGCCGCTGGAAACTTGACTTGCAGATCGGAGGTTGGTACTGAAGCAATACGCCACTGGAAACATGTCTTGCAGAGCGGAGGTTGGTACTAAAGCAATACGCCGCTGGCAACTTACCTTGCGGATCGGGGTTTGGTAATGAAGCAATACGCTTCTGGCAACATGTCTTGCAGATCGGAGGTTGATACTAAAGCAATACACCGCTGGCAACTTACCTTGCGGATCGGAGGTTGGTACTAAATCTATTGGCCGCTGAAAACTTGACTTGAAGATCGGAGGTTGGTACTGAAGCAATACGCCGCTGGAAACATGTCTTGCAGATCGGAGGTTGGTACTAAAGCAATACACCGCTGGCAACTTACCTTGCGGATCGGAGGTTGGTACTGGAGCAATACGCCGCTGGCAACATGTCTTGCAGATCGGAGGTTGGTACTAAAGCAATACGCCGCTGGCAACTTGCCTTGCAGGTCGGAGATTGGTACTGAAGCAATACACCGCTGGCAACATGTCTTGCAGATCGGAGGTTGGTACTAAAGCAATACATCGCTGGCAACTTACCTTGCGGATGAGAGGTTGGTGCTGAAGCAATACGCCGCTGGCAACATGTCTTGCAGATCGGAGGTTGGTACTAAAGCAATACGCCGCTGGCAACTTACCTTGCGGATCGGAGGTTGGTACTGAAGCAATACGCCGCTGGCAACATGTCTTGCAGATCGGAGGTTGGTACTAAAGCTATAGGCCGCTGGAAACTTGACTTGCAGATCGGAGTTTGGTACTGAAGCAATACGCCGCTGGAAACATGTCTTGCAGATCGGAGGTTGGTACTGAAGCAATACGCCGCTGGCAACATGTCTTGCAGATCGGAGGTTGGTACTAAAGCTATAGGCCGCTGGAAACTTGGCTTGTAGATCGAAGGTTGGTACTGAAGCAATACGCCGCTGGCAACATGTCTTGCAGATCGGAGGTTGGTACTGAAGCAATACGCCGCTGGAAACATGTCTTGCAGAACGGAGGTTGATACTAAAGCAATACACCGCTGGCAACTTACCTTGCGGATGGGAGGTTGGTACTGAAGCAATACGCCGCTGGCAACTTGCCTTGCAGATCGGAGGTTGGTACTAAAGCTATAGGCCGCTGGAAACTTGACTTGCACATCGGAGGTTGGTAATGAAGCAATACGCCGCTGGAAACATGTCTTGCAGATCGGAGGTTGGTACTGAAGCAATACGCCGCTGGAAACTTGACTTGCAGATCGGAGGTTGGTACTGAAGCAATACGCCGCTAGAAACATGTCTTGCAGATCGGAGGTTGGTACTGAAGCAACACGCCGCTGGCAACTTGCCTTGCAGATCGGAGGTTGCTACTAAAGCAATACATCGCTGGCAACTTACCTTGCGGATCAGAGGTTGGTACTGAAGCAATACGCCGCTGGCAACATGTCTTGCAGATCGGAGGTTGGTACTAAAGCTATACGCCGCTGGAAACTTACCTTGCGGATCGGGGTTTGGTAATGAAGCAATACGCTTCTGGCAACATGTCTTGCAGATCGGAGGTTGATACTAAAGCAATACACCGCTGGCAACTTACCTTGCGGATCGGAGGTTGGTACTAAAGCAATACACCGCTGGCAACTTACCTTGCGGATCGGAGGTTGGTACTGAAGCAATACGCCACTGGAAACTTGACTTGCGGATCGGAGGTTGGTACTGAAGCAATACGCCGCTGGCAACATGTCTTGCGGATCGGAGGTTGGTACTGAAGCAACACGCCGCTGGCAACTTGCCTTGCAGATCGGAGGTTGGTACTAAAGCTATAGGCCGCTGGAAACTTGACTTGCAGATCGGAGATTGGTACTGAAGCAATACACCGCTGGCAACATGTCTTGCAGATCGGAGGTTGGTACTAAAGCAATACATCGCTGGTAACTTACCTTGCGGATCAGAGGTTGGTACTGAAGCAATACGCCGCTGGCAACATGTCTTGCAGATCGGAGGTTGGTATTAAAGCTATATGCTGCTGGAAACTTGCCTTGCAGATCGGAGATTGGTACTGAAGCAATACACCGCTGGCAACATGTCTTGCAGATCGGAGGTTGGTACTGAAGCAATACACCGCTGGCAACATGTCTTGCAGATCGGAGGATGGTACTGAAGCAACACGCCGCTGGCAACTTGCCTTGCAGATCGGAGGTTGGTACTAAAGCTATAGGCCGCTGGAAACTTGACTTGCAGATCGGAGATTGGTACTGAAGCAATACGCCGCTGGCAACATGTCTTGCAGATCGGAGGTTGGTACTGAAGCAATACGCCGCTGGAAACATGTCTTGCAGAACGGAGTTTGATACTAAAGCAATACACCGCTGGCAACTTACCTTGCGGATGGGAGGTTGGTACTGAAGCAATACGCCGCTGGCAACTTGCCTTGCAGATCGGAGGTTGGTACTAAAGCTATAGGCCGCTGGAAACTTGACTTGCACATCGGAGGTTGGTAATGAAGCAATACGCCGCTGGAAACATGTCTTGCAGATCGGAGGTTGGTACTGAAGCAATACGCCGCTGGAAACTTGACTTGCAGATCGGAGGTTGGTACTGAAGCAATACACCGCTGGCAACTTACCTTGCGGATCGGAGGTTGGTACTGAAGCAATACGCCGCTGGAAACATGTCTTGCAGATCGGAGGTTGGTACTAAAGCAATACACCGCTGGCAACTTACCTTGCGGATCGGAGGTTGGTACTGAAGCAATACGCCGCTGGCAACATGTCTTGCAGATCGGAGGTTGGTACTAAAGCTATAGGCCGCTGGAAACTTGACTTGCAGATCGGAGGTTGGTACTGAAGCAATACGCCGCTGGAAACATGTCTTGCAGATCGGAGGTTGGTACTGAAGCAATACGCCGCTGGAAACTTGACTTGCAGATCGGAGGTTGGTACTGAAGCAATACGCCGCTGGCAACTTACCTTGCGGATCGGAGGTTGGTACTGAAGCAATACGCCACTGGAAACTTGACTTGCGGATCGGAGGTTGGTACTGAAGCAATACGCCGCTGGCAGCATGTCTTGCGGATCGGAGGTTGGTACTGAAGCAACACGCCGCTGGCAACTTGCCTTGCAGATCGGAGGTTGGTACTAAAGCTATAGGCCGCTGGAAACTTGACTTGCAGATCGGAGATTGGTACTGAAGCAATACACCGCTGGCAACATGTCTTGCAGATCGGAGGTTGGTACTAAAGCAATACATCGCTGGTAACTTACCTTGCGGATCAGAGGTTGGTACTGAAGCAATACGCCGCTGGCAACATGTCTTGCAGATCGGAGGTTGGTATTAAAGCTATAGGCCGCTGGAAACTTGCCTTGCAGATCGGAGATTGGTACTGAAGCAACACGCCGCTGGCAACTTACCTTGCGGATCGGAGGTTGGTACTAAAGCAATACACCGCTGGCAACTTACCTTGCGGATGGGAGGTTGGTACTGAAGCAATACGCCGCTGGCAACTTGCCTTGCAGATCGGAGGTTGGTACTAAAGCTATAGGCCGCTGGAAACTTGACTTGCAGATCGGAGGTTGGTACTGAAGCAATACGCCACTGGAAACATGTCTTGCAGATCGGAGGTTGGTACTAAAGCAATACGCCGCTGGCAACTTACCTTGCGGATCGGGGTTTGGTAATGAAGCAATACGCTTCTGGCAACATGTCTTGCAGATCGGAGGTTGATACTAAAGCAATACACCGCTGGCAACTTACCTTGCGGATCGGAGGTTGGTACTAAAGCTATTGGCCGCTGAAAACTTGACTTGAAGATCGGAGGTTGGTACTGAAGCAATACGCCACTGGAAACATGTCTTGCAGATCGGAGGTTGGTACTAAAGCAATACGCCGCTGGCAACTTACCTTGCGGATCGGGGTTTGGTAATGAAGCAATACGCTTCTGGCAACATGTCTTGCAGATCGGAGGTTGATACTAAAGCAATACACCGCTGGCAACTTACCTTGCGGATCGGAGGTTGGTACTGAAGCAATAGGCCGCTGGAAACTTGACTTGCAGATCGGAGGTTGGTACTGAAGCAATACGCCACTGGAAACATGTCTTGCAGATCGGAGGTTGGTACTAAAGCAATACGCCGCTGGCAACTTACCTTGCGGATCGGGGTTTGGTAATGAAGCAATACGCTTCTGGCAACATGTCTTGCAGATCGGAGGTTGATACTAAAGCAATACACCGCTGGCAACTTACCTTGCGGATCGGAGGTTGGTACTAAAGCTATTGGCCGCTGAAAACTTGACTTGAAGATCGGAGGTTGGTACTGAAGCAATACGCCGCTGGAAACATGTCTTGCAGATCGGAGGTTGGTACTAAAGCAATACACCGCTGGCAACTTACCTTGCGGATCGGAGGTTGGTACTGAAGCAATACGCCGCTGGCAACATGTCTTGCAGATCGGAGGTTGGTACTAAAGCAATACGCCGCTGGCAACTTGCCTTGCAGGTCGGAGATTGGTACTGAAGCAATACACCGCTGGCAACATGTCTTGCAGATCGGAGGTTGGTACTAAAGCAATACACCGCTGGCAACTTACCTTGCGGATGGGAGGTTGGTGCTGAAGCAATACGCCGCTGGCAACATGTCTTGCAGATCGGAGGTTGGTACTAAAGCAATACGCCGCTGGCAACTTACCTTGCGGATCGGAGGTTGGTACTGAAGCAATACGCCGCTGGCAACATGTCTTGCAGATCGGAGGTTGGTACTAAAGCTATAGGCCGCTGGAAACTTGACTTGCAGATCGGAGTTTGGTACTGAAGCAATACGCCGCTGGAAACATGTCTTGCAGATCGGAGGTTGGTACTGAAGCAATACGCCGCTGGCAACATGTCTTGCAGATCGGAGGTTGGTACTAAAGCTATAGGCCGCTGGAAACTTGGCTTGTAGATCGAAGGTTGGTACTGAAGCAATACGCCGCTGGCAACATGTCTTGCAGATCGGAGGTTGGTACTGAAGCAATACGCCGCTGGAAACATGTCTTGCAGAACGGAGGTTGATACTAAAGCAATACACCGCTGGCAACTTACCTTGCGGATGGGAGGTTGGTACTGAAGCAATACGCCGCTGGCAACTTGCCTTGCAGATCGGAGGTTGGTACTAAAGCTATAGGCCGCTGGAAACTTGACTTGCACATCGGAGGTTGGTAATGAAGCAATACGCCGCTGGAAACATGTCTTGCAGATCGGAGGTTGGTACTGAAGCAATACGCCGCTGGAAACTTGACTTGCAGATCGGAGGTTGGTACTGAAGCAATACGCCGCTAGAAACATGTCTTGCAGATCGGAGGTTGGTACTGAAGCAATACGCCGCTGGCAACTTGCCTTGCAGATCGGAGGTTGCTACTAAAGCAATACATCGCTGGCAACTTACCTTGCGGATCAGAGGTTGGTACTGAAGCAATACGCCGCTGGCAACATGTCTTGCAGATCGGAGGTTGGTACTAAAGCAATACGCCGCTGGAAACTTACCTTGCGGATCGGGGTTTGGTAATGAAGCAATACGCTTCTGGCAACATGTCTTGCAAATCGGAGGTTGATACTAAAGCAATACACCGCTGGCAACTTACCTTGCGGATCGGAGGTTGGTACTAAAGCAATACACCGCTGGCAACTTACCTTGCGGATCGGAGGTTGGTACTGAAGCAATACGCCACTGGAAACTTGACTTGCGGATCGGAGGTTGGTACTGAAGCAATACGCCGCTGGCAACATGTCTTGCGGATCGGAGGTTGGTACTGAAGCAACACGCCGCTGGCAACTTGCCTTGCAGATCGGAGGTTGGTACTAAAGCTATAGGCCGCTGGAAACTTGACTTGCAGATCGGAGATTGGTACTGAAGCAATACACCGCTGGCAACATGTCTTGCAGATCGGAGGTTGGTACTAAAGCAATACATCGCTGGTAACTTACCTTGCCGATCAGAGGTTGGTACTGAAGCAATACGCCGCTGGCAACATGTCTTGCAGATCGGAGGTTGGTATTAAAGCTATATGCTGCTGGAAACTTGCCTTGCAGATCGGAGATTGGTACTGAAGCAATACACCGCTGGCAACATGTCTTGCAGATCGGAGGTTGGTACTGAAGCAATACACCGCTGGCAACATGTCTTGCAGATCGGAGGATGGTACTGAAGCAACACGCCGCTGGCAACTTGCCTTGCAGATCGGAGGTTGGTACTAAAGCTATAGGCCGCTGGAAACTTGACTTGCAGATCGGAGATTGGTACTGAAGCAATACGCCGCTGGCAACATGTCTTGCAGATCGGAGGTTGGTACTGAAGCAATACGCCGCTGGAAACATGTCTTGCAGAACGGAGGTTGATACTAAAGCAATACACCGCTGGCAACTTACCTTGCGGATGGGAGGTTGGTACTGAAGCAATACGCCGCTGGCAACTTGCCTTGCAGATCGGAGGTTGGTACTAAAGCTATAGGCCGCTGGAAACTTGACTTGCACATCGGAGGTTGGTAATGAAGCAATACGCCGCTGGAAACATGTCTTGCAGATCGGAGGTTGGTACTGAAGCAATACGCCGCTGGAAACTTGACTTGCAGATCGGAGGTTGGTACTGAAGCAATACGCCGCTAGAAACATGTATTGCAGATCGGAGGATGGTACTGAAGCAACACGCCGCTGGCAACTTGCCTTGCAGATCGGAGGTTGCTACTAAAGCAATACATCGCTGGCAACTTACCTTGCGGATCAGAGGTTGGTACTGAAGCAATACGCCGCTGGCAACATGTCTTGCAGATCGGAGGTTGGTACTAAAGCTATACGCCGCTGGAAACTTACCTTGCGGATCGGGGTTTGGTAATGAAGCAATACGCTTCTGGCAACATGTCTTGCAAATCGGAGGTTGATACTAAAGCAATACACCGCTGGCAACTTATCTTGCGGATCGGAGGTTGGTACTAAAGCAATACACCGCTGGCAACTTACCTTGCGGATCGGAGGTTGGTACTGAAGCAATACGCCACTGGAAACTTGACTTGCGGATCGGAGGTTGGTACTGAAGCAATACGCCGCTGGCAACATGTCTTGCGGATCGGAGGTTGGTACTGAAGCAACACGCCGCTGGCAACTTGCCTTGCAGATCGGAGGTTGGTACTAAAGCTATAGGCCGCTGGAAACTTGACTTGCAGATCGGAGATTGGTACTGAAGCAATACACCGCTGGCAACATGTCTTGCAGATCGGAGGTTGGTACTAAAGCAATACGCCGCTGGCAACTTACCTTGCGGATCGGGGTTTGGTAATGAAGCAATACGCTTCTGGCAACATGTCTTGCAGATCGGAGGTTGATACTAAAGCAATACACCGCTGGCAACTTACCTTGCGGATCGGAGGTTGGTACTAAAGCTATAGGCCGCTGGAAACTTGACTTGCAGATCGGAGGTTGGTACTGAAGCAATACGCCACTGGAAACATGTCTTGCAGAGCGGAGGTTGGTACTAAAGCAATACGCCGCTGGCAACTTACCTTGCGGATCGGGGTTTGGTAATGAAGCAATACGCTTCTGGCAACATGTCTTGCAGATCGGAGGTTGATACTAAAGCAATACACCGCTGGCAACTTACCTTGCGGATCGGAGGTTGGTACTAAAGCTATTGGCCGCTGAAAACTTGACTTGAAGATCGGAGGTTGGTACTGAAGCAATACGCCGCTGGAAACATGTCTTGCAGATCGGAGGTTGGTACTAAAGCAATACACCGCTGGCAACTTACCTTGCGGATCGGAGGTTGGTACTGGAGCAATACGCCGCTGGCAACATGTCTTGCAGATCGGAGGTTGGTACTAAAGCAATACGCCGCTGGCAACTTGCCTTGCAGGTCGGAGATTGGTACTGAAGCAATACACCGCTGGCAACATGTCTTGCAGATCGGAGGTTGGTACTAAAGCAATACATCGCTGGCAACTTACCTTGCGGATGAGAGGTTGGTGCTGAAGCAATACGCCGCTGGCAACATGTCTTGCAGATCGGAGGTTGGTACTAAAGCAATACGCCGCTGGCAACTTACCTTGCGGATCGGAGGTTGGTACTGAAGCAATACGCCGCTGGCAACATGTCTTGCAGATCGGAGGTTGGTACTAAAGCTATAGGCCGCTGGAAACTTGACTTGCAGATCGGAGTTTGGTACTGAAGCAATACGCCGCTGGAAACATGTCTTGCAGATCGGAGGTTGGTACTGAAGCAATACGCCGCTGGCAACATGTCTTGCAGATCGGAGGTTGGTACTGAAGCAATACGCCGCTGGAAACATGTCTTGCAGAACGGAGGTTGATACTAAAGCAATACACCGCTGGCAACTTACCTTGCGGATGGGAGGTTGGTACTGAAGCAATACGCCGCTGGCAACTTGCCTTGCAGATCGGAGGTTGGTACTAAAGCTATAGGCCGCTGGAAACTTGACTTGCACATCGGAGGTTGGTAATGAAGCAATACGCCGCTGGAAACATGTCTTGCAGATCGGAGGTTGGTACTGAAGCAATACGCCGCTGGAAACTTGACTTGCAGATCGGAGGTTGGTACTGAAGCAATACGCCGCTAGAAACATGTATTGCAGATCGGAGGATGGTACTGAAGCAACACGCCGCTGGCAACTTGCCTTGCAGATCGGAGGTTGCTACTAAAGCAATACATCGCTGGCAACTTACCTTGCGGATCAGAGGTTGGTACTGAAGCAATACGCCGCTGGCAACATGTCTTGCAGATCGGAGGTTGGTACTAAAGCTATACGCCGCTGGAAACTTACCTTGCGGATCGGGGTTTGGTAATGAAGCAATACGCTTCTGGCAACATGTCTTGCAAATCGGAGGTTGATACTAAAGCAATACACCGCTGGCAACTTACCTTGCGGATCGGAGGTTGGTACTAAAGCAATACACCGCTGGCAACTTACCTTGCGGATCGGAGGTTGGTACTGAAGCAATACGCCACTGGAAACTTGACTTGCGGATCGGAGGTTGGTACTGAAGCAATACGCCGCTGGCAACATGTCTTGCGGATCGGAGGTTGGTACTGAAGCAACACGCCGCTGGCAACTTGCCTTGCAGATCGGAGGTTGGTACTAAAGCTATAGGCCGCTGGAAACTTGACTTGCAGATCGGAGATTGGTACTGAAGCAATACACCGCTGGCAACATGTCTTGCAGATCGGAGGTTGGTACTAAAGCAATACACCGCTGGCAACTTACCTTGCGGATCAGAGGTTGGTACTGAAGCAATACGCCGCTGGCAACATGTCTTGCAGATCGGAGGTTGGTACTAAAGCTATATGCCGCTGGAAACTTGCCTTGCAGATCGGAGGTTGATACTAAAGCAATACACCGCTGGCAACATGTCTTGCAGATCGGAGGTTGGTACTGAAGCAATACACCGCTGGCAACATGTCTTGCAGATCGGAGGATGGTACTGAAGCAACACGCCGCTGGCAACTTGCCTTGCAGATCGGAGGTTGTTACTAAAGCAATACATCGCTGGCAACTTACCTTGCGGATCAGAGGTTGGTACTGAAGCAATACGCCGCTGGCTACATGTCTTGCAGATCGGAGGTTGGTACTAAAGCTATACGCCGCTGGAAACTTACCTTGCGGATCGGGGTTTGGTAATGAAGCAATACGCTTCTGGCAACATGTCTTGCAAATCGGAGGTTGATACTAAAGCAATACACCGCTGGCAACTTACCTTGCGGATCGGAGGTTGGTACTGAAGCAATACGCCGCTGGAAACATGTCTTGCAGATCGGAGGTTGGTACTAAAGCAATACACCGCTGGCAACTTACCTTGCGGATCGGAGGTTGGTACTGAAGCAATACGCCGCTGGCAACATGTCTTGCAGATCGGAGGATGGTGCTGAAGCAACACGCCGCTGGCAACTTACCTTGCCGATCGGAGGTTGGTACTGAAGCAATACGCCGCTGGCAACATGTCTTGCAGATCGGAGATTGGTACTGAAGCAACACGCCGCTGGCAACTTCCCTTGCGGATCGGAGGTTGGTACTAAAGCAATACACCGCTGGCAACTTACCTTGCGGATGGGAGGTTGGTACTGAAGCAATACGCCGCTGGCAACTTGCCTTGCAGATCGGAGGTTGGTACTAAAGCTATAGGCCGCTGGAAACTAGACTTGCAGATCGGAGGTTGGTACTGAAGCAATACGCCACTGGAAACATGTCTTGCAGATCGGAGGTTGGTACTAAAGCAATACGCCGCTGGCAACTTACCTTGCGGATCGGGGTTTGGTAATGAAGCAATACGCTTCTGGCAACATGTCTTGCAGATCGGAGGTTGATACTAAAGCAATACACCGCTGGCAACTTACCTTGCGGATCGGAGGTTGGTACTAAAGCTATTGGCCGCTGAAAACTTGACTTGAAGATCGGAGGTTGGTACTGAAGCAATACGCCACTGGAAACATGTCTTGCAGAGCGGAGGTTGGTACTAAAGCAATACGCCGCTGGCAACTTACCTTGCGGATCGGGGTTTGGTAATGAAGCAATACGCTTCTGGCAACATGTCTTGCAGATCGGAGGTTGATACTAAAGCAATACACCGCTGGCAACTTACCTTGCGGATCGGAGGTTGGTACTAAAGCTATTGGCCGCTGAAAACTTGACTTGAAGATCGGAGGTTGGTACTGAAGCAATACGCCGCTGGAAACATGTCTTGCAGATCGGAGGTTGGTACTAAAGCAATACACCGCTGGCAACTTACCTTGCGGATCGGAGGTTGGTACTGGAGCAATACGCCGCTGGCAACATGTCTTGCAGATCGGAGGTTGGTACTAAAGCAATACGCCGCTGGCAACTTGCCTTGCAGATCGGAGGTTGGTACTGAAGCAATACGCCGCTGGAAACTTGACTTGCAGATCGGAGGTTGGTACTGAAGCAATACGCCGCTAGAAACATGTATTGCAGATCGGAGGATGGTACTGAAGCAACACGCCGCTGGCAACTTGCCTTGCAGATCGGAGGTTGCTACTAAAGCAATACATCGCTGGCAACTTACCTTGCGGATCAGAGGTTGGTACTGAAGCAATACGCCGCTGGCAACATGTCTTGCAGATCGGAGGTTGGTACTAAAGCTATACGCCGCTGGAAACTTACCTTGCGGATCGGAGGTTGGTACTGAAGCAATACGCCACTGGAAACTTGACTTGCGGATCGGAGGTTGGTACTGAAGCAATACGCCGCTGGCAACATGTCTTGCGGATCGGAGGTTGGTACTGAAGCAACACGCCGCTGGCAACTTGCCTTGCAGATCGGAGGTTGGTACTAAAGCTATAGGCCGCTGGAAACTTGACTTGCAGATCGGAGATTGGTACTGAAGCAATACACCGCTGGCAACATGTCTTGCAGATCGGAGGTTGGTACTAAAGCAATACATCGCTGGTAACTTACCTTGCGGATCAGAGGTTGGTACTGAAGCAATACGCCGCTGGCAACATGTCTTGCAGATCGGAGGTTGGTATTAAAGCTATATGCCGCTGGAAACTTGCCTTGCAGATCGGAGATTGGTACTGAAGCAATACACCGCTGGCAACATGTCTTGCAGATCGGAGGTTGGTACTGAAGCAATACACCGCTGGCAACATGTCTTGCAGATCGGAGGATGGTACTGAAGCAACACGCCGCTGGCAACTTGCCTTGCAGATCGGAGGTTGTTACTAAAGCAATACATCGCTGGCAACTTACCTTGCGGATCAGAGGTTGGTACTGAAGCAATACGCCGCTGGCTACATGTCTTGCAGATCGGAGGTTGGTACTAAAGCTATACGCCGCTGGAAACTTACCTTGCGGATCGGGGTTTGGTAATGAAGCAATACGCTTCTGGCAACATGTCTTGCAAATCGGAGGTTGATACTAAAGCAATACACCGCTGGCAACTTACCTTGCGGATCGGAGGTTGGTACTGAAGCAATACGCCGCTGGAAACATGTCTTGCAGATCGGAGGTTGGTACTAAAGCAATACACCGCTGGCAACTTACCTTGCGGATCGGAGGTTGGTACTGAAGCAATACGCCGCTGGCAACATGTCTTGCAGATCGGAGGATGGTGCTGAAGCAACACGCCGCTGGCAACTTACCTTGCCGATCGGAGGTTGGTACTGAAGCAATACGCCGCTGGCAACATGTCTTGCAGATCGGAGATTGGTACTGAAGCAACACGCCGCTGGCAACTTACCTTGCGGATCGGAGGTTGGTACTAAAGCAATACACCGCTGGCAACTTACCTTGCGGATGGGAGGTTGGTACTGAAGCAATACGCCGCTGGCAACTTGCCTTGCAGATCGGAGGTTGGTACTAAAGCTATAGGCCGCTGGAAACTTGACTTGCAGATCGGAGGTTGGTACTGAAGCAATACGCCACTGGAAACATGTCTTGCAGATCGGAGGTTGGTACTAAAGCAATACGCCGCTGGCAACTTACCTTGCGGATCGGGGTTTGGTAATGAAGCAATACGCTTCTGGCAACATGTCTTGCAGATCGGAGGTTGATACTAAAGCAATACACCGCTGGCAACTTACCTTGCGGATCGGAGGTTGGTACTAAAGCTATTGGCCGCTGAAAACTTGACTTGAAGATCGGAGGTTGGTACTGAAGCAATACGCCACTGGAAACATGTCTTGCAGAGCGGAGGTTGGTACTAAAGCAATACGCCGCTGGCAACTTACCTTGCGGATCGGGGTTTGGTAATGAAGCAATACGCTTCTGGCAACATGTCTTGCAGATCGGAGGTTGATACTAAAGCAATACACCGCTGGCAACTTACCTTGCGGATCGGAGGTTGGTACTAAAGCTATAGGCCGCTGGAAACTTGACTTGCAGATCGGAGGTTGGTACTGAAGCAATACGCCGCTGGCAACTTGCCTTGCAGATCGGAGGTTGGTACTAAAGCTATACGCCACTGGAAACATGTCTTGCAGAGCGGAGGTTGGTACTAAAGCAATACGCCGCTGGCAACTTACCTTGCGGATCGGGGTTTGGTAATGAAGCAATACGCTTCTGGCAACATGTCTTGCAGATCGGAGGTTGATACTAAAGCAATACACCGCTGGCAACTTACCTTGCGGATCGGAGGTTGGTACTAAAGCTATTGGCCGCTGAAAACTTGACTTGAAGATCGGAGGTTGGTACTGAAGCAATACGCCGCTGGAAACATGTCTTGCAGATCGGAGGTTGGTACTAAAGCAATACACCGCTGGCAACTTACCTTGCGGATCGGAGGTTGGTACTGGAGCAATACGCCGCTGGCAACATGTCTTGCAGATCGGAGGTTGGTACTAAAGCAATACGCCGCTGGCAACTTGCCTTGCAGGTCGGAGATTGGTACTGAAGCAATACACCGCTGGCAACATGTCTTGCAGATCGGAGGTTGGTACTAAAGCAATACCTCGCTGGCAACTTACCTTGCGGATGAGAGGTTGGTGCTGAAGCAATACGCCGCTGGCAACATGTCTTGCAGATCGGAGGTTGGTACTAAAGCAATACGCCGCTGGCAACTTACCTTGCGGATCGGAGGTTGGTACTGAAGCAATACGCCGCTGGCAACATGTCTTGCAGATCGGAGGTTGGTACTAAAGCTATAGGCCGCTGGAAACTTGACTTGCAGATCGGAGTTTGGTACTGAAGCAATACGCCGCTGGAAACATGTCTTGCAGATCGGAGGTTGGTACTGAAGCAATACGCCGCTGGCAACATGTCTTGCAGATCGGAGGTTGGTACTAAAGCTATAGGCCGCTGGAAACTTGGCTTGTAGATCGAAGGTTGGTACTGAAGCAATACGCCGCTGGCAACATGTCTTGCAGATCGGAGGTTGGTACTGAAGCAATACGCCGCTGGAAACATGTCTTGCAGATCGGAGGTTGATACTAAAGCAATACACCGCTGGCAACTTACCTTGCGGATGGGAGGTTGGTACTGAAGCAATACGCCGCTGGCAACTTGCCTTGCAGATCGGAGGTTGGTACTAAAGCTATAGGCCGCTGGAAACTTGACTTGCACATCGGAGGTTGGTAATGAAGCAATACGCCGCTGGAAACATGTCTTGCAGATCGGAGGTTGGTACTGAAGCAATACGCCGCTGGAAACTTGACTTGCAGATCGGAGGTTGGTACTGAAGCAATACGCCGCTAGAAACATGTCTTGCAGATCGGAGGATGGTACTGAAGCAACACGCCGCTGGCAACTTGCCTTGCAGATCGGAGGTTGCTACTAAAGCAATACATCGCTGGCAACTTACCTTGCGGATCAGAGGTTGGTACTGAAGCAATACGCTGCTGGCAACATGTCTTGCAGATCGGAGGTTGGTACTAAAGCTATACGCCGCTGGAAACTTACCTTGCGGATCGGGGTTTGGTAATGAAGCAATACGCTTCTGGCAACATGTCTTGCAAATCGGAGGTTGATACTAAAGCAATACACCGCTGGCAACTTACCTTGCGGATCGGAGGTTGGTACTAAAGCAATACACCGCTGGCAACTTACCTCGCGGATCGGAGGTTGGTACTGAAGCAATACGCCACTGGAAACTTGACTTGCGGATCGGAGGTTGGTACTGAAGCAATACGCCGCTGGCAACATGTCTTGCGGATCGGAGGTTGGTACTGAAGCAACACGCCGCTGGCAACTTGCCTTGCAGATCGGAGGTTGGTACTAAAGCTATAGGCCGCTGGAAACTTGACTTGCAGATCGGAGATTGGTACTGAAGCAATACACCGCTGGCAACATGTCTTGCAGATCGGAGGTTGGTACTAAAGCAATACATCGCTGGTAACTTACCTTGCGGATCAGAGGTTGGTACTGAAGCAATACGCCGCTGGCAACATGTCTTGCAGATCGGAGGTTGGTATTAAAGCTATACGCCGCTGGAAACTTGCCTTGCAGATCGGAGATTGGTACTGAAGCAATACACCGCTGGCAACATGTCTTGCAGATCGGAGGTTGGTACTGAAGCAATACACCGCTGGCAACATGTCTTGCAGATCGGAGGTTGGTACTGAAGCAACACGCCGCTGGCAACTTGCCTTGCAGATCGGAGGTTGTTACTAAAGCAATACACCGCTGGCAACTTACCTTGCGGATCAGAGGTTGGTACTGAAGCAATACGCCGCTGGCTACATGTCTTGCAGATCGGAGGTTGGTACTAAAGCTATACGCCGCTGGAAACTTACCTTGCGGATCGGGGTTTGGTAATGAAGCAATACGCTTCTGGCAACATGTCTTGCAGATCGGAGGTTGATACTAAAGCAATACACCGCTGGCAACTTACCTTGCGGATCGGAGGTTGGTACTGAAGCAATACGCCGCTGGAAACATGTCTTGCAGATCGGAGGTTGGTACTAAAGCAATACACCGCTGGCAACTTACCTTGCGGATCGGAGGTTGGTACTGAAGCAATACGCCGCTGGCAACATGTCTTGCAGATCGGAGGTTGGTACTGAAGCAACACGCCGCTGGCAACTTACCTTGCCGATCGGAGGTTGGTACTGAAGCAATACGCCGCTGGCAACATGTCTTGCAGATCGGAGGATGGTGCTGAAGCAACACGCCGCTGGCAACTTGCCTTGCAGATCGGAGGTTGGTACTAAAGCAATACACCGCTGGCAACTTACCTTGCGGATGGGAGGTTGGTACTGAAGCAATACGCCGCTGGCAACTTGCCTTGCAGATCGGAGGTTGGTACTAAAGCTATAGGCCGCTGGAAACTTGACTTGCAGATCGGAGGTTGGTACTGAAGCAATACGCCACTGGAAACATGTCTTGCAGATCGGAGGTTGGTACTAAAGCAATACGCCGCTGGCAACTTACCTTGCAGATCGGAGGTTGGTACTGAAGCAATACGCCACTGGAAACATGTCTTGCAGATCGGAGGTTGGTACTAAAGCAATACGCCGCTGGCAACTTACCTTGCGGATCGGAGGTTGGTACTGAAGCAATACGCCGCTGGCAACATGTCTTGCAGATCGGAGGTTGGTACTAAAGCTATAGGCCGCTGGAAACTTGACTTGCAGATCGGAGGTTGGTACTGAAGCAATACGCCGCTGGAAACATGTCTTGCAGATCGGAGGTTGGTACTGAAGCAATACGCCGCTGGAAACTTGACTTGCAGATCGGAGGTTGGTACTGAAGCAATACGCCGCTGGAAACATGTATTGCAGATCGGAGGATGGTACTAAAGCAATACACCGCTGGCAACTTACCTTGCGGATCGGAGGTTGGTACTGAAGCAATACGCCGCTGGAAACATGTCTTGCAGATCGGAGGTTGATACTAAAGCAATACACCGCTGGCAACTTACCTTGCGGATCGGAGGTTGGTACTGAAGCAATACGCCACTGGAAACTTGACTTGCGGATCGGAGGTTGGTACTGAAGCAATACGCCGCTGGCAACATGTCTTGCAGATCGGAGGTTGGTACTGAAGCAACACGCCGCTGGCAACTTGCCTTGCAGATCGGAGGTTGGTACTAAAGCTATAGGCCGCTGGAAACTTGACTTGCAGATCGGAGATTGGTACTGAAGCAATACACCGCTGGCAACATGTCTTGCAGATCGGAGGTTGGTACTAAAGCAATACATCGCTGGTAACTTACCTTGCGGATCAGAGGTTGGTACTGAAGCAATACGCCGCTGGCAACATGTCTTGCAGATCGGACTTTGGTATTAAAGCTATAGGCCGCTGGAAACTTGCCTTGCAGATCGGAGATTGGTACTGAAGCAATACACCGCTGGCAACATGTCTTGCAGATCGGAGGTTGGTACTGAAGCAATACACCGCTGGCAACATGTCTTGCAGATCGGAGGATGATACTGAAGCAACACGCCGCTGGCAACTTGCCTTGCAGATCGGAGGTTGTTACTAAAGCAATACATCGCTGGCAACTTACCTTGCGGATCAGAGGTTGGTACTGAAGCAATACGCCGCTGGCAACATGTCTTGCAGATCGGAGGTTGGTACTAATGCTATACGCCGCTGGAAACTTACCTTGCGGATCGGGGTTTGGTAATGAAGCAATACGCTTCTGGCAACATGTCTTGCAAATCGGAGGTTGATACTAAAGCAATACACCGCTGGCAACTTACCTTGCGGATCGGAGGTTGGTACTGAAGCAATACGCCGCTGGAAACATGTCTTGCAGATCGGAGGTTGGTACTAAAGCAATACACCGCTGGCAACTTACCTTGCGGATCGGAGGTTGGTACTGAAGCAATACGCCGCTGGCAACATGTCTTGCAGATCGGAGGATGGTGCTGAAGCAACACGCCGCTGGCAACTTACCTTGCGGATCGGAGGTTGGTACTGAAGCAATACGCCGCTGGAAACATGTCTTGCAGATCGGAGGATGGTGCTGAAGCAACACGCCGCTGGCAACTTGCCTTGCAGATCGGAGGTTGGTACTAAAGCAATACACCGCCGGCAACTTACCTTGCGGATGGGAGGTTGGTACTGAAGCAATACGCCGCTGGCAACTTGCCTTGCAGATCGGAGGTTGGTACTAAAGCTATAGGCCGCTGGAAACTTGACTTGCAGATCGGAGGTTGGTACTGAAGCAATACGCCACTGGAAACATGTCTTGCAGATCGGAGGTTGGTACTAAAGCAATACGCCGCTGGCAACTTACCTTGCGGATCGGGGTTTGGTAATGAAGCAATACGCTTCTGGCAACATGTCTTGCAGATCGGAGGTTGATACTAAAGCAATACACCGCTGGCAACTTACCTTGCGGATCGGAGGTTGGTACTAAAGCTATTGGCCGCTGAAAACTTGACTTGAAGATCGGAGGTTGGTACTGAAGCAATACGCCACTGGAAACATGTCTTGCAGAGCGGAGGTTGGTACTAAAGCAATACGCCGCTGGCAACTTACCTTGCGGATCGGGGTTTGGTAATGAAGCAATACGCTTCTGGCAACATGTCTTGCAGATCGGAGGTTGATACTAAAGCAATACACCGCTGGCAACTTACCTTGCGGATCGGAGGTTGGTACTAAAGCTATAGGCCGCTGGAAACTTGACTTGCAGATCGGAGGTTGGTACTGAAGCAATACGCCACTGGAAACATGTCTTGCAGATCGGAGGTTGGTACTAAAGCAATACGCCGCTGGCAACTTACCTTGCGGATCGGGGTTTGGTAATGAAGCAATACGCTTCTGGCAACATGTCTTGCAGATCGGAGGTTGGTACTAAAGCAATACGCCGCTGGCAACTTGCCTTGCAGATCGGAGGTTGGTACTGAAGCAATACACCGCTGGCAACATGTCTTGCAGATCGGAGGTTGGTACTAAAGCAATACATCGCTGGCAACTTACCTTGCGGATGAGAGGTTGGTGCTGAAGCAATACGCCGCTGGCAACATGTCTTGCAGATCGGAGGTTGGTACTAAAGCAATACGCCGCTGGCAACTTACCTTGCGGATCGGAGGTTGGTACTGAAGCAATACGCCGCTGGCAACATGTCTTGCAGATCGGAGGTTGGTACTAAAGCTATAGGCCGCTGGAAACTTGACTTGCAGATCGGAGGTTGGTACTGAAGCAATACGCCGCTGGAAACATGTCTTGCAGATCGGAGGTTGGTACTGAAGCAATACGCCGCTGGCAACATGTCTTGCAGATCGGAGGTTGGTACTAAAGCTATAGGCCGCTGGAAACTTGGCTTGTAGATCGAAGGTTGGTACTGAAGCAATACGCCGCTGGCAACATGTCTTGCAGATCGGAGGTTGGTACTGAAGCAATACGCCGCTGGAAACATGTCTTGCAGATCGGAGGTTGATACTAAAGCAATACACCGCTGGCAACTTACCTTGCGGATGGGAGGTTGGTACTGAAGCAATACGCCGCTGGCAACTTGCCTTGCAGATCGGAGGTTGGTACTAAAGCTATAGGCCGCTGGAAACTTGACTTGCACATCGGAGGTTGGTAATGAAGCAATACGCCGCTGGAAACATGTCTTGCAGATCGGAGGTTGGTACTGAAGCAATACGCCGCTGGAAACTTGACTTGCAGATCGGAGGTTGGTACTGAAGCAATACGCCGCTAGAAACATGTATTGCAGATCGGAGGATGGTACTGAAGCAACACGCCGCTGGCAACTTGCCTTGCAGATCGGAGGTTGCTACTAAAGCAATACATCGCTGGCAACTTACCTTGCGGATCAGAGGTTGGTACTGAAGCAATACGCTGCTGGCAACATGTCTTGCAGATCGGAGGTTGGTACTAAAGCTATACGCCGCTGGAAACTTACCTTGCGGATCGGGGTTTGGTAATGAAGCAATACGCTTCTGGCAACATGTCTTGCAAATCGGAGGTTGATACTAAAGCAATACACCGCTGGCAACTTACCTTGCGGATCGGAGGTTGGTACTAAAGCAATACACCGCTGGCAACTTACCTCGCGGATCGGAGGTTGGTACTGAAGCAATACGCCACTGGAAACTTGACTTGCGGATCGGAGGTTGGTACTGAAGCAATACGCCGCTGGCAACATGTCTTGCGGATCGGAGGTTGGTACTGAAGCAACACGCCGCTGGCAACTTGCCTTGCAGATCGGAGGTTGGTACTAAAGCTATAGGCCGCTGGAAACTTGACTTGCAGATCGGAGATTGGTACTGAAGCAATACACCGCTGGCAACATGTCTTGCAGATCGGAGGTTGGTACTAAAGCAATACATCGCTGGTAACTTACCTTGCGGATCAGAGGTTGGTACTGAAGCAATACGCCGCTGGCAACATGTCTTGCAGATCGGAGGTTGGTATTAAAGCTATATGCCGCTGGAAACTTGCCTTGCAGATCGGAGATTGGTACTGAAGCAATACGCCGCTGGCAACATGTCTTGCAGATCGGAGGTTGGTACTGAAGCAATACACCGCTGGCAACATGTCTTGCAGATCGGAGGATGGTACTGAAGCAACACGCCGCTGGCAACTTGCCTTGCAGATCGGAGGTTGTTACTAAAGCAATACACCGCTGGCAACATACCTTGCGGATCAGAGGTTGGTACTGAAGCAATACGCCGCTGGCTACATGTCTTGCAGATCGGAGGTTGGTACTAAAGCTATACGCCGCTGGAAACTTACCTTGCGGATCGGGGTTTGGTAATGAAGCAATACGCTTCTGGCAACATGTCTTGCAAATCGGAGGTTGATACTAAAGCAATACACCGCTGGCAACTTACCTTGCGGATCGGAGGTTGGTACTGAAGCAATACGCCGCTGGAAACATGTCTTGCAGATCGGAGGTTGGTACTAAAGCAATACACCGCTGGCAACTTACCTTGCGGATCGGAGGTTGGTACTGAAGCAATACGCCGCTGGCAACATGTCTTGCAGATCGGAGGATGGTGCTGAAGCAACACGCCGCTGGCAACTTACCTTGCCGATCGGAGGTTGGTACTGAAGCAATACGCCGCTGGCAACATGTCTTGCAGATCGGAGGTTGGTGCTGAAGCAACACGCCGCTGGCAACTTGCCTTGCAGATCGGAGGTTGGTACTAAAGCAATACACCGCTGGCAACTTACCTTGCGGATGGGAGGTTGGTACTGAAGCAATACGCCGCTGGCAACTTGCCTTGCAGATCGGAGGTTGGTACTAAAGCAATACGCCGCTGGAAACTTGACTTGCAGATCGGAGGTTGGTACTGAAGCAATACGCCACTGGAAACATGTCTTGCAGATCGGAGGTTGGTACTAAAGCAATACGCCGCTGGCAACTTACCTTGCAGATCGGAGGTTGGTACTGAAGCAATACGCCACTGGAAACATGTCTTGCAGATCGGAGGTTGGTACTAAAGCAATACGCCGCTGGCAACTTACCTTGCGGATCGGAGGTTGGTACTGAAGCAATACGCCGCTGGCAACATGTCTTGCAGATCGGAGGTTGGTACTAAAGCTATAGGCCGCTGGAAACTTGACTTGCAGATCGGAGGTTGGTACTGAAGCAATACGCCGCTGGAAACATGTCTTGCAGATCGGAGGTTGGTACTGAAGCAATACGCCGCTGGAAACTTGACTTGCAGATCGGAGGTTGGTACTGAAGCAATACGCCGCTGGAAACATGTCTTGCAGATCGGAGGTTGGTACTAAAGCAATACACCGCTGGCAACTTACCTTGCGGATCGGAGGTTGGTACTGAAGCAATACGCCGCTGGAAACATGTCTTGCAGATCGGAGGTTGGTACTAAAGCAATACACCGCTGGCAACTTACCTTGCGGATCGGAGGTTGGTACTGAAGCAATACGCCACTGGAAACTTGACTTGCGGATCGGAGGTTGGTACTGAAGCAATACGCCGCTGGCAACATGTCTTGCGGATCGGAGGTTGGTACTGAAGCAACACGCCGCTGGCAACTTGCCTTGCAGATCGGAGGTTGGTACTAAAGCTATAGGCCGCTGGAAACTTGACTTGCAGATCGGAGATTGGTACTGAAGCAATACACCGCTGGCAACATGTCTTGCAGATCGGAGGTTGGTACTAAAGCAATACATCGCTGGTAACTTACCTTGCGGATCAGAGGTTGGTACTGAAGCAATACGCCGCTGGCAACATGTCTTGCAGATCGGACTTTGGTATTAAAGCTATAGGCCGCTGGAAACTTGCCTTGCAGATCGGAGATTGGTACTGAAGCAATACACCGCTGGCAACATGTCTTGCAGATCGGAGGTTGGTACTGAAGCAATACACCGCTGGCAACATGTCTTGCAGATCGGAGGATGATACTGAAGCAACACGCCGCTGGCAACTTGCCTTGCAGATCGGAGGTTGTTACTAAAGCAATACATCGCTGGCAACTTACCTTGCGGATCAGAGGTTGGTACTGAAGCAATACGCCGCTGGCAACATGTCTTGCAGATCGGAGGTTGGTACTAAAGCTATACGCCGCTGGAAACTTACCTTGCGGATCGGGGTTTGGTAATGAAGCAATACGCTTCTGGCAACATGTCTTGCAAATCGGAGGTTGATACTAAAGCAATACACCGCTGGCAACTTACCTTGCGGATCGGAGGTTGGTACTGAAGCAATACGCCGCTGGAAACATGTCTTGCAGATCGGAGGTTGGTACTAAAGCAATACACCGCTGGCAACTTACCTTGCGGATCGGAGGTTGGTACTGAAGCAATACGCCGCTGGCAACATGTCTTGCAGATCGGAGGATGGTGCTGAAGCAACACGCCGCTGGCAACTTACCTTGCGGATCGGAGGTTGGTACTGAAGCAATACGCCGCTGGAAACATGTCTTGCAGATCGGAGGATGGTGCTGAAGCAACACGCCGCTGGCAACTTGCCTTGCAGATCGGAGGTTGGTACTAAAGCAATACACCGCCGGCAACTTACCTTGCGGATGGGAGGTTGGTACTGAAGCAATACGCCGCTGGCAACTTGCCTTGCAGATCGGAGGTTGGTACTAAAGCTATAGGCCGCTGGAAACTTGACTTGCAGATCGGAGGTTGGTACTGAAGCAATACGCCACTGGAAACATGTCTTGCAGATCGGAGGTTGGTACTAAAGCAATACGCCGCTGGCAACTTACCTTGCGGATCGGGGTTTGGTAATGAAGCAATACGCTTCTGGCAACATGTCTTGCAGATCGGAGGTTGATACTAAAGCAATACACCGCTGGCAACTTACCTTGCGGATCGGAGGTTGGTACTAAAGCTATTGGCCGCTGAAAACTTGACTTGAAGATCGGAGGTTGGTACTGAAGCAATACGCCACTGGAAACATGTCTTGCAGAGCGGAGGTTGGTACTAAAGCAATACGCCGCTGGCAACTTACCTTGCGGATCGGGGTTTGGTAATGAAGCAATACGCTTCTGGCAACATGTCTTGCAGATCGGAGGTTGATACTAAAGCAATACACCGCTGGCAACTTACCTTGCGGATCGGAGGTTGGTACTAAAGCTATAGGCCGCTGGAAACTTGACTTGCAGATCGGAGGTTGGTACTGAAGCAATACGCCACTGGAAACATGTCTTGCAGAGCGGAGGTTGGTACTAAAGCAATACGCCGCTGGCAACTTACCTTGCGGATCGGGGTTTGGTAATGAAGCAATACGCTTCTGGCAACATGTCTTGCAGATCGGAGGTTGGTACTAAAGCAATACGCCGCTGGCAACTTGCCTTGCAGGTCGGAGATTGGTACTGAAGCAATACACCGCTGGCAACATGTCTTGCAGATCGGAGGTTGGTACTAAAGCAATACTTCGCTGGCAACTTACCTTGCGGATGAGAGGTTGGTGCTGAAGCAATACGCCGCTGGCAACATGTCTTGCAGATCGGAGGTTGGTACTAAAGCAATACGCCGCTGGCAACTTACCTTGCGGATCGGAGGTTGGTACTGAAGCAATACGCCGCTGGCAACATGTCTTGCAGATCGGAGGTTGGTACTAAAGCTATAGGCCGCTGGAAACTTGACTTGCAGATCGGAGTTTGGTACTGAAGCAATACGCCGCTGGAAACATGTCTTGCAGATCGGAGGTTGGTACTGAAGCAATACGCCGCTGGCAACATGTCTTGCAGATCGGAGGTTGGTACTAAAGCTATAGGCCGCTGGAAACTTGGCTTGTAGATCGAAGGTTGGTACTGAAGCAATACGCCGCTGGCAACATGTCTTGCAGATCGGAGGTTGGTACTGAAGCAATACGCCGCTGGAAACATGTCTTGCAGATCGGAGGTTGATACTAAAGCAATACACCGCTGGCAACTTACCTTGCGGATGGGAGGTTGGTACTGAAGCAATACGCCGCTGGCAACTTGCCTTGCAGATCGGAGGTTGGTACTAAAGCTATAGGCCGCTGGAAACTTGACTTGCACATCGGAGGTTGGTAATGAAGCAATACGCCGCTGGAAACATGTCTTGCAGATCGGAGGTTGGTACTGAAGCAATACGCCGCTGGAAACTTGACTTGCAGATCGGAGGTTGGTACTGAAGCAATACGCCGCTAGAAACATGTATTGCAGATCGGAGGTTGGTACTGAAGCAACACGCCGCTGGAAACTTGCCTTGCAGATCGGAGGTTGCTACTAAAGCAATACATCGCTGGCAACTTACCTTGCGGATCAGAGGTTGGTACTGAAGCAATACGCCGCTGGCAACATGTCTTGCAGATCGGAGGTTGGTACTAAAGCTATACGCCGCTGGAAACTTACCTTGCGGATCGGGGTTTGGTAATGAAGCAATACGCTTCTGGCAACATGTCTTGCAAATCGGAGGTTGATACTAAAGCAATACACCGCTGGCAACTTACCTTGCGGATCGGAGGTTGGTACTAAAGCAATACACCGCTGGCAACTTACCTTGCGGATCGGAGGTTGGTACTGAAGCAATACGCCGCTGGAAACTTGACTTGCGGATCGGAGGTTGGTACTGAAGCAATACGCCGCTGGCAACATGTCTTGCGGATCGGAGGTTGGTACTGAAGCAACACGCCGCTGGCAACTTGCCTTGCAGATCGGAGGTTGGTACTAAAGCTATAGGCCGCTGGAAACTTGACTTGCAGATCGGAGCTTGGTACTGAAGCAATACACCGCTGGCAACATGTCTTGCAGATCGGAGGTTGGTACTAAAGCAATACATCGCTGGTAACTTACCTTGCGGATCAGAGGTTGGTACTGAAGCAATACGCCGCTGGCAACATGTCTTGCAGATCGGAGGTTGGTATTAAAGCTATATGCCGCTGGAAACTTGCCTTGCAGATCGGAGATTGGTACTGAAGCAATACACCGCTGGCAACATGTCTTGCAGATCGGAGGTTGGTACTGAAGCAATACACCGCTGGCAACATGTCTTGCAGATCGGAGGATGGTACTGAAGCAACACGCCGCTGGCAACTTGCCTTGCAGATCGGAGGTTGGTACTAAAGCAATACATCGCTGGCAACTTACCTTGCGGATCAGAGGTTGGTACTGAAGCAATACGCCGCTGGCTACATGTCTTGCAGATCGGAGGTTGGTACTAAAGCTATACGCCGCTGGAAACTTACCTTGCGGATCGGGGTTTGGTAATGAAGCAATACGCTTCTGGCAACATGTCTTGCAAATCGGAGGTTGATACTAAAGCAATACACCGCTGGCAACTTACCTTGCGGATCGGAGGTTGGTACTGAAGCAATACGCCGCTGGAAACATGTCTTCCAGATCGGAGGTTGGTACTAAAGCAATACACCGCTGGCAACTTACCTTGCGGATCGGAGGTTGGTACTGAAGCAATACGCCGCTGGCAACATGTCTTGCAGATCGGAGGATGGTACTGAAGCAACACGCCGCTGGCAACTTACCTTGCCGATCGGAGGTTGGTACTGAAGCAATACGCCGCTGGCAACATGTCTTGCAGATCGGAGGATGGTGCTGAAGCAACACGCCGCTGGCAACTTGCCTTGCAGATCGGAGGTTGGTACTAAAGCAATACACCGCTGGCAACTTACCTTGCGGATGGGAGGTTGGTACTGAAGCAATACGCCGCTGGCAACTTGCCTTGCAGATCGGAGGTTGGTACTAAAGCTATAGGCCGCTGGAAACTTGACTTGCAGATCGGAGGTTGGTACTGAAGCAATACGCCACTGGAAACATGTCTTGCAGATCGGAGGTTGGTACTAAAGCAATACGCCGCTGGCAACTTACCTTGCAGATCGGAGGTTGGTACTGAAGCAATACGCCACTGGAAACATGTCTTGCAGATCGGAGGTTGGTACTAAAGCAATACGCCGCTGGCAACTTACCTTGCGGATCGGAGGTTGGTACTGAAGCAATACGCCGCTGGCAACATGTCTTGCAGATCGGAGGTTGGTACTAAAGCTATAGGCCGCTGGAAACTTGACTTGCAGATCGGAGGTTGGTACTGAAGCAATACGCCGCTGGAAACATGTCTTGCAGATCGGAGGTTGGTACTGAAGCAATACGCCGCTGGAAACTTGACTTGCAGATCGGAGGTTGGTACTGAAGCAATACGCCGCTGGAAACATGTATTGCAGATCGGAGGATGGTACTAAAGCAATACACCGCTGGCAACTTACCTTGCGGATCGGAGGTTGGTACTGAAGCAATACGCCGCTGGAAACATGTCTTGCAGATCGGAGGTTGATACTAAAGCAATACACCGCTGGCAACTTACCTTGCGGATCGGAGGTTGGTACTGAAGCAATACGCCACTGGAAACTTGACTTGCGGATCGGAGGTTGGTACTGAAGCAATACGCCGCTGGCAACATGTCTTGCGGATCGGAGGTTGGTACTGAAGCAACACGCCGCTGGCAACTTGCCTTGCAGATCGGAGGTTGGTACTAAAGCTATAGGCCGCTGGAAACTTGACTTGCAGATCGGAGATTGGTACTGAAGCAATACACCGCTGGCAACATGTCTTGCAGATCGGAGGTTGGTACTAAAGCAATACATCGCTGGTAACTTACCTTGCGGATCAGAGGTTGGTACTGAAGCAATACGCCGCTGGCAACATGTCTTGCAGATCGGACTTTGGTATTAAAGCTATAGGCCGCTGGAAACTTGCCTTGCAGATCGGAGATTGGTACTGAAGCAATACACCGCTGGCAACATGTCTTGCAGATCGGAGGATGGTGCTGAAGCAACACGCCGCTGGCAACTTGCCTTGCAGATCGGAGGTTGTTACTAAAGCAATACATCGCTGGCAACTTACCTTGCGGATCAGAGGTTGGTACTGAAGCAATACGCCGCTGGCAACATGTCTTGCAGATCGGAGGTTGGTACTAAAGCTATACGCCGCTGGAAACTTACCTTGCGGATCGGGGTTTGGTAATGAAGCAATACGCTTCTGGCAACATGTCTTGCAAATCGGAGGTTGATACTAAAGCAATACACCGCTGGCAACTTACCTTGCGGATCGGAGGTTGGTACTGAAGCAATACGCCGCTGGAAACATGTCTTGCAGATCGGAGGTTGGTACTAAAGCAATACACCGCTGGCAACTTACCTTGCGGATCGGAGGTTGGTACTGAAGCAATACGCCGCTGGCAACATGTCTTGCAGATCGGAGGATGGTGCTGAAGCAACACGCCGCTGGCAACTTACCTTGCGGATCGGAGGTTGGTACTGAAGCAATACGCCGCTGGAAACATGTCTTGCAGATCGGAGGTTGGTACTAAAGCAATACACCGCTGGCAACTTACCTTGCGGATCGGAGGTTGGTACTGAAGCAATACGCCGCTGGCAACATGTCTTGCAGATCGGAGGATGGTGCTGAAGCAACACGCCGCTGGCAACTTACCTTGCAGATCGGAGGTTGGTACTAAAGCAATACACCGCTGGCAACTTACCTTGCGGATGGGAGGTTGGTACTGAAGCAATACGCCGCTGGCAACATGTCTTGCAGATCGGAGGTTGGTACTAAAGCTATAGGCCGCTGGAAACTTGACTTGCAGATCGGAGTTTGGTACTGAAGCAATACGCCGCTGGAAACATGTCTTGCAGATCGGAGGTTGGTACTGAAGCAATACGCCGCTGGCAACATGTCTTGCAGATCGGAGGTTGGTACTGAAGCAATACACCGCTGGCAACATGTCTTGCAGATCGGAGGATGATACTGAAGCAACACGCCGCTGGCAACTTGCCTTGCAGATCGGAGGTTGTTACTAAAGCAATACATCGCTGGCAACTTACCTTGCGGATGAGAGGTTGGTGCTGAAGCAATACGCCGCTGGCAACATGTCTTGCAGATCGGAGGTTGGTACTAAAGCAATACGCCGCTGGCAACTTACCTTGCGGATCGGAGGTTGGTACTGAAGCAATACGCCGCTGGCAACATGTCTTGCAGATCGGAGGTTGGTACTAAAGCTATAGGCCGCTGGAAACTTGACTTGCAGATCGGAGTTTGGTACTGAAGCAATACGCCGCTGGAAACATGTCTTGCAGATCGGAGGTTGGTACTGAAGCAATACGCCGCTGGCAACATGTCTTGCAGATCGGAGGTTGGTACTAAAGCTATAGGCCGCTGGAAACTTGGCTTGTAGATCGAAGGTTGGTACTGAAGCAATACGCCGCTGGCAACATGTCTTGCAGATCGGAGGTTGGTACTGAAGCAATACGCCGCTGGAAACATGTCTTGCAGATCGGAGGTTGATACTAAAGCAATACACCGCTGGCAACTTACCTTGCGGATGGGAGGTTGGTACTGAAGCAATACGCCGCTGGCAACTTGCCTTGCAGATCGGAGGTTGGTACTAAAGCTATAGGCCGCTGGAAACTTGACTTGCACATCGGAGGTTGGTAATGAAGCAATACGCCGCTGGAAACATGTCTTGCAGATCGGAGGTTGGTACTGAAGCAATACGCCGCTGGAAACTTGACTTGCAGATCGGAGGTTGGTACTGAAGCAATACGCCGCTAGAAACATGTATTGCAGATCGGAGGATGGTACTGAAGCAACACGCCGCTGGCAACTTGCCTTGCAGATCGGAGGTTGCTACTAAAGCAATACATCGCTGGCAACTTACCTTGCGGATCGGAGGTTGGTACTGAAGCAATACGCCGCTGGCAACATGTCTTGCAGATCGGAGGTTGGTACTAAAGCTATACGCCGCTGGAAACTTACCTTGCGGATCGGGGTTTGGTAATGAAGCAATACGCTTCTGGCAACATGTCTTGCAAATCGGAGGTTGATACTAAAGCAATACACCGCTGGCAACTTACCTTGCGGATCGGAGGTTGGTACTGAAGCAATACACCGCTGGCAACTTACCTTGCGGATCGGAGGTTGGTACTGAAGCAATACGCCACTGGAAACTTGACTTGCGGATCGGAGGTTGGTACTGAAGCAATACGCCGCTGGCAACATGTCTTGCGGATCGGAGGTTGGTACTGAAGCAAGACGCCGCTGGCAACTTGCCTTGCAGATCGGAGGTTGGTACTAAAGCTATAGGCCGCTGGAAACTTGACTTGCAGATCGGAGATTGGTACTGAAGCAATACACCGCTGGCAACATGTCTTGCAGATCGGAGGTTGGTACTAAAGCAATACATCGCTGGTAACTTACCTTGCGGATCAGAGGTTGGTACTGAAGCAATACGCCGCTGGCAACATGTCTTGCAGATCGGAGGTTGGTATTAAAGCTATATGCCGCTGGAAACTTGCCTTGCAGATCGGAGATTGGTACTGAAGCAATACACCGCTGGCAACATGTCTTGCAGATCGGAGGTTGGTACTGAAGCAATACACCGCTGGCAACATGTCTTGCAGATCGGAGGATGGTACTGAAGCAACACGCCGCTGGCAACTTGCCTTGCAGATCGGAGGTTGGTACTAAAGCAATACATCGCTGGCAACTTACCTTGCGGATCAGAGGTTGGTACTGAAGCAATACGCCGCTGGCTACATGTCTTGCAGATCGGAGGTTGGTACTAAAGCTATACGCCGCTGGAAACTTACCTTGCGGATCGGGGTTTGGTAATGAAGCAATACGCTTCTGGCAACATGTCTTGCAAATCGGAGGTTGATACTAAAGCAATACACCGCTGGCAACTTACCTTGCGGATCGGAGGTTGGTACTGAAGCAATACGCCGCTGGAAACATGTCTTCCAGATCGGAGGTTGGTACTAAAGCAATACACCGCTGGCAACTTACCTTGCGGATCGGAGGTTGGTACTGAAGCAATACGCCGCTGGCAACATGTCTTGCAGATCGGAGGATGGTGCTGAAGCAATACGCCGCTGGCAACTTACCTTGCCGATCGGAGGTTGGTACTGAAGCAATACGCCGCTGGCAACATGTCTTGCAGATCGGAGGATGGTGCTGAAGCAACACGCCGCTGGCAACTTGCCTTGCAGATCGGAGGTTGGTACTAAAGCAATACACCGCTGGCAACTTACCTTGCGGATGGGAGGTTGGTACTGAAGCAATACGCCGCTGGCAACTTGCCTTGCAGATCGGAGGTTGGTACTAAAGCAATACGCCGCTGGAAACTTGACTTGCAGATCGGAGGTTGGTACTGAAGCAATACGCCACTGGAAACATGTCTTGCAGATCGGAGGTTGGTACTAAAGCAATACGCCGCTGGCAACTTACCTTGCAGATCGGAGGTTGGTACTGAAGCAATACGCCACTGGAAACATGTCTTGCAGATCGGAGGTTGGTACTAAAGCAATACGCCGCTGGCAACTTACCTTGCGGATCGGAGGTTGGTACTGAAGCAATACGCCGCTGGCAACATGTCTTGCAGATCGGAGGTTGGTACTAAAGCTATAGGCCGCTGGAAACTTGACTTGCAGATCGGAGGTTGGTACTGAAGCAATACGCCGCTGGAAACATGTCTTGCAGATCGGAGGTTGGTACTGAAGCAATACGCCGCTGGAAACTTGACTTGCAGATCGGAGGTTGGTACTGAAGCAATACGCCGCTGGAAACATGTATTGCAGATCGGAGGTTGGTACTAAAGCAATACACCGCTGGCAACTTACCTTGCGGATCGGAGGTTGGTACTGAAGCAATACGCCGCTGGAAACATGTCTTGCAGATCGGAGGTTGATACTAAAGCAATACACCGCTGGCAACTTACCTTGCGGATCGGAGGTTGGTACTGAAGCAATACGCCACTGGAAACTTGACTTGCGGATCGGAGGTTGGTACTGAAGCAATACGCCGCTGGCAACATGTCTTGCGGATCGGAGGTTGGTACTGAAGCAACACACCGCTGGCAACTTGCCTTGCAGATCGGAGGTTGGTACTAAAGCTATAGGCCGCTGGAAACTTGACTTGCAGATCGGAGATTGGTACTGAAGCAATACACCGCTGGCAACATGTCTTGCAGATCGGAGGTTGGTACTAAAGCAATACATCGCTGGTAACTTACCTTGCGGATCAGAGGTTGGTACTGAAGCAATACGCCGCTGGCAACATGTCTTGCAGATCGGACTTTGGTATTAAAGCTATAGGCCGCTGGAAACTTGCCTTGCAGATCGGAGATTGGTACTGAAGCAATACACCGCTGGCAACATGTCTTGCAGATCGGAGGTTGGTACTGAAGCAATACACCGCTGGCAACATGTCTTGCAGATCGGAGGATGATACTGAAGCAACACGCCGCTGGCAACTTGCCTTGCAGATCGGAGGTTGTTACTAAAGCAATACATCGCTGGCAACTTACCTTGCGGATCAGAGGTTGGTACTGAAGCAATACGCCGCTGGCAACATGTCTTGCAGATCGGAGGTTGGTACTAAAGCTATACGCCGCTGGAAACTTACCTTGCGGATCGGGGTTTGGTAATGAAGCAATACGCTTCTGGCAACATGTCTTGCAAATCGGAGGTTGATACTAAAGCAATACACCGCTGGCAACTTACCTTGCGGATCGGAGGTTGGTACTGAAGCAATACGCCGCTGGAAACATGTCTTGCAGATCGGAGGTTGGTACTAAAGCAATACACCGCTGGCAACTTACCTTGCGGATCGGAGGTTGGTACTGAAGCAATACGCCGCTGGCAACATGTCTTGCAGATCGGAGGATGGTGCTGAAGCAACACGCCGCTGGCAACTTACCTTGCGGATCGGAGGTTGGTACTGAAGCAATACGCCGCTGGCAACATGTCTTGCAGATCGGAGGATGGTGCTGAAGCAACACGCCGCTGGCAACTTGCCTTGCAGATCGGAGGTTGGTACTAAAGCAATACACCGCTGGCAACTTACCTTGCGGATGGGAGGTTGGTACTGAAGCAATACGCCGCTGGCAACTTGCCTTGCAGATCGGAGGTTGGTACTAAAGCTATAGGCCGCTGGAAACTTGACTTGCAGATCGGAGGTTGGTACTGAAGCAATACGCCGCTGGAAACATGTCTTGCAGATCGGAGGTTGGTACTAAAGCAATACGCCGCTGGCAACTTACCTTGCGGATCGGGGTTTGGTAATGAAGCAATACGCTTCTGGCAACATGTCTTGCAGATCGGAGGTTGATACTAAAGCAATACACCGCTGGCAACTTACCTTGCGGATCGGAGGTTGGTACTAAAGCTATTGGCCGCTGAAAACTTGACTTGAAGATCGGAGGTTGGTACTGAAGCAATACGCCACTGGAAACATGTCTTGCAGAGCGGAGGTTGGTACTAAAGCAATACGCCGCTGGCAACTTACCTTGCGGATCGGGGTTTGGTAATGAAGCAATACGCTTCTGGCAACATGTCTTGCAGATCGGAGGTTGATACTAAAGCAATACACCGCTGGCAACTTACCTTGCGGATCGGAGGTTGGTACTAAAGCTATAGGCCGCTGGAAACTTGACTTGCAGATCGGAGGTTGGTACTGAAGCAATACGCCACTGGAAACATGTCTTGCAGAGCGGAGGTTGGTACTAAAGCAATACGCCGCTGGCAACTTACCTTGCGGATCGGGGTTTGGTAATGAAGCAATACGCTTCTGGCAACATGTCTTGCAGATCGGAGGTTGATACTAAAGCAATACACCGCTGGCAACTTACCTTGCGGATCGGAGGTTGGTACTAAAGCTATTGGCCGCTGAAAACTTGACTTGAAGATCGGAGGTTGGTACTGAAGCAATACGCCGCTGGAAACATGTCTTGCAGATCGGAGGTTGGTACTAAAGCAATACACCGCTGGCAACTTACCTTGCGGATCGGAGGTTGGTACTGGAGCAATACGCCGCTGGCAACATGTCTTGCAGATCGGAGGTTGGTACTAAAGCAATACGCCGCTGGCAACTTGCCTTGCAGGTCGGAGATTGGTACTGAAGCAATACACCGCTGGCAACATGTCTTGCAGATCGGAGGTTGGTACTAAAGCAATACATCGCTGGCAACTTACCTTGCGGATGAGAGGTTGGTGCTGAAGCAATACGCCGCTGGCAACATGTCTTGCAGATCGGAGGTTGGTACTAAAGCAATACGCCGCTGGCAACTTACCTTGCGGATCGGAGGTTGGTACTGAAGCAATACGCCGCTGGCAACATGTCTTGCAGATCGGAGGTTGGTACTAAAGCTATAGGCCGCTGGAAACTTGACTTGCAGATCGGAGTTTGGTACTGAAGCAATACGCCGCTGGAAACATGTCTTGCAGATCGGAGGTTGGTACTGAAGCAATACGCCGCTGGCAACATGTCTTGCAGATCGGAGGTTGGTACTAAAGCTATAGGCCGCTGGAAACTTGGCTTGTAGATCGAAGGTTGGTACTGAAGCAATACGCCGCTGGCAACATGTCTTGCAGATCGGAGGTTGGTACTGAAGCAATACGCCGCTGGAAACATGTCTTGCAGATCGGAGGTTGATACTAAAGCAATACACCGCTGGCAACTTACCTTGCGGATCGGAGGTTGGTACTGAAGCAATACGCCGCTGGAAACATGTCTTGCAGATCAGAGGTTGGTACTAAAGGAGTACACCGCTGGCAACTTACCTTGCGCATCGGAGGTTGGTACTGAAGCAATACGCCGCTGGAAACATGTCTTGCAGATCAGAGGTTGGTACTAAAGGAGTACACCGCTGGCAACTTACCTTGCGCATCGGAGGTTGGTACTGAAGCAACACGCCGCTGGCAACTTGCCTTGCAGATCGGAGGTTGGTACTAAAGCTATAGGCCGCTGGAAACTTGACTTGCAGATCGGAGATTGGTACTGAAGCACTACACCGCTGGCAACATGTCTTGCAGATCGGAGGTTGGTACTAAAGCAATACATCGCTGGCAACTTACCTTGCGGATGAGAGGTTGGTGCTGAAGCAATACGCCGCTGGCAACATGTCTTGCAGATCGGAGGTTGGTACTAAAGCAATACGCCGCTGGCAACTTACCTTGCGGATCGGAGGTTGGTACTGAAGCAATACGCCGCTGGCAACATGTCTTGCAGATCGGAGGTTGGTACTAAAGCTATAGGCCGCTGGAAACTTGACTTGCAGATCGGAGTTTGGTACTGAAGCAATACGCCGCTGGAAACATGTCTTGCAGATCGGAGGTTGGTACTGAAGCAATACGCCGCTGGCAACATGTCTTGCAGATCGGAGGTTGGTACTAAAGCTATAGGCCGCTGGAAACTTGGCTTGTAGATCGAAGGTTGGTACTGAAGCAATACGCCGCTGGCAACATGTCTTGCAGATCGGAGGTTGGTACTGAAGCAATACGCCGCTGGAAACATGTCTTGCAGATCGGAGGTTGGTACTGAAGCAATACGCCGCTGGAAACTTGACTTGCAGATCGGAGGTTGGTACTGAAGCAATACGCCGCTGGAAACATGTCTTGCAGATCAGAGGTTGGTACTAAAGCTATAGGCCGCTGGAAACTTGACTTGCAGATCGGAGATTGGTACTGAAGCACTACACCGCTGGCAACATGTCTTGCAGATCGGAGGTTGGTACTGAAGCAATACGCCGCTGGCAACATGTCTTGCAGATCGGAGGTTGGTACTAAAGCTATAGGCCGCTGGAAACTTGGCTTGTAGATCGAAGGTTGGTACTGAAGCAATACGCCGCTGGCAACATGTCTTGCAGATCGGAGGTTGGTACTGAAGCAATACGCCGCTGGAAACATGTCTTGCAGATCGGAGGTTGGTACTGAAGCAATACGCCGCTGGAAACTTGACTTGCAGATCGGAGGTTGGTACTGAAGCAATACGCCGCTGGCAACTTGCCTTGCAGATCGGAGGTTGGTACTAAAGCTATAGGCCGCTGGAAACTTGACTTGCAGATCGGAGATTGGTACTGAAGCACTACACCGCTGGCAACATGTCTTGCAGATCGGAGGTTGGTACTAAAGCAATACATCGCTGGTAACTTACCTTGCGGATCAGAGGTTGGTACTGAAGCAATACGCCGCTGGCAACATGTCTTGCAGATCGGAGGTTGGTACTAAAGCTATAGGCCGCTGGAAACTTGGCTTGCAGATCGGAGGTTGGTACTGAAGCAATACGCCGCGGCCATCATGTCTTGCAGATCGGCGGTTGGTACTAAAGCAATACGCCGCTGGCAACTTGCCTTGCAGATCGGAGATTGGTACTGAAGCAATACACCGCTGGCAACATGTCTTGCAGATCGGAGGTTGGTACTAAAGCAATACATCGCTGGCAACTTACCTTGCGGATCAGAGGTTGGTGCTGAAGCAATACGCCGCTGGAAACATGTCTTGCAGATCGGAGGTTGGTACTAAAGCAATACACCGCTGGCAACTTACCTTGCGGATCGGAGGTTGGTACTGAAGAAATACGCCGCTGGAAACATGTCTTGCAGATCAGAGGTTGGTACTAAAGGAGTACACCGCTGGCAACTTACCTTGCGCATCGGAGGTTGGTACTGAAGCAACACGCCGCTGGCAACTTGCCTTGCAGATCCGAGATTGGTACTGAAGCCATACACCTCTGGCAACATGTCTTGCAGATCGGAGGTTGGTACTAAAGCAATACGCCGCTGGAAACTTGACTTGCAGATCGGAGGTTGGTACTGAAGCAATACGCCGCTGCAAACATGTCTTGCAGATCGGAGGTTGATACTAAAGCAATACACCGCTGGCAACTTACCTTGCGGATCGGAGGTTGGTACTGAAGCAATACGCCGCTGGCAACATGTCTTGCAGATCGGAGGTTGGTACTAAAGCTATAGGCCGCTGGAAACTTGACTTGCAGATCGGAGTTTGGTACTGAAGCAATACGCCGCTGGAAACATGTCTTGCGCATCGGAGGTTGGTACTGAAGCAATACGCCGCTGGCAACATGTCTTGCAGATCGGAGGTTGGTACTAAAGCTATAGGCCGCTGGAAACTTGGCTTGCAGATCGGAGGTTGGTACTGAAGCAATACGCCGCTGGCAACATGTCTTGCAGATCGGAGGTTGGTACTAAAGCAATACGCCGCTGGCAACTTGCCTTGCAGGTCGGAGATTGGTACTGAAGCAATACACCGCTGGCAACATGTCTTGCAGATCGGAGGTTGGTACTAAAGCAATACATCGCTGGCAACTTACCTTGCGGATGAGAGGTTGGTGCTGAAGCAATACGCCGCTGGCAACATGTCTTGCAGATCGGAGGTTGGTACTAAAGCAATACGCCGCTGGCAACTTACCTTGCGGATCGGAGGTTGGTACTGAAGCAATACGCCGCTGGCAACATGTCTTGCAGATCGGAGGTTGGTACTAAAGCTATAGGCCGCTGGAAACTTGACTTGCAGATCGGAGTTTGGTACTGAAGCAATACGCCGCTGGAAACATGTCTTGCAGATCGGAGGTTGGTACTGAAGCAATACGCCGCTGGCAACATGTCTTGCAGATCGGAGGTTGGTACTAAAGCTATAGGCCGCTGGAAACTTGGCTTGCAGATCGGACGTTGGTACTGAAGCAATACGCCGCTGGCAACATGTCTTGCAGATCGGAGGTTGGTACTGAAGCAATACGCCGCTGGAAACATGTCTTGCAGATCGGAGGTTGGTACTAAAGCAATAGACCGCTGGCAATTTACCTTGCGGATCGGAGGTTGGTACTGAAGCAATACGCCGCTGGCAACATGTCTTGCAGATCGGAGGTTGGTACTAAAGCTATAGGCCGCTGGAAACATGGCTTGCAGAACGGACGTTGGTACTGAAGCAGTACGCCGCTGACAACATGTCTTGCAGATCGGAGATTGGTACTGAAGCCATACACCGCTGGCAACATGTCTTGCAGATCGGAGGTTGGTACTAAAGCAATACGCCGCTGGAAACTTGACTTGCAGATCGGAGGTTGCTACTAAAGCTATAAGCCGCTGGAAACATACCTTGCGGATCGGGGTTTGGTAATGAAGCAATACGCTTCTGGCAACATGTCTTGCAGATCGGAGGTTGATACTAAAGCAATACACCGCTGGTAACTTACCTTGCGGATCGGAGGTTGGTACTGAAGCAACACGCCGCTGGAAACATGTCTTGCAGATCGGAGGTTGGTACTAAAGCAATACACCGCTGGCAACTTACCTTGCGGATCGGAGGTTGGTACTGAAGCAATACGCCGCTGGCAACATGTCTTGCAGATCGGAGGTTGGTACTGAAGCAATACGCCGCTGGAAACATGTCTTGCAGATCAGAGGTTGGTACTAAAGGAGTACACCGCTGGCAACTTACCTTGCGCATCGGAGGTTGGTACTGAAGCAACACGCCGCTGGCAACTTGCCTTGCAGATCGGAGGTTGGTACTAAAGCTATAGGCCGCTGGAAACTTGACTTGCAGATCGGAGATTGGTACTGAAGCACTACACCGCTGGCAACATGTCTTGCAGATCGGAGGTTGGTACTAAAGCAATACATCGCTGGTAACTTACCTTGCGGATCAGAGGTTGGTACTGAAGCAATACGCCGCTGGCAACATGTCTTGCAGATCGGAGGTTGGTACTAAAGCTATAGGCCGCTGGAAACTTGGCTTGCAGATCGGAGGTTGGTACTGAAGCAATACGCCGCTGGCAACATGTCTTGCAGATCGGCGGTTGGTACTAAAGCAATACGCCGCTGGCAACTTGCCTTGCAGATCGGAGATTGGTACTGAAGCAATACGCCGCTGGAAACATGTCTTGCAGATCAGAGGTTGGTACTAAAGGAGTACACCGCTGGCAACTTACCTTGCGCATCGGAGGTTGGTACTGAAGCAACACGCCGCTGGCAACTTGCCTTGCAGATCGGCGGTTGGTACTAAAGCAATACATCGCTGGCAACTTACCTTGCGGATCGGAGGTTGGTACTGGAGCAATACGCCGCTGGCAACATGTCTTGCAGATCGGAGGTTGGTACTAAAGCTATAGGAGGCTGGAAACTTGACTTGCAGATCGGAGGTTGGTACTGAAGCAATACGCCGCTGGAAACATGTCTTGCAGATCGGAGGTTGGTACTGAAGCAATACGCCGCTGGTAACTTGACTTGCAGATCGGAGGTTGGTACTGAAGCAATACGCCGCTGGAAACATGTCTTGCAGATCAGAGGTTGGTACTAAAGGAGTACACCGCTGGCAACTTACCTTGCGCATCGGAGGTTGGTACTGAAGCAATACGCCTCTGGAAACATGTCTTGCAGATCAGAGGTTGGTACTAAAGGAGTACACCGCTGGCAACTTACCTTGCGCATCGGAGGTTGGTACTGAAGCAACACGCCGCTGGCAACTTGCCTTGCAGATCGGAGGTTGGTACTAAAGCTATAGGCCGCTGGAAACATGTCTTGCAGATCGGAGGTTGGTACTGAAGCAATACGCCGCTGGAAACTTGACTTGCAGATCGGAGGTTGGTACTAAAGCTATAGGCCGCTGGAAACTTGGCTTGCAGATCGGACGTTGGTACTGAAGCAGTACGCCGCTGACAACATGTCTTGCAGATCCGAGATTGGTACTGAAGCCATACACCGCTGGCAACATGTCTTGCAGATCGGAGGTTGGTACTGAAGCAATACGCCGCTGCAAACATGTCTTGCAGATCGGAGGTTGATACTAAAGCAATACACCGCTGGCAACTTACCTTGCGGATCGGAGGTTGGTACTGAAGCAATACGCCGCTGGCAACATGTCTTGCAGATCGGAGGTTGGTACTGAAGCAATACGCCGCTGGAAACATGTCTTGCAGATCGGAGGTTGGTACTAAAGCAATAGACCGCTGGCAATTTACCTTGCGGATCGGAGGTTGGTACTGAAGCAATACGCCGCTGGCAACATGTCTTGCAGATCGGAGGTTGGTACTAAAGCTATAGGCCGCTGGAAACATGGCTTGCAGAACGGACGTTGGTACTGAAGCAGTACGCCGCTGACAACATGTCTTGCAGATCGGAGATTGGTACTGAAGCCATACACCGCTGGCAACATGTCTTGCAGATCGGAGGTTGGTACTAAAGCAATACGCCGCTGGAAACTTGACTTGCAGATCGGAGGTTGCTACTAAAGCTATAAGCCGCTGGAAACATACCTTGCGGATCGGGGTTTGGTAATGAAGCAATACGCTTCTGGCAACATGTCTTGCAGATCGGAGGTTGATACTAAAGCAATACACCGCTGGTAACTTACCTTGCGGATCGGAGGTTGGTACTGAAGCAACACGCCGCTGGAAACATGTCTTGCAGATCGGAGGTTGGTACTAAAGCAATACACCGCTGGCAACTTACCTTGCGGATCGGAGGTTGGTACTGAAGCAATACGCCGCTGGCAACATGTCTTGCAGATCGGAGGTTGGTACTAAAGCTATAGGCCGCTGGAAACTTGACTTGCAGATCGGAGTTTGGTACTGAAGCAATACGCCGCTGGAAACATGTCTTGCAGATCGGAGGTTGGTACTGAAGCAATACGCCGCTGGCAACATGTCTTGCAGATCGGAGGTTGGTACTAAAGCTATAGGCCGCTGGAAACTTGGCTTGCAGATCGGACGTTGGTACTGAAGCAATACGCCGCTGGCAACATGCCTTGCAGATCGGAGGTTGGTACTGAAGCAATACGCCGCTGGAAACATGTCTTGCAGATCGGAGGTTGGTACTAAAGCAATAGACCGCTGGCAATTTACCTTGCGGATCGGAGGTTGGTACTGAAGCAATACGCCGCTGGCAACATGTCTTGCAGATCGGAGGTTGGTACTAAAGCTATAGGCCGCTGGAAACATGGCTTGCAGATCGGACGTTGGTACTGAAGCAGTACGCCGCTGACAACATGTCTTGCAGATCGGAGATTGGTACTGAAGCCATACACCGCTGGCAACATGTCTTGCAGATCGGAGGTTGGTACTAAAGCAATACGCCGCTGGAAACTTGACTTGCAGATCGGAGGTTGCTACTAAAGCTATAAGCCGCTGGAAACATACCTTGCGGATCGGGGTTTGGTAATGAAGCAATACGCTTCTGGCAACATGTCTTGCAGATCGGAGGTTGATACTAAAGCAATACACCGCTGGTAACTTACCTTGCGGATCGGAGGTTGGTACTGAAGCAACACGCCGCTGGAAACATGTCTTGCAGATCGGAGGTTGGTACTAAAGCAATACACCGCTGGCAACTTACCTTGCGGATCGGAGGTTGGTACTGAAGCAATACGCCGCTGGCAACATGTCTTGCAGATCGGAGGTTGGTACTAAAGCTATAGGCCGCTGGAAACTTGACTTGCAGATCGGAGTTTGGTACTGAAGCAATGCGCCGCTGGAAACATGTCTTGCAGATCGGAGGTTGGTACTAAAGCAATACGCCGCTGGCAACTTACCTTGCGGATCGCAGGTTGGTACTGAAGCAATACGCCGCTGGCAACATGTCTTGCAGATCGGAGGTTGGTACTGAAGCAATACGCCGCTGCAAACATGTCTTGCAGATCGGAGGTTGATACTAAAGCAATACACCGCTGGCAACTTACCTTTCGGATCGGAGGTTGGTACTGAAGCAATACGCCGCTGGAAACATGTCTTGCAGATCGGAGGTTGGTACTAAAGCAATACACCGCTGGCAACTTTCCTTGCGGATCGGAGGTTGGTACTGGAGCAATACGCCGCTGGCAACATGTCTTGCAGATCGGAGGTTGGTACTAAAGCAATACGCCGCTGGCAACTTGCCTTGCAGGTCGGAGATTGGTACTGAAGCAATACACCGCTGGCAACATGTCTTGCAGATCGGAGGTTGGTACTAAAGCAATACATCGCTGGCAACTTACCTTGCGGATGAGAGGTTGGTGCTGAAGCAATACGCCGCTGGCAACATGTCTTGCAGATCGGAGGTTCTTACTAAAGCAATACGCCGCTGGCAACTTACCTTGCGGATCGGAGGTTGGTACTGAAGCAATACGCCGCTGGCAACATGTCTTGCAGATCGGAGGTTGGTACTAAAGCTATAGGCCGCTGGAAACTTGACTTGCAGATCGGAGTTTGGTACTGAAGCAATACGCCGCTGGAAACATGTCTTGCAGATCGGAGGTTGGTACTGAAGCAATACGCCGCTGGCAACATGTCTTGCAGATCGGAGGTTGGTACTAAAGCTATAGGCCGCTGGAAACTTGGCTTGCAGATCGGACGTTAGTACTGAAGCAATACGCCGCTGGAAACATGTCTTGCAGATCGGAGGTTGGTACTAAAGCAATAGACCGCTGGCAATTTACCTTGCGGATCGGAGGTTGGTACTGAAGCAATACGCCGCTGGCAACATGTCTTGCAGATCGGAGGTTGGTACTAAAGCTATAGGCCGCTGGAAACATGGCTTGCAGATCGGACGTTGGTACTGAAGCAGTACGCCGCTGACAACATGTCTTGCAGATCGGAGATTGGTACTGAAGCCATACACCGCTGGCAACATGTCTTGCAGATCGGAGGTTGCTACTAAAGCTATAAGCCGCTGGAAACTTACCTTGCGGATCGGGGTTTGGTAATGAAGCAATACGCTTCTGGCAACATGTCTTGCAGATCGGAGGTTGATACTAAAGCAATACACCGCTGGTAACTTACCTTGCGGATCGGAGGTTGGTACTGAAGCAACACGCCGCTGGAAACATGTCTTGCAGATCGGAGGTTGGTACTAAAGCAATACACCGCTGGCAACATGTCTTGCTGATCGGAGGTTGGTACTAAAGCAATACACCGCTGGCAACTTACCTTGCGGATCGGAGGTTGGTACTGAAGCAATACGCCGCTGGAAACATGTCTTGCAGATCGGAGGTTGGTACTAAAGCAATACACCGCTGGCAACTTACCTTGCGGATCGGAGGTTGGTACTGGAGCAATAGGCCGCTGGCAACATGTCTTGCAGATCGGAGGTTGGTACTAAAGCAATACGCCGCTGGCAACTTGCCTTGCAGGTCGGAGATTGGTACTGAAGCAATACACCGCTGGCAACATGTCTTGCAGATCGGACGTTGGTACTAAAGCAATACATCGCTGGCAACTTACCTTGCGGATGAGAGGTTGGTGCTGAAGCAATACGCCGCTGGCAACATGTCTTGCAGATCGGAGGTTGGTACTAAAGCAATACGCCGCTGGCAACTTACCTTGCGGATCGGAGGTTGGTACTGAAGCAATACGCCGCTGGCAACATGTCTTGCAGATCGGAGGTTGGTACTAAAGCTATAGGCCGCTGGAAACTTGACTTGCAGATCGGAGTTTGGTACTGAAGCAATACGCCGCTGGAAACATGTCTTGCAGATCGGAGGTTGGTACTGAAGCAATACGCCGCTGGAAACATGTCTTGCAGATCGGAGGTTGGTACTGAAGCAATACGCCGCTGGAAACATGTCTTGCAGATCGGAGGTTGGTACTGAAGCAATACGCCGCTGGAAACATGTCTTGCAGATCGGAGGTTGATACTAAAGCAATACACCGCTGGCAACTTACCTTGCGGATCGGAGGTTGGTACTGAAGCAATACGCCGCTGGAAACATGTCTTGCAGATCGGAGGTTGATACTAAAGCAATACACCGCTGGCAACTTACCTTGCGGATCGGAGGTTGGTACTGAAGCAATACGCCGCTGGAAACATGTCTTGCAGATCGGAGGTTGGTACTAAAGCAATACACCGCTGGCAACTTACCTTGCGGATCGGAGGTTGGTACTGGAGCAATACGCCGCTGGCAACATGTCTTGCAGATCGGAGGTTGGTACTAAAGCAATACGCCGCTGGCAACTTGCCTTGCAGGTCGGAGATTGGTACTGAAGCAATACACCGCTGGCAACATGTCTTGCAGATCGGACGTTGGTACTAAAGCAATACATCGCTGGCAACTTACCTTGCGGATGAGAGGTTGGTGCTGAAGCAATACGCCGCTGGCAACATGTCTTGCAGATCGGAGGTTGGTACTAAAGCAATACGCCGCTGGCAACTTACCTTGCGGATCGGAGGTTGGTACTGAAGCAATACGCCGCTGGCAACATGTCTTGCAGATCGGAGGTTGGTACTAAAGCTATAGGCCGCTGGAAACTTGACTTGCAGATCGGAGTTTGGTACTGAAGCAATACGCCGCTGGAAACATGTCTTGCAGATCGGAGGTTGGTACTGAAGCAATACGCCGCTGGAAACATGTCTTGCAGATCGGAGGTTGGTACTGAAGCAATACGCCGCTGGAAACATGTCTTGCAGATCGGAGGTTGGTACTGAAGCAATACGCCGCTGGAAACATGTCTTGCAGATCGGAGGTTGATACTAAAGCAATACACCGCTGGCAACTTACCTTGCGGATCGGAGGTTGGTACTGAAGCAATACGCCGCTGGAAACATGTCTTGCAGATCGGAGGTTGATACTAAAGCAATACACCGCTGGCAACTTACCTTGCGGATCGGAGGTTGGTACTGAAGCAATACGCCGCTGGAAACATGTCTTGCAGATCGGAGGTTGGTACTAAAGCAATACACCGCTGGCAACTTACCTTGCGGATCGGAGGTTGGTACTGGAGCAATACGCCGCTGGCAACATGTCTTGCAGATCGGAGGTTGGTACTAAAGCTATAGGCCGCTGGAAACTTGACTTGCAGATCGGAGGTTGGTACTGAAGCAATACGCCGCTGGAAACATGTCTTGCAGATCGGAGGTTGGTACTGAAGCAATACGCCGCTGGAAACTTGACTTGCAGATCGGAGGTTGGTACTGAAGCAATACGCCGCTGGAAACATGTCTTGCAGATCAGAGGTTGGTACTAAAGGAGTACACCGCTGGCAACTTACCTTGCGCATCGGAGGTTGGTACTGAAGCAATACGCCGCTGGAAACATGTCTTGCAGATCAGAGGTTGGTACTAAAGGAGTACACCGCTGGCAACTTACCTTGCGCATCGGAGGTTGGTACTGAAGCAACACGCCGCTGGCAACTTGCCTTGCAGATCGGAGGTTGGTACTAAAGCTATAGGCCGCTGGAAACTTGACTTGCAGATCGGAGATTGGTACTGAAGCAATACACCGCTGGCAACATGTCTTGCAGATCGGAGGTTCTTACTAAAGCAATACGCCGCTGGCAACTTACCTTGCGGATCGGAGGTTGGTACTGAAGCAATACGCCGCTGGCAACATGTCTTGCTGATCGGAGGTTGGTACTGAAGCAATACGCCGCTGGAAACATGTCTTGCAGATCGGAGGTTGATACTAAAGCAATACACCGCTGGCAACTTACCTTGCGGATCGGAGGTTGGTACTGAAGCAATACGCCGCTGGAAACATGTCTTGCAGATCGGAGGTTGGTACTAAAGCAATACACCGCTGGCAACTTACCTTGCGGATCGGAGGTTGGTACTGGAGCAATACGCCGCTGGCAGCATGTCTTGCAGATCGGAGGTTCGTACTAAAGCTATAGGCCGCTGGAAACTTGACTTGCAGATCGGAGGTTGGTACTGAAGCAATACGCCGCTGGAAACATGTCTTGCAGATCGGAGGTTGGTACTGAAGCAATACGCCGCTGGAAACTTGACTTGCAGATCGGAGGTTGGTACTGAAGCAATACGCCGCTGGAAACATGTCTTGCAGATCAGAGGTTGGTACTAAAGGAGTACACCGCTGGCAACTTACCTTGCGCATCGGAGGTTGGTACTGAAGCAATACGCCGCTGGAAACATGTCTTGCAGATCAGAGGTTGGTACTAAAGGAGTACACCGCTGGCAACTTACCTTGCGCATCGGAGGTTGGTACTGAAGCAACACGCCGCTGGCAACTTGCCTTGCAGATCGGAGGTTGGTACTAAAGCTATAGGCCGCTGGAAACTTGACTTGCAGATCGCAGATTGGTACTGAAGCACTACACCGCTGGCAACATGTCTTGCAGATCGGAGGTTGGTACTAAAGCAATACATCGCTGGTAACTTACCTTGCGGATCAGAGGTTGGTACTGAAGCAATACGCCGCTGGCAACATGTCTTGCAGATCGGAGGTTGGTACTAAAGCTATAGGCCGCTGGAAACTTGGCTTGCAGATCGGAGGTTGGTACTGAAGCAATACGCCGCTGGCAACATGTCTTGCAGATCGGAGGTTGGTACTAAAGCAATACGCCGCTGGCAACTTGCCTTGCAGATCGGAGATTGGTACTGAAGCAATACACCGCTGGCAACATGTCTTGCAGATCGGAGGTTGGTACTAAAGCAATACATCGCTGGCAACTTACCTTGCGGATCAGAGGTTGGTGCTGAATCAATACGCCGCTGGCAACATGTCTTGCAGATCGGAGGTTGGTACTAAAGCAATACGCCGCTGGAAACTTGACTTGCAGATCGGAGGTTGCTACTAAAGCTATACGCCGCTGGAAACTTACCTTGCGGATCGGGGTTTGGTAATGAAGCAATACACCGCTGGCAACATGTCTTGCAGATCGGAGGTTGGTACTAAAGCAATACACCGGTGGCAACTTACATTGCAGATCGGAGGTTGATACTAAAGCAATACACCGCTGGCAACTTACCTTGCGGATCGGCGGTTGGTACTGAAGCAATACGCGGCTGGAAACATGTCTTGCAGATCGGAGGTTGGTACTAAAGCAATACACCGCTGGCAACTTACCTTGCGGATCGGAGGTTGGTACTGAAGCAATACGCCGCTGGCAACATGTCTTGCAGATCGGAGGTTGGTACTAAAGCTATAGGCCGCTGGAAACTTGACTTGCAGATCGGAGGTTGGTACTGAAGCAATACGCCGCTGGAAACATGTCTTGCAGATCGGAGGTTGGTACTGAAGCAATACGCCGCTGGAAACTTGACTTGCAGATCGGAGGTTGGTACTGAAGCAATACGCCGCTGGAAACATGTATTGCAGATCGAAGGTTGGTACTAAAGCAATACACCGCTGGCAACTTACCTTGCGCATCGGAGGTTGGTACTGAAGCAATACGCCGCTGGAAACATGTCTTGCAGATCGGAGGTTGATACTAAAGCAATACACCGCTGGCAACTTACCTTGCGGATCGGAGGTTGGTACTGAAGCAATACGCCACTGGAAACTTGACTTGCGGATCGGAGGTTGGTACTGAAGCAATACGCCGCTGGCAACATGTCTTGCGGATCGGAGGTTGGTACTGAAGCAACACGCCGCTGGCAACTTGCCTTGCAGATCGGAGGTTGGTACTAAAGCTATAGGCCGCTGGAAACTTGACTTGCAGATCGGAGATTGGTACTGAAGCAATACGCCGCTGGCAACATGTCTTGCAGATCGGAGGTTGGTACTAAAGCTATAGGCCGCTGGAAACTTGGCTTGCAGATCGGAGGTTGGTACTGAAGCAATACGCCGCTGGCAACATGTCTTGCAGATCGGAGGTTGGTACTAACGCTATAGGCCGCTGGAAACTTGACTTGCAGATCGGAGGTTGGTACTGAAGCAATACGCCGCTGGAAACATGTCTTGCAGATCGGAGGTTGGTACTGAAGCAACACGCCGCTGGCAACTTGCCTTGCAGATCGGAGGTTGGTACTAAAGCTATAGGCCGCTGGAAACTTGACTTGCAGATCGGAGATTGGTACTGAAGCACTACACCGCTGGCAACATGTCTTGCAGATCGGAGGTTGGTACTAAAGCAATACATCGCTGGTAACTTACCTTGCGGATCAGAGGTTGGTACTGAAGCAATACGCCGCTGGCAACATGTCTTGCAGATCGGAGGTTGGTGCTGAAGCAATACGCCGCTGGCAACATGTCTTGCAGATCGGAGGTTGGTACTAAAGCTATACGCCGCTGGAACCTTACCTTGCGGATCGGGGTTTGGTAATGAAGCAATACACCGCTGGCAACATGTCTTGCAGATCGGAGGTTGGTACTAAAGCAATACATCGCTGGCAACTTACCTTGCGGATCAGAGGTTGGTGCTGAAGCAATACGCCGCTGGCAACATGTCTTGCAGATCGGAGGTTGGTACTAAAGCAATACGCCGCTGGAAACTTGACTTGCAGATCGGGGGTTGGTACTAAAGCAATACACCGCTGGCAACTTATCTTGCGGATCGGAGGTTGGTACTGAAGCAATACGCCGCTGGCAACATGTCTTGCAGATCGGAGGTTGGTACTAAAGCTATAGGCAGCTGGAAACTTGGCTTGCAGATCGGACGTTGGTACTGAAGCAATACGCCGCTGGCAACATGTCTTGCAGATCGGTGGTTGGTACTGAAGCAATACGCCGCTGGAAACATGTCTTGCAGATCGGAGGTTGGTACTAAAGCAATAGACCGCTGGCAATTTACCTTGCGTATCGGAGGTTGGTACTGAAGCAATACGCCGCTGGCAACATGTCTTGCAGATCGGAGGTTGATACTAAAGCAATACACCGCTGGTAACTTACCTTGCGGATCGGAGGTTGGTACTGAAGCTATAGGCCGCTATAAACTTGACTTGCAGATCGGAGTTTGGTACTGAAGCAATACGCCGCTGGAAACATGTCTTGCAGATCGGAGGTTGGTACTGAAGCAATACGCCGCTGGCAACATGTCTTGCTGATCGGAGGTTGGTACTGAAGCAATACGCCGTTGGAAACATGTCTTGCAGATCGGAGGTTGATACTAAAGCAATACACCGCTGGCAACTTACCTTGCGGATCGGAGGTTGGTACTGAAGCAATACGCCGCTGGAAACATGTCTTGCAGATCGGAGGTTGGTACTAAAGCAATACACCGCTGGCAACTTACCTTGCGGATCGGAGGTTGGTACTGGAGCAATACGCCGCTGGCAACATGTCTTGCAGATCGGAGGTTGGTACTAAAGCTATAGGCCGCTGGAAACTTGACTTGCAGATCGGAGGTTGGTACTGAAGCAATACGCCGCTGGAAACATGTCTTGCAGATCGGAGGTTGGTACTGAAGCAATACGCCGCTGGAAACTTGACTTGCAGATCGGAGGTTGGTACTGAAGCAATACGCTGCTGGAAACATGTCTTGCAGATCAGAGGTTGGTACTAAAGGAGTACACCGCTGGCAACTTACCGTGCGCATCGGAGGTTGGTACTGAAGCAATACGCCGCTGGAAACATGTCTTGCAGATCAGAGGTTGGTACTAAAGGAGTACACCGCTGGCAACTTACCTTGCGCATCGGAGGTTGGTACTGAAGCAACACGCCGCTGGCAACTTGCCTTGCAGATCGGAGGTTGGTACTGAAGCACTACACCGCTGGCAACATGTCTTGCAGATCGGAGGTTGGTACTAAAGCAATACATCGCTGGCAACTTACCTTGCGGATCGGAGGTTGGTACTGAAGCAATACGCCGCTGGCAACATGTCTTGCAGATCGGAGGTTGGTACTAAAGCAATACATCGCTGGCAACTTACCTTGCGGATCGGGGTTTGGTAATGAAGCAATACACCGCTGGCAACATGTCTTGCAGATCGGAGGTTGGTACTAAAGCAATACACCGGTGGCAACTTACATTGCAGATCGGAGGTTGGTACTAAAGCAATACACCGCTGGCAACTTACCTTGCGGATCGGAGGTTGGTACTGAAGCAATACGCCGCTGGCAACATGTCTTGCAGATCGGAGGTTGGTACTAAAGCTATAGGCCGCTGGAAACTTGGCTTGCAGATCGGACGTTGGTACTGAAGCAATACGCCGCTGGCAACATGTCTTGCAGATCGGAGGTTGGTACTGAAGCAATACGCCGCTGGAAACATGTCTTGCAGATCGGCGGTTGGTACTAAAGCAATAGACCGCTGGCAATTTACCTTGCGGATCGGAGGTTGGTACTGAAGCAATACGCCGCTGGCAACATGTCTTGCAGATCGGAGGTTGGTACGAAAGCAAAACACTGCTGGCAACTTACCTTGCGGATCGCAGGTTGGTACTGAAGCAATACGCCGCTGGCAACATGTCTTGCAGATCGGAGGTTGGTACTGAAGCAATACGCCGCTGGAAACATGTCTTGCAGATCCTAGGTTGATACTAAAGCAATACACCGCTGGCAACTTACCTTGCGGATCGGAGGTTGGTACTGAAGCAATACGCGGCTGGAAACATGTCTTGCAGATCGGAGGTTGGTACTAAAGCAATACACCGCTGGCAACTTACCTTGCGGATCGGAGGTTGGTACTGAAGCAATACGCCGCTGGCAACATGTCTTGCAGATCGGAGGTTGGTACTAAAGCTATAGGCCGCTGGAAACTTGACTTGCAGATCGGAGGTTGGTACTGAAGCAATACGCCGCTGGAAACATGTCTTGCAGATCGGAGGTTGGTACTGAAGCAATACGCCGCTGGAAACTTGACTTGAAGATCGGAGGTTGGTACTGAAGCAATACGCCGCTGGCAACTTACCTTGCGGATCGGAGGTTGGTACTGAAGCAATACGCCACTGGAAACTTGACTTGCGGATCGGAGGTTGGTACTGAAGCAATACGCCGCTGGCAGCATGTCTTGCGGATCGGAGGTTGGTACTGAAGCAACACGCCGCTGGCAACTTGCCTTGCAGATCGGAGGTTGGTACTAAAGCTATAGGCCGCTGGAAACTTGACTTGCAGATCGGAGATTGGTACTGAAGCAATACACCGCTGGCAACATGTCTTGCAGATCGGAGGTTGGTACTAAAGCAATACATCGCTGGTAACTTACCTTGCGGATCAGAGGTTGGTACTGAAGCAATACGCCGCTGGCAACATGTCTTGCAGATCGGAGGTTGGTATTAAAGCTATAGGCCGCTGGAAACTTGCCTTGCAGATCGGAGATTGGTACTGAAGCAATACACCGCTGGCAACATGTCTTGCAGATCGGAGGTTGGAACTGAAGCAATACACCGCTGGCAACATGTCTTGCAGATCGGAGGATGGTACTGAAGCAACACGCCGCTGGCAACTTGCCTTGCAGATCGGAGGTTGTTACTAAAGCAATACATCGCTGGCAACTTACCTTGCGGATCAGAGGTTGGTACTGAAGCAATACGCCGCTGGCAACATGTCTTGCAGATCGGAGGTTGGTGCTGAAGCAACACGCCGCTGGCAACTTGCCTTGCAGATCGGAGGTTGGTACTGAAGCAATACACCGCTGGCAACTTACCTTGCGGATCGGAGGTTGGTACTGAAGCAATACGCCGCTGGCAACTTGCCTTGCAGATCGGAGGTTGGTACTAAAGCTATAGGCCGCTGGAAACTTGACTTGCAGATCGGAGGTTGGTAATGAAGCAATACGCCGCTGGAAACATGTCTTGCAGATCGGAGGTTGGTACTGAAGCAATACGCCGCTGGAAACTTGACTTGCAGATCGGAGGTTGGTACTGAAGCAATACGCCGCTAGAAACATGTATTGCAGATCGGAGGATGGTACTAAAGCAATACACCGCTGGCAACTTACCTTGCGCATCGGAGGTTGGTACTGAAGCAATACACCGCTGGCAACATGTCTTGCAGATCGGAGGATGGTACTGAAGCAACACGCCGCTGGCAACTTGCCTTGCAGATCGGAGGTTGTTACTAAAGCAATACATCGCTGGCAACTTACCTTGCGGATCAGAGGTTGGTACTGAAGCAATACGCCGCTGGCAACATGTCTTGCAGATCGGAGGTTGGTACTAAAGCTATACGCCGCTGGAAACTTACCTTGCGGATCGGGGTTTGGTAATGAAGCAATACGCTTCTGGCAACATGTCTTGCAAATCGGAGGTTGATACTAAAGCAATACACCGCTGGCAACTTACCTTGCGGATCGGAGGTTGGTACTGAAGCAATACGCCGCTGGAAACATGTCTTGCATATCGGAGGTTGGTACTAAAGCAATACACCGCTGGCAACTTACCTTGCGGATCGGAGGTTGGTACTGAAGCAATAGGCCGCTGGCAACATGTCTTGCAGATCGGAGGATGGTGCTGAAGCAACACGCCGCTGGCAACTTACCTTGCGGATCGGAGGTTGGTACTGAAGCAATACACCGCTGGCAACTTACCTTGCGGATCGGAGGTTGGTACTGAAGCAATACGCGGCTGGAAACATGTCTTGCAGATCGGAGGTTGGTACTAAAGCAATACACCGCTGGCAACTTACCTTGCGGATCGGAGGTTGGTACTGAAGCAATACGCCGCTGGCAACATGTCTTGCAGATCGGAGGTTGGTACTAAAGCTATAGGCCGCTGGAAACTTGACTTGCAGATCGGAGGTTGGTACTGAAGCAATACGCCGCTGGAAACATGTCTTGCAGATCGGAGGTTGGTACTGAAGCAATACGCCGCTGGAAACTTGACTTGCAGATCGGAGGTTGGTACTGAAGCAATACGCCGCTGGCAACTTACCTTGCGGATCGGAGGTTGGTACTGAAGCAATACGCCACTGGCAACTTACCTTGCGGATCGGAGGTTGGTACTGAAGCAATACACCGCTGGCAACTTACCTTGCGGATGGGAGGTTGGTACTGAAGCAATACGCCGCTGGCAACTTGCCTTGCAGATCGGAGGTTGGTACTAAAGCTATAGGCCGCTGGAAACTTGACTTGCAGATCGGAGGTTGGTAATGAAGCAATACGCCGCTGGAAACATGTCTTGCAGATCGGAGGTTGGTACTGAAGCAATACGCCGCTGGAAACTTGACTTGCAGATCGGAGGTTGGTACTGAAGCAATACGCCGCTAGAAACATGTATTGCAGATCGGAGGATGGTACTAAAGCAATACACCGCTGGCAACTTACCTTGCGCATCGGAGGTTGGTACTGAAGCAATACACCGCTGGCAACATGTCTTGCAGATCGGAGGATGGTACTGAAGCAACACGCCGCTGGCAACTTGCCTTGCAGATCGGAGGTTGTTACTAAAGCAATACATCGCTGGCAACTTACCTTGCGGATCAGAGGTTGGTACTGAAGCAATACGCCGCTGGCAACATGTCTTGCAGATCGGAGGTTGGTACTAAAGCTATACGCCGCTGGAAACTTACCTTGCGGATCGGGGTTTGGTAATGAAGCAATACGCTTCTGGCAACATGTCTTGCAAATCGGAGGTTGATACTAAAGCAATACACCGCTGGCAACTTACCTTGCGGATCGGAGGTTGGTACTGAAGCAATAAGCCGCTGGCAACATGTCTTGCAGATCGGAGGTTGATACTAAAGCAATACACCGCTGGCAACTTACCTTGCGGATCGGAGGTTGGTACTGAAGCAATACGCCACTGGAAACTTGACTTGCGGATCGGAGGTTGGTACTGAAGCAACACGCCGCTGGCAACTTGCCTTGCAGATCGGAGGTTGTTACTAAAGCAATACATCGCTGGCAACTTACCTTGCGGATCGGAGGTTGGTACTGAAGCAATACGCCGCTGGAAACATGTCTTGCAGATCGGAGGTTGGTACTAAAGCAATACACCGCTGGCAACTTACCTTGCGGATCGGAGGTTGGTACTGAAGCAATACGCCGCTGGCAACATGTCTTGCAGATCGGAGGATGGTGCTGAAGCAACACGCCGCTGGCAACTTACCTTGCGGATCGGAGGTTGGTACTGAAGCAATACGCCGCTGGAAACATGTCTTGCATATCGGAGGTTGGTACTAAAGCAATACACCGCTGGCAACTTACCTTGCGGATCGGAGGTTGGTACTGAAGCAATAGGCCGCTGGCAACATGTCTTGCAGATCGGAGGATGGTGCTGAAGCAACACGCCGCTGGCAACTTACCTTGCGGATCGGAGGTTGGTACTGAAGCAATAAGCCGCTGGCAACATGTCTTGCAGATCGGAGGATGGTGCTGAAGCAACACGCCGCTGGCAACTTGCCTTGCAGATCGGAGGTTGGTACTGAAGCAATACGCCGCTGGAAACATGTATTGCAGATCGGAGGATGGTACTAAAGCAATACACCGCTGGCAACTTACCTTGCGGATCGGAGGTTGGTACTGAAGCAATACGCCGCTGGCAACATGTCTTGCAGATCGGAGGATGGTGCTGAAGCAACACGCCGCTGGCAACTTACCTTGCGGATCGGAGGTTGGTACTGAAGCAATAAGCCGCTGGCAACATGTCTTGCAGATCGGAGGATGGTGCTGAAGCAACACGCCGCTGGCAACTTACCTTGCGGATCGGAGGTTGGTACTGAAGCAATACGCCGCTGGAAACATGTCTTGCAGATCGGAGGTTGGTACTGAAGCAATACGCCGCTGGAAACTTGACTTGCAGATCGGAGGTTGGTACTGAAGCAATACGCCACTGGAAACTTGACTTGCGGATCGGAGGTTGGTACTGAAGCAACACGCCGCTGGCAACTTGCCTTGCAGATCGGAGGTTGGTACTAAAGCAATACATCGCTGGCAACTTACCTTGCGGATCGGAGGTTGGTACTGAAGCAATACGCCGCTGGAAACATGTCTTGCAGATCGGAGGTTGGTACTAAAGCAATACACCGCTGGCAACTTACCTTGCGGATCGGAGGTTGGTACTGAAGCAATACGCCGCTGGCAACATGTCTTGCAGATCGGAGGATGGTGCTGAAGCAACACGCCGCTGGCAACTTACCTTGCGGATCGGAGGTTGGTACTGAAGCAATACGCCGCTGGAAACATGTCTTGCATATCGGAGGTTGGTACTAAAGCAATACACCGCTGGCAACTTACCTTGCGGATCGGAGGTTGGTACTGAAGCAATAGGCCGCTGGCAACATGTCTTGCAGATCGGAGGATGGTGCTGAAGCAACACGCCGCTGGCAACTTACCTTGCGGATCGGAGGTTGGTACTGAAGCAATAAGCCGCTGGCAACATGTCTTGCAGATCGGAGGATGGTGCTGAAGCAACACGCCGCTGGCAACTTGCCTTGCAGATCGGAGGTTGGTACTGAAGCAATACGCCGCTGGAAACATGTATTGCAGATCGGAGGATGGTACTAAAGCAATACACCGCTGGCAACTTACCTTGCGGATCGGAGGTTGGTACTGAAGCAATACGCCGCTGGCAACATGTCTTGCAGATCGGAGGATGGTGCTGAAGCAACACGCCGCTGGCAACTTACCTTGCGGATCGGAGGTTGGTACTGAAGCAATAAGCCGCTGGCAACATGTCTTGCAGATCGGAGGATGGTGCTGAAGCAACACGCCGCTGGCAACTTACCTTGCGGATCGGAGGTTGGTACTGAAGCAATACGCCGCTGGAAACATGTCTTGCAGATCGGAGGTTGGTACTGAAGCAATACGCCGCTGGAAACTTGACTTGCAGATCGGAGGTTGGTACTGAAGCAATACGCCACTGGAAACTTGACTTGCGGATCGGAGGTTGGTACTGAAGCAACACGCCGCTGGCAACTTGCCTTGCAGATCGGAGGTTGTTACTAAAGCAATACATCGCTGGCAACTTACCTTGCGGATCGGAGGTTGGTACTGAAGCAATACGCCGCTGGAAACATGTCTTGCAGATCGGAGGTTGGTACTAAAGCAATACACCGCTGGCAACTTACCTTGCGGATCGGAGGTTGGTACTGAAGCAATACGCCGCTGGCAACATGTCTTGCAGATCGGAGGATGGTGCTGAAGCAACACGCCGCTGGCAACTTACCTTGCGGATCGGAGGTTGGTACTGAAGCAATACGCCGCTGGAAACATGTCTTGCAGATCGGAGGTTGGTACTGAAGCAATACGCCGCTGGAAACTTGACTTGCAGATCGGAGGTTGGTACTGAAGCAATACGCCGCTGGCAACTTACCTTGCGGATCGGAGGTTGGTACTGAAGCAATACGCCACTGGAAACTTGACTTGCAGATCGGAGGATGGTACTGAAGCAACACGCCGCTGGCAACTTACCTTGCGGATCGGAGGTTGGTACTGAAGCAATAAGCCGCTGGCAACATGTCTTGCAGATCGGAGGATGGTGCTGAAGCAACACGCCGCTGGCAACTTACCTTGCGGATCGGAGGTTGGTACTGAAGCAATACGCCACTGGAAACTTGACTTGCAGATCGGAGGATGGTACTGAAGCAACACGCCGCTGGCAACTTACCTTGCGGATCGGAGGTTGGTACTGAAGCAATAAGCCGCTGGCAACATGTCTTGCAGATCGGAGGATGGTGCTGAAGCAACACGCCGCTGGCAACTTACCTTGCGGATCGGAGGTTGGTACTGAAGCAATACGCCGCTGGAAACATGTCTTGCAGATCGGAGGTTGGTACTGAAGCAATACGCCGCTGGAAACTTGACTTGCAGATCGGAGGTTGGTACTGAAGCAATACGCCACTGGAAACTTGACTTGCGGATCGGAGGTTGGTACTGAAGCAACACGCCGCTGGCAACTTGCCTTGCAGATCGGAGGTTGTTACTAAAGCAATACATCGCTGGCAACTTACCTTGCGGATCGGAGGTTGGTACTGAAGCAATACGCCGCTGGAAACATGTCTTGCAGATCGGAGGTTGGTACTAAAGCAATACACCGCTGGCAACTTACCTTGCGGATCGGAGGTTGGTACTGAAGCAATACGCCGCTGGCAACATGTCTTGCAGATCGGAGGATGGTGCTGAAGCAACACGCCGCTGGCAACTTACCTTGCGGATCGGAGGTTGGTACTGAAGCAATAAGCCGCTGGCAACATGTCTTGCAGATCGGAGGATGGTGCTGAAGCAACACGCCGCTGGCAACTTGCCTTGCAGATCGGAGGTTGGTACTGAAGCAATACGCCGCTGGAAACATGTCTTGCAGATCGGAGGTTGATAATAAAGCAATACACCGCTGGCAACTTACCTTGCGGATCGGAGGTTGGTACTGAAGCAATACGCCACTGGAAACTTGTCTTGCAGATCGGAGGTTGGTAATGAAGCAATACGCCGCTGGAAACATGTCTTGCAGATCGGAGGTTGGTACTGAAGCAGTACGCCGCTGGAAACTTGACTTGCAGATCGGAGGTTGGTACTGAAGCAATACGCCACTGGAAACTTGACTTGCGGATCGGAGGTTGGTACTGAAGCAACACGCCGCTGGCAACTTGCCTTGCAGATCGGAGGTTGTTACTAAAGCAATACATCGCTGGCAACTTACCTTGCGGATCGGAGGTTGGTACTGAAGCAATACGCCGCTGGAAACATGTCTTGCAGATCGGAGGTTGGTACTAAAGCAATACACCGCTGGCAACTTACCTTGCGGATCGGAGGTTGGTACTGAAGCAATACGCCGCTGGCAACATGTCTTGCAGATCGGAGGATGGTGCTGAAGCAACACGCCGCTGGCAACTTACCTTGCGGATCGGAGGTTGGTACTGAAGCAATAAGCCGCTGGCAACATGTCTTGCAGATCGGAGGATGGTGCTGAAGCAACACGCCGCTGGCAACTTGCCTTGCAGATCGGAGGTTGGTACTGAAGCAATACGCCGCTGGAAACATGTCTTGCAGATCGGAGGTTGATAATAAAGCAATACATCGCTGGCAACTTACCTTGCGGATCGGAGGTTGGTACTGAAGCAATACGCCGCTGGAAACATGTCTTGCAGATCGGAGGTTGGTACTAAAGCAATACACCGCTGGCAACTTACCTTGCGGATCGGAGGTTGGTACTGAAGCAATACGCCGCTGGCAACATGTCTTGCAGATCGGAGGTTGGTACTAAAGCTATAGGCCGCTGGAAACTTGACTTGCAGATCGGAGGTTGGTACTGAAGCAATACGCCGCTGGAAACATGTCTTGCAGATCGGAGGTTGGTACTGAAGCAATACGCCGCTGGAAACTTGACTTGCAGATCGGAGGTTGGTACTGAAGCAATACGCCGCTGGCAACTTACCTTGCGGATCGGAGGTTGGTACTGAAGCAATACGCCACTGGAAACTTGACTTGCGGATCGGAGGTTGGTACTGAAGCAATACGCCGCTGGCAGCATGTCTTGCGGATCGGAGGTTGGTACTGAAGCAACACGCCGCTGGCAACTTGCCTTGCAGATCGGAGGTTGGTACTAAAGCTATAGGCCGCTGGAAACTTGACTTGCAGATCGGAGATTGGTACTGAAGCAATACACCGCTGGCAACATGTCTTGCAGATCGGAGGTTGGTACTAAAGCAATACATCGCTGGTAACTTACCTTGCGGATCAGAGGTTGGTACTGAAGCAATACGCCGCTGGCAACATGTCTTGCAGATCGGAGGTTGGTATTAAAGCTATAGGCCGCTGGAAACTTGCCTTGCAGATCGGAGATTGGTACTGAAGCAATACACCGCTGGCAACATGTCTTGCAGATCGGAGGTTGGAACTGAAGCAATACACCGCTGGCAACATGTCTTGCAGATCGGAGGATGGTACTGAAGCAACACGCCGCTGGCAACTTGCCTTGCAGATCGGAGGTTGTTACTAAAGCAATACATCGCTGGCAACTTACATTGCGGATCAGAGGTTGGTACTGAAGCAATACGCCGCTGGCAACATGTCTTGCAGATCGGAGGATGGTGCTGAAGCAACACGCCGCTGGCAACTTGCCTTGCAGATCGGAGGTTGGTACTGAAGCAATACACCGCTGGCAACTTACCTTGCGGATGGGAGGTTGGTACTGAAGCAATACGCCGCTGGCAACTTGCCTTGCAGATCGGAGGTTGGTACTAAAGCTATAGGCCGCTGGAAACTTGACTTGCAGATCGGAGGTTGGTAATGAAGCAATACGCCGCTGGAAACATGTCTTGCAGATCGGAGGTTGGTACTGAAGCAATACGCCGCTGGAAACTTGACTTGCAGATCGGAGGTTGGTACTGAAGCAATACGCCACTGGAAACTTGACTTGCGGATCGGAGGTTGGTACTGAAGCAACACGCCGCTGGCAACTTGCCTTGCAGATCGGAGGTTGTTACTAAAGCAATACATCGCTGGCAACTTACCTTGCGGATCGGAGGTTGGTACTGAAGCAATACGCCGCTGGAAACATGTCTTGCAGATCGGAGGTTGGTACTAAAGCAATACACCGCTGGCAACTTACCTTGCGGATCGGAGGTTGGTACTGAAGCAATACGCCGCTGGCAACATGTCTTGCAGATCGGAGGATGGTGCTGAAGCAACACGCCGCTGGCAACTTACCTTGCGGATCGGAGGTTGGTACTGAAGCAATAAGCCGCTGGCAACATGTCTTGCAGATCGGAGGATGGTGCTGAAGCAACACGCCGCTGGCAACTTGCCTTGCAGATCGGAGGTTGGTACTGAAGCAATACGCCGCTGGAAACATGTCTTGCAGATCGGAGGTTGATAATAAAGCAATACACCGCTGGCAACTTACCTTGCGGATCGGAGGTTGGTACTGAAGCAATACGCCACTGGAAACTTGTCTTGCGGATCGGAGGTTGGTACTGAAGCAACACGCCGCTGGCAACTTGCCTTGCAGATCGGAGGTTGTTACTAAAGCAATACATCGCTGGCAACTTACCTTGCGGATCGGAGGTTGGTACTGAAGCAATACGCCGCTGGAAACATGTCTTGCAGATCGGAGGTTGGTACTAAAGCAATACACCGCTGGCAACTTACCTTGCGGATCGGAGGTTGGTACTGAAGCAATACGCCGCTGGCAACATGTCTTGCAGATCGGAGGTTGGTACTAAAGCTATAGGCCGCTGGAAACTTGACTTGCAGATCGGAGGTTGGTACTGAAGCAATACGCCGCTGGAAACATGTCTTGCAGATCGGAGGTTGGTACTGAAGCAATACGCCGCTGGAAACTTGACTTGCAGATCGGAGGTTGGTACTGAAGCAATACGCCGCTGGCAACTTACCTTGCGGATCGGAGGTTGGTACTGAAGCAATACGCCACTGGAAACTTGACTTGCGGATCGGAGGTTGGTACTGAAGCAATACGCCGCTGGCAGCATGTCTTGCGGATCGGAGGTTGGTACTGAAGCAACACGCCGCTGGCAACTTGCCTTGCAGATCGGAGGTTGGTACTAAAGCTATAGGCCGCTGGAAACTTGACTTGCAGATCGGAGATTGGTACTGAAGCAATACACCGCTGGCAACATGTCTTGCAGATCGGAGGTTGGTACTAAAGCAATACATCGCTGGTAACTTACCTTGCGGATCAGAGGTTGGTACTGAAGCAATACGCCGCTGGCAACATGTCTTGCAGATCGGAGGTTGGTATTAAAGCTATAGGCCGCTGGAAACTTGCCTTGCAGATCGGAGATTGGTACTGAAGCAATACACCGCTGGCAACATGTCTTGCAGATCGGAGGTTGGAACTGAAGCAATACACCGCTGGCAACATGTCTTGCAGATCGGAGGATGGTACTGAAGCAACACGCCGCTGGCAACTTGCCTTGCAGATCGGAGGTTGTTACTAAAGCAATACATCGCTGGCAACTTACATTGCGGATCAGAGGTTGGTACTGAAGCAATACGCCGCTGGCAACATGTCTTGCAGATCGGAGGATGGTGCTGAAGCAACACGCCGCTGGCAACTTGCCTTGCAGATCGGAGGTTGGTACTGAAGCAATACACCGCTGGCAACTTACCTTGCGGATGGGAGGTTGGTACTGAAGCAATACGCCGCTGGCAACTTGCCTTGCAGATCGGAGGTTGGTACTAAAGCTATAGGCCGCTGGAAACTTGACTTGCAGATCGGAGGTTGGTAATGAAGCAATACGCCGCTGGAAACATGTCTTGCAGATCGGAGGTTGGTACTGAAGCAATACGCCGCTGGAAACTTGACTTGCAGATCGGAGGTTGGTACTGAAGCAATACGCCGCTAGAAACATGTATTGCAGATCGGAGGATGGTACTGAAGCAACACGCCGCTGGCAACTTGCCTTGCAGATCGGAGGTTGCTACTAAAGCAATACATCGCTGGCAACTTACCTTGCGGATCAGAGGTTGGTACTGAAGCAATACGCCGCTGGCAACATGTCTTGCAGATCGGAGGTTGGTACTAAAGCTATACGCCGCTGGAAACTTACCTTGCGGATCGGGGTTTGGTAATGAAGCAATACGCTTCTGGCAACATGTCTTGCAAATCGGAGGTTGATACTAAAGCAATACACCGCTGGCAACTTACCTTGCGGATCGGAGGTTGGTACTGAAGCAATACGCCGCTGGAAACATGTCTTGCAGATCGGAGGTTGGTACTAAAGCAATACACCGCTGGCAACTTACCTTGCGGATCGGAGGTTGGTACTGAAGCAATACGCCGCTGGCAACATGTCTTGCAGATCGGTGGATGGTGCTGAAGCAACACGCCGCTGGCAACTTACCTTGCGGATCGGAGGTTGGTACTGAAGCAATAAGCCGCTGGCAACATGTCTTGCAGATCGGAGGATGGTGCTGAAGCAACACGCCGCTGGCAACTTGCCTTGCAGATCGGAGGTTGGTACTGAAGCAATACGCCGCTGGAAACATGTATTGCAGATCGGAGGATGGTACTAAAGCAATACACCGCTGGCAACTTACCTTGCGCATCGAAGGTTGGTACTGAAGCAATACGCCGCTGGAAACATGTCTTGCAGATCGGAGGTTGATACTAAAGCAATACACCGCTGGCAACTTACCTTGCGGATCGGAGGTTGGTACTGAAGCAATACGCCACTGGAAACTTGACTTGCGGATCGGAGGTTGGTACTGAAGCAACACGCCGCTGGCAACTTGCCTTGCAGATCGGAGGTTGTTACTAAAGCAATACATCGCTGGCAACTTACCTTGCGGATCGGAGGTTGGTACTGAAGCAATACGCCGCTGGAAACATGTCTTGCAGATCGGAGGTTGGTACTAAAGCAATACACCGCTGGCAACTTACCTTGCGGATCGGAGGTTGGTACTGAAGCAATACGCCGCTGGTAACATGTCTTGCAGATCGGAGGATGGTGCTGAAGCAACACGCCGCTGGCAACTTACCTTGCGGATCGGAGGTTGGTACTGAAGCAATAAGCCGCTGGCAACATGTCTTGCAGATCGGAGGATGGTGCTGAAGCAACACGCCGCTGGCAACTTGCCTTGCAGATCGGAGGTTGGTACTGAAGCAATACGCCGCTGGAAACATGTATTGCGGATCGGAGTATGGTACTAAAGCAATACACCGCTGGCAACTTACCTTGCGCATCGGAGGTTGGTACTGAAGCAATACGCCGCTGGAAACATGTCTTGCAGATCGGAGGTTGATACTAAAGCAATACACCGCTGGCAACTTACCTTGCGGATCGGAGGTTGGTACTGAAGCAATACGCCACTGGAAACTTGACTTGCGGATCGGAGGTTGGTACTGAAGCAATACGCCGCTGGCAACATGTCTTGCGGATCGGAGATTGGTACTGAAGCAACACGCCGCTGGCAACTTACCTTGCAGATCGGAGGTTGGTACTAAAGCTATAGGCCGCTGGAAACTTGACTTGCAGATCGGAGATTGGTACTGAAGCAATACACCGCTGGCAACATGTCTTGCAGATCGGAGGTTGGTACTAAAGCAATACATCGCTGGTAACTTACCTTGCGGATCAGAGGTTGGTACTGAAGCAATACGTCGCTGGCAACATGTCTTGCAGATCGGATGTTGGCATTAAAGCTATAGGCCGCTGGAAACTTGCCTTGCAGATCGGAGATTGGTACTGAAGCAATACACCGCTGGCAACATGTCTTGCAGATCGGAGGTTGGTACTGAAGCAATACACCGCTGGCAACATGTCTTGCAGATCGGAGGATGGTACTGAAGCAACACGCCGCTGGCAACTTGCCTTGCAGATCGGAGGTTGTTACTAAAGCAATACATCGCTGGAAACTTACCTTGCGGATCAGAGGTTGGTACTGAAGCAATACGCCGCTGGCAACATGTTTTGCAGATCGGAGGTTGGTACTAAAGCTATACGCCGCGGGAAACTTACCTTGCGGATCGGGATTTGGTAATGAAGCAATACGCTTCTGGCAACATGTCTTGCAAATCGGAGGTTGATACTAAAGCAATACACCGCTGGCAACTTACCTTGCGGATCGGAGGTTGGTACTGAAGCAATACGCCGCTGGAAACATGTCTTGCAGATCGGAGGTTGGTACTAAAGCAATACACCGCTGGCAACTTACCTTGCGGATCGGAGGTTGGTACTGAAGCAATACGCCGCTGGCAACATGTCTTGCAGATCGGAGGATGGTGCTGAAGCAACACGCCGCTGGCAACTTACCTTGCGGATCGGAGGTTGGTACTGAAGCAATACGCCGCTGGCAACATGTCTTGCAGATCGGAGGATGGTGCTGAAGCAACACGCCGCTGGCAACTTGCCTTGCAGATCGGTGGTTGGTACTGAAGCAATACACCGCTGGCAACTTACCTTGCGGATGGGAGGTTGGTGCTGAAGCAACACGCCGCTGGCAACTTGCCTTGCAGATCGGAGGTTGGTACTAAAGCAATACACCGCTGGCAACTTACCTTGCGGATGGGAGGTTGGTACTGAAGCAATACGCCGCTGGCAACTTGCCTTGCAGATCGGAGGTTGGTACTAAAGCTATAGGCCGCTGGAAACTTGACTTGCAGATCGGAGGTTGGTACTGAAGCAATACGCCACTGGAAACATGTCTTGCAGATCGGAGGTTGGTACTAAAGCAATACGCCGCTGGCAACTTACCTTGCGGATCGGGGTTTGGTAATGAAGCAATACGCTTCTGGCAACATGTCTTGCAGATCGGAGGTTGATACTAAAGCAATACACCGCTGGCAACTTACCTTGCGGATCGGAGGTTGGTACTAAAGCTATAGGCCGCTGGAAACTTGACTTGCAGATCGGAGGTTGGTACTGAAGCAATACGCCGCTGGCAACATGTCTTGCAGATCGGAGGTTGGTACTAAAGCTATACGCCGCTGGAAACTTACCTTGCGGATCGGGGTTTGGTAATGAAGCAATACGCTTCTGGCAACATGTCTTGCAAATCGGAGGTTGATACTAAAGCAATACACCGCTGGCAACTTACCTTGCGGATCGGAGGTTGGTACTGAAGCAATACGCCGCTGGAAACATGTCTTGCAGATCGGAGGTTGGTACTAAAGCAATACGCCGCTGGCAACTTACCTTGCGGATCGGAGGTTGGTACTGAAGCAATACGCCGCTGGCAACATGTCTTGCAGATCGGAGGATGGTGCTGAAGCAACACGCCGCTGGCAACTTACCTTGCGGATCGGAGGTTGGTACTGAAGCAATAAGCCGCTGGCAACATGTCTTGCAGATCGGAGGTTGGTACTAAAGCAATACATCGCTGGTAACTTACCTTGCGGATCGGAGGTTGGTACTGAAGCAATACGCCGCTGGCAACATGTCTTGCGGATCGGAGGTTGGTACTAAAGCTATACGCCGCTGGAACCTTACCTTGCGGATCGGGGTTTGGTAATGAAGCAATACACCGCTGGCAACATGTCTTGCAGATCGGAGGTTGGTACTAAAGCAATACATCGCTGGCAACTTACCTTGCGGATCAGAGGTTGGTGCTGAAGCAATACGCCGCTGGCAACATGTCTTGCAGATCGGAGGTTGGTACTAAAGCAATACGCCGCTGGAAACTTGACTTGCAGATCGGGGGTTGGTACTAAAGCAATACACCGCTGGCAACTTACCTTGCGGATCGGAGGTTGGTACTGAAGCAATACGCCGCTGGCAACATGTCTTGCAGATCGGAGGTTGGTACTAAAGCTATAGGCCGCTGGAAACTTGGCTTGCAGATCGGACGTTGGTACTGAAGCAATACGCCGCTGGCAACATGTCTTGCAGATCGGTGGTTGGTACTGAAGCAATACGCCGCTGGAAACATGTCTTGCAGATCGGAGGTTGGTACTAAAGCAATAGACCGCTGGCAATTTACCTTGCGTATCGGAGGTTGGTACTGAAGCAATACGCCGCTGGCAACATGTCTTGCAGATCGGAGGTTGATACTAAAGCAATACACCGCTGGTAACTTACCTTGCGGATCGGAGGTTGGTACTGAAGCTATAGGCCGCTATAAACTTGACTTGCAGATCGGAGTTTGGTACTGAAGCAATACGCCGCTGGAAACATGTCTTGCAGATCGGAGGTTGGTACTAAAGCAATACACCGCTGGCAACTTACCTTGCGGATCGGAGGTTGGTACTGGAGCAATACGCCGCTGGCAACATGTCTTGCAGATCGGAGGTTGGTACTAAAGCTATAGGCCGCTGGAAACTTGACTTGCAGATCGGAGGTTGGTACTGAAGCAATACGCCGCTGGAAACATGTCTTGCAGATCGGAGGTTGGTACTGAAGCAATACGCCGCTGGAAACTTGACTTGCAGATCGGAGGTTGGTACTGAAGCAATACGCTGCTGGAAACATGTCTTGCAGATCAGAGGTTGGTACTAAAGGAGTACACCGCTGGCAACTTACCTTGCGCATCGGAGGTTGGTACTGAAGCAATACGCCGCTGGAAACATGTCTTGCAGATCAGAGGTTGGTACTAAAGGAGTACACCGCTGGCAACTTACCTTGCGCATCGGAGGTTGGTACTGAAGCAACACGCCGCTGGCAACTTGCCTTGCAGATCGGAGGTTGGTACTGAAGCACTACACCGCTGGCAACATGTCTTGCAGATCGGAGGTTGGTACTAAAGCAATACATCGCTGGCAACTTACCTTGCGGATCGGAGGTTGGTACTGAAGCAATACGCCGCTGGCAACATGACTTGCAGATCGGAGGTTGGTACTAAAGCAATACATCGCTGGCAACTTACCTTGCGGATCGGGGTTTGGTAATGAAGCAATACACCGCTGGCAACATGTCTTGCAGATCGGAGGTTGGTACTAAAGCAATACACCGGTGGCAACTTACATTGCAGATCGGAGGTTGGTACTAAAGCAATACACCGCTGGCAACTTACCTTGCGGATCGGAGGTTGGTACTGAAGCAATACGCCGCTGGCAACATGTCTTGCAGATCGGAGGTTGGTACTAAAGCTATAGGCCGCTGGAAACTTGGCTTGCAGATCGGACGTTGGTACTGAAGCAATACGCCGCTGGCAACATGTCTTGCAGATCGGAGGTTGGTACTGAAGCAATACGCCGCTGGAAACATGTCTTGCAGATCGGCGGTTGGTACTAAAGCAATAGACCGCTGGCAATTTACCTTGCGGATCGGAGGTTGGTACTGAAGCAATACGCCGCTGGCAACATGTCTTGCAGATCGGAGGTTGGTACGAAAGCAAAACACTGCTGGCAACTTACCTTGCGGATCGCAGGTTGGTACTGAAGCAATACGCCGCTGGCAACATGTCTTGCAGATCGGAGGTTGGTACTGAAGCAATACGCCGCTGGAAACATGTCTTGCAGATCCTAGGTTGATACTAAAGCAATACACCGCTGGCAACTTACCTTGCGGATCGGAGGTTGGTACTGAAGCAATACGCGGCTGGAAACATGTCTTGCAGATCGGAGGTTGGTACTAAAGCAATACACCGCTGGCAACTTACCTTGCGGATCGGAGGTTGGTACTGAAGCAATACGCCGCTGGCAACATGTCTTGCAGATCGGAGGTTGGTACTAAAGCTATAGGCCGCTGGAAACTTGACTTGCAGATCGGAGGTTGGTACTGAAGCAATACGCCGCTGGAAACATGTCTTGCAGATCGGAGGTTGGTACTGAAGCAATACGCCGCTGGAAACTTGACTTGCAGATCGGAGGTTGGTACTGAAGCAATACGCCGCTGGCAACTTACCTTGCGGATCGGAGGTTGGTACTGAAGCAATACGCCACTGGAAACTTGACTTGCGGATCGGAGGTTGGTACTGAAGCAATACGCCGCTGGCAGCATGTCTTGCGGATCGGAGGTTGGTACTGAAGCAACACGCCGCTGGCAACTTGCCTTGCAGATCGGAGGTTGGTACTAAAGCTATAGGCCGCTGGAAACTTGACTTGCAGATCGGAGATTGGTACTGAAGCAATACACCGCTGGCAACATGTCTTGCAGATCGGAGGTTGGTACTAAAGCAATACATCGCTGGTAACTTACCTTGCGGATCAGAGGTTGGTACTGAAGCAATACGCCGCTGGCAACATGTCTTGCAGATCGGAGGTTGGTATTAAAGCTATAGGCCGCTGGAAACTTGCCTTGCAGATCGGAGATTGGTACTGAAGCAATACACCGCTGGCAACATGTCTTGCAGATCGGAGGTTGGAACTGAAGCAATACACCGCTGGCAACATGTCTTGCAGATCGGAGGATGGTACTGAAGCAACACGCCGCTGGCAACTTGCCTTGCAGATCGGAGGTTGTTACTAAAGCAATACATCGCTGGCAACTTACCTTGCGGATCAGAGGTTGGTACTGAAGCAATACGCCGCTGGCAACATGTCTTGCAGATCGGAGGATGGTGCTGAAGCAACACGCCGCTGGCAACTTGCCTTGCAGATCGGAGGTTGGTACTGAAGCAATACACCGCTGGCAACTTACCTTGCGGATGGGAGGTTGGTACTGAAGCAATACGCCGCTGGCAACTTGCCTTGCAGATCGGAGGTTGGTACTAAAGCTATAGGCCGCTGGAAACTTGACTTGCAGATCGGAGGTTGGTAATGAAGCAGTACGCCGCTGGAAACATGTCTTGCAGATCGGAGGTTGGTACTGAAGCAATACGCCGCTGGAAACTTGACTTGCAGATCGGAGGTTGGTACTGAAGCAATACGCCGCTAGAAACATGTATTGCAGATCGGAGGATGGTACTAAAGCAATACACCGCTGGCAACTTACCTTGCGCATCGGAGGTTGGTACTGAAGCAATACACCGCTGGCAACATGTCTTGCAGATCGGAGGATGGTACTGAAGCAACACGCCGCTGGCAACTTGCCTTGCGGATCGGGGTTGGTACTGAAGCAATACGCCGCTGGCAACATGTCTTGCAGATCGGAGGTTGGTACTAAAGCTATACGCCGCTGGAAACTTACCTTGCGGATCGGGGTTTGGTAATGAAGCAATACGCTTCTGGCAACATGTCTTGCAAATCGGAGGTTGATACTAAAGCAATACACCGCTGGCAACTTACCTTGCGGATCGGAGGTTGGTACTGAAGCAATACGCCGCTGGAAACATGTCTTGCATATCGGAGGTTGGTACTAAAGCAATACACCGCTGGCAACTTACCTTGCGGATCGGAGGTTGGTACTGAAGCAATACGCCGCTGGCAACATGTCTTGCAGATCGGAGGATGGTGCTGAAGCAACACGCCGCTGGCAACTTACCTTGCGGATCGGAGGTTGGTACTGAAGCAATAAGCCGCTGGCAACATGTCTTGCAGATCGGAGGATGGTGCTGAAGCAACACGCCGCTGGCAACTTGCCTTGCAGATCGGAGGTTGGTACTGAAGCAATACGCCGCTGGAAACATGTATTGCAGATCGGAGGATGGTACTAAAGCAATACACCGCTGGCAACTTACCTTGCGGATCGGAGGTTGGTACTGAAGCAATACGCCGCTGGCAACATGTCTTGCAGATCGGAGGATGGTGCTGAAGCAACACGCCGCTGGCAACTTACCTTGCGGATCGGAGGTTGGTACTGAAGCAATACGCCGCTGGCAACATGTCTTGCAGATCGGAGGTTGATACTAAAGCAATACACCGCTGGCAACTTACCTTGCGGATCGGAGGTTGGTACTGAAGCAATACGCCACTGGAAACTTGACTTGCGGATCGGAGGTTGGTACTGAAGCAACACGCCGCTGGCAACTTGCCTTGCAGATCGGAGGTTGTTACTAAAGCAATACATCGCTGGCAACTTACCTTGCGGATCGGAGGTTGGTACTGAAGCAATACGCCGCTGGAAACATGTCTTGCAGATCGGAGGTTGGTACTAAAGCAATACACCGCTGGCAACTTACCTTGCGGATCGGAGGTTGGTACTGAAGCAATACGCCGCTGGCAACATGTCTTGCAGATCGGAGGATGGTGCTGAAGCAACACGCCGCTGGCAACTTACCTTGCGGATCGGAGGTTGGTACTGAAGCAATACGCCGCTGGAAACATGTCTTGCATATCGGAGGTTGGTACTAAAGCAATACACCGCTGGCAACTTACCTTGCGGATCGGAGGTTGGTACTGAAGCAATAGGCCGCTGGCAACATGTCTTGCAGATCGGAGGATGGTGCTGAAGCAACACGCCGCTGGCAACTTACCTTGCGGATCGGAGGTTGGTACTGAAGCAATAAGCCGCTGGCAACATGTCTTGCAGATCGGAGGTTGGAACTGAAGCAATACACCGCTGGCAACATGTCTTGCAGATCGGAGGATGGTACTGAAGCAACACGCCGCTGGCAACTTGCCTTGCAGATCGGAGGTTGTTACTAAAGCAATACATCGCTGGCAACTTACCTTGCGGATCAGAGGTTGGTACTGAAGCAATACGCCGCTGGCAACATGTCTTGCAGATCGGAGGATGGTGCTGAAGCAACACGCCGCTGGCAACTTGCCTTGCAGATCGGAGGTTGGTACTGAAGCAATACACCGCTGGCAACTTACCTTGCGGATGGGAGGTTGGTACTGAAGCAATACGCCGCTGGCAACTTGCCTTGCAGATCGGAGGTTGGTACTAAAGCTATAGGCCGCTGGAAACTTGACTTGCAGATCGGAGGTTGGTAATGAAGCAATACGCCGCTGGAAACATGTCTTGCAGATCGGAGGTTGGTACTGAAGCAATACGCCGCTGGAAACTTGACTTGCAGATCGGAGGTTGGTACTGAAGCAATACGCCGCTAGAAACATGTATTGCAGATCGGAGGATGGTACTAAAGCAATACACCGCTGGCAACTTACCTTGCGCATCGGAGGTTGGTACTGAAGCAATACACCGCTGGCAACATGTCTTGCAGATCGGAGGATGGTACTGAAGCAACACGCCGCTGGCAACTTGCCTTGCATATCGGAGGTTGGTACTAAAGCAATACACCGCTGGCAACTTACCTTGCGGATCGGAGGTTGGTACTGAAGCAATAGGCCGCTGGCAACATGTCTTGCAGATCGGAGGATGGTGCTGAAGCAACACGCCGCTGGCAACTTACCTTGCGGATCGGAGGTTGGTACTGAAGCAATAAGCCGCTGGCAACATGTCTTGCAGATCGGAGGTTGGAACTGAAGCAATACACCGCTGGCAACATGTCTTGCAGATCGGAGGATGGTACTGAAGCAACACGCCGCTGGCAACTTGCCTTGCAGATCGGAGGTTGTTACTAAAGCAATACATCGCTGGCAACTTACCTTGCGGATCAGAGGTTGGTACTGAAGCAATACGCCGCTGGCAACATGTCTTGCAGATCGGAGGATGGTGCTGAAGCAACACGCCGCTGGCAACTTGCCTTGCAGATCGGAGGTTGGTACTGAAGCAATACACCGCTGGCAACTTACCTTGCGGATGGGAGGTTGGTACTGAAGCAATACGCCGCTGGCAACTTGCCTTGCAGATCGGAGGTTGGTACTAAAGCTATAGGCCGCTGGAAACTTGACTTGCAGATCGGAGGTTGGTAATGAAGCAATACGCCGCTGGAAACATGTCTTGCAGATCGGAGGTTGGTACTGAAGCAATACGCCGCTGGAAACTTGACTTGCAGATCGGAGGTTGGTACTGAAGCAATACGCCGCTAGAAACATGTATTGCAGATCGGAGGATGGTACTAAAGCAATACACCGCTGGCAACTTACCTTGCGCATCGGAGGTTGGTACTGAAGCAATACACCGCTGGCAACATGTCTTGCAGATCGGAGGATGGTACTGAAGCAACACGCCGCTGGCAACTTGCCTTGCAGATCGGAGGTTGTTACTAAAGCAATACACCGCTGGCAACTTACCTTGCGGATCAGAGGTTGGTACTGAAGCAATACGCCGCTGGCAACATGTCTTGCAGATCGGAGGTTGGTACTAAAGCTATACGCCGCTGGAAACTTACCTTGCGGATCGGGGTTTGGTAATGAAGCAATACGCTTCTGGCAACATGTCTTGCAAATCGGAGGTTGTTACTAAAGCAATACACCGCTGGCAACTTACCTTGCGGATCGGAGGTTGGTACTGAAGCAATACGCCGCTGGAAACATGTCTTGCATATCGGAGGTTGGTACTAAAGCAATACACCGCTGGCAACTTACCTTGCGGATCGGAGGTTGGTACTGAAGCAATAGGCCGCTGGCAACATGTCTTGCAGATCGGAGGATGGTGCTGAAGCAACACGCCGCTGGCAACTTACCTTGCGGATCGGAGGTTGGTACTGAAGCAATAAGCCGCTGGCAACATGTCTTGCAGATCGGAGGATGGTGCTGAAGCAACACGCCGCTGGCAACTTGCCTTGCAGATCGGAGGTTGGTACTGAAGCAATACGCCGCTGGAAACATGTATTGCAGATCGGAGGATGGTACTAAAGCAATACACCGCTGGCAACTTACCTTGCGGATCGGAGGTTGGTACTGAAGCAATACGCCGCTGGCAACATGTCTTGCAGATCGGAGGATGGTGCTGAAGCAACACGCCGCTGGCAACTTACCTTGCGGATCGGAGGTTGGTACTGAAGCAATAAGCCGCTGGCAACATGTCTTGCAGATCGGAGGTTGATACTAAAGCAATACACCGCTGGCAACTTACCTTGCGGATCGGAGGTTGGTACTGAAGCAATACGCCACTGGAAACTTGACTTGCGGATCGGAGGTTGGTACTGAAGCAACACGCCGCTGGCAACTTGCCTTGCAGATCGGAGGTTGTTACTAAAGCAATACATCGCTGGCAACTTACCTTGCGGATCGGAGGTTGGTACTGAAGCAATACGCCGCTGGAAACATGTCTTGCAGATCGGAGGTTGGTACTAAAGCAATACACCGCTGGCAACTTACCTTGCGGATCGGAGGTTGGTACTGAAGCAATACGCCGCTGGCAACATGTCTTGCAGATCGGAGGATGGTGCTGAAGCAACACGCCGCTGGCAACTTACCTTGCGGATCGGAGGTTGGTACTGAAGCAATACGCCGCTGGAAACATGTCTTGCATATCGGAGGTTGGTACTAAAGCAATACACCGCTGGCAACTTACCTTGCGGATCGGAGGTTGGTACTGAAGCAATAGGCCGCTGGCAACATGTCTTGCAGATCGGAGGATGGTGCTGAAGCAACACGCCGCTGGCAACTTACCTTGCGGATCGGAGGTTGGTACTGAAGCAATAAGCCGCTGGCAACATGTCTTGCAGATCGGAGGATGGTGCTGAAGCAACACGCCGCTGGCAACTTGCCTTGCAGATCGGAGGTTGGTACTGAAGCAATACGCCGCTGGAAACATGTATTGCAGATCGGAGGTTGGTACTAAAGCAATACACCGCTGGCAACTTACCTTGCGGATCGGAGGTTGGTACTGAAGCAATACGCCGCTGGCAACATGTCTTGCAGATCGGAGGATGGTGCTGAAGCAACACGCCGCTGGCAACTTACCTTGCGGATCGGAGGTTGGTACTGAAGCAATAAGCCGCTGGCAACATGTCTTGCAGATCGGAGGATGGTGCTGAAGCAACACGCCGCTGGCAACTTACCTTGCGGATCGGAGGTTGGTACTGAAGCAATACGCCGCTGGAAACATGTCTTGCAGATCGGAGGTTGGTACTGAAGCAATACGCCGCTGGAAACTTGACTTGCAGATCGGAGGTTGGTACTGAAGCAATACGCCACTGGAAACTTGACTTGCGGATCGGAGGTTGGTACTGAAGCAACACGCCGCTGGCAACTTGCCTTGCAGATCGGAGGTTGTTACTAAAGCAATACATCGCTGGCAACTTACCTTGCGGATCGGAGGTTGGTACTGAAGCAATACGCCGCTGGAAACATGTCTTGCAGATCGGAGGTTGGTACTAAAGCAATACACCGCTGGCAACTTACCTTGCGGATCGGAGGTTGGTACTGAAGCAATACGCCGCTGGCAACATGTCTTGCAGATCGGAGGATGGTGCTGAAGCAACACGCCGCTGGCAACTTACCTTGCGGATCGGAGGTTGGTACTGAAGCAATACGCCGCTGGAAACATGTCTTGCAGATCGGAGGTTGGTACTGAAGCAATACGCCGCTGGAAACTTGACTTGCAGATCGGAGGTTGGTACTGAAGCAATACGCCGCTGGCAACTTACCTTGCGGATCGAAGGTTGGTACTGAAGCAATACGCCACTGGAAACTTGACTTGCAGATCGGAGGATGGTACTGAAGCAACACGCCGCTGGCAACTTGCCTTGCAGATCGGAGGTTGTTACTAAAGCAATACATCGCTGGCAACTTACCTTGCGGATCAGAGGTTGGTACTGAAGCAATACGCCGCTGGCAACTTACCTTGCGGATCGGAGGTTGGTACTGAAGCAATACGCCGCTGGCAACATGTCTTGCAGATCGGAGGATGGTGCTGAAGCAACACGCCGCTGGCAACTTACCTTGCGGATCGGAGGTTGGTACTGAAGCAACACGCCGCTGGCAACTTGCCTTGCAGATCGGAGGTTGGTACTGAAGCAATACACCGCTGGCAACTTACCTTGCGGATGGGAGGTTGGTGCTGAAGCAACACGCCGCTGGCAACTTGCCTTGCAGATCGGAGGTTGATAATAAAGCAATACACCGCTGGCAACTTACCTTGCGGATCGGAGGTTGGTACTGAAGCAATACGCCACTGGAAACTTGACTTGCGGATCGGAGGTTGGTACTGAAGCAACACGCCGCTGGCAACTTGCCTTGCAGATCGGAGGTTGTTACTAAAGCAATACATCGCTGGCAACTTACCTTGCGGATCGGAGGTTGGTACTGAAGCAATACGCCGCTGGAAACATGTCTTGCAGATCGGAGGTTGGTACTAAAGCAATACACCGCTGGCAACTTACCTTGCGGATCGGAGGTTGGTACTGAAGCAATACACCGCTGGCAACTTACCTTGCGGATGGGAGGTTGGTACTGAAGCAATACGCCGCTGGCAACTTGCCTTGCAGATCGGAGGTTGGTACTAAAGCTATAGGCCGCTGGAAACTTGACTTGCAGATCGGAGGTTGGTAATGAAGCAATACGCCGCTGGAAACATGTCTTGCAGATCGGAGGTTGGTACTGAAGCAATACGCCGCTGGAAACTTGACTTGCAGATCGGAGGTTGGTACTGAAGCAATACGCCGCTAGAAACATGTATTGCAGATCGGAGGATGGTACTAAAGCAATACACCGCTGGCAACTTACCTTGCGCATCGGAGGTTGGTACTGAAGCAATACACCGCTGGCAACATGTCTTGCAGATCGGAGGATGGTACTGAAGCAACACGCCGCTGGCAACTTGCCTTGCAGATCGGAGGTTGTTACTAAAGCAATACATCGCTGGCAACTTACCTTGCGGATCAGAGGTTGGTACTGAAGCAATACGCCGCTGGCAACATGTCTTGCAGATCGGAGGTTGGTACTAAAGCTATACGCCGCTGGAAACTTACCTTGCGGATCGGGGTTTGGTAATGAAGCAATACGCTTCTGGCAACATGTCTTGCAAATCGGAGGTTGATACTAAAGCAATACACCGCTGGCAACTTACCTTGCGGATCGGAGGTTGGTACTGAAGCAATACGCCGCTGGCAACATGTCTTGCAGATCGGAGGATGGTGCTGAAGCAACACGCCGCTGGCAACTTACCTTGCGGATCGGAGGTTGGTACTGAAGCAACACGCCGCTGGCAACTTGCCTTGCAGATCGGAGGTTGGTACTGAAGCAATACACCGCTGGCAACTTACCTTGCGGATGGGAGGTTGGTGCTGAAGCAACACGCCGCTGGCAACTTGCCTTGCAGATCGGAGGTTGATAATAAAGCAATACACCGCTGGCAACTTACCTTGCGGATCGGAGGTTGGTACTGAAGCAATACGCCACTGGAAACTTGACTTGCGGATCGGAGGTTGGTACTGAAGCAACACGCCGCTGGCAACTTGCCTTGCAGATCGGAGGTTGTTACTAAAGCAATACATCGCTGGCAACTTACCTTGCGGATCGGAGGTTGGTACTGAAGCAATACGCCGCTGGAAACATGTCTTGCAGATCGGAGGTTGGTACTAAAGCAATACACCGCTGGCAACTTACCTTGCGGATCGGAGGTTGGTACTGAAGCAATACACCGCTGGCAACTTACCTTGCGGATGGGAGGTTGGTACTGAAGCAATACGCCGCTGGCAACTTGCCTTGCAGATCGGAGGTTGGTACTAAAGCTATAGGCCGCTGGAAACTTGACTTGCAGATCGGAGGTTGGTAATGAAGCAATACGCCGCTGGAAACATGTCTTGCAGATCGGAGGTTGGTACTGAAGCAATACGCCGCTGGAAACTTGACTTGCAGATCGGAGGTTGGTACTGAAGCAATACGCCGCTAGAAACATGTATTGCAGATCGGAGGATGGTACTAAAGCAATACACCGCTGGCAACTTACCTTGCGCATCGGAGGTTGGTACTGAAGCAATACACCGCTGGCAACATGTCTTGCAGATCGGAGGATGGTACTGAAGCAACACGCCGCTGGCAACTTGCCTTGCAGATCGGAGGTTGTTACTAAAGCAATACATCGCTGGCAACTTACCTTGCGGATCAGAGGTTGGTACTGAAGCAATACGCCGCTGGCAACATGTCTTGCAGATCGGAGGTTGGTACTAAAGCTATACGCCGCTGGAAACTTACCTTGCGGATCGGGGTTTGGTAATGAAGCAATACGCTTCTGGCAACATGTCTTGCAAATCGGAGGTTGATACTAAAGCAATACACCGCTGGCAACTTACCTTGCGGATCGGAGGTTGGTACTGAAGCAATACGCCGCTGGAAACATGTCTTGCATATCGGAGGTTGGTACTAAAGCAATACACCGCTGGCAACTTACCTTGCGGATCGGAGGTTGGTACTGAAGCAATAGGCCGCTGGCAACATGTCTTGCAGATCGGAGGATGGTGCTGAAGCAACACGCCGCTGGCAACTTACCTTGCGGATCGGAGGTTGGTACTGAAGCAATAAGCCGCTGGCAACATGTCTTGCAGATCGGAGGATGGTGCTGAAGCAACACGCCGCTGGCAACTTGCCTTGCAGATCGGAGGTTGGTACTGAAGCAATACGCCGCTGGAAACATGTATTGCAGATCGGAGGATGGTACTAAAGCAATACACCGCTGGCAACTTACCTTGCGCATCGGAGGTTGGTACTGAAGCAATACGCCGCTGGAAACATGTCTTGCAGATCGGAGGTTGATACTAAAGCAATACACCGCTGCCAACTTACCTTGCGGATCGGAGGTTGGTACTGAAGCAATACGCCACTGGCAACATGTCTTGCAGATCGGAGGTTGGTACTAAAGCAATACATCGCTGGTAACTTACCTTGCGGATCGGAGGTTGGTACTGAAGCAATACGCCGCTGGCAACATGTCTTGCGGATCGGAGGTTGGTACTGAAGCAACACGCCGCTGGCAACTTACCTTGCAGATCGGAGGTTGGTACTAAAGCTATAGGCCGCTGGAAACTTGACTTGCAGATCGGAGATTGGTACTGAAGCAATACACCGCTGGCAACATGTCTTGCAGATCGGAGGTTGGTACTAAAGCAATACATCGCTGGTAACTTACCTTGCGGATCAGAGGTTGGTACTGAAGCAATACGTCGCTGGCAACATGTCTTGCAGATCGGAGGTTGGCATTAAAGCTATAGGCCGCTGGAAACTTGCCTTGCAGATCGGAGATTGGTACTGAAGCAATACACCGCTGGCAACATGACTTGCAGATCGGAGGTTGGTACTGAAGCAATACACCGCTGGCAACATGTCTTGCAGATCGGAGGATGGTACTGAAGCAACACGCCGCTGGCAACTTGCCTTGCAGATCGGAGGTTGTTACTAAAGCAATACATCGCTGGAAACTTACCTTGCGGATCAGAGGTTGGTACTGAAGCAATACGCCGCTGGCAACATGTTTTGCAGATCGGAGGTTGGTACTAAAGCTATACGCCGCTGGAAACTTACCTTGCGGATCGGGATTTGGTAATGAAGCAATACGCTTCTGGCAACATGTCTTGCAAATCGGAGGTTGATACTAAAGCAATACACCGCTGGCAACTTACCTTGCGGATCGGAGGTTGGTACTGAAGCAATACGCCGCTGGAAACATGTCTTGCAGATCGGAGGTTGGTACTAAAGCAATACACCGCTGGCAACTTACCTTGCGGATCGGAGGTTGGTACTGAAGCAATACGCCGCTGGCAACATGTCTTGCAGATCGGAGGATGGTGCTGAAGCAACACGCCGCTGGCAACTTACCTTGCGGATCGGAGGTTGGTACTGAAGCAATACGCCGCTGGCAACATGTCTTGCAGATCGGAGGATGGTGCTGAAGCAACACGCCGCTGGCAACTTGCCTTGCAGATCGGAGGTTGGTACTGAAGCAATACACCGCTGGCAACTTACCTTGCGGATGGGAGGTTGGTGCTGAAGCAACACGCCGCTGGCAACTTACCTTGCGGATCGGAGGTTGGTACTGAAGCAATACGCCGCTGGCAACATGTCTTGCAGATCGGAGGATGGTGCTGAAGCAACACGCCGCTGGCAACTTGCCTTGCAGATCGGAGGTTGGTACTGAAGCAATACACCGCTGGCAACTTACCTTGCGGATGGGAGGTTGGTGCTGAAGCAATACGCCGCTGGCAACATGTCTTGCAGATCGGAGGATGGTGCTGAAGCAACACGCCGCTGGCAACTTACCTTGCGGATCGGAGGTTGGTACTGAAGCAATACGCCGCTGGCAACATGTCTTGCAGATCGGAGGATGGTGCTGAAGCAACACGCCGCTGGCAACTTGCCTTGCAGATCGGAGGTTGGTACTGAAGCAATACACCGCTGGCAACTTACCTTGCGGATGGGAGGTTGGTGCTGAAGCAACACGCCGCTGGCAACTTGCCTTGCAGATCGGAGGTTGGTACTAAAGCAATACACCGCTGGCAACTTACCTTGCGGATGGGAGGTTGGTACTGAAGCAATACGCCGCTGGCAACTTGCCTTGCAGATCGGAGGTTGGTACTAAAGCTATAGGCCGCTGGAAACTTGACTTGCAGATCGGAGGTTGGTACTGAAGCAATACGCCACTGGAAACATGTCTTGCAGATCGGAGGTTGGTACTAAAGCAATACGCCGCTGGCAACTTACCTTGCGGATCGGGGTTTGGTAATGAAGCAATACGCTTCTGGCAACATGTCTTGCAAATCGGAGGTTGATACTAAAGCAATACACCGCTGGCAACTTACCTTGCGGATCGGAGGTTGGTACTGAAGCAATACGCCGCTGGAAACATGTCTTGCAGATCGGAGGTTGGTACTAAAGCAATACACCGCTGGCAACTTACCTTGCGGATCGGAGGTTGGTACTGAAGCAATACGCCGCTGGCAACATGTCTTGCAGATCGGAGGATGGTGCTGAAGCAACACGCCGCTGGCAACTTACCTTGCGGATCGGAGGTTGGTACTGAAGCAATAAGCCGCTGGCAACATGTCTTGCAGATCGGAGGATGGTGCTGAAGCAACACGCCGCTGGCAACTTGCCTTGCAGATCGGAGGTTGGTACTGAAGCAATACGCCGCTGGAAACATGTATTGCAGATCGGAGGATGGTACTAAAGCAATACACCGCTGGCAACTTACCTTGCGCATCGGAGGTTGGTACTGAAGCAATACGCCGCTGGAAACATGTCTTGCAGATCGGAGGTTGATACTAAAGCAATACACCGCTGCCAACTTACCTTGCGGATCGGAGGTTGGTACTGAAGCAATACGCCACTGGAAACTTGACTTGCGGATCGGAGGTTGGTACTGAAGCAATACGCCGCTGGCAACATGTCTTGCTGATCGGAGGTTGGTACTGAAGCAACACGCCGCTGGCAACTTACCTTGCAGATCGGAGGTTGGTACTAAAGCTATAGGCCGCTGGAAACTTGACTTGCAGATCGGAGATTGGTACTGAAGCAATACACCGCTGGCAACATGTCTTGCAGATCGGAGGTTGGTACTAAAGCAATACATCGCTGGTAACTTACCTTGCGGATCAGAGGTTGGTACTGAAGCAATACGTCGCTGGCAACATGTCTTGCAGATCGGAGGTTGGCATTAAAGCTATAGGCCGCTGGAAACTTGCCTTGCAGATCGGAGATTGGTACTGAAGCAATACACCGCTGGCAACATGTCTTGCAGATCGGAGGTTGGTACTGAAGCAATACACCGCTGGCAACATGTCTTGCAGATCGGAGGATGGTACTGAAGCAACACGCCGCTGGCAACTTGCCTTGCAGATCGGAGGTTGTTACTAAAGCAATACATCGCTGGAAACTTACCTTGCGGATCAGAGGTTGGTACTGAAGCAATACGCCGCTGGCAACATGTTTTGCAGATCGGAGGTTGGTACTAAAGCTATACGCCGCTGGAAACTTACCTTGCGGATCGGGATTTGGTAATGAAGCAATACGCTTCTGGCAACATGTCTTGCAAATCGGAGGTTGATTCTAAAGCAATACACCGCTGGCAACTTACCTTGCGGATCGGAGGTTGGTACTGAAGCAATACGCCGCTGGCAACATGTCTTGCAGATCGGAGGATGGTGCTGAAGCAACACGCCGCTGGCAACTTGCCTTGCAGATCGGAGGTTGGTACTAAAGCAATACACCGCTGGCAACTTACCTTGCGGATGGGAGGTTGGTACTGAAGCAATACGCCGCTGGCAACTTGCCTTGCAGATCGGAGGTTGGTACTAAAGCTATAGGCCGCTGGAAACTTGACTTGCAGATCGGAGGTTGGTACTGAAGCAATACGCCACTGGAAACATGTCTTGCAGATCGGAGGTTGGTACTAAAGCAATACGCCGCTGGCAACTTACCTTGCGGATCGGGGTTTGGTAATGAAGCAATACGCTTCTGGCAACATGTCTTGCAAATCGGAGGTTGATACTAAAGCAATACACCGCTGGCAACTTACCTTGCGGATCGGAGGTTGGTACTGAAGCAATACGCCGCTGGAAACATGTCTTGCAGATCGGAGGTTGGTACTAAAGCAATACACCGCTGGCAACTTACCTTGCGGATCGGAGGTTGGTACTGAAGCAATACGCCGCTGGCAACATGTCTTGCAGATCGGAGGATGGTGCTGAAGCAACACGCCGCTGGCAACTTACCTTGCGGATCGGAGGTTGGTACTGAAGCAATAAGCCGCTGGCAACATGTCTTGCAGATCGGAGGATGGTGCTGAAGCAACACGCCGCTGGCAACTTGCCTTGCAGATCGGAGGTTGGTACTGAAGCAATACGCCGCTGGAAACATGTATTGCAGATCGGAGGTTGATACTAAAGCAATACACCGCTGCCAACTTACCTTGCGGATCGGAGGTTGGTACTGAAGCAATACGCCACTGGAAACTTGACTTGCGGATCGGAGGTTGGTACTGAAGCAATACGCCGCTGGCAACATGTCTTGCGGATCGGAGGTTGGTACTGAAGCAACACGCCGCTGGCAACTTACCTTGCAGATCGGAGGTTGGTACTAAAGCTATAGGCCGCTGGAAACTTGACTTGCAGATCGGAGATTGGTACTGAAGCAATACACCGCTGGCAACATGTCTTGCAGATCGGAGGTTGGTACTAAAGCAATACATCGCTGGTAACTTACCTTGCGGATCAGAGGTTGGTACTGAAGCAATACGTCGCTGGCAACATGTCTTGCAGATCGGAGGTTGGCATTAAAGCTATAGGCCGCTGGCAACTTGCCTTGCAGATCGGAGGTTGGTACTGAAGCAATACACCGCTGGCAACATGTCTTGCAGATCGGAGGATGGTACTGAAGCAACACGCCGCTGGCAACTTGCCTTGCAGATCGGAGGTTGTTACTAAAGCAATACATCGCTGGAAACTTACCTTGCGGATCAGAGGTTGGTACTGAAGCAATACGCCGCTGGCAACATGTTTTGCAGATCGGAGGTTGGTACTAAAGCTATACGCCGCTGGAAACTTACCTTGCGGATCGGGATTTGGTAATGAAGCAATACGCTTCTGGCAACATGTCTTGCAAATCGGAGGTTGATTCTAAAGCAATACACCGCTGGCAACTTACCTTGCGGATCGGAGGTTGGTACTGAAGCAATACGCCGCTGGAAACATGTCTTGCAGATCGGAGGTTGGTACTAAAGCAATACACCGCTGGCAACATGTCTTGCAGATCGGAGGTTGGTACTAAAGCTATACGCCGCTGGAAACTTACCTTGCGGATCGGGGTTTGGTAATGAAGCAATACGCTTCTGGCAACATGTCTTGCAAATCGGAGGTTGATACTAAAGCAATACACCGCTGGCAACTTACCTTGCGGATCGGAGGTTGGTACTGAAGCAATACGCCGCTGGAAACATGTCTTGCAGATCGGAGGTTGGTACTAAAGCAATACACCGCTGGCAACTTACCTTGCGGATCGGAGGTTGGTACTGAAGCAATACGCCGCTGGCAACATGTCTTGCAGATCGGAGGTTGGTACTAAAGCAATACATCGCTGGTAACTTACCTTGCGGATCAGAGGTTGGTACTGAAGCAATACGTCGCTGGCAACATGTCTTGCAGATCGGAGGTTGGCATTAAAGCTATAGGCCGCTGGAAACTTGCCTTGCAGATCGGAGATTGGTACTGAAGCAATACACCGCTGGCAACATGTCTTGCAGATCGGAGGATGGTACTGAAGCAACACGCCGCTGGCAACTTGCCTTGCAGATCGGAGGTTGTTACTAAAGCAATACATCGCTGGAAACTTACCTTGCGGATCAGAGGTTGGTACTGAAGCAATACGCCGCTGGTAACATGTTTTGCAGATCGGAGGTTGGTACTAAAGCTATACGCCGCTGGAAACTTACCTTGCGGATCGGGATTTGGTGATGAAGCAATACGCTTCTGGCAACATGTCTTGCAAATCGGAGGTTGATACTAAAGCAATACACCGCTGGCAACTTACCTTGCGGATCGGAGGTTGGTACTGAAGCAATACGCCGCTGGAAACATGTCTTGCAGATCGGAGGTTGGTACTAAAGCAATACACCGCTGGCAACTTACCTTGCGGATCGGAGGTTGGTACTGAAGCAATACGCCGCTGGCAACATGTCTTGCAGATCGGAGGATGGTGCTGAAGCAACACGCCGCTGGCAACTTACCTTGCGGATCGGAGGTTGGTACTGAAGCAATACGCCGCTGGCAACATGTCTTGCAGATGGGAGGTTGGTGCTGAAGCAACACGCCGCTGGCAACTTGCCTTGCAGATCGGAGGTTGGTACTAAAGCAATACACCGCTGGCAACTTACCTTGCGGATGGGAGGTTGGTACTGAAGCAATACGCCGCTGGCAACTTGCCTTGCAGATCGGAGGTTGGTACTAAAGCTATAGGCCGCTGGAAACATGTCTTGCAGATCGGAGGTTGGTACTAAAGCAATACGCCGCTGGCAACTTACCTTGCGGATCGGGGTTTGGTAATGAAGCAATACGCTTCTGGCAACATGTCTTGCAGATCGGAGGTTGATACTAAAGCAATACACCGCTGGCAACTTACCTTGCGGATCGGAGGTTGGTACTAAAGCTATAGGCCGCTGGAAACTTGACTTGCAGATCGGAGGTTGGTACTGAAGCAATACGCCACTGGAAACATGTCTTGCAGATCGGAGGTTGGTACTAAAGCAATACGCCGCTGGCAACTTACCTTGCGGATCGGAGGTTGGTACTGAAGCAATACGCCGCTGGCAACATGTCTTGCAGATCGGAGGTTGGTACTAAAGCTATAGGCCGCTGGAAACTTGACTTGCAGATCGGAGGTTGGTACTGAAGCAATACGCCGCTGGAAACATGTCTTGCAGATCGGAGGTTGGTACTGAAGCAATACGCCGCTGGAAACTTGACTTGCAGATCGGAGGTTGGTACTGAAGCAATACGCCGCTGGAAACATGTGTTGCAGATCGGAGGATGGTACTAAAGCAATACACCGCTGGCAACTTACCTTGCGCATCGGAGGTTGGTACTGAAGCAATACGCCGCTGGCAACTTGCCTTGCAGATCGGAGGTTGGTACTAAAGCAATACACCGCTGGCAACTTACCTTGCAGATCGGAGGTTGGTACTGAAGCAATACGCCGCTGGCAACTTGCCTTGCAGATCGGAGGTTGGTACTAAAGCTATAGGCCGCTGGAAACTTGACTTGCAGATCGGAGGTTGGTACTGAAGCAATACGCCACTGGAAACATGTCTTGCAGATCGGAGGTTGGTACTAAAGCAATACGCCGCTGGCAACTTACCTTGCGGATCGGGGTTTGGTAATGAAGCAATACGCTTCTGGCAACATGTCTTGCAGATCGGAGGTTGATACTAAAGCAATACACCGCTGGCAACTTACCTTGCGGATCGGAGGTTGGTACTAAAGCTATAGGCCGCTGGAAACTTGACTTGCAGATCGGAGGTTGGTACTGAAGCAATACGCCACTGGAAACATGTCTTGCAGATCGGAGGTTGGTACTAAAGCAATACGCCGCTGGCAACTTACCTTGCGGATCGGAGGTTGGTACTGAAGCAATACGCCGCTGGCAACATGTCTTGCAGATCGGAGGTTGGTACTAAAGCTATAGGCCGCTGGAAACTTGACTTGCAGATCGGAGGTTGGTACTGAAGCAATACGCCGCTGGAAACATGTCTTGCAGATCGGAGGTTGGTACTGAAGCAATACGCCGCAGGAAACTTGACTTGCAGATCGGAGGTTGGTACTGAAGCAATACGCCGCTGGAAACATGTATTGCAGATCGGAGGATGGTACTAAAGCAACACGCCGCTGGCAACTTACCTTGCGGATCGGAGGTTGGTACTGAAGCAATACGCCGCTGGCAACATGTCTTGCAGATCGGAGGATGGTGCTGAAGCAACACGCCGCTGGCAACTTGCCTTGCAGATCGGAGGTTGGTACTGAAGCAATACACCGCTGGCAACTTACCTTGCGGATGGGAGGTTGGTGCTGAAGCAACACGCCGCTGGCAACTTACCTTGCGGATCGGAGGTTGGTACTGAAGCAATACGCCGCTGGCAACATGTCTTGCAGATCGGAGGATGGTGCTGAAGCAACACGCCGCTGGCAACTTACCTTGCGGATCGGAGGTTGGTACTGAAGCAATACGCCGCTGGCAACATGTCTTGCAGATCGGAGGATGGTGCTGAAGCAACACGCCGCTGGCAACTTGCCTTGCAGATCGGAGGTTGGTACTGAAGCAATACACCGCTGGCAACTTACCTTGCGGATGGGAGGTTGGTGCTGAAGCAATACGCCGCTGGCAACATGTCTTGCAGATCGGAGGATGGTGCTGAAGCAACACGCCGCTGGCAACTTACCTTGCGGATCGGAGGTTGGTACTGAAGCAATACGCCGCTGGCAACATGTCTTGCAGATCGGAGGATGGTGCTGAAGCAACACGCCGCTGGCAACTTGCCTTGCAGATCGGAGGTTGGTACTGAAGCAATACACCGCTGGCAACTTACCTTGCGGATCGGAGGTTGGTACTGAAGCAATACGCCGCTGGAAACATGTCTTGCAGATCGGAGGTTGGTACTAAAGCAATACACCGCTGGCAACTTACCTTGCGGATCGGAGGTTGGTACTGAAGCAATACGCCGCTGGCAACATGTCTTGCAGATCGGAGGATGGTGCTGAAGCAACACGCCGCTGGCAACTTACCTTGCGGATCGGAGGTTGGTACTGAAGCAATAAGCCGCTGGCAACATGTCTTGCAGATCGGAGGATGGTGCTGAAGCAACACGCCGCTGGCAACTTGCCTTGCAGATCGGAGGTTGGTACTGAAGCAATACGCCGCTGGAAACATGTATTGCAGATCGGAGGATGGTACTAAAGCAATACACCGCTGGCAACTTACCTTGCGCATCGGAGGTTGGTACTGAAGCAATACGCCGCTGGAAACATGTCTTGCAGATCGGAGGTTGATACTAAAGCAATACACCGCTGCCAACTTACCTTGCGGATCGGAGGTTGGTACTGAAGCAATACGCCACTGGAAACTTGACTTGCGGATCGGAGGTTGGTACTGAAGCAATACGCCGCTGGCAACATGTCTTGCGGATCGGAGGTTGGTACTGAAGCAACACGCCGCTGGCAACTTACCTTGCAGATCGGAGGTTGGTACTAAAGCTATAGGCCGCTGGAAACTTGACTTGCAGATCGGAGCTTGGTACTGAAGCAATACACCGCTGGCAACATGTCTTGCAGATCGGAGGTTGGTACTAAAGCAATACATCGCTGGTAACTTACCTTGCGGATCAGAGGTTGGTACTGAAGCAATACGTCGCTGGCAACATGTCTTGCAGATCGGAGGTTGGCATTAAAGCTATAGGCCGCTGGAAACTTGCCTTGCAGATCGGAGATTGGTACTGAAGCAATACACCGCTGGCAACATGTCTTGCAGATCGGAGGTTGGTACTGAAGCAATACACCGCTGGCAACATGTCTTGCAGATCGGAGGATGGTACTGAAGCAACACGCCGCTGGCAACTTGCCTTGCAGATCGGAGGTTGTTACTAAAGCAATACATCGCTGGAAACTTACCTTGCGGATCAGAGGTTGGTACTGAAGCAATACGCCGCTGGCAACATGTTTTGCAGATCGGAGGTTGGTACTAAAGCTATACGCCGCTGGAAACTTACCTTGCGGATCGGGATTTGGTAATGAAGCAATACGCTTCTGGCAACATGTCTTGCAAATCGGAGGTTGATTCTAAAGCAATACACCGCTGGCAACTTACCTTGCGGATCGGAGGTTGGTACTGAAGCAATACGCCGCTGGCAACATGTCTTGCAGATCGGAGGATGGTGCTGAAGCAACACGCCGCTGGCAACTTGCCTTGCAGATCGGAGGTTGGTACTGAAGCAATACACCGCTGGCAACTTACCTTGCGGATGGGAGGTTGGTGCTGAAGCAATACGCCGCTGGCAACATGTCTTGCAGATCGGAGGATGGTGCTGAAGCAACACGCCGCTGGCAACTTACCTTGCGGATCGGAGGTTGGTACTGAAGCAATACGCCGCTGGCAACATGTCTTGCAGATCGGAGGATGGTGCTGAAGCAACACGCCGCTGGCAACTTGCCTTGCAGATCGGAGGTTGGTACTGAAGCAATACACCGCTGGCAACTTACCTTGCGGATGGGAGGTTGGTGCTGAAGCAACACGCCGCTGGCAACTTGCCTTGCAGATCGGAGGTTGGTACTAAAGCAATACACCGCTGGCAACTTACCTTGCGGATGGGAGGTTGGTACTGAAGCAATACGCCGCTGGCAACTTGCCTTGCAGATCGGAGGTTGGTACTAAAGCTATAGGCCGCTGGAAACTTGACTTGCAGATCGGAGGTTGGTACTGAAGCAATACGCCACTGGAAACATGTCTTGCAGATCGGAGGTTGGTACTAAAGCAATACGCCGCTGGCAACTTACCTTGCGGATCGGGGTTTGGTAATGAAGCAATACGCTTCTGGCAACATGTCTTGCAAATCGGAGGTTGATACTAAAGCAATACACCGCTGGCAACTTACCTTGCGGATCGGAGGTTGGTACTGAAGCAATACGCCGCTGGAAACATGTCTTGCAGATCGGAGGTTGGTACTAAAGCAATACACCGCTGGCAACTTACCTTGCGGATCGGAGGTTGGTACTGAAGCAATACGCCGCTGGCAACATGTCTTGCAGATCGGAGGATGGTGCTGAAGCAACACGCCGCTGGCAACTTACCTTGCGGATCGGAGGTTGGTACTGAAGCAATAAGCCGCTGGCAACATGTCTTGCAGATCGGAGGATGGTGCTGAAGCAACACGCCGCTGGCAACTTGCCTTGCAGATCGGAGGTTGGTACTGAAGCAATACGCCGCTGGAAACATGTATTGCAGATCGGAGGATGGTACTAAAGCAATACACCGCTGGCAACTTACCTTGCGCATCGGAGGTTGGTACTGAAGCAATACGCCGCTGGAAACATGTCTTGCAGATCGGAGGTTGATACTAAAGCAATACACCGCTGCCAACTTACCTTGCGGATCGGAGGTTGGTACTGAAGCAATACGCCACTGGAAACTTGACTTGCGGATCGGAGGTTGGTACTGAAGCAATACGCCGCTGGCAACATGTCTTGCGGATCGGAGGTTGGTACTGAAGCAACACGCCACTGGCAACTTACCTTGCAGATCGGAGGTTGGTACTAAAGCTATAGGCCGCTGGAAACTTGACTTGCAGATCGGAGATTGGTACTGAAGCAATACACCGCTGGCAACATGTCTTGCAGATCGGAGGTTGGTACTAAAGCAATACATCGCTGGTAACTTACCTTGCGGATCAGAGGTTGGTACTGAAGCAATACGTCGCTGGCAACATGTCTTGCAGATCGGAGGTTGGCATTAAAGCTATAGGCCGCTGGAAACTTGCCTTGCAGATCGGAGATTGGTACTGAAGCAATACACCGCTGGCAACATGTCTTGCAGATCGGAGGTTGGTACTGAAGCAATACACCGCTGGCAACATGTCTTGCAGATCGGAGGATGGTACTGAAGCAACACGCCGCTGGCAACTTGCCTTGCAGATCGGAGGTTGTTACTAAAGCAATACATCGCTGGAAACTTACCTTGCGGATCAGAGGTTGGTACTGAAGCAATACGCCGCTGGCAACATGTTTTGCAGATCGGAGGTTGGTACTAAAGCTATACGCCGCTGGAAACTTACCTTGCGGATCGGGATTTGGTAATGAAGCAATACGCTTCTGGCAACATGTCTTGCAAATCGGAGGTTGGCATTAAAGCTATAGGCCGCTGGAAACTTGCCTTGCAGATCGGAGGTTGGTACTGAAGCAATACACCGCTGGCAACATGTCTTGCAGATCGGAGGATGGTACTGAAGGAACACGCCGCTGGCAACTTGCCTTGCAGATCGGAGGTTGTTACTAAAGCAATACACCGCTGGCAACTTACCTTGCGGATCGGAGGTTGGTACTGAAGCAATACGCCGCTGGAAACATGTCTTGCAGATCGGAGGTTGGTACTAAAGCAATACACCGCTGGCAACATGTCTTGCAGATCGGAGGTTGGTACTAAAGCTATACGCCGCTGGAAACTTACCTTGCGGATCGGGGTTTGGTAATGAAGCAATACGCTTCTGGCAACATGTCTTGCAAATCGGAGGTTGATACTAAAGCAATACACCGCTGGCAACTTACCTTGCGGATCGGAGGTTGGTACTGAAGCAATACGCCGCTGGAAACATGTCTTGCAGATCGGAGGTTGGTACTAAAGCAATACACCGCTGGCAACTTACCTTGCGGATCGGAGGTTGGTACTGAAGCAATACGCCGCTGGCAACATGTCTTGCAGATCGGAGGTTGGTACTAAAGCAATACATCGCTGGTAACTTACCTTGCGGATCAGAGGTTGGTACTGAAGCAATACGTCGCTGGCAACATGTCTTGCAGATCGGAGGTTGGCATTAAAGCTATAGGCCGCTGGAAACTTGCCTTGCAGATCGGAGATTGGTACTGAAGCAATACACCGCTGGCAACATGTCTTGCAGATCGGAGGATGGTACTGAAGCAACACGCCGCTGGCAACTTGCCTTGCAGATCGGAGGTTGTTACTAAAGCAATACATCGCTGGAAACTTACCTTGCGGATCAGAGGTTGGTACTGAAGCAATACGCCGCTGGTAACATGTTTTGCAGATCGGAGGTTGGTACTAAAGCTATACGCCGCTGGAAACTTACCTTGCGGATCGGGATTTGGTGATGAAGCAATACGCTCCTGGCAACATGTCTTGCAAATCGGAGGTTGATACTAAAGCAATACACCGCTGGCAACTTACCTTGCGGATCGGAGGTTGGTACTGAAGCAATACGCCGCTGGAAACATGTCTTGCAGATCGGAGGTTGGTACTAAAGCAATACACCGCTGGCAACTTACCTTGCGGATCGGAGGTTGGTACTGAAGCAATACGCCGCTGGCAACATGTCTTGCAGATCGGAGGATGGTGCTGAAGCAACACGCCGCTGGCAACTTACCTTGCGGATCGGAGGTTGGTACTGAAGCAATACGCCGCTGGAAACATGTCTTGCAGATCGGAGGATGGTGCTGAAGCAACACGCCGCTGGCAACTTGCCTTGCAGATCGGAGGTTGGTACTGAAGCAATACACCGCTGGCAACTTACCTTGCGGATGGGAGGTTGGTGCTGAAGCAACACGCCGCTGGCAACTTGCCTTGCAGATCGGAGGTTGGTACTAAAGCAATACACCGCTGGCAACTTACCTTGCGGATGGGAGGTTGGTACTGAAGCAATACGCCGCTGGCAACTTGCCTTGCAGATCGGAGGTTGGTACTAAAGCTATAGGCCGCTGGAAACATGTCTTGCAGATCGGAGGTTGGTACTAAAGCAATACGCCGCTGGCAACTTACCTTGCGGATCGGGGTTTGGTAATGAAGCAATACGCTTCTGGCAACATGTCTTGCAGATCGGAGGTTGATACTAAAGCAATACACCGCTGGCAACTTACCTTGCGGATCGGAGGTTGGTACTAAAGCTATAGGCCGCTGGAAACTTGACTTGCAGATCGGAGGTTGGTACTGAAGCAATACGCCACTGGAAACATGTCTTGCAGATCGGAGGTTGGTACTAAAGCAATACGCCGCTGGCAACTTACCTTGCGGATCGGAGGTTGGTACTGAAGCAATACGCCGCTGGCAACATGTCTTGCAGATCGGAGGTTGGTACTAAAGCTATAGGCCGCTGGAAACTTGACTTGCAGATCGGAGGTTGGTACTGAAGCAATACGCCGCTGGAAACATGTCTTGCAGATCGGAGGTTGGTACTGAAGCAATACGCCGCTGGAAACTTGACTTGCAGATCGGAGGTTGGTACTGAAGCAATACGCCGCTGGAAACATGTGTTGCAGATCGGAGGATGGTACTAAAGCAATACACCGCTGGCAACTTACCTTGCGCATCGGAGGTTGGTACTGAAGCAATACGCCGCTGGCAACTTGCCTTGCAGATCGGAGGTTGGTACTAAAGCAATACACCGCTGGCAACTTACCTTGCGGATGGGAGGTTGGTACTGAAGCAATACGCCGCTGGCAACTTGCCTTGCAGATCGGAGGTTGGTACTAAAGCTATAGGCCGCTGGAAACTTGACTTGCAGATCGGAGGTTGGTACTGAAGCAATACGCCACTGGAAACATGTCTTGCAGATCGGAGGTTGGTACTAAAGCAATACGCCGCTGGCAACTTACCTTGCGGATCGGGGTTTGGTAATGAAGCAATACGCTTCTGGCAACATGTCTTGCAGATCGGAGGTTGATACTAAAGCAATACACCGCTGGCAACTTACCTTGCGGATCGGAGGTTGGTACTAAAGCTATAGGCCGCTGGAAACTTGACTTGCAGATCGGAGGTTGGTACTGAAGCAATACGCCGCTGGAAACATGTCTTGCAGATCGGAGGTTGGTACTAAAGCAATACGCCGCTGGCAACTTACCTTGCGGATCGGAGGTTGGTACTGAAGCAATACGCCGCTGGCAACATGTCTTGCAGATCGGAGGTTGGTACTAAAGCTATAGGCCGCTGGAAACTTGACTTGCAGATCGGAGGTTGGTACTGAAGCAATACGCCGCTGGAAACATGTCTTGCAGATCGGAGGTTGGTACTGAAGCAATACGCCGCTGGAAACTTGACTTGCAGATCGGAGGTTGGTACTGAAGCAATACGCCGCTGGAAACATGTATTGCAGATCGGAGGATGGTACTAAAGCAATACACCGCTGGCAACTTACCTTGCGCATCGGAGGTTGGTACTGAAGCAATACGCCGCTGGAAACATGTCTTGCAGATCGGAGGTTGATACTAAAGCAATACACCGCTGGCAACTTACCTTGCGGATCGGAGGTTGGAACTGAAGCAATACGCCACTGGAAACTTGACTTGCGGATCGGAGGTTGGTACTGAAGCAATACGCCGCTGGCAACATGTCTTGCGGATCGGAGGTTGGTACTGAAGCAACACGCCGCTGGAAACTTGCCTTGCAGATCGGAGATTGGTACTGAAGCAATACACCGCTGGCAACATGTCTTGCAGATCGGAGGTTGGTACTGAAGCAATACACCGCTGGCAACATGTCTTGCAGATCGGAGGATGGTACTGAAGCAACACGCCGCTGGCAACTTGCCTTGCAGATCGGAGGTTGTTACTAAAGCAATACATCGCTGGAAACTTACCTTGCGGATCAGAGGTTGGTACTGAAGCAATACGCCGCTGGCAACATGTTTTGCAGATCGGAGGTTGGTACTAAAGCTATACGCCGCTGGAAACTTACCTTGCGGATCGGGATTTGGTAATGAAGCAATACGCTTCTGGCAACATGTCTTGCAAATCGGAGGTTGATTCTAAAGCAATACACCGCTGGCAACTTACCTTGCGGATCGGAGGTTGGTACTGAAGCAATACGCCGCTGGAAACATGTCTTGCAGATCGGAGGTTGGTACTAAAGCAATACACCGCTGGCAACATGTCTTGCAGATCGGAGGTTGGTACTAAAGCTATACGCCGCTGGAAACTTACCTTGCGGATCGGGGTTTGGTAATGAAGCAATACGCTTCTGGCAACATGTCTTGCAAATCGGAGGTTGATACTAAAGCAATACACCGCTGGCAACTTACCTTGCGGATCGGAGGTTGGTACTGAAGCAATACGCCGCTGGAAACATGTCTTGCAGATCGGAGGTTGGTACTAAAGCAATACACCGCTGGCAACTTACCTTGCGGATCGGAGGTTGGTACTGAAGCAATACGCCGCTGGCAACATGTCTTGCAGATCGGAGGTTGGTACTAAAGCAATACATCGCTGGTAACTTACCTTGCGGATCAGAGGTTGGTACTGAAGCAATACGTCGCTGGCAACATGTCTTGCAGATCGGAGGTTGGCATTAAAGCTATAGGCCGCTGGAAACTTGCCTTGCAGATCGGAGATTGGTACTGAAGCAATACACCGCTGGCAACATGTCTTGCAGATCGGAGGATGGTACTGAAGCAACACGCCGCTGGCAACTTGCCTTGCAGATCGGAGGTTGTTACTAAAGCAATACATCGCTGGAAACTTACCTTGCGGATCAGAGGTTGGTACTGAAGCAATACGCCGCTGGTAACATGTTTTGCAGATCGGAGGTTGGTACTAAAGCTATACGCCGCTGGAAACTTACCTTGCGGATCGGGATTTGGTGATGAAGCAATACGCTTCTGGCAACATGTCTTGCAAATCGGAGGTTGATACTAAAGCAATACACCGCTGGCAACTTACCTTGCGGATCGGAGGTTGGTACTGAAGCAATACGCCGCTGGAAACATGTCTTGCAGATCGGAGGTTGGTACTAAAGCAATACACCGCTGGCAACTTACCTTGCGGATCGGAGGTTGGTACTGAAGCAATACGCCGCTGGCAACATGTCTTGCAGATCGGAGGATGGTGCTGAAGCAACACGCCGCTGGCAACTTACCTTGCGGATCGGAGGTTGGTACTGAAGCAATACGCCGCTGGCAACATGTCTTGCAGATCGGAGGATGGTGCTGAAGCAACACGCCGCTGGCAACTTGCCTTGCAGATCGGAGGTTGGTACTGAAGCAATACACCGCTGGCAACTTACCTTGCGGATGGGAGGTTGGTGCTGAAGCAACACGCCGCTGGCAACTTGCCTTGCAGATCGGAGGTTGGTACTGAAGCAATACGCCGCTGGCAACTTACCTTGCGGATGGGAGGTTGGTACTGAAGCAATACGCCGCTGGCAACTTGCCTTGCAGATCGGAGGTTGGTACTAAAGCTATAGGCCGCTGGAAACATGTCTTGCAGATCGGAGGTTGGTACTAAAGCAATACGCCGCTGGCAACTTACCTTGCGGATCGGGGTTTGGTAATGAAGCAATACGCTTCTGGCAACATGTCTTGCAGATCGGAGGTTGATACTAAAGCAATACACCGCTGGCAACTTACCTTGCGGATCGGAGGTTGGTACTAAAGCTATAGGCCGCTGGAAACTTGACTTGCAGATCGGAGGTTGGTACTGAAGCAATACGCCACTGGAAACATGTCTTGCAGATCGGAGGTTGGTACTAAAGCAATACGCCGCTGGCAACTTACCTTGCGGATCGGAGGTTGGTACTGAAGCAATACGCCGCTGGCAACATGTCTTGCAGATCGGAGGTTGGTACTAAAGCTATAGGCCGCTGGAAACTTGACTTGCAGATCGGAGGTTGGTACTGAAGCAATACGCCGCTGGAAACATGTCTTGCAGATCGGAGGTTGGTACTGAAGCAATACGCCGCTGGAAACTTGACTTGCAGATCGGAGGTTGGTACTGAAGCAATACGCCGCTGGAAACATGTGTTGCAGATCGGAGGATGGTACTAAAGCAATACACCGCTGGCAACTTACCTTGCGCATCGGAGGTTGGTACTGAAGCAATACGCCGCTGGCAACTTGCCTTGCAGATCGGAGGTTGGTACTAAAGCAATACACCGCTGGCAACTTACCTTGCGGATGGGAGGTTGGTACTGAAGCAATACGCCGCTGGCAACTTGCCTTGCAGATCGGAGGTTGGTACTAAAGCTATAGGCCGCTGGAAACTTGACTTGCAGATCGGAGGTTGGTACTGAAGCAATACGCCGCTGGAAACATGTCTTGCAGATCGGAGGTTGGTACTAAAGCAATACGCCGCTGGCAACTTACCTTGCGGATCGGGGTTTGGTAATGAAGCAATACGCTTCTGGCAACATGTCTTGCAGATCGGAGGTTGATACTAAAGCAATACACCGCTGGCAACTTACCTTGCGGATCGGAGGTTGGTACTAAAGCTATAGGCCGCTGGAAACTTGACTTGCAGATCGGAGGTTGGTACTGAAGCAATACGCCACTGGAAACATGTCTTGCAGATCGGAGGTTGGTACTAAAGCAATACGCCGCTGGCAACTTACCTTGCGGATCGGAGGTTGGTACTGAAGCAATACGCCGCTGGCAACATGTCTTGCAGATCGGAGGTTGGTACTAAAGCTATAGGCCGCTGGAAACTTGACTTGCAGATCGGAGGTTGGTACTGAAGCAATACGCCGCTGGAAACATGTCTTGCAGATCGGAGGTTGGTACTGAAGCAATACGCCGCTGGAAACTTGACTTGCAGATCGGAGGTTGGTACTGAAGCAATACGCCGCTGGAAACATGTATTGCAGATCGGAGGATGGTACTAAAGCAATACACCGCTGGCAACTTACCTTGCGCATCGGAGGTTGGTACTGAAGCAATACGCCGCTGGAAACATGTCTTGCAGATCGGAGGTTGATACTAAAGCAATACACCGCTGGCAACTTACCTTGCGGATCGGAGGTTGGAACTGAAGCAATACGCCACTGGAAACTTGACTTGCGGATCGGAGGTTGGTACTGAAGCAATACGCCGCTGGCAACATGTCTTGCGGATCGGAGGTTGGTACTGAAGCAACACGCCGCTGGAAACTTGCCTTGCAGATCGGAGATTGGTACTGAAGCAATACACCGCTGGCAACATGTCTTGCAGATCGGAGGTTGGTACTGAAGCAATACACCGCTGGCAACATGTCTTGCAGATCGGAGGATGGTACTGAAGCAACACGCCGCTGGCAACTTGCCTTGCAGATCGGAGGTTGTTACTAAAGCAATACATCGCTGGAAACTTACCTTGCGGATCAGAGGTTGGTACTGAAGCAATACGCCGCTGGCAACATGTTTTGCAGATCGGAGGTTGGTACTAAAGCTATACGCCGCTGGAAACTTACCTTGCGGATCGGGATTTGGTAATGAAGCAATACGCTTCTGGCAACATGTCTTGCAAATCGGAGGTTGATTCTAAAGCAATACACCGCTGGCAACTTACCTTGCGGATCGGAGGTTGGTACTGAAGCAATACGCCGCTGGAAACATGTCTTGCAGATCGGAGGTTGGTACTAAAGCAATACACCGCTGGCAACATGTCTTGCAGATCGGAGGTTGGTACTAAAGCTATACGCCGCTGGAAACTTACCTTGCGGATCGGGGTTTGGTAATGAAGCAATACGCTTCTGGCAACATGTCTTGCAAATCGGAGGTTGATACTAAAGCAATACACCGCTGGCAACTTACCTTGCGGATCGGAGGTTGGTACTGAAGCAATACGCCGCTGGAAACATGTCTTGCAGATCGGAGGTTGGTACTAAAGCAATACACCGCTGGCAACTTACCTTGCGGATCGGAGGTTGGTACTGAAGCAATACGCCGCTGGCAACATGTCTTGCAGATCGGAGGTTGGTACTAAAGCAATACATCGCTGGTAACTTACCTTGCGGATCAGAGGTTGGTACTGAAGCAATACGTCGCTGGCAACATGTCTTGCAGATCGGAGGTTGGCATTAAAGCTATAGGCCGCTGGAAACTTGCCTTGCAGATCGGAGATTGGTACTGAAGCAATACACCGCTGGCAACATGTCTTGCAGATCGGAGGATGGTACTGAAGCAACACGCCGCTGGCAACTTGCCTTGCAGATCGGAGGTTGTTACTAAAGCAATACATCGCTGGAAACTTACCTTGCGGATCAGAGGTTGGTACTGAAGCAATACGCCGCTGGTAACATGTTTTGCAGATCGGAGGTTGGTACTAAAGCTATACGCCGCTGGAAACTTACCTTGCGGATCGGGATTTGGTGATGAAGCAATACGCTTCTGGCAACATGTCTTGCAAATCGGAGGTTGATACTAAAGCAATACACCGCTGGCAACTTACCTTGCGGATCGGAGGTTGGTACTGAAGCAATACGCCGCTGGCAACATGTCTTGCAGATCGGAGGTTGGTACTAAAGCAATACACCGCTGGCAACTTACCTTGCGGATCGGAGGTTGGTACTGAAGCAATACGCCGCTGGCAACATGTCTTGCAGATCGGAGGATGGTGCTGAAGCAACACGCCGCTGGCAACTTACCTTGCGGATCGGAGGTTGGTACTGAAGCAATACGCCGCTGGCAACATGTCTTGCAGATCGGAGGATGGTGCTGAAGCAACACGCCGCTGGCAACTTGCCTTGCAGATCGGAGGTTGGTACTGAAGCAATACACCGCTGGCAACTTACCTTGCGGATGGGAGGTTGGTGCTGAAGCAACACGCCGCTGGCAACTTGCCTTGCAGATCGGAGGTTGGTACTAAAGCAATACACCGCTGGCAACTTACCTTGCGGATGGGAGGTTGGTACTGAAGCAATACGCCGCTGGCAACTTGCCTTGCAGATCGGAGGTTGGTACTAAAGCTATAGGCCGCTGGAAACATGTCTTGCAGATCGGAGGTTGGTACTAAAGCAATACGCCGCTGGCAACTTACCTTGCGGATCGGGGTTTGGTAATGAAGCAATACGCTTCTGGCAACATGTCTTGCAGATCGGAGGTTGATACTAAAGCAATACACCGCTGGCAACTTACCTTGCGGATCGGAGGTTGGTACTAAAGCTATAGGCCGCTGGAAACTTGACTTGCAGATCGGAGGTTGGTACTGAAGCAATACGCCACTGGAAACATGTCTTGCAGATCGGAGGTTGGTACTAAAGCAATACGCCGCTGGCAACTTACCTTGCGGATCGGAGGTTGGTACTGAAGCAATACGCCGCTGGCAACATGTCTTGCAGATCGGAGGTTGGTACTAAAGCTATAGGCCGCTGGAAACTTGACTTGCAGATCGGAGGTTGGTACTGAAGCAATACGCCGCTGGAAACATGTCTTGCAGATCGGAGGTTGGTACTGAAGCAATACGCCGCTGGAAACTTGACTTGCGGATCGGGGTTTGGTAATGAAGCAATACGCTTCTGGCAACATGTCTTGCAAATCGGAGGTTGATACTAAAGCAATACACCGCTGGCAACTTACCTTGCGGATCGGAGGTTGGTGCTGAAGCAACACGCCGCTTGCAACTTGCCTTGCAGATCGGAGGTTGGTACTGAAGCAATACACCGCTGGCAACTTACCTTGCGGATGGGAGGTTGGTGCTGAAGCAACACGCCGCTGGCAACTTGCCTTGCAGATCGGAGGTTGGTACTAAAGCAATACACCGCTGGCCACTTACCTTGCAGATCGGAGGTTGGTACTAAAGCTATAGGCCGCTGGAAACTTGACTTGCAGATCGGAGGTTGGTACTGAAGCAATACGCCGCTGGCAACATGTCTTGCAGATCGGAGGTTGGTATTAAAGCTATAGGCCGCTGGAAACTTGCCTTGCAGATCGGGGATTGGTACTGAAGCAATACACCGCTGGCAACATGTCTTGCAGATCGGAGGTTGGTACTGAAGCAATACACCGCTGGCAACATGTCTTGCAGATCGGAGGATGGTACTGAAGCAACACGCCGCTGGCAACTTGCCTTGCAGATCAGAGGTTGGTACTAAAGGAGTACACCGCTGGCAACTTACCTTGCGCATCGGAGGTTGGTACTGAAGCAACACGCCGCTGGCAACTTGCCTTGCAGATCGGAGGTTGGTACTGAAGCACTACACCGCTGGCAACATGTCTTGCAGATCGGAGGTTGGTACTAAAGCAATACATCGCTGGCAACTTACCTTGCGGATCGGAGGTTGGTACTAAAGCTATAGGCCGCTGGAAACTTGACTTGCAGATCGGAGGTTGGTACTGAAGCAATACGCCGCTGGAAACATGTCTTGCAGATCGGAGGTTGGTACTGAAGCAATACGCCGCTGGAAACTTGACTTGCAGATCGGAGGTTGGTACTGAAGCAATACGCTGCTGGAAACATGTCTTGCAGATCAGAGGTTGGTACTAAAGGAGTACACCGCTGGCAACTTACCTTGCGCATCGGAGGTTGGTACTGAAGCAATACGCCGCTGGAAACATGTATTGCAGATCGGAGGATGGTACTAAAGCAATACACCGCTGGCAACTTACCTTGCGCATCGGAGGTTGGTACTGAAGCAATACGCCGCTGGAAACATGTCTTGCAGATCGGAGGTTGATACTAAAGCAATACACCGCTGGCAACTTACCTTGCGGATCGGAGGTTGGAACTGAAGCAATACGCCACTGGAAACTTGACTTGCGGATCGGAGGTTGGTACTGAAGCAATACGCCGCTGGCAACATGTCTTGCGGATCGGAGGTTGGTACTGAAGCAACACGCCGCTGGCAACTTGCCTTGCAGATCGGAGGTTGGTACTAAAGCTATAGGCCGCTGGAAACTTGACTTGCAGATCGGAGATTGGTACTAAAGCAATACACCGCTGGCAACATGTCTTGCAGATCGGAGGTTGGTACTAAAGCAATACATCGCTGGTAACTTACCTTGCGGATCAGAGGTTGGTACTGAAGCAATACGCCGCTGGCAACATGTCTTGCAGATCGGAGGTTGGTATTAAAGCTATAGGCCGCTGGAAACTTGCCTTGCAGATCGGGGATTGGTACTGAAGCAATACACCGCTGGCAACATGTCTTGCAGATCGGAGGTTGGTACTGAAGCAATACACCGCTGGCAACATGTCTTGCAGATCGGAGGATGGTACTGAAGCAACACGCCGCTGGCAACTTGCCTTGCAGATCGGAGGTTGTTACTAAAGCAATACATCGCTGGCAACTTACCTTGCGGATCAGAGGTTGGTACTGAAGCAATACGCCGCTGGCAACATGTCTTGCAGATCGGAGGTTGGTACTAAAGCTATACGCCGCTGGAAACTTACCTTGCGGATCGGGGTTTGGTAATGAAGCAATACGCTTCTGGCAACATGTCTTGCAAATCGGAGGTTGATACTAAAGCAATACACCGCTGGCAACTTACCTTGCGGATCGGAGGTTGGTGCTGAAGCAACACGCCGCTTGCAACTTGCCTTGCAGATCGGAGGTTGGTACTGAAGCAATACACCGCTGGCAACTTACCTTGCGGATGGGAGGTTGGTGCTGAAGCAACACGCCGCTGGCAACTTGCCTTGCAGATCGGAGGTTGGTACTAAAGCAATACACCGCTGGCCACTTACCTTGCAGATCGGAGGTTGGTACTAAAGCTATAGGCCGCTGGAAACTTGACTTGCAGATCGGAGGTTGGTACTGAAGCAATACGCCGCTGGAAACATGTCTTGCAGATCGGAGGTTGGTACTGAAGCAATACGCCGCTGGAAACTTGACTTGCAGATCGGAGGTTGGTACTGAAGCAATACGCTGCTGGAAACATGTCTTGCAGATCAGAGGTTGGTACTAAAGGAGTACACCGCTGGCAACTTACCTTGCGCATCGGAGGTTGGTACTGAAGCAACACGCCGCTGGCAACTTGCCTTGCAGATCGGAGGTTGGTACTGAAGCACTACACCGCTGGCAACATGTCTTGCAGATCGGAGGTTGGTACTAAAGCAATACATCGCTGGCAACTTACCTTGCGGATCGGAGGTTGGTGCTGAAGCAATACGCCGCTGGCAACATGTCTTGCAGATCGGAGGTTGGTACTAAAGCAATACGCCGCTGGAAACTTGACTTGCAGATCGGAGGTTGCTACTAAAGCTATACGCCGCTGGAAACTTGACTTGCAGATCGGAGGTTGGTACTGAAGCAATACGCCACTGGAAACATGTCTTGCAGATCGGAGGTTGGTACTAAAGCAATACGCCGCTGGCAACTTACCTTGCGGATCGGGGTTTGGTAATGAAGCAATACGCTTCTGGCAACATGTCTTGCAGATCGGAGGTTGATACTAAAGCAATACACCGCTGGCAACTTACCTTGCGGATCGGAGGTTGGTACTAAAGCTATAGGCCGCTGGAAACTTGACTTGCAGATCGGAGGTTGGTACTGAAGCAATACGCCACTGGAAACATGTCTTGCAGATCGGAGGTTGGTACTAAAGCAATACGCCGCTGGCAACTTACCTTGCGGATCGGAGGTTGGTACTGAAGCAATACGCCGCTGGAAACATGTCTTGCAGATCGGAGGTTGGTACTGAAGCAATACGCCGCTGGAAACTTGACTTGCAGATCGGAGGTTGGTACTGAAGCAATACGCCGCTGGAAACATGTATTGCAGATCGGAGGATGGTACTAAAGCAATACACCGCTGGCAACTTACCTTGCGCATCGGAGGTTGGTACTGAAGTAATACGCCGCTGGAAACATGTCTTGCAGATCGGAGGTTGATACTAAAGCAATACACCGCTGGCAACTTACCTTGCGGATCGGAGGTTGGAACTGAAGCAATACGCCACTGGAAACTTGACTTGCGGATCGGAGGTTGGTACTGAAGCAATACGCCGCTGGCAACATGTCTTGCGGATCGGAGGTTGGTACTGAAGCAACACGCCGCTGGCAACTTGCCTTGCAGATCGGAGGTTGGTACTAAAGCTATAGGCCGCTGGAAACTTGACTTGCAGATCGGAGATTGGTACTAAAGCAATACACCGCTGGCAACATGTCTTGCAGATCGGAGGTTGGTACTAAAGCAATACATCGCTGGTAACTTACCTTGCGGATCAGAGGTTGGTACTGAAGCAATACGCCGCTGGCAACATGTCTTGCAGATCGGAGGTTGGTATTAAAGCTATAGGCCGCTGGAAACTTGCCTTGCAGATCGGGGATTGGTACTGAAGCAATACACCGCTGGCAACATGTCTTGCAGATCGGAGGTTGGTACTGAAGCAATACACCGCTGGCAACATGTCTTGCAGATCGGAGGATGGTACTGAAGCAACACGCCGCTGGCAACTTGCCTTGCAGATCGGAGGTTGTTACTAAAGCAATACATCGCTGGCAACTTACCTTGCGGATCAGAGGTTGGTACTGAAGCAATACGCCGCTGGCAACATGTCTTGCAGATCGGAGGTTGGTACTAAAGCTATACGCCGCTGGAAACTTACCTTGCGGATCGGGGTTTGGTAATGAAGCAATACGCTTCTGGAAACATGTCTTGCAAATCGGAGGTTGATACTAAAGCAATACACCGCTGGCAACTTACCTTGCGGATCGGAGGTTGGTGCTGAAGCAACACGCCGCTGGCAACTTGCCTTGCAGATCGGAGGTTGGTACTGAAGCAATACACCGCTGGCAACTTACCTTGCGGATGGGAGGTTGGTGCTGAAGCAACACGCCGCTGGCAACTTGCCTTGCAGATCGGAGGTTGGTACTAAAGCAATACACCGCTGGCAACTTACCTTGCGGATGGGAGGTTGGTACTGAAGCAATACGCCGCTGGCAACTTGCCTTGCAGATCGGAGGTTGGTACTAAAGCTATAGGCCGCTGGAAACTTACCTTGCGGATGGGAGGTTGGTACTGAAGCAATACGCCGCTGGCAACTTGCCTTGCAGATCGGAGGTTGGTACTAAAGCTATAGGCCGCTGGAAACTTGACTTGCAGATCGGAGGTTGGTACTGAAGCAATACGCCGCTGGAAACATGTCTTGCAGATCGGAGGTTGGTACTGAAGCAATACGCCGCTGGAAACTTGACTTGCAGATCGGAGGTTGGTACTGAAGCAATACGCCGCTGGAACATGTCTTGCAGATCAGAGGTTGGTACTAAAGGAGTACACCGCTGGCAACTTACCTTGCGCATCGGAGGTTGGTACTGAAGCAACACGCCGCTGGCAACTTGCCTTGCAGATCGGAGGTTGGTACTGAAGCACTACACCGCTGGCAACATGTCTTGCAGATCGGAGGTTGGTACTAAAGCAATACATCGCTGGCAACTTACCTTGCGGATCGGAGGTTGGTGCTGAAGCAATACGCCGCTGGCAACATGTCTTGCAGATCGGAGGTTGGTACTAAAGCAATACGCCGCTGGAAACTTGACTTGCAGATCGGAGGTTGCTACTAAAGCTATACGCCGCTGGAAACTTACCTTGCGGATCGGGGTTTGGTAATGAAGCAATACACCGCTGGCAACATGTCTTGCAGATCGGAGGTTGGTACTAAAGCAATACACCGGTGGCAACTTACATTGCAGATCGGAGGTTGGTACTAAAGCAATACTCCGCTGGCAACTTACCTTGCGGATCGGAGGTTGGTACTGAAGCAATACGCCGCTGGCAACATGTCTTGCAGATCGGAGGTTGGTACTAAAGCTATAGGCCGCTGGAAACTTGGCTTGCAGATCGGACGTTGGTACTGAAGCAATACGCCGCTGGCAACATGTCTTGCAGATCGGAGGTTGGTACTGAAGCAATACGCCGCTGGAAACTTGACTTGCAGATCGGAGGTTGGTACTGAAGCAATACGCCGCTGGCAACTTACCTTGCGGATCGGGGTTTGGTAATGAAGCAATACGCTTCTGGCAACATGTCTTGCAAATCGGAGGTTGATACTAAAGCAATACACCGCTGGCAACTTACCTTGCGGATCGGAGGTTGGTACTGAAGCAATACGCCGCTGGAAACATGTCTTGCAGATCGGAGGTTGGTACTAAAGCAATACACCGCTGGCAACTTACCTTGCGGATCGGAGGTTGGTACTGAAGCAATACGCCGCTGGCAACATGTCTTGCAGATCGGAGGATGGTGCTGAAGCAACACGCCGCTGGCAACTTACCTTGCGGATCGGAGGTTGGTACTGAAGCAATAAGCCGCTGGTAACATGTCTTGCAGATCGGAGGATGGTGCTGAAGCAACACGCCGCTGGCAACTTGCCTTGCAGATCGGAGGTTGGTACTGAAGCAATACGCCGCTGGAAACATGTATTGCAGATCGGAGGATGGTACTAAAGCAATACACCGCTGGCAACTTACCTTGCGCATCGAAGGTTGGTACTGAAGCAATACGCCGCTGGAAACATGTCTTGCAGATCGGAGGTTGATACTAAAGCAATACACCGCTGGCAACTTACCTTGCGGATCGGAGGTTGGTACTGAAGCAATACGCCACTGGAAACTTGACTTGCGGATCGGAGGTTGGTACTGAAGCAACACGCCGCTGGCAACTTGCCTTGCAGATCGGAGGTTGTTACTAAAGCAATACATCGCTGGCAACTTACCTTGCGGATCGGAGGTTGGTACTGATGCAATACGTCGCTGGAAACATGTCTTGCAGATCGGAGGTTGGTACTAAAGCAATACACCGCTGGCAACTTACCTTGCGGATCGGAGGTTGGTACTGAAGCAATACGCCGCTGGAAACTTGACTTGCAGATCGGAGGTTGGTACTGAAGCAATACGCCGCTGGCAACATGTCTTGCAGATCGGAGGTTGGTACTAAAGCTATACGCCGCTGGAAACTTACCTTGCGGATCGGGGTTTGGTAATGAAGCAATACGCTTCTGGCAACATGTCTTGCAAATCGGAGGTTGATACTAAAGCAATACACCGCTGGCAACTTACCTTGCGGATCGGAGGTTGGTACTGAAGCAATACGCCGCTGGAAACATGTCTTGCAGATCGGAGGTTGGTACTAAAGCAATACACCGCTGGCAACATGTCTTGCAGATCGGAGGATGGTGCTGAAGCAACACGCCGCTGGCAACTTACCTTGCAGATCGGAGGTTGGTACTGAAGCAATACGCCGCTGGAAACATGTCTTGCAGATCGGAGGTTGATAATAAAGCAATACACCGCTGGCAACTTACCTTGCGGATCGGAGGTTGGTACTGAAGCAATACGCCACTGGAAACTTGACTTGCGGATCGGAGGTTGGTACTGAAGCAACACGCCGCTGGCAACTTGCCTTGCAGATCGGAGGTTGATAATAAAGCAATACACCGCTGGCAACTTACCTTGCGGATCGGAGGTTGGTACTGAAGCAATACGCCACTGGAAACTTGACTTGCGGATCGGAGGTTGGTACTGAAGCAATACGCCGCTGGCAACATGTCTTGCAGATCGGAGGATGGTGCTGAAGCAACACGCCGCTGGCAACTTACCTTGCGGATCGGAGGTTGGTACTGAAGCAATAAGCCGCTGGCAACATGTCTTGCAGATCGGAGGATGGTGCTGAAGCAACACGCCGCTGGCAACTTGCCTTGCAGATCGGAGGTTGGTACTGAAGCAATACGCCGCTGGAAACATGTCTTGCAGATCGGAGGTTGGTACTAAAGCAATCCACCGCTGGCAACTTACCTTGCGGATCAGAGGTTGGTACTGAAGCAATACGTCGCTGGCAACATGTCTTGCAGATCGGAGGTTGGCATTAAAGCTATAGGCCGCTGGAAACTTGCCTTGCGGATCGGAGGTTGGTACTGAAGCAATACGCCGCTGGCAACATGTCTTGCAGATCGGAGGTTGGTACTAAAGCAATACGCCGCTGGCAGCATGTCTTGCGGATCGGAGGTTGGTACTGAAGCAATACGCCGCTGGAAACTTGACTTGCAGATCGGAGGTTGGTACTGAAGCAATACGCCGCTGGCAACTTACCTTGCGGATCGGAGGTTGGTACTGAAGCAATACGCCACTGGAAACTTGACTTGCGGATCGGAGGTTGGTACTGAAGCAATACGCCACTGGAAACTTGACTTGCGGATCGGAGGTTGGTACTGAAGCAATACGCCGCTGGCAACATGTCTTGCAGATCGGAGGATGGTGCTGAAGCAACACGCCGCTGGCAACTTGCCTTGCAGATCGGAGGTTGGTACTGAAGCAATACACCGCTGGCAACTTACCTTGCGGATGGGAGGTTGGTACTGAAGCAATACGCCGCTGGCAACTTGCCTTGCAGATCGGAGGTTGGTACTAAAGCTATAGTCCGCTGGAAACTTGACTTGCAGATCGGAGGTTGGTAATGAAGCAATACGCCGCTGGAAACTTGACTTGCAGATCGGAGGTTGGTACTGAAGCAATACGCCGCTAGAAACATGTATTGCAGATCGGAGGATGGTACTGAAGCAACACGCCGCTGGCAACTTGCCTTGCAGATCGGAGGTTGCTACTAAAGCAATACATCGCTGGCAACTTACCTTGCGGATCAGAGGTTGGTACTGAAGCAATACGCCGCTGGAAACATGTCTTGCAGATCGGAGGTTGGTACTGAAGCAATACGCCGCTGGAAACTTGACTTGCAGATCGGAGGTTGGTACTGAAGCAATACGCCGCTGGCAACTTACCTTGCGGATCGGAGGTTGGTACTGAAGCAATACGCCACTGGAAACTTGACTTGCGGATCGGAGGTTGGTACTGAAGCAATACGCCGCTGGCAGCATGTCTTGCGGATCGGAGGTTGGTACTGAAGCAACACGCCGCTGGCAACTTGCCTTGCAGATCGGAGGTTGTTACTAAAGCAATACATCGCTGGCAACTTACCTTGCGGATCAGAGGTTGGTACTGAAGCAATACGCCGCTGGCAACATGTCTTGCAGATCGGAGGATGGTGCTGAAGCAACACGCCGCTGGCAACTTGCCTTGCAGATCGGAGGTTGGTACTGAAGCAATACACCGCTGGCAACTTACCTTGCGGATGGGAGGTTGGTACTGAAGCAATACGCCGCTGGCAACTTGCCTTGCAGATCGGAGGTTGGTACTAAAGCTATAGTCCGCTGGAAACTTGACTTGCAGATCGGAGGTTGGTAATGAAGCAATACGCCGCTGGAAACATGTCTTGCAGATCGGAGGTTGGTACTGAAGCAATACGCCGCTGGAAACTTGACTTGCAGATCGGAGGTTGGTACTGAAGCAATACGCCGCTAGAAACATGTATTGCAGATCGGAGGATGGTACTGAAGCAACACGCCGCTGGCAACTTGCCTTGCAGATCGGAGGTTGCTACTAAAGCAATACATCGCTGGCAACTTACCTTGCGGATCAGAGGTTGGTACTGAAGCAATACGCCGCTGGCAACATGTCTTGCAGATCGGAGGTTGGTACTAAAGCTATACGCCGCTGGAAACTTACCTTGCGGATCGGGGTTTGGTAATGAAGCAATACGCTTCTGGCAACATGTCTTGCAAATCGGAGGTTGATACTAAAGCAATACACCGCTGGCAACTTACCTTGCGGATCGGAGGTTGGTACTGAAGCAATACGCCGCTGGAAACATGTCTTGCAGATCGGAGGTTGGTACTAAAGCAATACACCGCTGGCAACATGTCTTGCAGATCGGAGGATGGTGCTGAAGCAACACGCCGCTGGCAACTTACCTTGCAGATCGGAGGTTGGTACTGAAGCAATACGCCGCTGGAAACATGTCTTGCAGATCGGAGGTTGATAATAAAGCAATACACCGCTGGCAACTTACCTTGCGGATCGGAGGTTGGTACTGAAGCAATACGCCACTGGAAACTTGACTTGCGGATCGGAGGTTGGTACTGAAGCAACACGCCGCTGGCAACTTGCCTTGCAGATCGGAGGTTGATAATAAAGCAATACACCGCTGGCAACTTACCTTGCGGATCGGAGGTTGGTACTGAAGCAATACGCCACTGGAAACTTGACTTGCGGATCGGAGGTTGGTACTGAAGCAATACGCCGCTGGCAACATGTCTTGCAGATCGGAGGATGGTGCTGAAGCAACACGCCGCTGGCAACTTACCTTGCGGATCGGAGGTTGGTACTGAAGCAATAAGCCGCTGGCAACATGTCTTGCAGATCGGAGGATGGTGCTGAAGCAACACGCCGCTGGCAACTTGCCTTGCAGATCGGAGGTTGGTACTGAAGCAATACGCCGCTGGAAACATGTCTTGCAGATCGGAGGTTGGTACTAAAGCAATCCACCGCTGGCAACTTACCTTGCGGATCAGAGGTTGGTACTGAAGCAATACGTCGCTGGCAACATGTCTTGCAGATCGGAGGTTGGCATTAAAGCTATAGGCCGCTGGAAACTTGCCTTGCGGATCGGAGGTTGGTACTGAAGCAATACGCCGCTGGCAACATGTCTTGCAGATCGGAGGTTGGTACTAAAGCAATACGCCGCTGGCAGCATGTCTTGCGGATCGGAGGTTGGTACTGAAGCAATACGCCGCTGGAAACTTGACTTGCAGATCGGAGGTTGGTACTGAAGCAATACGCCGCTGGCAACTTACCTTGCGGATCGGAGGTTGGTACTGAAGCAATACGCCACTGGAAACTTGACTTGCGGATCGGAGGTTGGTACTGAAGCAATACGCCACTGGAAACTTGACTTGCGGATCGGAGGTTGGTACTGAAGCAATACGCCGCTGGCAACATGTCTTGCAGATCGGAGGATGGTGCTGAAGCAACACGCCGCTGGCAACTTGCCTTGCAGATCGGAGGTTGGTACTGAAGCAATACACCGCTGGCAACTTACCTTGCGGATGGGAGGTTGGTACTGAAGCAATACGCCGCTGGCAACTTGCCTTGCAGATCGGAGGTTGGTACTAAAGCTATAGTCCGCTGGAAACTTGACTTGCAGATCGGAGGTTGGTAATGAAGCAATACGCCGCTGGAAACATGTCTTGCAGATCGGAGGTTGGTACTGAAGCAATACGCCGCTGGAAACTTGACTTGCAGATGGGAGGTTGGTACTGAAGCAATACGCCGCTAGAAACATGTATTGCAGATCGGAGGATGGTACTGAAGCAACACGCCGCTGGCAACTTGCCTTGCAGATCGGAGGTTGCTACTAAAGCAATACATCGCTGGCAACTTACCTTGCGGATCAGAGGTTGGTACTGAAGCAATACGCCGCTGGAAACATGTCTTGCAGATCGGAGGTTGGTACTGAAGCAATACGCCGCTGGAAACTTGACTTGCAGATCGGAGGTTGGTACTGAAGCAATACGCCGCTGGCAACTTACCTTGCGGATCGGAGGTTGGTACTGAAGCAATACGCCACTGGAAACTTGACTTGCGGATCGGAGGTTGGTACTGAAGCAATACGCCGCTGGCAACATGTCTTGCGGATCGGAGGTTGGTACTGAAGCAACACGCCGCTGGCAACTTGCCTTGCAGATCGGAGGTTGTTACTAAAGCAATACATCGCTGGCAACTTACCTTGCGGATCAGAGGTTGGTACTGAAGCAATACGCCGCTGGCAACATGTCTTGCAGATCGGAGGATGGTGCTGAAGCAACACGCCGCTGGCAACTTGCCTTGCAGATCGGAGGTTGGTACTGAAGCAATACACCGCTGGCAACTTACCTTGCGGATGGGAGGTTGGTACTGAAGCAATACGCCGCTGGCAACTTGCCTTGCAGATCGGAGGTTGGTACTAAAGCTATAGTCCGCTGGAAACTTGACTTGCAGATCGGAGGTTGGTAATGAAGCAATACGCCGCTGGAAACATGTCTTGCAGATCGGAGGTTGGTACTGAAGCAATACGCCGCTGGAAACTTGACTTGCAGATCGGAGGTTGGTACTGAAGCAATACGCCGCTAGAAACATGTATTGCAGATCGGAGGATGGTACTGAAGCAACACGCCGCTGGCAACTTGCCTTGCAGATCGGAGGTTGCTACTAAAGCAATACATCGCTGGCAACTTACCTTGCGGATCGGAGGTTGGTACTGAAGCAATACGCCGCTGGCAACATGTCTTGCAGATCGGAGGTTGGTACTAAAGCTATACGCCGCTGGAAACTTACCTTGCGGATCGGGGTTTGGTAATGAAGCAATACGCTTCTGGCAACATGTCTTGCAAATCGGAGGTTGATACTAAAGCAATACACCGCTGGCAACTTACCTTGCGGATCGGAGGTTGGTACTGAAGCAATACGCCGCTGGAAACATGTCTTGCAGATCGGAGGTTGGTACTAAAGCAATACACCGCTGGCAACTTACCTTGCGGATCGGAGGTTGGTACTGAAGCAATACGCCGCTGGCAACATGTCTTGCAGATCGGTGGATGGTGCTGAAGCAACTCGCCGCTGGCAACTTACCTTGCGGATCGGAGGTTGGTACTGAAGCAATAAGCCGCTGGCAACATGTCTTGCAGATCGGAGGATGGTGCTGAAGCAACACGCCGCTGGCAACTTGCCTTGCAGATCGGAGGTTGGTACTGAAGCAATACGCCGCTGGAAACATGTATTGCAGATCGGAGGATGGTACTAAAGCAATACACCGCTGGCAACTTACCTTGCGCATCGAAGGTTGGTACTGAAGCAATACGCCGCTGGAAACATGTCTTGCAGATCGGAGGTTGATACTAAAGCAATACACCGCTGGCAACTTACCTTGCGGATCGGAGGTTGGTACTGAAGCAATACGCCACTGGAAACTTGACTTGCGGATCGGAGGTTGGTACTGAAGCAACACGCCGCTGGCAACTTGCCTTGCAGATCGGAGGTTGTTACTAAAGCAATACATCGCTGGCAACTTACCTTGCGGATCGGAGGTTGGTACTGAAGCAATACGCCGCTGGAAACATGTCTTGCAGATCGGAGGTTGGTACTAAAGCAATACACCGCTGGCAACTTACCTTGCGGATCGGAGGTTGGTACTGAAGCAATACGCCGCTGGCAACATGTCTTGCAGATCGGAGGATGGTGCTGAAGCAACACGCCGCTGGCAACTAACCTTGCGGATCGGAGGTTGGTACTGAAGCAATAAGCCGCTGGCAACATGTCTTGCAGATCGGAGGATGGTGCTGAAGCAACACGCCGCTGGCAACTTGCCTTGCAGATCGGAGGTTGGTACTGAAGCAATACGCCGCTGGAAACATGTATTGCGGATCGGAGTATGGTACTAAAGCAATACACCGCTGGCAACTTACCTTGCGCATCGGAGGTTGGTACTGAAGCAATACGCCGCTGGAAACATGTCTTGCAGATCGGAGGTTGGTACTAAAGCAATACACCGCTGGCAACTTACCTTGCGGATCGGAGGTTGGTACTGAAGCAATACGCCACTGGAAACTTGACTTGCGGATCGGAGGTTGGTACTGAAGCAATACGCCGCTGGCAACATGTCTTGCGGATCGGAGGTTGGTACTGAAGCAACACGCCGCTGGCAACTTACCTTGCAGATCGGAGGTTGGTACTAAAGCTATAGGCCGCTGGAAACTTGACTTGCAGATCGGAGATTGGTACTGAAGCAATACACCGCTGGCAACATGTCTTGCAGATCGGAGGTTGGTACTAAAGCAATACATCGCTGGTAACTTACCTTGCGGATCAGAGGTTGGTACTGAAGCAATACGTCGCTGGCAACATGTCTTGCAGATCGGAGGTTGGCATTAAAGCTATAGGCCGCTGGAAACTTGCCTTGCAGATCGGAGATTGGTACTGAAGCAATACACCGCTGGCAACATGTCTTGCAGATCGGAGGTTGGTACTGAAGCAATACACCGCTGGCAACATGTCTTGCAGATCGGAGGATGGTACTGAAGCAACACGCCGCTGGCAACTTGCCTTGCAGATCGGAGGTTGGTACTAAAGCAATACATCGCTGGAAACTTACCTTGCGGATCAGAGGTTGGTACTGAAGCAATACGCCGCTGGCAACATGTTTTGCAGATCGGAGGTTGGTACTAAAGCTATACGCCGCGGGAAACTTACCTTGCGGATCGGGATTTGGTAATGAAGCAATACGCTTCTGGCAACATGTCTTGCAAATCGGAGGTTGATACTAAAGCAATACACCGCTGGCAACTTACCTTGCGGATCGGAGGTTGGTACTGAAGCAATACGCCGCTGGAAACATGTCTTGCAGATCGGAGGTTGGTACTAAAGCAATACACCGCTGGCAACTTACCTTGCGGATCGGAGGTTGGTACTGAAGCAATACGCCGCTGGCAACATGTCTTGCAGATCGGAGGATGGTGCTGAAGCAACACGCCGCTGGCAACTTACCTTGCGGATCGGAGGTTGGTACTGAAGCAATACGCCGCTGGCAACATGTCTTGCAGATCGGAGGATGGTGCTGAAGCAACACGCCGCTGGCAACTTGCCTTGCAGATCGGAGGTTGGCACTAAAGCAATACACCGCTGGCAACTTACCTTGCGGATGGGAGGTTGGTACTGAAGCAATACGCCGCTGGCAACTTGCCTTGCAGATCGGAGGTTGGTACTAAAGCTATAGGCCGCTGGAAACTTGACTTGCAGATCGGAGGTTGGTACTGAAGCAATACGCCACTGGAAACATGTCTTGCAGATCGGAGGTTGGTACTAAAGCAATACGCCGCTGGCAACATGTCTTGCAGATCGGAGGTTGGTACTAAAGCTATACGCCGCTGGAAACTTACCTTGCGGATCGGGGTTTGGTAATGAAGCAATACGCTTCTGGCAACATGTCTTGCAAATCGGAGGTTGATACTAAAGCAATACACCGCTGGCAACTTACCTTGCGGATCGGAGGTTGGTACTGAAGCAATACGCCGCTGGAAACATGTCTTGCAGATCGGAGGTTGGTACTAAAGCAATACACCGCTGGCAACTTACCTTGCGGATCGGAGGTTGGTACTGAAGCAATAAGCCGCTGGCAACATGTCTTGCAGATCGGAGGATGGTGCTGAAGCAACACGCCGCTGGCAACTTGCCTTGCAGATCGGAGGTTGGTACTGAAGCAATACGCCGCTGGAAACATGTATTGCAGATCGGAGGATGGTACTAAAGCAATACACCGCTGGCAACTTACCTTGCGCATCGAAGGTTGGTACTGAAGCAATACGCCACTGGAAACTTGACTTGCGGATCGGAGGTTGGTACTGAAGCAACACGCCGCTGGCAACTTGCCTTGCAGATCGGAGGTTGTTACTAAAGCAATACATCGCTGGCAACTTACCTTGCGGATCGGAGGTTGGTACTGAAGCAATACGCCGCTGGAAACATGTCTTGCAGATCGGAGGTTGGTACTAAAGCAATACACCGCTGGCAACTTACCTTGCGGATCGGAGGTTGGTACTGAAGCAATACGCCGCTGGCAACATGTCTTGCAGATCGGAGGATGGTGCTGAAGCAACACGCCGCTGGCAACTTACCTTGCGGATCGGAGGTTGGTACTGAAGCAATAAGCCGCTGGCAACATGTCTTGCAGATCGGAGGATGGTGCTGAAGCAACACGCCGCTGGCAACTTGCCTTGCAGATCGGAGGTTGGTACTGAAGCAATACGCCGCTGGAAACATGTATTGCGGATCGGAGTATGGTACTAAAGCAATACACCGCTGGCAACTTACCTTGCGCATCGGAGGTTGGTACTGAAGCAATACGCCGCTGGAAACATGTCTTGCAGATCGGAGGTTGATACTAAAGCAATACACCGCTGGCAACTTACCTTGCGGATCGGAGGTTGGTACTGAAGCAACACGCCGCTGGCAAGTTACCTTGCAGATCGGAGGTTGGTACTAAAGCTATAGGCCGCTGGAAACTTGACTTGCAGATCGGAGATTGGTACTGAAGCAATACACCGCTGGCAACATGTCTTGCAGATCGGAGGTTGGTACTAAAGCAATACATCGCTGGTAACTTACCTTGCGGATCAGAGGTTGGTACTGAAGCAATACGTCGCTGGCAACATGTCTTGCAGATCGGAGGTTGGCATTAAAGCTATAGGCCGCTGGAAACTTGCCTTGCAGATCGGAGATTGGTACTGAAGCAATACACCGCTGGCAACATGTCTTGCAGATCGGAGGTTGGTACTGAAGCAATACACCGCTGGCAACATGTCTTGCAGATCGGAGGATGGTACTGAAGCAACACGCCGCTGGAAACTTACCTTGCGGATCAGAGGTTGGTACTGAAGCAATACGCCGCTGGCAACATGTTTTGCAGATCGGAGGTTGGTACTAAAGCTATACGCCGCGGGAAACTTACCTTGCGGATCGGGATTTGGTAATGAAGCAATACGCTTCTGGCAACATGTCTTGCAAATCGGAGGTTGATACTAAAGCAATACACCGCTGGCAACTTACCTTGCGGATCGGAGGTTGGTACTGAAGCAATACGCCGCTGGAAACATGTCTTGCAGATCGGAGGTTGGTACTAAAGCAATACACCGCTGGCAACTTACCTTGCGGATCGGAGGTTGGTACTGAAGCAATACGCCGCTGGCAACATGTCTTGCAGATCGGAGGATGGTGCTGAAGCAACACGCCGCTGGCAACTTACCTTGCGGATCGGAGGTTGGTACTGAAGCAATACGCCGCTGGCAACATGTCTTGCAGATCGGAGGATGGTGCTGAAGCAACACGCCGCTGGCAACTTGCCTTGCAGATCGGAGGTTGGTACTGAAGCAATACACCGCTGGCAACTTACCTTGCTGATGGGAGGTTGGTGCTGAAGCAACACGCCGCTGGCAACTTGCCTTGCAGATCGGAGGTTGGCACTAAAGCAATACACCGCTGGCAACTTACCTTGCGGATGGGAGGTTGGTACTGAAGCAATACGCCGCTGGCAACTTGCCTTGCAGATCGGAGGTTGGTACTAAAGCTATAGGCCGCTGGAAACTTGACTTGCAGATCGGAGGTTGGTACTGAAGCAATACGCCACTGGAAACATGTCTTGCAGATCGGAGGTTGGTACTAAAGCAATACGCCGCTGGCAACATGTCTTGCAGATCGGAGGTTGGTACTAAAGCTATACGCCGCTGGAAACTTACCTTGCGGATCGGGGTTTGGTAATGAAGCAATACGCTTCTGGCAACATGTCTTGCAAATCGGAGGTTGATACTAAAGCAATACACCGCTGGCAACTTACCTTGCGGATCGGAGGTTGGTACTGAAGCAATACGCCGCTGGAAACATGTCTTGCAGATCGGAGGTTGGTACTAAAGCAATACACCGCTGGCAACTTACCTTGCGGATCGGAGGTTGGTACTGAAGCAATACGCCGCTGGCAACATGTCTTGCAGATCGGAGGATGGTGCTGAAGCAACACGCCGCTGGCAACTTACCTTGCGGATCGGAGGTTGGTACTGAAGCAATAAGCCGCTGGCAACATGTCTTGCAGATCGGAGGATGGTGCTGAAGCAACACGCCGCTGGCAACTTGCCTTGCAGATCGGAGGTTGGTACTGAAGCAATACGCCGCTGGAAACATGTATTGCAGATCGGAGGATGGTACTAAAGCAATACACCGCTGGCAACTTACCTTGCGCATCGGAGGTTGGTACTGAAGCAATACGCCGCTGGAAACATGTCTTGCAGATCGGAGGTTGATACTAAAGCAATACACCGCTGGCAACTTACCTTGCGGATCGGAGGTTGGTACTGAAGCAATACGCCACTGGAAACTTGACTTGCTGATCGGAGGTTGGTACTGAAGCAATACGCCGCTGGCAACATGTCTTGCGGATCGGAGGTTGGTACTGAAGCAACACGCCGCTGGCAACTTACCTTGCAGATCGGAGGTTGGTACTAAAGCTATAGGCCGCTGGAAACTTGACTTGCAGATCGGAGATTGGTACTGAAGCAATACACCGCTGGCAACATGTCTTGCAGATCGGAGGTTGGTACTAAAGCAATACATCGCTGGTAACTTACCTTGCGGATCAGAGGTTGGTACTGAAGCAATACGTCGCTGGCAACATGTCTTGCAGATCGGAGGTTGGCATTAAAGCTATAGGCCGCTGGAAACTTGCCTTGCAGATCGGAGATTGGTACTGAAGCAATACACCGCTGGCAACATGTCTTGCAGATCGGAGGTTGGTACTGAAGCAATACACCGCTGGCAACATGTCTTGCAGATCGGAGGATGGTACTGAAGCAATACGCCGCTGGCAACTTGCCTTGCAGATCGGAGGTTGTTACTAAAGCAATACATCGCTGGAAACTTACCTTGCGGATCAGAGGTTGGTACTGAAGCAATACGCCGCTGGCAACATGTTTTGCAGATCGGAGGTTGGTACTAAAGCTATACGCCGCTGGAAACTTACCTTGCGGATCGGGATTTGGTAATGAAGCAATACGCTTCTGGCAACATGTCTTGCAAATCGGAGGTTGATACTAAAGCAATACACCGCTGGCAACTTACCTTGCGGATCGGAGGTTGGTACTGAAGCAATACGCCGCTGGCAACATGTCTTGCAGATCGGAGGTTGGTACTAAAGCAATACACCGCTGGCAACTTACCTTGCGGATCGGAGGTTGGTACTGAAGCAATACGCCGCTGGCAACATGTCTTGCAGATCGGAGGATGGTGCTGAAGCAACACGCCGCTGGCAACTTACCTTGCGGATCGGAGGTTGGTACTGAAGCAATACGCCGCTGGCAACATGTCTTGCAGATCGGAGGATGGTGCTGAAGCAACACGCCGCTGGCAACTTGCCTTGCAGATCGGAGGTTGGTACTGAAGCAATACACCGCTGGCAACTTACCTTGCGGATGGGAGGTTGGTGCTGAAGCAACACGCCGCTGGCAACTTGTCTTGCAGATCGGAGGTTGGTACTAAAGCAATACACCGCTGGCAACTTACCTTGCGGATGGGAGGTTGGTACTGAAGCAATACGCCGCTGGCAACTTGCCTTGCAGATCGGAGGTTGGTACTAAAGCTATACGCCGCTGGAAACTTGACTTGCGGATCGGAGGTTGGTACTGAAGCAATACGCCGCTGGAAACATGTCTTGCAGATCGGAGGTTGGTACTAAAGCAATACACCGCTGGCAACTTACCTTGCGGATCGGGGTTTGGTAATGAAGCAATACGCTTCTGGCAACATGTCTTGCAGATCGGAGGTTGATACTAAAGCAATACACCGCTGGCAACTTACCTTGCGGATCGGAGGTTGGTACTAAAGCTATAGGCCGCTGGAAACTTGACTTGCAGATCGGAGGTTGGTACTGAAGCAATACGCCACTGGAAACATGTCTTGCAGATCGGAGGTTGGTACTAAAGCAATACGCCGCTGGCAACTTACCTTGCGGATCGGAGGTTGGTACTGAAGCAATACGCCGCTGGCAACATGTCTTGCAGATCGGAGGTTGGTACTAAAGCTATAGGCCGCTGGAAACTTGACTTGCAGATCGGAGGTTGGTACTGAAGCAATACGCCGCTGGCAACTTGCCTTGCAGATCGGAGGTTGTTACTAAAGCAATACATCGCTGGAAACTTACCTTGCGGATCAGAGGTTGGTACTGAAGCAATACGCCGCTGGCAACATGTTTTGCAGATCGGAGGTTGGTACTAAAGCTATTCGCCGCTGGAAACTTACCTTGCGGATCGGGATTTGGTAATGAAGCAATACGCTTCTGGCAACATGTCTTGCAGATCGGAGGTTGGTACTAAAGCAATACACCGCTGGCAACTTACCTTGCGGATCGGAGGTTGGTACTGAAGCAATACGCCGCTGGAAACATGTCTTGCAGATCGGAGGTTGGTACTAAAGCAATACACCGCTGGCAACTTACCTTGCGGATCGGAGGTTGGTACTGAAGCAATACGCCGCTGGCAACATGTCTTGCAGATCGGAGGATGGTTCTGAAGCAATACGCCGCTGGCAACTTACCTTGCGGATCGGAGGTTGGTACTGAAGCAATACGCCGCTGGCAACATGTCTTGCAGATCGGAGGATGGTGCTGAAGCAATACGCCGCTGGCAACTTGCCTTGCAGATCGGAGGTTGGTACTGAAGCAATACACCGCTGGCAACTTACCTTGCGGATGGGAGGTTGGTGCTGAAGCAACACGCCGCTGGCAACTTGCCTTGCAGATCGGAGGTTGGTACTAAAGCAATACACCGCTGGCAACTTACCTTGCGGATCGGAGGTTGGTACTGAAGCAATACGCCGCTGGCAACTTGCCTTGCAGATCGGAGGTTGGTACTAAAGCTATAGGCCGCTGGAAACTTGACTTGCAGATCGGAGGTTGGTACTGAAGCAATACGCCGCTGGAAACATGTCTTGCAGATCGGAGGTTGGTACTAAAGCAATACGCCGCTGGCAACTTACCTTGCGGATCGGGGTTTGGTAATGAAGCAATACGCTTCTGGCAACATGTCTTGCAGATCGGAGGTTGATACTAAAGCAATACACCGCTGGCAACTTACCTTGCGGATCGGAGGTTGGTACTAAAGCTATAGGCCGCTGGAAACTTGACTTGCAGATCGGAGGTTGGTACTGAAGCAATACGCCACTGGAAACATGTCTTGCAGATCGGAGGTTGGTACTAAAGCAATACGCCGCTGGCAACTTACCTTGCGGATCGGAGGTTGGTACTGAAGCAATACGCCGCTGGCAACATGTCTTGCAGATCGGAGGTTGGTACTAAAGCTATAGGCCGCTGGAAACTTGACTTGCAGATCGGAGGTTGGTACTGAAGCAATACGCCGCTGGCAACTTACCTTGCGGATCGGAGGTTGGTACTGAAGCAATACGCCGCTGGAAACATGTCTTGCAGATCGGAGGTTGGTACTAAAGCAATACACCGCTGGCAACTTACCTTGCGGATCGGAGGTTGGTACTGAAGCAATACGCCGCTGGCAACATGTCTTGCAGATCGGAGGATGGTGCTGAAGCAACACGCCGCTGGCAACTTACCTTGCGGATCGGAGGTTGGTACTGAAGCAATACGCCGCTGGCAACATGTCTTGCAGATCGGAGGATGGTGCTGAAGCAACACGCCGCTGGCAACTTGCCTTGCAGATCGGAGGTTGGTACTGAAGCAATACACCGCTGGCAACTTACCTTGCGGATGGGAGGTTGGTGCTGAAGCAACACGCCGCTGGCAACTTGCCTTGCAGATCGGAGGTTGGCACTAAAGCAATACACCGCTGGCAACTTACCTTGCGGATGGGAGGTTGGTACTGAAGCAATACGCCGCTGGCAACTTGCCTTGCAGATCGGAGGTTGGTACTAAAGCTATAGGCCGCTGGAAACTTGACTTGCAGATCGGAGGTTGGTACTGAAGCAATACGCCACTGGAAACATGTCTTGCAGATCGGAGGTTGGTACTAAAGCAATACGCCGCTGGCAACATGTCTTGCAGATCGGAGGTTGGTACTAAAGCTATACGCCGCTGGAAACTTACCTTGCGGATCGGAGGTTGGTACTGAAGCAATACGCCGCTGGCAACATGTCTTGCAGATCGGAGGATGGTGCTGAAGCAACACGCCGCTGGCAACTAACCTTGCGGATCGGAGGTTGGTACTGAAGCAATAAGCCGCTGGCAACATGTCTTGCAGATCGGAGGATGGTGCTGAAGCAACACGCCGCTGGCAACTTGCCTTGCAGATCGGAGGTTGGTACTGAAGCAATACGCCGCTGGAAACATGTATTGCGGATCGGAGTATGGTACTAAAGCAATACACCGCTGGCAACTTACCTTGCGCATCGGAGGTTGGTACTGAAGCAATACGCCGCTGGAAACATGTCTTGCAGATCGGAGGTTGATACTAAAGCAATACACCGCTGGCAACTTACCTTGCGGATCGGAGGTTGGTACTGAAGCAATACGCCACTGGAAACTTGACTTGCGGATCGGAGGTTGGTACTGAAGCAATACGCCGCTGGCAACATGTCTTGCGGATCGGAGGTTGGTACTGAAGCAACACGCCGCTGGCAACTTACCTTGCAGATCGGAGGTTGGTACTAAAGCTATAGGCCGCTGGAAACTTGACTTGCAGATCGGAGATTGGTACTGAAGCAATACACCGCTGGCAACATGTCTTGCAGATCGGAGGTTGGTACTAAAGCAATACATCGCTGGTAACTTACCTTGCGGATCAGAGGTTGGTACTGAAGCAATACGTCGCTGGCAACATGTCTTGCAGATCGGAGGTTGGCATTAAAGCTATAGGCCGCTGGAAACTTGCCTTGCAGATCGGAGATTGGTACTGAAGCAATACACCGCTGGCAACATGTCTTGCAGATCGGAGGTTGGTACTGAAGCAATACACCGCTGGCAACATGTCTTGCAGATCGGAGGATGGTGCTGAAGCAACACGCCGCTGGCAACTTACCTTGCGGATCGGAGGTTGTTACTAAAGCAATACATCGCTGGAAACTTACCTTGCGGATCGGAGGTTGGTACTGAAGCAATACGCCGCTGGCAACATGTTTTGCAGATCGGAGGTTGGTACTAAAGCTATACGCCGCGGGAAACTTACCTTGCGGATCGGGATTTGGTAATGAAGCAATACGCTTCTGGCAACATGTCTTGCAGATCGGAGGTTGATACTAAAGCAATACACCGCTGGCAACTTACCTTGCGGATCGGAGGTTGGTACTGAAGCAATACGCCGCTGGAAACATGTCTTGCAGATCGGAGGTTGGTACTAAAGCAATACACCGCTGGCAACTTACCTTGCGGATCGGAGGTTGGTACTGAAGCAATACGCCGCTGGCAACATGTCTTGCAGATCGGAGGTTGGTGCTGAAGCAACACGCCGCTGGCAACTTACCTTGCGGATCGGAGGTTGGTACTGAAGCAATACGCCGCTGGCAACATGTCTTGCAGATCGGAGGATGGTGCTGAAGCAACACGCCGCTGGCAACTTGCCTTGCAGATCGGAGGTTGGCACTAAAGCAATACACCGCTGGCAACTTACCTTGCGGATGGGAGGTTGGTACTGAAGCAATACGCCGCTGGCAACTTGCCTTGCAGATCGGAGGTTGGTACTAAAGCTATAGGCCGCTGGAAACTTGACTTGCAGATCGGAGGTTGGTACTGAAGCAATACGCCGCTGGAAACATGTCTTGCAGATCGGAGGTTGGTACTAAAGCAATACGCCGCTGGCAACATGTCTTGCAGATCGGAGGTTGGTACTAAAGCTATACGCCGCTGGAAACTTACCTTGCGGATCGGGGTTTGGTAATGAAGCAATACGCTTCTGGCAACATGTCTTGCAAATCGGAGGTTGATACTAAAGCAATACACCGCTGGCAACTTACCTTGCGGATCGGAGGTTGGTACTGAAGCAATACGCCGCTGGAAACATGTCTTGCAGATCGGAGGTTGGTACTAAAGCAATACACCGCTGGCAACTTACCTTGCGGATCGGAGGTTGGTACTGAAGCAATAAGCCGCTGGCAACATGTCTTGCAGATCGGAGGATGGTGCTGAAGCAACACGCCGCTGGCAACTTGCCTTGCAGATCGGAGGTTGGTACTGAAGCAATACGCCGCTGGAAACATGTATTGCAGATCGGAGGATGGTACTAAAGCAATACACCGCTGGCAACTTACCTTGCGCATCGAAGGTTGGTACTGAAGCAATACGCCACTGGAAACTTGACTTGCGGATCGGAGGTTGGTACTGAAGCAACACGCCGCTGGCAACTTGCCTTGCAGATCGGAGGTTGTTACTAAAGCAATACATCGCTGGCAACTTACCTTGCGGATCGGAGGTTGGTACTGAAGCAATACGCCGCTGGAAACATGTCTTGCAGATCGGAGGTTGGTACTAAAGCAATACACCGCTGGCAACTTACCTTGCGGATCGGAGGTTGGTACTGAAGCAATACGCCGCTGGCAACATGTCTTGCAGATCGGAGGATGGTGCTGAAGCAACACGCCGCTGGCAACTTACCTTGCGGATCGGAGGTTGGTACTGAAGCAATAAGCCGCTGGCAACATGTCTTGCAGATCGGAGGATGGTGCTGAAGCAACACGCCGCTGGCAACTTGCCTTGCAGATCGGAGGTTGGTACTGAAGCAATACGCCGCTGGAAACATGTATTGCGGATCGGAGTATGGTACTAAAGCAATACACCGCTGGCAACTTACCTTGCGCATCGGAGGTTGGTACTGAAGCAATACGCCGCTGGAAACATGTCTTGCAGATCGGAGGTTGATACTAAAGCAATACACCGCTGGCAACTTACCTTGCGGATCGGAGGTTGGTACTGAAGCAACACGCCGCTGGCAACTTACCTTGCAGATCGGAGGTTGGTACTAAAGCTATAGGCCGCTGGAAACTTGACTTGCAGATCGGAGATTGGTACTGAAGCAATACACCGCTGGCAACATGTCTTGCAGATCGGAGGTTGGTACTAAAGCAATACATCGCTGGTAACTTACCTTGCGGATCAGAGGCTGGTACTGAAGCAATACGTCGCTGGCAACATGTCTTGCAGATCGGAGGTTGGCATTAAAGCTATAGGCCGCTGGAAACTTGCCTTGCAGATCGGAGATTGGTACTGAAGCAATACACCGCTGGCAACATGTCTTGCAGATCGGAGGTTGGTACTGAAGCAATACACCGCTGGCAACATGTCTTGCAGATCGGAGGATGGTACTGAAGCAACACGCCGCTGGAAACTTACCTTGCGGATCAGAGGTTGGTACTGAAGCAATACGCCGCTGGCAACATGTTTTGCAGATCGGAGGTTGGTACTAAAGCTATACGCCGCGGGAAACTTACCTTGCGGATCGGGATTTGGTAATGAAGCAATACGCTTCTGGCAACATGTCTTGCAAATCGGAGGTTGATACTAAAGCAATACACCGCTGGCAACTTACCTTGCGGATCGGAGGTTGGTACTGAAGCAATACGCCGCTGGAAACATGTCTTGCAGATCGGAGGTTGGTACTAAAGCAATACACCGCTGGCAACTTACCTTGCGGATCGGAGGTTGGTACTGAAGCAATACGCCGCTGGCAACATGTCTTGCAGATCGGAGGATGGTGCTGAAGCAACACGCCGCTGGCAACTTACCTTGCGGATCGGAGGTTGGTACTGAAGCAATACGCCGCTGGCAACATGTCTTGCAGATCGGAGGATGGTGCTGAAGCAACACGCCGCTGGCAACTTGCCTTGCAGATCGGAGGTTGGTACTGAAGCAATACACCGCTGGCAACTTACCTTGCGGATGGGAGGTTGGTGCTGAAGCAACACGCCGCTGGCAACTTGCCTTGCAGATCGGAGGTTGGCACTAAAGCAATACACCGCTGGCAACTTACCTTGCGGATGGGAGGTTGGTACTGAAGCAATACGCCGCTGGCAACTTGCCTTGCAGATCGGAGGTTGGTACTAAAGCTATAGGCCGCTGGAAACTTGACTTGCAGATCGGAGGTTGGTACTGAAGCAATACGCCACTGGAAACATGTCTTGCAGATCGGAGGTTGGTACTAAAGCAATACGCCGCTGGCAACATGTCTTGCAGATCGGAGGTTGGTACTAAAGCTATACGCCGCTGGAAACTTACCTTGCGGATCGGGGTTTGGTAATGAAGCAATACGCTTCTGGCAACATGTCTTGCAAATCGGAGGTTGATACTAAAGCAATACACCGCTGGCAACTTACCTTGCGGATCGGAGGTTGGTACTGAAGCAATACGCCGCTGGAAACATGTCTTGCGGATCGGAGGTTGGTACTGAAGCAATACGCCGCTGGCAACATGTCTTGCAGATCGGAGGATGGTGCTGAAGCAACACGCCGCTGGCAACTTACCTTGCGGATCGGAGGTTGGTACTGAAGCAATAAGCCGCTGGCAACATGTCTTGCAGATCGGAGGATGGTGCTGAAGCAACACGCCGCTGGCAACTTGCCTTGCAGATCGGAGGTTGGTACTGAAGCAATACGCCGCTGGAAACATGTATTGCAGATCGGAGGATGGTACTAAAGCAATACACCGCTGGCAACTTACCTTGCGCATCGGAGGTTGGTACTGAAGCAATACGCCGCTGGAAACATGTCTTGCAGATCGGAGGTTGATACTAAAGCAATACACCGCTGCCAACTTACCTTGCGGATCGGAGGTTGGTACTGAAGCAATACGCCACTGGAAACTTGACTTGCGGATCGGAGGTTGGTACTGAAGCAATACGCCGCTGGCAACATGTCTTGCGGATCGGAGGTTGGTACTGAAGCAACACGCCGCTGGCAACTTACCTTGCAGATCGGAGGTTGGTACTAAAGCTATAGGCCGCTGGAAACTTGACTTGCAGATCGGAGATTGGTACTGAAGCAATACACCGCTGGCAACATGTCTTGCAGATCGGAGGTTGGTACTAAAGCAATACATCGCTGGTAACTTACCTTGCGGATCAGAGGTTGGTACTGAAGCAATACGTCGCTGGCAACATGTCTTGCAGATCGGAGGTTGGCATTAAAGCTATAGGCCGCTGGAAACTTGCCTTGCAGATCGGAGATTGGTACTGAAGCAATACACCGCTGGCAACATGTCTTGCAGATCGGAGGTTGGTACTGAAGCAATACACCGCTGGCAACATGTCTTGCAGATCGGAGGATGGTACTGAAGCAACACGCCGCTGGCAACTTGCCTTGCAGATCGGAGGTTGTTACTAAAGCAATACATCGCTGGAAACTTACCTTGCGGATCAGAGGTTGGTACTGAAGCAATACGCCGCTGGCAACATGTTTTGCAGATCGGAGGTTGGTACTAAAGCTATACGCCGCTGGAAACTTACCTTGCGGATCGGGATTTGGTAATGAAGCAATACGCTTCTGGCAACATGTCTTGCAAATCGGAGGTTGATACTAAAGCAATACACCGCTGGCAACTTACCTTGCGGATCGGAGGTTGGTACTGAAGCAATACGCCGCTGGAAACATGTCTTGCAGATCGGAGGTTGGTACTAAAGCAATACACCGCTGGCAACTTACCTTGCGGATCGGAGGTTGGTACTGAAGCAATACGCCGCTGGCAACATGTCTTGCAGATCGGAGGATGGTGCTGAAGCAACACGCCGCTGGCAACTTACCTTGCGGATCGGAGGTTGGTACTGAAGCAATACGCCGCTGGCAACATGTCTTGCAGATCGGAGGATGGTGCTGAAGCAACACGCCGCTGGCAACTTGCCTTGCAGATCGGAGGTTGGTACTGAAGCAATACACCGCTGGCAACTTACCTTGCGGATGGGAGGTTGGTGCTGAAGCAACACGCCGCTGGCAACTTGCCTTGCAGATCGGAGGTTGGTACTAAAGCAATACACCGCTGGCAACTTACCTTGCGGATGGGAGGTTGGTACTGAAGCAATACGCCGCTGGCAACTTGCCTTGCAGATCGGAGGTTGGTACTAAAGCTATAGGCCGCTGGAAACTTGACTTGCAGATCGGAGGTTGGTACTGAAGCAATACGCCGCTGGAAACATGTCTTGCAGATCGGAGGTTGGTACTAAAGCAATACGCCGCTGGCAACTTACCTTGCGGATCGGGGTTTGGTAATGAAGCAATACGCTTCTGGCAACATGTCTTGCAGATCGGAGGTTGATACTAAAGCAATACACCGCTGGCAACTTACCTTGCGGATCGGAGGTTGGTACTAAAGCTATAGGCCGCTGGAAACTTGACTTGCAGATCGGAGGTTGGTACTGAAGCAATACGCCACTGGAAACATGTCTTGCAGATCGGAGGTTGGTACTAAAGCAATACGCCGCTGGCAACTTACCTTGCGGATCGGAGGTTGGTACTGAAGCAATACGCCGCTGGCAACATGTCTTGCAGATCGGAGGTTGGTACTAAAGCTATAGGCCGCTGGAAACTTGACTTGCAGATCGGAGGTTGGTACTGAAGCAATACGCCGCTGGCAACTTGCCTTGCAGATCGGAGGTTGTTACTAAAGCAATACATCGCTGGAAACTTACCTTGCGGATCAGAGGTTGGTACTGAAGCAATACGCCGCTGGCAACATGTTTTGCAGATCGGAGGTTGGTACTAAAGCTATTCGCCGCTGGAAACTTACCTTGCGGATCGGGATTTGGTAATGAAGCAATACGCTTCTGGCAACATGTCTTGCAAATCGGAGGTTGATACTAAAGCAATACACCGCTGGCAACTTACCTTGCGGATCGGAGGTTGGTACTGAAGCAATACGCCGCTGGAAACATGTCTTGCAGATCGGAGGTTGGTACTAAAGCAATACACCGCTGGAAACTTAACTTGCGGATCGGAGGTTGGTACTGAAGCAATACGCCGCTGGCAACATGTCTTGCAGATCGGAGGATGGTGCTGAAGCAACACGCCGCTGGCAACTTACCTTGCGGATCGGAGGTTGGTACTGAAGCAATACGCCGCTGGCAACATGTCTTGCAGATCGGAGGATGGTGCTGAAGCAACACGCCGCTGGCAACTTGCCTTGCAGATCGGAGGTTGGTACTGAAGCAATACACCGCTGGCAACTTACCTTGCGGATGGGAGGTTGGTGCTGAAGCAACACGCCGCTGGCAACTTGCCTTGCAGATCGGAGGTTGGTACTAAAGCAATACACCGCTGGCAACTTACCTTGCGGATGGGAGGTTGGTACTGAAGCAATACGCCGCTGGCAACTTGCCTTGCAGATCGGAGGTTGGTACTAAAGCTATAGGCCGCTGGAAACTTGACTTGCAGATCGGAGGTTGGTACTGAAGCAATACGCCACTGGAAACATGTCTTGCAGATCGGAGGTTGGTACTAAAGCAATACGCCGCTGGCAACTTACCTTGCGGATCGGGGTTTGGTAATGAAGCAATACGCTTCTGGCAACATGTCTTGCAGATCGGAGGTTGATACTAAAGCAATACGCCGCTGGCAACTTACCTTGCGGATCGGAGGTTGGTACTAAAGCTATAGGCCGCTGGAAACTTGACTTGCAGATCGGAGGTTGGTACTGAAGCAATACGCCACTGGAAACATGTCTTGCAGATCGGAGGTTGGTACTAAAGCAATACGCCGCTGGCAACTTACCTTGCGGATCGGAGGTTGGTACTGAAGCAATACGCCGCTGGCAACATGTCTTGCAGATCGGAGGTTGGTACTAAAGCTATAGGCCGCTGGAAACTTGACTTGCAGATCGGAGGTTGGTACTGAAGCAATACGCCGCTGGCAACTTACCTTGCGGATCGGAGGTTGGTACTGAAGCAATACGCCGCTGGAAACATGTCTTGCAGATCGGAGGTTGGTACTAAAGCAATACACCGCTGGCAACTTACCTTGCGGATCGGAGGTTGGTACTGAAGCAATACGCCGCTGGCAACATGTCTTGCAGATCGGAGGATGGTGCTGAAGCAACACGCCGCTGGCAACTTACCTTGCGGATCGGAGGTTGGTACTGAAGCAATACGCCGCTGGCAACATGTCTTGCAGATCGGAGGTTGGTGCTGAAGCAACACGCCGCTGGCAACTTGCCTTGCAGATCGGAGGTTGGTACTGAAGCAATACACCGCTGGCAACTTACCTTGCGGATGGGAGGTTGGTGCTGAAGCAACACGCCGCTGGCAACTTGCCTTGCAGATCGGAGGTTGGCACTAAAGCAATACACCGCTGGCAACTTACCTTGCGGATGGGAGGTTGGTACTGAAGCAATACGCCGCTGGCAACTTGCCTTGCAGATCGGAGGTTGGTACTAAAGCTATAGGCCGCTGGAAACTTGACTTGCAGATCGGAGGTTGGTACTGAAGCAATACGCCACTGGAAACATGTCTTGCAGATCGGAGGTTGGTACTAAAGCAATACGCCGCTGGCAACATGTCTTGCAGATCGGAGGTTGGTACTAAAGCTATACGCCGCTGGAAACTTACCTTGCGGATCGGGGTTTGGTAATGAAGCAATACGCTTCTGGCAACATGTCTTGCAAATCGGAGGTTGATACTAAAGCAATACACCGCTGGCAACTTACCTTGCGGATCGGAGGTTGGTACTGAAGCAATACGCCGCTGGAAACATGTCTTGCAGATCGGAGGTTGGTACTAAAGCAATACACCGCTGGCAACTTACCTTGCGGATCGGAGGTTGGTACTGAAGCAATACGCCGCTGGCAACATGTCTTGCAGATCGGAGGATGGTGCTGAAGCAACACGCCGCTGGCAACTTACCTTGCGGATCGGAGGTTGGTACTGAAGCAATAAGCCGCTGGCAACATGTCTTGCAGATCGGAGGATGGTGCTGAAGCAACACGCCGCTGGCAACTTGCCTTGCAGATCGGAGGTTGGTACTGAAGCAATACGCCGCTGGAAACATGTATTGCAGATCGGAGGATGGTACTAAAGCAATACACCGCTGGCAACTTACCTTGCGCATCGGAGGTTGGTACTGAAGCAATACGCCGCTGGAAACATGTCTTGCAGATCGGAGGTTGATACTAAAGCAATACACCGCTGCCAACTTACCTTGCGGATCGGAGGTTGGTACTGAAGCAATACGCCACTGGAAACTTGACTTGCGGATCGGAGGTTGGTACTGAAGCAATACGCCACTGGAAACATGTCTTGCAGATCGGAGGTTGGTACTAAAGCAATACGCCGCTGGCAACTTACCTTGCGGATCGGGGTTTGGTAATGAAGCAATACGCTTCTGGCAACATGTCTTGCAGATCGGAGGTTGATACTAAAGCAATACACCGCTGGCAACTTACCTTGCGGATCGGAGGTTGGTACTAAAGCTATAGGCCGCTGGAAACTTGACTTGCAGATCGGAGGTTGGTACTGAAGCAATACGCCACTGGAAACATGTCTTGCAGATCGGAGGTTGGTACTAAAGCAATACGCCGCTGGCAACTTACCTTGCGGATCGGAGGTTGGTACTGAAGCAATACGCCGCTGGCAACATGTCTTGCAGATCGGAGGTTGGTACTGAAGCAATAAGCCGCTGGCAACATGTCTTGCAGATCGGAGGATGGTGCTGAAGCAACACGCCGCTGGCAACTTGCCTTGCAGATCGGAGGTTGGTACTGAAGCAATACGCCGCTGGAAACATGTATTGCAGATCGGAGGATGGTGCTGAAGCAACACGCCGCTGGCAACTTGCCTTGCAGATCGGAGGTTGGTACTAAAGCAATACACCGCTGGCAACTTACCTTGCGGATCGGAGGTTGGTACTGAAGCAATACGCCGCTGGCAACATGTCTTGCAGATCGGAGGATGGTGCTGAAGCAACACGCCGCTGGCAACTTACCTTGCGGATCGGAGGTTGGTACTGAAGCAATAAGCCGCTGGCAACATGTCTTGCAGATCGGAGGATGGTGCTGAAGCAACACGCCGCTGGCAACTTGCCTTGCAGATCGGAGGTTGGTACTGAAGCAATACGCCGCTGGAAACATGTATTGCAGATCGGAGGATGGTACTAAAGCAATACACCGCTGGCAACTTACCTTGCGCATCGGAGGTTGGTACTGAAGCAATACGCCGCTGGAAACATGTCTTGCAGATCGGAGGTTGATACTAAAGCAATACACCGCTGCCAACTTACCTTGCGGATCGGAGGTTGGTACTGAAGCAATACGCCACTGGAAACTTGACTTGCGGATCGGAGGTTGGTACTGAAGCAATACGCCGCTGGCAACATGTCTTGCGGATCGGAGGTTGGTACTGAAGCAACACGCCGCTGGCAACTTACCTTGCAGATCGGAGGTTGGTACTAAAGCTATAGGCCGCTGGAAACTTGACTTGCAGATCGGAGTTTGGTACTGAAGCAATACACCGCTGGCAACATGTCTTGCAGATCGGAGGTTGGTACTAAAGCAATACATCGCTGGTAACTTACCTTGCGGATCAGAGGTTGGTACTGAAGCAATACGTCGCTGGCAACATGTCTTGCAGATCGGAGGTTGGTATTAAAGCTATAGGCCGCTGGAAACTTGCCTTGCAGATCGGAGATTGGTACTGAAGCAATACACCGCTGGCAACATGTCTTGCAGATCGGAGGTTGGTACTGAAGCAATACACCGCTGGCAACATGTCTTGCAGATCGGAGGATGGTACTGAAGCAACACGCCGCTGGCAACTTGCCTTGCAGATCGGAGGTTGTTACTAAAGCAATACATCGCTGGAAACTTACCTTGCGGATCAGAGGTTGGTACTGAAGCAATACGCCGCTGGCAACATGTTTTGCAGATCGGAGGTTGGTACTAAAGCTATACGCCGCTGGAAACTTACCTTGCGGATCGGGATTTGGTAATGAAGCAATACGCTTCTGGCAACATGTCTTGCAAATCGGAGGTTGATACTAAAGCAATACACCGCTGGCAACTTACCTTGCGGATCGGAGGTTGGTACTGAAGCAATACGCCGCTGGCAACATGTCTTGCAGATCGGAGGTTGGTACTAAAGCAATACACCGCTGGCAACTTACCTTGCGGATCGGAGGTTGGTACTGAAGCAATACGCCGCTGGCAACATGTCTTGCAGATCGGAGGATGGTGCTGAAGCAACACGCCGCTGGCAACTTACCTTGCGGATCGGAGGTTGGTACTGAAGCAATACGCCGCTGGCAACATGTCTTGCAGATCGGAGGATGGTGCTGAAGCAACACGCCGCTGGCAACTTGCCTTGCAGATCGGAGGTTGGTACTGAAGCAATACACCGCTGGCAACTTACCTTGCGGATGGGAGGTTGGTGCTGAAGCAACACGCCGCTGGCAACTTGCCTTGCAGATCGGAGGTTGGTACTAAAGCAATACACCGCTGGCAACTTACCTTGCGGATGGGAGGTTGGTACTGAAGCAATACGCCGCTGGCAACTTGCCTTGCAGATCGGAGGTTGGTACTAAAGCTATAGGCCGCTGGAAACTTGACTTGCAGATCGGAGGTTGGTACTGAAGCAATACGCCGCTGGCAACATGTCTTGCAGATCGGAGGTTGGTACTAAAGCAATACGCCGCTGGCAACTTACCTTGCGGATCGGGGTTTGGTAATGAAGCAATACGCTTCTGGCAACATGTCTTGCAGATCGGAGGTTGTTACTAAAGCAATACACCGCTGGCAACTTACCTTGCGGATCGGAGGTTGGTACTAAAGCTATAGGCCGCTGGAAACTTGACTTGCAGATCGGAGGTTGGTACTGAAGCAATACGCCGCTGGAAACATGTCTTGCAGATCGGAGGTTGGTACTAAAGCAATACGCCGCTGGCAACTTACCTTGCGGATCGGAGGTTGGTACTGAAGCAATACGCCGCTGGCAACATGTCTTGCAGATCGGAGGTTGGTACTAAAGCTATAGGCCGCTGGAAACTTGACTTGCAGATCGGAGGTTGGTACTGAAGCAATACGCCGCTGGCAACTTGCCTTGCAGATCGGAGGTTGTTACTAAAGCAATACATCGCTGGAAACTTACCTTGCGGATCAGAGGTTGGTACTGAAGCAATACGCCGCTGGCAACATGTTTTGCAGATCGGAGGTTGGTACTAAAGCTATTCGCCGCTGGAAACTTACCTTGCGGATCGGGATTTGGTAATGAAGCAATACGCTTCTGGCAACATGTCTTGCAAATCGGAGGTTGATACTAAAGCAATACACCGCTGGCAACTTACCTTGCGGATCGGAGGTTGGTACTGAAGCAATACGCCGCTGGAAACATGTCTTGCAGATCGGAGGTTGGTACTAAAGCAATACACCGCTGGCAACTTACCTTGCGGATCGGAGGTTGGTACTGAAGCAATACGCCGCTGGCAACATGTCTTGCAGATCGGAGGATGGTGCTGAAGCAACACGCCGCTGGCAACTTACCTTGCGGATCGGAGGTTGGTACTGAAGCAATACGCCGCTGGCAACATGTCTTGCAGATCGGAGGATGGTGCTGAAGCAACACGCCGCTGGCAACTTGCCTTGCAGATCGGAGGTTGGTACTGAAGCAATACACCGCTGGCAACTTACCTTGCGGATGGGAGGTTGGTGCTGAAGCAACACGCCGCTGGCAACTTGCCTTGCAGATCGGAGGTTGGTACTAAAGCAATACACCGCTGGCAACTTACCCTGCGGATGGGAGGTTGGTACTGAAGCAATACGCCGCTGGCAACTTGCCTTGCAGATCGGAGGTTGGTACTAAAGCTATAGGCCGCTGGAAACTTGACTTGCAGATCGGAGGTTGGTACTGAAGCAATACGCCACTGGAAACATGTCTTGCAGATCGGAGGTTGGTACTAAAGCAATACGCCGCTGGCAACTTACCTTGCGGATCGGGGTTTGGTAATGAAGCAATACGCTTCTGGCAACATGTCTTGCAGATCGGAGGTTGATACTAAAGCAATACACCGCTGGCAACTTACCTTGCGGATCGGAGGTTGGTACTAAAGCTATAGGCCGCTGGAAACTTGACTTGCAGATCGGAGGTTGGTACTGAAGCAATACGCCACTGGAAACATGTCTTGCAGATCGGAGGTTGGTACTAAAGCAATACGCCGCTGGCAACTTACCTTGCGGATCGGAGGTTGGTACTGAAGCAATACGCCGCTGGCAACATGTCTTGCAGATCGGAGGTTGGTACTAAAGCTATAGGCCGCTGGAAACTTGACTTGCAGATCGGAGGTTGGTACTGAAGCAATACGCCGCTGGAAACATGTCTTGCAGATCGGAGGTTGGTACTGAAGCAATACGCCGCTGGAAACTTGACTTGCAGATCGGAGGTTGGTACTGAAGCAATACGCCGCTGGCAACTTACCTTGCGGATCGGAGGTTGGTACTGAAGCAATACGCCGCTGGAAACATGTCTTGCAGATCGGAGGTTGGTACTAAAGCAATACACCGCTGGCAACTTACCTTGCGGATCGGAGGTTGGTACTGAAGCAATACGCCGCTGGCAACATGTCTTGCAGATCGGAGGATGGTGCTGAAGCAACACGCCGCTGGCAACTTACCTTGCGGATCGGAGGTTGGTACTGAAGCAATACGCCGCTGGCAACATGTCTTGCAGATCGGAGGATGGTGCTGAAGCAACACGCCGCTGGCAACTTGCCTTGCAGATCGGAGGTTGGTACTGAAGCAATACACCGCTGGCAACTTACCTTGCGGATGGGAGGTTGGTGCTGAAGCAACACGCCGCTGGCAACTTGCCTTGCAGATCGGAGGTTGGCACTAAAGCAATACACCGCTGGCAACTTACCTTGCGGATGGGAGGTTGGTACTGAAGCAATACGCCGCTGGCAACTTGCCTTGCAGATCGGAGGTTGGTACTAAAGCTATAGGCCGCTGGAAACTTGACTTGCAGATCGGAGGTTGGTACTGAAGCAATACGCCACTGGAAACATGTCTTGCAGATCGGAGGTTGGTACTAAAGCAATACGCCGCTGGCAACATGTCTTGCGGATCGGAGGTTGGTACTGAAGCAATACGCCGCTGGCAACATGTCTTGCAGATCGGAGGATGGTGCTGAAGCAACACGCCGCTGGCAACTTGCCTTGCAGATCGGAGGTTGGTACTGAAGCAATACACCGCTGGCAACTTACCTTGCGGATGGGAGGTTGGTGCTGAAGCAACACGCCGCTGGCAACTTGCCTTGCAGATCGGAGGTTGGCACTAAAGCAATACACCGCTGGCAACTTACCTTGCGGATGGGAGGTTGGTACTGAAGCAATACGCCGCTGGCAACTTGCCTTGCAGATCGGAGGTTGGTACTAAAGCTATAGGCCGCTGGAAACTTGACTTGCAGATCGGAGGTTGGTACTGAAGCAATACGCCACTGGAAACATGTCTTGCAGATCGGAGGTTGGTACTAAAGCAATACGCCGCTGGCAACATGTCTTGCAGATCGGAGGTTGGTACTAAAGCTATACGCCGCTGGAAACTTACCTTGCGGATCGGGGTTTGGTAATGAAGCAATACGCTTCTGGCAACATGTCTTGCAAATCGGAGGTTGATACTAAAGCAATACACCGCTGGCAACTTACCTTGCGGATCGGAGGTTGGTACTGAAGCAATACGCCGCTGGAAACATGTCTTGCAGATCGGAGGTTGGTACTAAAGCAATACACCGCTGGCAACTTACCTTGCGGATCGGAGGTTGGTACTGAAGCAATACGCCGCTGGCAACATGTCTTGCAGATCGGAGGATGGTGCTGAAGCAACACGCCGCTGGCAACTTACCTTGCGGATCGGAGGTTGGTACTGAAGCAATAAGCCGCTGGCAACATGTCTTGCAGATCGGAGGATGGTGCTGAAGCAACACGCCGCTGTCAACTTGCCTTGCAGATCGGAGGTTGGTACTGAAGCAATACGCCGCTGGAAACATGTATTGCAGATCGGAGGATGGTACTAAAGCAATACACCGCTGGCAACTTACCTTGCGCATCGGAGGTTGGTACTGAAGCAATACGCCGCTGGAAACATGTCTTGCAGATCGGAGGTTGATACTAAAGCAATACACCGCTGCCAACTTACCTTGCGGATCGGAGGTTGGTACTGAAGCAATACGCCACTGGAAACTTGACTTGCGGATCGGAGGTTGGTACTGAAGCAATACGCCACTGGAAACATGTCTTGCAGATCGGAGGTTGGTACTAAAGCAATACGCCGCTGGCAACTTACCTTGCGGATCGGGGTTTGGTAATGAAGCAATACGCTTCTGGCAACATGTCTTGCAGATCGGAGGTTGATACTAAAGCAATACACCGCTGGCAACTTACCTTGCGGATCGGAGGTTGGTACTAAAGCTATAGGCCGCTGGAAACTTGACTTGCAGATCGGAGGTTGGTACTGAAGCAATACGCCACTGGAAACATGTCTTGCAGATCGGAGGTTGGTACTAAAGCAATACGCCGCTGGCAACTTACCTTGCGGATCGGAGGTTGGTACTGAAGCAATACGCCGCTGGCAACATGTCTTGCAGATCGGAGGTTGGTACTAAAGCTATAGGCCGCTGGAAACTTGACTTGCAGATCGGAGGTTGGTACTGAAGCAATACGCCGCTGGAAACATGTCTTGCAGATCGGAGGTTGGTACTGAAGCAATACGCCGCTGGAAACTTGACTTGCAGATCGGAGGTTGGTACTGAAGCAATACGCCGCTGGAAACATGTATTGCAGATCGGAGGATGGTACTAAAGCAATACACCGCTGGCAACTTACCTTGCGGATCGGAGGTTGGTACTGAAGCAATACGCCGCTGGAAACATGTCTTGCAGATCGGAGGTTGATACTAAAGCAATACACCGCTGGCAACTTACCTTGCGGATCGGAGGTTGGTACTGAAGCAATACGCCACTGGAAACTTGACTTGCGGATCGGAGGTTGGTACTGAAGCAATACGCCGCTGGCAACATGTCTTGCGGATCGGAGGTTGGTACTGAAGCAACACACCGCTGGCAACTTGCCTTGCAGATCGGAGGTTGGTACTAAAGCTATAGGCCGCTGGAAACTTGACTTGCAGATCGGAGGTTGGTACTGAAGCAATACGCCGCTGGCAACTTGCCTTGCAGATCGGAGGTTGTTACTAAAGCAATACATCGCTGGAAACTTACCTTGCGGATCAGAGGTTGGTACTGAAGCAATACGCCGCTGGCAACATGTTTTGCAGATCGGAGGTTGGTACTAAAGCTATTCGCCGCTGGAAACTTACCTTGCGGATCGGGATTTGGTAATGAAGCAATACGCTTCTGGCAACATGTCTTGCAAATCGGAGGTTGATACTAAAGCAATACACCGCTGGCAACTTACCTTGCGGATCGGAGGTTGGTACTGAAGCAATACGCCGCTGGAAACATGTCTTGCAGATCGGAGGTTGGTACTAAAGCAATACACCGCTGGCAACTTACCTTGCGGATCGGAGGTTGGTACTGAAGCAATACGCCGCTGGAAACATGTCTTGCAGATCGGAGGTTGGTACTAAAGCAATACACCGCTGGCAACTTACCTTGCGGATCGGAGGTTGGTACTAAAGCAATACACCGCTGGCAACTTACCTTGCGGATCGGAGGTTGGTACTAAAGCTATAGGCCGCTGGAAACTTGACTTGCAGATCGGAGGTTGGTACTGAAGCAATACGCCACTGGAAACATGTCTTGCAGATCGGAGGTTGGTACTAAAGCAATACGCCGCTGGCAACTTACCTTGCGGATCGGAGGTTGGTACTGAAGCAATACGCCGCTGGAAACATGTATTGCAGATCGGAGGATGGTACTAAAGCAATACACCGCTGGCAACTTACCTTGCGCATCGGAGGTTGGTACTGAAGCAATACGCCGCTGGAAACATGTCTTGCAGATCGGAGGTTGATACTAAAGCAATACACCGCTGGCAACTTACCTTGCAGATCGGAGGTTGGTACTGAAGCAATATACCGCTGGCAACTTACCTTGCGGATGGGAGGTTGGTGCTGAAGCAACACGCCGCTGGCAACTTGCCTTGCAGATCGGAGGTTGGCACTAAAGCAATACACCGCTGGCAACTTACCTTGCGGATGGGAGGTTGGTACTGAAGCAATACGCCGCTGGCAACTTGCCTTGCAGATCGGAGGTTGGTACTAAAGCTATAGGCCGCTGGAAACTTGGCTTGCAGATCGGAGGTTGGTACTGAAGCAATACGCCGCTGGCAACATGTCTTGCAGATCGGCGGTTGGTACTAAAGCAATACGCCGCTGGCAACTTGCCTTGCAGATCGGAGATTGGTACTGAAGCAATACACCGCTGGCAACATGTCTTGCAGATCGGAGGTTGGTACTAAAGCAATACACCGCTGGCAACTTACCTTGCGGATCGGAGGTTGGTACTGAAGCAATACGCCGCTGGCAACATGTCTTGCAGATCGGAGGATGGTGCTGAAGCAACACGCCGCTGGCAACTTACCTTGCGGATCGGAGGTTGGTACTGAAGCAATACGCCGCTGGCAACATGTCTTGCAGATCGGAGGATGGTGCTGAAGCAACACGCCGCTGGCAACTTGCCTTGCAGATCGGAGGTTGGTACTGAAGCAATACACCGCTGGCAACTTACCTTGCGGATGGGAGGTTGGTGCTGAAGCAACACGCCGCTGGCAACTTGCCTTGCAGATCGGAGGTTGGCACTAAAGCAATACACCGCTGGCAACTTACCTTGCGGATGGGAGGTTGGTACTGAAGCAATACGCCGCTGGCAACTTGCCTTGCAGATCGGAGGTTGGTACTAAAGCTATAGGCCGCTGGAAACTTGACTTGCAGATCGGAGGTTGGTACTGAAGCAATACGCCACTGGAAACATGTCTTGCAGATCGGAGGTTGGTACTAAAGCAATACGCCGCTGGCAACATGTCTTGCAGATCGGAGGTTGGTACTAAAGCTATACGCCGCTGGAAACTTACCTTGCGGATCGGGGTTTGGTAATGAAGCAATACGCTTCTGGCAACATGTCTTGCAAATCGGAGGTTGATACTAAAGCAATACACCGCTGGCAACTTACCTTGCGGATCGGAGGTTGGTACTGAAGCAATACGCCGCTGGAAACATGTCTTGCAGATCGGAGGTTGGTACTAAAGCAATACACCGCTGGCAACTTACCTTGCGGATCGGAGGTTGGTACTGAAGCAATACGCCGCTGGCAACATGTCTTGCAGATCGGAGGATGGTGCTGAAGCAAAACGCCGCTGGCAACTTACCTTGCGGATCGGAGGTTGGTACTGAAGCAATAAGCCGCTGGCAACATGTCTTGCAGATCGGAGGATGGTGCTGAAGCAACACGCCGCTGGCAACTTGCCTTGCAGATCGGAGGTTGGTACTGAAGCAATACGCCGCTGGAAACATGTATTGCAGATCGGAGGATGGTACTAAAGCAATACACCGCTGGCAACTTACCTTGCGCATCGGAGGTTGGTACTGAAGCAATACGCCGCTGGAAACATGTCTTGCAGATCGGAGGTTGATACTAAAGCAATACACCGCTGCCAACTTACCTTGCGGATCGGAGGTTGGTACTGAAGCAATACGCCACTGGAAACTTGACTTGCGGATCGGAGGTTGGTACTGAAGCAATACGCCGCTGGCAACATGTCTTGCGGATCGGAGGTTGGTACTGAAGCAACACGCCGCTGGCAACTTACCTTGCAGATCGGAGGTTGGTACTAAAGCTATAGGCCGCTGGAAACTTGACTTGCAGATCGGAGATTGGTACTGAAGCAATACACCGCTGGCAACATGTCTTGCAGATCGGAGGTTGGTACTAAAGCAATACATCGCTGGTAACTTACCTTGCGGATCAGAGGTTGGTACTGAAGCAATACGTCGCTGGCAACATGTCTTGCAGATCGGAGGTTGGTACTAAAGCTATAGGCCGCTGGAAACTTGACTTGCAGATCGGAGATTGGTACTGAAGCAATACACCGCTGGCAACATGTCTTGCAGATCGGAGGTTGGTACTAAAGCAATACATCGCTGGTAACTTACCTTGCGGATCAGAGGTTGGTACTGAAGCAATACGTCGCTGGCAACATGTCTTGCAGATCGGAGGTTGGCATTAAAGCTATAGGCCGCTGGAAACTTGCCTTGCAGATCGGAGATTGGTACTGAAGCAATACACCGCTGGCAACATGTCTTGCAGATCGGAGGTTGGTACTGAAGCAATACACCGCTGGCAACATGTCTTGCAGATCGGAGGATGGTACTGAAGCAACACGCCGCTGGCAACTTGCCTTGCAGATCGGAGGTTGGTACTGAAGCAATACGCCGCTGGAAACATGTATTGCAGATCGGAGGATGGTACTAAAGCAATACACCGCTGGCAACTTACCTTGCGGATCGGAGGTTGGTACTGAAGCAATAAGCCGCTGGCAACATGTCTTGCAGATCGGAGGATGGTGCTGAAGCAACACGGCGCTGGCAACTTGCCTTGCAGATCGGAGGTTGGTACTGAAGCAATACGCCGCTGGAAACATGTATTGCAGATCGGAGGATGGTACTAAAGCAATACACCGCTGGCAACTTACCTTGCGCATCGGAGGTTGGTACTGAAGCAATACGCCGCTGGAAACATGTCTTGCAGATCGGAGGTTGATACTAAAGCAATACACCGCTGCCAACTTACCTTGCGGATCGGAGGTTGGTACTGAAGCAATACGCCACTGGAAACTTGACTTGCGGATCGGAGGTTGGTACTGAAGCAATACGCCGCTGGCAACATGTCTTGCGGATCGGAGGTTGGTACTGAAGCAACACGCCGCTGGCAACTTACCTTGCAGATCGGAGGTTGGTACTAAAGCTATAGGCCGCTGGAAACTTGACTTGCAGATCGGAGATTGGTACTGAAGCAATACACCGCTGGCAACATGTCTTGCAGATCGGAGGTTGGTACTAAAGCAATACATCGCTGGTAACTTACCTTGCGGATCAGAGGTTGGTACTGAAGCAATACGTCGCTGGCAACATGTCTTGCAGATCGGAGGTTGGTACTAAAGCTATAGGCCGCTGGAAACTTGACTTGCAGATCGGAGATTGGTACTGAAGCAATACACCGCTGGCAACATGTCTTGCAGATCGGAGGTTGGTACTAAAGCAATACATCGCTGGTAACTTACCTTGCGGATCAGAGGTTGGTACTGAAGCAATACGTCGCTGGCAACATGTCTTGCAGATCGGAGGTTGGCATTAAAGCTATAGGCCGCTGGAAACTTGCCTTGCAGATCGGAGATTGGTACTGAAGCAATACACCGCTGGCAACATGTCTTGCAGATCGGAGGTTGGTACTGAAGCAATACACCGCTGGCAACATGTCTTGCAGATCGGAGGATGGTACTGAAGCAACACGCCGCTGGCAACTTGCCTTGCAGATCGGAGGTTGTTACTAAAGCAATACATCGCTGGAAACTTACCTTGCGGATCAGAGGTTGGTACTGAAGCAATACGCCGCTGGCAACATGTCTTGCAGATCGGAGGTTGGTACTAAAGCTATAGGCCGCTGGAAACTTGACTTGCAGATCGGAGGTTGGTACTGAAGCAATACGCCGCTGGCAACTTGCCTTGCAGATCGGAGGTTGTTACTAAAGCAATACATCGCTGGAAACTTACCTTGCGGATCAGAGGTTGGTACTGAAGCAATACGCCGCTGGCAACATGTTTTGCAGATCGGAGGTTGGTACTAAAGCAATACGCCGCTGGCAACTTACCTTGCGGATCGGAGGTTGGTACTGAAGCAATACGCCGCTGGCAACATGTCTTGCAGATCGGAGGATGGTGCTGAAGCAACACGCCGCTGGCAACTTGCCTTGCAGATCGGAGGTTGGTACTGAAGCAATACACCGCTGGCAACTTACCTTGCGGATGGGAGGTTGGTGCTGAAGCAACACGCCGCTGGCAACTTGCCTTGCAGATCGGAGGTTGGCACTAAAGCAATACACCGCTGGCAACTTACCTTGCGGATGGGAGGTTGGTACTGAAGCAATACGCCGCTGGCAACTTGCCTTGCAGATCGGAGGTTGGTACTAAAGCTATAGGCCGCTGGAAACTTGACTTGCAGATCGGAGGTTGGTACTGAAGCAATACGCCACTGGAAACATGTCTTGCAGATCGGAGGTTGGTACTAAAGCAATACGCCGCTGGCAACATGTCTTGCAGATCGGAGGTTGGTACTAAAGCTATACGCCGCTGGAAACTTACCTTGCGGATCGGGGTTTGGTAATGAAGCAATACGCTTCTGGCAACATGTCTTGCAAATCGGAGGTTGATACTAAAGCAATACACCGCTGGCAACTTACCTTGCGGATCGGAGGTTGGTACTGAAGCAATACGCCGCTGGAAACATGTCTTGCAGATCGGAGGTTGGTACTAAAGCAATACACCGCTGGCAACTTACCTTGCGGATCGGAGGTTGGTACTGAAGCAATACGCCGCTGGCAACATGTCTTGCAGATCGGAGGATGGTGCTGAAGCAACACGCCGCTGGCAACTTACCTTGCGGATCGGAGGTTGGTACTGAAGCAATAAGCCGCTGGCAACATGTCTTGCAGATCGGAGGATGGTGCTGAAGCAACACGCCGCTGGCAACTTGCCTTGCAGATCGGAGGTTGGTACTGAAGCAATACGCCGCTGGAAACATGTATTGCAGATCGGAGGATGGTACTAAAGCAATACACCGCTGGCAACTTACCTTGCGCATCGGAGGTTGGTACTGAAGCAATACGCCGCTGGAAACATGTCTTGCAGATCGGAGGTTGATACTAAAGCAATACACCGCTGCCAACTTACCTTGCGGATCGGAGGTTGGTACTGAAGCAATACGCCACTGGAAACTTGACTTGCGGATCGGAGGTTGGTACTGAAGCAATACGCCGCTGGCAACATGTCTTGCGGATCGGAGGTTGGTACTGAAGCAACACGCCGCTGGCAACTTACCTTGCAGATCGGAGGTTGGTACTAAAGCTATAGGCCGCTGGAAACTTGACTTGCAGATCGGAGATTGGTACTGAAGCAATACACCGCTGGCAACATGTCTTGCAGATCGGAGGTTGGTACTAAAGCTATAGGCCGCTGGAAACTTGACTTGCAGATCGGAGATTGGTACTGAAGCAATACACCGCTGGCAACATGTCTTGCAGATCGGAGGTTGGTACTAAAGCAATACATCGCTGGTAACTTACCTTGCGGATCAGAGGTTGGTACTGAAGCAATACGTCGCTGGCAACATGTCTTGCAGATCGGAGGTTGGCATTAAAGCTATAGGCCGCTGGAAACTTGCCTTGCAGATCGGAGATTGGTACTGAAGCAATACACCGCTGGCAACATGTCTTGCAGATCGGAGGTTGGTACTGAAGCAATACACCGCTGGCAACATGTCTTGCAGATCGGAGGATGGTACTGAAGCAACACGCCGCTGGCAACTTGCCTTGCAGATCGGAGGTTGTTACTAAAGCAATACATCGCTGGAAACTTACCTTGCGGATCAGAGGTTGGTACTGAAGCAATACGCCGCTGGCAACATGTTTTGCAGATCGGAGGTTGGTACTAAAGCAATACACCGCTGGCAACTTACCTTGCGGATCGGAGGTTGGTACTAAAGCTATAGGCCGCTGGAAACTTGACTTGCAGATCGGAGGTTGGTACTGAAGCAATACGCCACTGGAAACATGTCTTGCAGATCGGAGGTTGGTACTAAAGCAATACATCGCTGGAAACTTACCTTGCGGATCAGAGGTTGGTACTGAAGCAATACGCCGCTGGCAACATGTTTTGCAGATCGGAGGTTGGTACTAAAGCAATACGCCGCTGGCAACTTACCTTGCGGATCGGAGGTTGGTACTGAAGCAATACGCCGCTGGCAACATGTCTTGCAGATCGGAGGTTGGTACTAAAGCTATAGGCCGCTGGAAACTTGACTTGCAGATCGGAGGTTGGTGCTGAAGCAACACGCCGCTGGCAACTTACCTTGCAGATCGGAGGTTGTTACTAAAGCAATACATCGCTGGAAACTTACCTTGCGGATCAGAGGTTGGTACTGAAGCAATACGCCGCTGGCAACATGTTTTGCAGATCGGAGGTTGGTACTAAAGCTATTCGCCGCTGGAAACTTACCTTGCGGATCGGGATTTGGTAATGAAGCAATACGCTTCTGGCAACATGTCTTGCAAATCGGAGGTTGATACTAAAGCAATACACCGCTGGCAACTTACCTTGCGGATCGGAGGTTGGTACTGAAGCAATACGCCGCTGGAAACATGTCTTGCAGATCGGAGGTTGGTACTAAAGCAATACACCGCTGGCAACTTACCTTGCAGATCGGAGGTTGTTACTAAAGCAATACATCGCTGGAAACTTACCTTGCGGATCAGAGGTTGGTACTGAAGCAATACGCCGCTGACAACATGTTTTGCAGATCGGAGGTTGGTACTAAAGCTATTCGCCGCTGGAAACTTACCTTGCGGATCGGGATTTGGTAATGAAGCAATACGCTTCTGGCAACATGTCTTGCAAATCGGAGGTTGATACTAAAGCAATACACCGCTGGCAACTTACCTTGCGGATCGGAGGTTGGTACTGAAGCAATACGCCGCTGGCAACATGTCTTGCAGATCGGAGGATGGTGCTGAAGCAACACGCCGCTGGCAACTTACCTTGCGGATCGGAGGTTGGTACTGAAGCAATACGCCGCTGGCAACATGTCTTGCAGATCGGAGGATGGTGCTGAAGCAACACGCCGCTGGCAACTTGCCTTGCAGATCGGAGGTTGGTACTGAAGCAATACACCGCTGGCAACTTACCTTGCGGATGGGAGGTTGGTGCTGAAGCAACACGCCGCTGGCAACTTGCCTTGCAGATCGGAGGTTGGTACTAAAGCAATACACCGCTGGCAACTTACCTTGCGGATGGGAGGTTGGTACTGAAGCAATACGCCGCTGGCAACTTGCCTTGCAGATCGGAGGTTGGTACTAAAGCTATAGGCCGCTGGAAACTTGACTTGCAGATCGGAGGTTGGTACTGAAGCAATACGCCACTGGAAACATGTCTTGCAGATCGGAGGTTGGTACTAAAGCAATACGCCGCTGGCAACTTACCTTGCGGATCGGGGTTTGGTAATGAAGCAATACGCTTCTGGCAACATGTCTTGCAGATCGGAGGTTGATACTAAAGCAATACACCGCTGGCAACTTACCTTGCGGATCGGAGGTTGGTACTAAAGCTATAGGCCGCTGGAAACTTGACTTGCAGATCGGAGGTTGGTACTGAAGCAATACGCCACTGGAAACATGTCTTGCAGATCGGAGGTTGGTACTAAAGCAATACGCCGCTGGCAACTTACCTTGCGGATCGGAGGTTGGTACTGAAGCAATACGCCGCTGGCAACATGTCTTGCAGATCGGAGGTTGGTACTAAAGCTATAGGCCGCTGGAAACTTGACTTGCAGATCGGAGGTTGGTACTGAAGCAATACGCCGCTGGAAACATGTCTTGCAGATCGGAGGTTGGTACTGAAGCAATACGCCGCTGGAAACTTGACTTGCAGATCGGAGGTTGGTGCTGAAGCAACACGCCGCTGGCAACTTGCCTTGCAGATCGGAGGTTGGTACTGAAGCAATACACCGCTGGCAACTTACCTTGCGGTTGGGAGGTTGGTGCTGAAGCAACACGCCGCTGGCAACTTGCCTTGCAGATCGGAGGTTGGTACTAAAGCAATACACCGCTGGCAACTTACCTTGCGGATGGGAGGTTGGTACTGAAGCAATACGCCGCTGGCAACTTGCCTTGCAGATCGGAGGTTGGTACTAAAGCTATAGGCCGCTGGAAACTTGACTTGCAGATCGGAGGTTGGTACTGAAGCAATACGCCACTGGAAACATGTCTTGCAGATCGGAGGTTGGTACTAAAGCAATACACCGCTGGCAACTTACCTTGCGGATCGGAGGTTGGTACTGAAGCAATACGCCGCTGGCAACATGTCTTGCAGATCGGGGATTGGTACTGAAGCAATACGCCGCTGGAAACTTGACTTGCAGATCGGAGGTTGGTACTGAAGCAATACGCCGCTGGCAACTTACCTTGCGGATCGGAGGTTGGTACTGAAGCAATACGCCGCTGGCAGCATGTCTTGCGGATCGGAGGTTGGTACTAAAGCTATAGGCCGCTGGAAACTTGACTTGCAGATCGGAGATTGGTACTGAAGCAATACACCGCTGGCAACATGTCTTGCAGATCGGAGGTTGGTACTAAAGCAATACATCGCTGGTAACTTACCTTGCGGATCAGAGGTTGGTACTGAAGCAATACGCCGCTGGCAACATGTCTTGCAGATCGGAGGTTGGTATTAAAGCTATAGGCCGCTGGAAACTTGCCTTGCAGATCGGAGATTGGTACTGAAGCAATACACCGCTGGCAACATGTCTTGCAGATCGGAGGTTGGAACTGAAGCAATACACCGCTGGCAACATGTCTTGCAGATCGGAGGATGGTACTGAAGCAACACGCCGCTGGCAACTTGCCTTGCAGATCGGAGGTTGTTACTAAAGCAATACATCGCTGGCAACTTACCTTGCGGATCAGAGGTTGGTACTGAAGCAATACGCCGCTGGCAACATGTCTTGCAGATCGGAGGTTGGTACTAAAGCTATACGCCGCTGGAAACTTACCTTGCGGATCGGGGTTTGGTAATGAAGCAATACGCTTCTGGGAACATGTCTTGCAGATCGGAGGTTGGTATTAAAGCTATAGGCCGCTGGAAACTTGCCTTGCAGATCGGAGATTGGTACTGAAGCAATACACCGCTGGCAACATGTCTTGCAGATCGGAGGTTGGAACTGAAGCAATACACCGCTGGCAACATGTCTTGCAGATCGGAGGATGGTACTGAAGCAACACGCCGCTGGCAACTTGCCTTGCAGATCGGAGGTTGTTACTAAAGCAATACATCGCTGGCAACTTACCTTGCGGATCAGAGGTTGGTACTGAAGCAATACGCCGCTGGCAACATGTCTTGCAGATCGGAGGTTGGTACTAAAGCTATACGCCGCTGGAAACTTACCTTGCGGATCGGGGTTTGGTAATGAAGCAATACGCTTCTGGCAACATGTCTTGCAAATCGGAGGTTGATACTAAAGCAATACACCGCTGGCAACTTACCTTGCGGATCGGAGGTTGGTACTGAAGCAATACGCCGCTGGAAACATGTCTTGCAGATCGGAGGTTGGTACTAAAGCAATACACCGCTGGCAACTTACCTTGCGGATCGGAGGTTGGTACTGAAGCAATACGCCGCTGGCAACATGTCTTGCAGATCGGAGGATGGTGCTGAAGCAACACGCCGCTGGCAACTTAACTTGCGGATCGGAGGTTGGTACTGAAGCAATAAGCCGCTGGCAACATGTCTTGCAGATCGGAGGATGGTGCTGAAGCAACACGCCGCTGGCAACTTGCCTTGCAGATCGGAGGTTGGTACTGAAGCAATACGCCGCTGGAAACATGTATTGCAGATCGGAGGATGGTACTAAAGCAATACACCGCTGGCAACTTACCTTGCGCATCGGAGGTTGGTACTGAAGCAATACGCCGCTGGAAACATGTCTTGCAGATCGGAGGTTGATACTAAAGCAATACACCGCTGCCAACTTGACTTGCGGATCGGAGGTTGGTACTGAAGCAACACGCCGCTGGCAACTTGCCTTGCAGATCGGAGGTTGTTACTAAAGCAATACATCGCTGGCAACTTACCTTGCGGATCGGAGGTTGGTACTGAAGCAATACGCCGCTGGAAACATGTCTTGCAGATCGGAGGTTGGTACTAAAGCAATACACCGCTGGAAACATGTATTGCAGATCGGAGGATGGTACTAAAGCAATACACCGCTGGCAACTTACCTTGCGCATCGGAGGTTGGTACTGAAGCAATACGCCGCTGGAAACATGTCTTGCAGATCGGAGGTTGATACTAAAGCAATACACCGCTGCCAACTTGACTTGCGGATCGGAGGTTGGTACTGAAGCAACACGCCGCTGGCAACTTGCCTTGCAGATCGGAGGTTGTTACTAAAGCAATACATCGCTGGCAACTTACCTTGCGGATCGGAGGTTGGTACTGAAGCAATACGCCGCTGGAAACATGTCTTGCAGATCGGAGGTTGGTACTAAAGCAATACACCGCTGGCAACTTACCTTGCGGATCGGAGGTTGGTACTGAAGCAATACGCCGCTGGCAACATGTCTTGCAGATCGGAGGATGGTGCTGAAGCAACACGCCGCTGGCAACTTACCTTGCGGATCAGAGGTTGGTACTGAAGCAATACGCCGCTGGCAACATGTCTTGCAGATCGGAGGTTGGTACTAAAGCTATACGCCGCTGGAAACTTACCTTGCGGATCGGGGTTTGGTAATGAAGCAATACGCTTCTGGCAACATGTCTTGCAAATCGGAGGTTGATACTAAAGCAATACACCGCTGGCAACTTACCTTGCGGATCGGAGGTTGGTACTGAAGCAATACGCCGCTGGAAACATGTCTTGCAGATCGGAGGTTGGTACTAAAGCAATACACCGCTGGCAACTTACCTTGCGGATCGGAGGTTGGTACTGAAGCAATACGCCGCTGGCAACATGTCTTGCAGATCGGAGGATGGTGCTGAAGCAACACGCCGCTGGCAACTTAACTTGCGGATCGGAGGTTGGTACTGAAGCAATAAGCCGCTGGCAACATGTCTTGCAGATCGGAGGATGGTGCTGAAGCAACACGCCGCTGGCAACTTGCCTTGCAGATCGGAGGTTGGTACTGAAGCAATACGCCGCTGGAAACATGTATTGCAGATCGGAGGATGGTACTAAAGCAATACACCGCTGGCAACTTACCTTGCGCATCGGAGGTTGGTACTGAAGCAATACGCCGCTGGAAACATGTCTTGCAGATCGGAGGTTGATACTAAAGCAATACACCGCTGCCAACTTGACTTGCGGATCGGAGGTTGGTACTGAAGCAACACGCCGCTGGCAACTTGCCTTGCAGATCGGAGGTTGTTACTAAAGCAATACACCGCTGGCAACTTACCTTGCGGATCGGAGGTTGGTACTGAAGCAATACGCCGCTGGAAACATGTCTTGCAGATCGGAGGTTGGTACTAAAGCAATACACCGCTGGAAACATGTATTGCAGATCGGAGGATGGTACTAAAGCAATACACCGCTGGCAACTTACCTTGCGCATCGGAGGTTGGTACTGAAGCAATACGCCGCTGGAAACATGTCTTGCAGATCGGAGGTTGATACTAAAGCAATACACCGCTGCCAACTTGACTTGCGGATCGGAGGTTGGTACTGAAGCAACACGCCGCTGGCAACTTGCCTTGCAGATCGGAGGTTGTTACTAAAGCAATACATCGCTGGCAACTTACCTTGCGGATCGGAGGTTGGTACTGAAGCAATACGCCGCTGGAAACATGTCTTGCAGATCGGAGGTTGGTACTAAAGCAATACACCGCTGGCAACTTACCTTGCGGATCGGAGGTTGGTACTGAAGCAATACGCCGCTGGCAACATGTCTTGCAGATCGGAGGATGGTGCTGAAGCAACACGCCGCTGGCAACTTACCTTGCGGATCGGAGGTTGGTACTGAAGCAATAAGCCGCTGGCAACATGTCTTGCAGATCGGAGGATGGTGCTGAAGCAACACGCCGCTGGCAACTTGCCTTGCAGATCGGAGGTTGGTACTGAAGCAATACGCCGCTGGAAACATGTATTGCAGATCGGAGTATGGTACTAAAGCAATACACCGCTGGCAACTTACCTTGCGCATCGGAGGTTGGTACTGAAGCAATACGCCGCTGGAAACATGTCTTGCAGATCGGAGGTTGATACTAAAGCAATACACCGCTGGCAACTTACCTTGCGGATCGGAGGTTGGTACTGAAGCAATACGCCACTGGAAACTTGACTTGCGGATCGGAGGTTGGTACTGAAGCAATACGCCGCTGGCAACATGTCTTGCGGATCGGAGGTTGGTACTGAAGCAACACGCCGCTGGCAACTTACCTTGCAGATCGGAGGTTGGTACTAAAGCTATAGGCCGCTGGAAACTTGACTTGCAGATCGGAGATTGGTACTGAAGCAATACACCGCTGGCAACATGTCTTGCAGATCGGAGGTTGGTACTAAAGCAATACATCGCTGGTAACTTACCTTGCGGATCAGAGGTTGGTACTGAAGCAATACGTCGCTGGCAACATGTCTTGCAGATCGGAGGTTGGCATTAAAGCTATAGGCCGCTGGAAACTTGCCTTGCAGATCGGAGATTGGTACTGAAGCAATACACCGCTGGCAACATGTCTTGCAGATCGGAGGTTGGTACTGAAGCAATACGCCGCTGGCAACATGTCTTGCGGATCGGAGGTTGGTACTGAAGCAACACGCCGCTGGCAACTTGCCTTGCAGATCGGAGGTTGTTACTAAAGCAACACATCGCTGGAAACTTACCTTGCGGATCAGAGGTTGGTACTGAAGCAATACGCCGCTGGCAACATGTTTTGCAGATCGGAGGTTGGTACTAAAGCTATACGCCGCTGGAAACTTACCTTGCGGATCGGGATTTGGTAATGAAGCAATACGCTTCTGGCAACATGTCTTGCAAATCGGAGGTTGATACTAAAGCAATACACCGCTGGCAACTTACCTTGCGGATCGGAGGTTGGTACTGAAGCAATACGCCGCTGGAAACATGTCTTGCAGATCGGAGGTTGGTACTAAAGCAATACACCGCTGGCAACTTACCTTGCGGATCGGAGGTTGGTACTGAAGCAATACGCCGCTGGCAACATGTCTTGCAGATCGGAGGATGGTGCTGAAGCAACACGCCGCTGGCAACTTACCTTGCGGATCGGAGGTTGGTACTGAAGCAATACGCCGCTGGCAACATGTCTTGCAGATCGGAGGATGGTGCTGAAGCAACACGCCGCTGGCAACTTGCCTTGCAGATCGGAGGTTGGTACTGAAGCAATACACCGCTGGCAACTTACCTTGCGGATGGGAGGTTGGTGCTGAAGCAACACGCCGCTGGCAACTTGCCTTGCAGATCGGAGGTTGTTACTAAAGCAATACATCGCTGGCAACTTACCTTGCGGATCGGAGGTTGGTACTGAAGCAACACGCCGCTGGCAACTTGCCTTGCAGATCGGAGGTTGTTACTAAAGCAATACATCGCTGGCAACTTACCTTGCGGATCGGAGGTTGGTACTGAAGCAATACGCCGCTGGAAACATGTCTTGCAGATCGGAGGTTGGTACTAAAGCAATACACCGCTGGCAACTTACCTTGCGGATCGGAGGTTGGTACTGAAGCAATACGCCGCTGGCAACATGTCTTGCAGATCGGAGGATGGTGCTGAAGCAACACGCCGCTGGCAACTTACCTTGCGGATCGGAGGTTGGTACTGAAGCAATAAGCCGCTGGCAACATGTCTTGCAGATCGGAGGATGGTGCTGTAGCAACACGCCGCTGGCAACTTGCCTTGCAGATCGGAGGTTGGTACTGAAGCAATACGCCGCTGGAAACATGTATTGCAGATCGGAGTATGGTACTAAAGCAATACACCGCTGGCAACTTACCTTGCGCATCGGAGGTTGGTACTGAAGCAATACGCCGCTGGAAACATGTCTTGCAGATCGGAGGTTGATACTAAAGCAATACACCGCTGGCAACTTACCTTGCGGATCGGAGGTTGGTACTGAAGCAATACGCCACTGGAAACTTGACTTGCGGATCGGAGGTTGGTACTGAAGCAATACGCCGCTGGCAACATGTCTTGCGGATCGGAGGTTGGTACTGAAGCAACACGCCGCTGGCAACTTACCTTGCAGATCGGAGGTTGGTACTAAAGCTATAGGCCGCTGGAAACTTGACTTGCAGATCGGAGATTGGTACTGAAGCAATACACCGCTGGCAACATGTCTTGCAGATCGGAGGTTGGTACTAAAGCAATACATCGCTGGCAACTTACCTTGCGGATCAGAGGTTGGTACTGAAGCAATACGTCGCTGGCAACATGTCTTGCAGATCGGAGGTTGGCATTAAAGCTATAGGCCGCTGGAAACTTGCCTTGCAGATCGGAGATTGGTACTGAAGCAATACACCGCTGGCAACATGTCTTGCAGATCGGAGGTTGGTACTGAAGCAATACACCGCTGGCAACATGTCTTGCAGATCGGAGGATGGTACTGAAGCAACACGCCGCTGGCAACTTGCCTTGCAGATCGGAGGTTGTTACTAAAGCAACACATCGCTGGAAACTTACCTTGCGGATCAGAGGTTGGTACTGAAGCAATACGCCGCTGGCAACATGTTTTGCAGATCGGAGGTTGGTACTAAAGCTATACGCCGCTGGAAACTTACCTTGCGGATCGGGATTTGGTAATGAAGCAATACGCTTCTGGCAACATGTCTTGCAAATCGGAGGTTGATACTAAAGCAATACACCGCTGGCAACTTACCTTGCGGATCGGAGGTTGGTACTGAAGCAATACGCCGCTGGAAACATGTCTTGCAGATCGGAGGTTGGTACTAAAGCAATACACCGCTGGCAACTTACCTTGCGGATCGGAGGTTGGTACTGAAGCAATACGCCGCTGGCAACATGTCTTGCAGATCGGAGGATGGTGCTGAAGCAACACGCCGCTGGCAACTTACCTTGCGGATCGGAGGTTGGTACTGAAGCAATACGCCGCTGGCAACATGTCTTGCAGATCGGAGGATGGTGCTGAAGCAACACGCCGCTGGCAACTTGCCTTGCAGATCGGAGGTTGGTACTGAAGCAATACACCGCTGGCAACTTACCTTGCGGATGGGAGGTTGGTGCTGAAGCAACACGCCGCTGGCAACTTGCCTTGCAGATCGGAGGTTGGTACTAAAGCAATACACCGCTGGCAACTTACCTTGCGGATGGGAGGTTGGTACTGAAGCAATACGCCGCTGGCAACTTGCCTTGCAGATCGGAGGTTGGTACTAAAGCAATACACCGCTGGCAACTTACCTTGCGGATGGGAGGTTGGTACTGAAGCAATACGCCGCTGGCAACTTGCCTTGCAGATCGGAGGTTGGTACTGAAGCAATACGCCACTGGAAACATGTCTTGCAGATCGGAGGTTGGTACTAAAGCAATACGCCGCTGGCAACTTACCTTGCGGATCGGGGTTTGGTAATGAAGCAATACGCTTCTGGCAACATGTCTTGCAGATCGGAGGTTGATACTAAAGCAATACACCGCTGGCAACTTACCTTGCGGATCGGAGGTTGGTACTAAAGCTATAGGCCGCTGGAAACTTGACTTGCAGATCGGAGGTTGGTACTGAAGCAATACGCCACTGGAAACATGTCTTGCAGAGCGGAGGTTGGTACTAAAGCAATACGCCGCTGGCAACTTACCTTGCGGATCGGGGTTTGGTAATGAAGCAATACGCTTCTGGCAACATGTCTTGCAGATCGGAGGTTGATACTAAAGCAATACACCGCTGGCAACTTACCTTGCGGATCGGAGGTTGGTACTAAAGCTATAGGCCGCTGGAAACTTGACTTGCAGATCGGAGGTTGGTACTGAAGCAATACGCCACTGGCAACATGTCTTGCAGATCGGAGGTTGGTACTAAAGCTATACGCCGCAGGAAACTTACCTTGCGGTTCGGGGTTTGGTAATGAAGCAATACGCTTCTGGCAACATGTCTTGCAAATCGGAGGTTGATACTAAAGCAATACACCGCTGGCAACTTACCTTGCGGATCGGAGGTTGGTACTGAAGCAATACGCCGCTGGAAACATGTCTTGCAGATCGGAGGTTGGTACTAAAGCAATACACCGCTGGCAACTTACCTTGCGGATCGGAGGTTGGTACTGAAGCAATACGCCGCTGGCAACATGTCTTGCAGATCGGAGGATGGTGCTGAAGCAACACGCCGCTGGCAACTTACCTTGCGGATCGGAGGTTGGTACTGAAGCAATAAGCCGCTGGCAACATGTCTTGCAGATCGGAGGATGGTGCTGAAACAACACGCCGCTGGCAACTTGCCTTGCAGATCGGAGGTTGGTACTGAAGCAATACGCCACTGGAAACTTGACTTGCGCATCGGAGGTTGGTACTGAAGCAATACGCCGCTGGAAACATGTCTTGCAGATCGGAGGTTGATACTAAAGCAATACACCGCTGCCAACTTACCTTGCGGATCGGAGGTTGGTACTGAAGCAATACGCCACTGGAAACTTGACTTGCGGATCGGAGGTTGGTACTGAAGCAATACGCCGCTGGCAACATGTCTTGCGGATCGGAGGTTGGTACTGAAGCAACACGCCGCTGGCAACTTACCTTGCAGATCGGAGGTTGGTACTAAAGCTATAGGCCGCTGGAAACTTGACTTGCAGATCGGAGATTGGTACTGAAGCAATACACCGCTGGCAACATGTCTTGCAGATCGGAGGTTGGTACTAAAGCAATACATCGCTGGTAACTTACCTTGCGGATCAGAGGTTGGTACTGAAGCAATACGTCGCTGGCAACATGTCTTGCAGATCGGAGGTTGGCATTAAAGCTATAGGCCGCTGGAAACTTGCCTTGCAGATCGGAGATTGGTACTGAAGCAATACACCGCTGGCAACATGTCTTGCAGATCGGAGGTTGGTACTGAAGCAATACACCGCTGGCAACATGTCTTGCAGATCGGAGGATGGTACTGAAGCAACACGCCGCTGGCAACTTGCCTTGCAGATCGGAGGTTGTTACTAAAGCAATACATCGCTGGAAACTTACCTTGCGGATCAGAGGTTGGTACTGAAGCAATACGCCGCTGGCAACATGTTTTGCAGATCGGAGGTTGGTACTAAAGCTATACGCCGCTGGAAACTTACCTTGCGGATCGGGATTTGGTAATGAAGCAATACGCTTCTGGCAACATGTCTTGCAAATCGGAGGTTGATACTAAAGCAATACACCGCTGGCAACTTACCTTGCGGATCGGAGGTTGGTACTGAAGCAATACGCCGCTGGAAACATGTCTTGCAGATCGGAGGTTGGTACTAAAGCAATACACCGCTGGCAACTTACCTTGCGGATCGGAGGTTGGTACTGAAGCAATACGCCGCTGGCAACATGTCTTGCAGATCGGAGGATGGTGCTGAAGCATCACGCCGCTGGCAACTTACCTTGCGGATCGGAGGTTGGTACTGAAGCAATACGCCGCTGGCAACATGTCTTGCAGATCGGAGGATGGTGCTGAAGCAACACGCCGCTGGCAACTTGCCTTGCAGATCGGAGGTTGGTACTGAAGCAATACACCGCTGGCAACTTACCTTGCGGATGGGAGGTTGGTGCTGAAGCAACACGCCGCTGGCAACTTGCCTTGCAGATCGGAGGTTGGTACTAAAGCAATACACCGCTGGCAACTTACCTTGCGGATGGGAGGTTGGTACTGAAGCAATACGCCGCTGGCAACTTGCCTTGCAGATCGGAGGTTGGTACTAAAGCTATAGGCCGCTGGAAACTTGACTTGCAGATCGGAGGTTGGTACTGAAGCAATACGCCACTGGAAACATGTCTTGCAGATCGGAGGTTGGTACTAAAGCAATACGCCGCTGGCAACTTACCTTGCGGATCGGGGTTTGGTAATGAAGCAATACGCTTCTGGCAACATGTCTTGCAGATCGGAGGTTGATACTAAAGCAATACACCGCTGGCAACTTACCTTGCGGATCGGAGGTTGGTACTAAAGCTATAGGCCGCTGGAAACTTGACTTGCAGATCGGAGGTTGGTACTGAAGCAATACGCCGCTGGAAACATGTCTTGCAGATCGGAGGTTGGTACTGAAGCAATACGCCGCTGGAAACTTGACTTGCAGATCGGAGGTTGGTACTGAAGCAATACGCCGCTGGAAACATGTATTGCAGATCGGAGGATGGTATTAAAGCAATACACCGCTGGCAACTTACCTTGCGCATCGGAGGTTGGTACTGAAGCAATACGCCGCTGGCAACTTGCCTTGCAGATCGGAGGTTGGTACTAAAGCAATACACCGCTGGCAACTTACCTTGCGGATGGGAGGTTGGTACTGAAGCAATACGCCGCTGGCAACTTGCCTTGCAGATCGGAGGTTGGTACTAAAGCTATAGGCCGCTGGAAACTTGACTTGCAGATCGGAGGTTGGTACTGAAGCAATACGCCACTGGAAACATGTCTTGCAGATCGGAGGTTGGTACTAAAGCAATACGCCGCTGGCAACTTACCTTGCGGATCGGGGGTTGGTAATGAAGCAATACGCTTCTGGCAACATGTCTTGCAGATCGGAGGTTGATACTAAAGCAATACACCGCTGGCAACTTACCTTGCGGATCGGAGGTTGGTACTAAAGCTATAGGCCGCTGGAAACTTGACTTGCAGATCGGAGGTTGGTACTGAAGCAATACGCCACTGGAAACATGTCTTGCAGATCGGAGGTTGGTACTAAAGCAATACGCCGCTGGCAACTTACCTTGCGGATCGGAGGTTGGTACTGAAGCAATACGCCGCTGGCAACATGTCTTGCAGATCGGAGGTTGGTACTAAAGCTATAGGCCGCTGGAAACTTGACTTGCAGATCGGAGGTTGGTACTGAAGCAATACGCCGCTGGAAACATGTCTTGCAGATCGGAGGTTGGTACTGAAGCAATACGCCGCTGGAAACTTGACTTGCAGATCGGAGGTTGGTACTGAAGCAATACGCCGCTGGAAACATGTATTGCAGATCGGAGGATGGTACTAAAGCAATACACCGCTGGCAACTTACCTTGCGCATCGGAGGTTGGTACTAAAGCTATAGGCCGCTGGAAACTTGACTTGCAGATCGGAGATTGGTACTAAAGCAATACACCGCTGGCAACATGTCTTGCAGATCGGAGGTTGGTACTAAAGCAATACATCGCTGGTAACTTACCTTGCGGATCAGAGGTTGGTACTGAAGCAATACGCCGCTGGCAACATGTCTTGCAGATCGGAGGTTGGTATTAAAGCTATAGGCCGCTGGAAACTTGCCTTGCAGATCGGAGATTGGTACTGAAGCAATACACCGCTGGCAACATGTCTTGCAGATCGGACGTTGGTACTGAAGCAATACACCGCTGGCAACATGTCTTGCAGATCGGAGGATGGTACTGAAGCAACACGCCGCTGGCAACTTGCCTTGCAGATCGGAGGTTGGGACTAAAGCTATACGCCGCTGGAAACTTACCTTGCGGATCGGGGTTTGGTAATGAAGCAATACGCTTCTGGCAACATGTCTTGCAAATCGGAGGTTGATACTAAAGCAATACACCGCTGGCAACTTACCTTGCGGATCGGAGGTTGGTGCTGAAGCAACACGCCGCTGGCAACTTGCCTTGCAGATCGGAGGTTGGTACTGAAGCAATACACCGCTGGCAACTTACCTTGCGGATGGGAGGTTGGTGCTGAAGCAACACGCCGCTGGCAACTTGCCTTGCAGATCGGAGGTTGGTACTAAAGCAATACACCGCTGGCAACTTACCTTGCGGATGGGAGGTTGGTACTGAAGCAATACGCCGCTGGCAACTTGCCTTGCGGATGGGAGGTTGGTGCTGAAGCAACACGCCGCTGGCAACTTGCCTTGCAGATCGGAGGTTGGTACTAAAGCAATACACCGCTGGCAACTTACCTTGCGGATGGGAGGTTGGTACTGAAGCAATACGCCGCTGGCAACTTGCCTTGCAGATCGGAGGTTGGTACTAAAGCTATAGGCCGCTGGAAACTTGACTTGCAGATCGGAGGTTGGTACTGAAGCAATACGCCACTGGAAACATGTCTTGCAGATCGGAGGTTGGTACTAAAGCAATACACCGCAGGCAACTTACCTTGCGGATCGGAGGTTGGTACTGAAGCAATACGCCGCTGGCAACATGTCTTGCAGATCGGAGGTTGGTACTAAAGCTATAGGCCGCTGGAAACTTGACTTGCGGATCGGAGGTTGGTACTGAAGCAATACGCCGCTGGCAACATGTCTTGCAGATCGGAGGTTGGTACTAAAGCTATAGGCCGCTGGCAACTTACCTTGCGGATCGGAGGTTGGTACTGAAGCAATACGCCGCTGGAAACATGTCTTGCAGATCGGAGGTTGGTACTAAAGCAATACACCGCTGGCAACTTACCTTGCGGATCGGAGGTTGGTACTGAAGCAATACGCCGCTGGCAACATGTCTTGCAGATCGGAGGATGGTGCTGAAGCAACACGCCGCTGGCAACTTACCTTGCGGATCGGAGGTTGGTACTGAAGCAATAAGCCGCTGGCAACATGTCTTGCAGATCGGAGGATGGTGCTGAAGCAACACGCCGCTGGCAACTTGCCTTGCAGATCGGAGGTTGGTACTGAAGCAATACGCCGCTGGAAACATGTATTGCAGATCGGAGGATGGTACTAAAGCAATACACCGCTGGCAACTTACCTTGCGCATCGGAGGTTGGTACTGAAGCAATACGCCGCTGGAAACATGTCTTGCAGATCGGAGGTTGATACTAAAGCAATACACCGCTGGCAACTTACCTTGCGGATCGGAGGTTGGTACTGAAGCAATACGCCACTGGAAACTTGACTTGCGGATCGGAGGTTGGTACTGAAGCAATACGCCGCTGGCAACATGTCTTGCGGATCGGAGGTTGGTACTGAAGCAACACGCCGCTGGCAACTTACCTTGCAGATCGGAGGTTGGTACTAAAGCAATACATCGCTGGTAACTTACCTTGCGGATCAGAGGTTGGTACTGAAGCAATACGTCGCTGGCAACATGTCTTGCAGATCGGAGGTTGGCATTAAAGCTATAGGCCGCTGGAAACTTGCCTTGCAGATCGGAGATTGGTACTGAAGCAATACACCGCTGGCAACATGTCTTGCAGATCGGAGGTTGGTACTGAAGCAATACACCGCTGGCAACATGTCTTGCAGATCGGAGGATGGTACTGAAGCAATACGCCACTGGAAACATGTCTTGCAGATCGGAGGTTGGTACTAAAGCAATACGCCGCTGGCAACTTACCTTGCGGATCGGGGTTTGGTAATGAAGCAATACGCTTCTGGCAACATGTCTTGCAGATCGGAGGTTGATACTAAAGCAATACACCGCTGGCAACTTACCTTGCGGATCGGAGGTTGGTACTAAAGCTATAGGCCGCTGGAAACTTGACTTGCAGATCGGAGGTTGGTACTGAAGCAATACGCCACTGGAAACATGTCTTGCAGATCGGAGGTTGGTACTAAAGCAATACGCCGCTGGCAACTTACCTTGCGGATCGGAGGTTGGTACTGAAGCAATACGCCGCTGGCAACATGTCTTGCAGATCGGAGGTTGGTACTAAAGCTATAGGCCGCTGGAAACTTGACTTGCAGATCGGAGGTTGGTACTGAAGCAATACGCCGCTGGAAACATGTCTTGCAGATCGGAGGTTGGTACTGAAGCAATACGCCGCTGGAAACTTGACTTGCAGATCGGAGGTTGGTACTGAAGCAATACGCCGCTGGAAACATGTATTGCAGATCGGAGGTTGGTACTAAAGCAATACACCGCTGGCAACTTACCTTGCGCATCGGAGGTTGGTACTGAAGCAATACGCCGCTGGCAACTTGCCATGCAGATCGGAGGTTGGTACTAAAGCAATACACCGCTGGCAACTTACCTTGCGGATGGGAGGTTGGTACTGAAGCAATACGCCGCTGGCAACTTGCCTTGCAGATCGGAGGTTGGTACTAAAGCTATAGGCCGCTGGAAACTTGACTTGCAGATCGGAGGTTGGTACTGAAGCAATACGCCACTGGAAACATGTCTTGCAGATCGGAGGTTGGTACTAAAGCAATACGCCGCTGGCAACTAACCTTGCGGATCGGGGTTTGGTAATGAAGCAATACGCTTCTGGCAACATGTCTTGCAGATCGGAGGTTGATACTAAAGCAATACACCGCTGGCAACTTACCTTGCGGATCGGAGGTTGGTACTAAAGCAATACGCCGCTGGAAACTTGACTTGCAGATCGGAGGTTGGTACTGAAGCAATACGCCACTGGAAACATGTCTTGCAGATCGGAGGTTGGTACTAAAGCAATACGCCGCTGGCAACTTACCTTGCGGATCGGAGGTTGGTACAGAAGCAATACGCCGCTGGCAACATGTCTTGCAGATCGGAGGTTGGTACTAAAGCTATAGGCCGCTGGAAACTTGACTTGCAGATCGGAGGTTGGTACTGAAGCAATACGCCGCTGGAAACATGTCTTGCAGATCGGAGGTTGGTACTGAAGCAATACGCCGCTGGAAACTTGACTTGCAGATCGGAGGTTGGTACTGAAGCAATACGCCGCTGGAAACATGTCTTGCAGATCGGAGGTTGATACTAAAGCAATACACCGCTGGCAACTTACCTTGCGGATCGGAGGTTGGTACTGAAGCAATACGCCACTGGAAACTTGACTTGCGGATCGGAGGTTGGTACTGAAGCAATACGCCGCTGGCAACATGTCTTGCGGATCGGAGGTTGGTACTGAAGCAACACGCCGCTGGCAACTTACCTTGCAGATCGGAGGTTGGTACTAAAGCTATAGGCCGCTGGAAACTTGACTTGCAGATCGGAGATTGGTACTGAAGCAATACACCGCTGGCAACATGTCTTGCAGATCGGAGGTTGGTACTAAAGCAATACATCGCTGGTAACTTACCTTGCGGATCAGAGGTTGGTACTGAAGCAATACGTCGCTGGCAACATGTCTTGCAGATCGGAGGTTGGCATTAAAGCTATAGGCCGCTGGAAACTTGCCTTGCAGATCGGAGATTGGTACTGAAGCAATACACCGCTGGCAACATGTCTTGCAGATCGGAGGTTGGTACTGAAGCAATACACCGCTGGCAACATGTCTTGCAGATCGGAGGATGGTACTGAAGCAACACGCCGCTGGCAACTTGCCTTGCAGATCGGAGGTTGTTACTAAAGCAATACATCGCTGGAAACTTACCTTGCGGATCAGAGGTTGGTACTGAAGCAATACGCCGCTGGCAACATGTTTTGCAGATCGGAGGTTGGTACTAAAGCTATACGCCGCTGGAAACTTACCTTGCGGATCGGGATTTGGTAATGAAGCAATACGCTTCTGGCAACATGTCTTGCAAATCGGAGGTTGATACTAAAGCAATACACCGCTGGCAACTTACCTTGCGGATCGGAGGTTGGTACTGAAGCAATACGCCGCTGGAAACATGTCTTGCAGATCGGAGGTTGGTACTAAAGCAATACACCGCTGGCAACTTACCTTGCGGATCGGAGGTTGGTACTGAAGCAATACGCCGCTGGCAACATGTCTTGCAGATCGGAGGATGGTGCTGAAGCAACACGCCGCTGGCAACTTACCTTGCGGATCGGAGGTTGGTACTGAAGCAATACGCCGCTGGCAACATGTCTTGCAGATCGGAGGATGGTGCTGAAGCAACACGCCGCTGGCAACTTGCCTTGCAGATCGGAGGTTGGTACTGAAGCAATACACCGCTGGCAACTTACCTTGCGGATGGGAGGTTGGTGCTGAAGCAACACGCCGCTGGCAACTTGCCTTGCAGATCGGAGGTTGGTACTAAAGCAATACACCGCTGGCAACTTACCTTGCGGATGGGAGGTTGGTACTGAAGCAATACGCCGCTGGCAACTTGCCTTGCAGATCGGAGGTTGGTACTAAAGCTATAGGCCGCTGGAAACTTGACTTGCAGATCGGAGGTTGGTACTGAAGCAATACGCCACTGGAAACATGTCTTGCAGATCGGAGGTTGGTACTAAAGCAATACGCCGCTGGCAACTTACCTTGCGGATCGGGGTTTGGTAATGAAGCAATACGCTTCTGGCAACATGTCTTGCAGATCGGAGGTTGATACTAAAGCAATACACCGCTGGCAACTTACCTTGCGGATCGGAGGTTGGTACTAAAGCTATAGGCCGCTGGAAACTTGACTTGCAGATCGGAGGTTGGTACTGAAGCAATACGCCGCTGGAAACATGTCTTGCAGATCGGAGGTTGGTACTGAAGCAATACGCCGCTGGAAACTTGACTTGCAGATCGGAGGTTGGTACTGAAGCAATACGCCGCTGGAAACATGTATTGCAGATCGGAGGATGGTATTAAAGCAATACACCGCTGGCAACTTACCTTGCGCATCGGAGGTTGGTACTGAAGCAATACGCCGCTGGCAACTTGCCTTGCAGATCGGAGGTTGGTACTAAAGCAATACGCCGCTGGCAACTTACCTTGCGGATGGGAGGTTGGTACTGAAGCAATACGCCGCTGGCAACTTGCCTTGCAGATCGGAGGTTGGTACTAAAGCTATAGGCCGCTGGAAACTTGACTTGCAGATCGGAGGTTGGTACTGAAGCAATACGCCGCTGGAAACATGTCTTGCAGATCGGAGGTTGGTACTAAAGCAATACGCCGCTGGCAACTTACCTTGCGGATCGGGGTTTGGTAATGAAGCAATACGCTTCTGGCAACATGTCTTGCAGATCGGAGGTTGATACTAAAGCAATACACCGCTGGCAACTTACCTTGCGGATCGGAGGTTGGTACTAAAGCAATACGCCGCTGGAAACTTGACTTGCAGATCGGAGGTTGGTACTGAAGCAATACGCCACTGGAAACATGTCTTGCAGATCGGAGGTTGGTACTAAAGCAATACGCCGCTGGCAACTTACCTTGCGGATCGGAGGTTGGTACTGAAGCAATACGCCGCTGGCAACATGTCTTGCAGATCGGAGGTTGGTACTAAAGCTATAGGCCGCTGGAAACTTGACTTGCAGATCGGAGGTTGGTACTGAAGCAATACGCCGCTGGAAACATGTCTTGCAGATCGGAGGTTGGTACTGAAGCAATACGCCGCTGGAAACTTGACTTGCAGATCGGAGGTTGGTACTGAAGCAATACGCCGCTGGAAACATGTATTGCAGATCGGAGGATGGTACTAAAGCAATACACCGCTGGCAACTTACCTTGCGCATCGGAGGTTGGTACTGAAGCAATACGCCGCTGGCAACTTGCCATGCAGATCGGAGGTTGGTACTAAAGCAATACACCGCTGGCAACTTACCTTGCGGATGGGAGGTTGGTACTGAAGCAATACGCCGCTGGCAACTTGCCTTGCAGATCGGAGGTTGGTACTAAAGCTATAGGCCGCTGGAAACTTGACTTGCAGATCGGAGGTTGGTACTGAAGCAATACGCCACTGGAAACATGTCTTGCAGATCGGAGGTTGGTACTAAAGCAATACGCCGCTGGCAACTAACCTTGCGGATCGGGGTTTGGTAATGAAGCAATACGCTTCTGGCAACATGTCTTGCAGATCGGAGGTTGATACTAAAGCAATACACCGCTGGCAACTTACCTTGCGGATCGGAGGTTGGTACTAAAGCTATAGGCCGCTGGAAACTTGACTTGCAGATCGGAGGTTGGTACTGAAGCAATACGCCACTGGAAACATGTCTTGCAGATCGGAGGTTGGTACTAAAGCAATACGCCGCTGGCAACTTACCTTGCGGATCGGAGGTTGGTACAGAAGCAATACGCCGCTGGCAACATGTCTTGCAGATCGGAGGTTGGTACTAAAGCTATAGGCCGCTGGAAACTTGACTTGCAGATCGGAGGTTGGTACTGAAGCAATACGCCGCTGGAAACATGTCTTGCAGATCGGAGGTTGGTACTGAAGCAATACGCCGCTGGAAACTTGACTTGCAGATCGGAGGTTGGTACTGAAGCAATACGCCGCTGGAAACATGTCTTGCAGATCGGAGGTTGATACTAAAGCAATACACCGCTGGCAACTTACCTTGCGGATCGGAGGTTGGTACTGAAGCAATACGCCACTGGAAACTTGACTTGCGGATCGGAGGTTGGTACTGAAGCAATACGCCGCTGGCAACATGTCTTGCGGATCGGAGGTTGGTACTGAAGCAACACGCCGCTGGCAACTTACCTTGCAGATCGGAGGTTGGTACTAAAGCTATAGGCCGCTGGAAACTTGACTTGCAGATCGGAGATTGGTACTGAAGCAATACACCGCTGGCAACATGTCTTGCAGATCGGAGGTTGGTACTAAAGCAATACATCGCTGGTAACTTACCTTGCGGATCAGAGGTTGGTACTGAAGCAATACGTCGCTGGCAACATGTCTTGCAGATCGGAGGTTGGCATTAAAGCTATAGGCCGCTGGAAACTTGCCTTGCAGATCGGAGATTGGTACTGAAGCAATACACCGCTGGCAACATGTCTTGCAGATCGGAGGTTGGTACTGAAGCAATACGCCGCTGGCAACATGTCTTGCAGATCGGAGGATGGTACTGAAGCAACACGCCGCTGGCAACTTGCCTTGCAGATCGGAGGTTGTTACTAAAGCAATACATCGCTGGAAACTTACCTTGCGGATCAGAGGTTGGTACTGAAGCAATACGCCGCTGGCAACATGTCTTGCAGATCGGAGGTTGGTACTAAAGCTATACGCCGCTGGAAACTTACCTTGCGGATCGGGATTTGGTAATGAAGCAATACGCTTCTGGCAACATGTCTTGCAAATCGGAGGTTGATACTAAAGCAATACACCGCTGGCAACTTACCTTGCGGATCGGAGGTTGGTACTGAAGCAATACGCCGCTGGCAACATGTCTTGCAGATCGGAGGTTGGTACTAAAGCAATACACCGCTGGCAACTTACCTTGCGGATCGGAGGTTGGTACTGAAGCAATACGCCGCTGGCAACATGTCTTGCAGATCGGAGGATGGTGCTGAAGCAACACGCCGCTGGCAACTTACCTTGCGGATCGGAGGTTGGTACTGAAGCAATACGCCGCTGGCAACATGTCTTGCAGATCGGAGGATGGTGCTGAAGCAACACGCCGCTGGCAACTTGCCTTGCAGATCGGAGGTTGGTACTGAAGCAATACACCGCTGGCAACTTACCTTGCGGATGGGAGGTTGGTGCTGAAGCAACACGCCGCTGGCAACTTGCCTTGCAGATCGGAGGTTGGTACTAAAGCAATACACCGCTGGCAACTTACCTTGCGGATGGGAGGTTGGTACTGAAGCAATACGCCGCTGGCAACTTGCCTTGCAGATCGGAGGTTGGTACTAAAGCTATAGGCCGCTGGAAACTTGACTTGCAGATCGGAGGTTGGTACTGAAGCAATACGCCACTGGAAACATGTCTTGCAGATCGGAGGTTGGTACTAAAGCAATACGCCGCTGGCAACTAACCTTGCGGATCGGGGTTTGGTAATGAAGCAATACGCTTCTGGCAACATGTCTTGCAGATCGGAGGTTGATACTAAAGCAATACACCGCTGGCAACTTACCTTGCGGATCGGAGGTTGGTACTAAAGCTATAGGCCGCTGGAAACTTGACTTGCAGATCGGAGGTTGGTACTGAAGCAATACGCCGCTGGAAACATGTCTTGCAGATCGGAGGTTGGTACTGAAGCAATACGCCGCTGGAAACTTGACTTGCAGATCGGAGGTTGGTACTGAAGCAATACGCCGCTGGAAACATGTATTGCAGATCGGAGGATGGTATTAAAGCAATACACCGCTGGCAACTTACCTTGCGCATCGGAGGTTGGTACTGAAGCAATACGCCGCTGGCAACTTGCCTTGCAGATCGGAGGTTGGTACTAAAGCAATACACCGCTGGCAACTTACCTTGCGGATGGGAGGTTGGTACTGAAGCAATACGCCGCTGGCAACTTGCCTTGCAGATCGGAGGTTGGTACTAAAGCTATAGGCCGCTGGAAACTTGACTTGCAGATCGGAGGTTGGTACTGAAGCAATACGCCACTGGAAACATGTCTTGCAGATCGGAGGTTGGTACTAAAGCAATACGCCGCTGGCAACTTACCTTGCGGATCGGGGTTTGGTAATGAAGCAATACGCTTCTGGCAACATGTCTTGCAGATCGGAGGTTGATACTAAAGCAATACACCGCTGGCAACTTACCTTGCGGATCGGAGGTTGGTACTAAAGCTATAGGCCGCTGGAAACTTGACTTGCAGATCGGAGGTTGGTACTGAAGCAATACGCCACTGGAAACATGTCTTGCAGATCGGAGGTTGGTACTAAAGCAATACGCCGCTGGCAACTTACCTTGCGGATCGGAGGTTGGTACTGAAGCAATACGCCGCTGGCAACATGTCTTGCAGATCGGAGGTTGGTACTAAAGCTATAGGCCGCTGGAAACTTGACTTGCAGATCGGAGGTTGGTACTGAAGCAATACGCCGCTGGAAACATGTCTTGCAGATCGGAGGTTGGTACTGAAGCAATACGCCGCTGGAAACTTGACTTGCAGATCGGAGGTTGGTACTGAAGCAATACGCCGCTGGAAACATGTATTGCAGATCGGAGGATGGTACTAAAGCAATACACCGCTGGCAACTTACCTTGCGCATCGGAGGTTGGTACTAAAGCTATAGGCCGCTGGAAACTTGACTTGCAGATCGGAGATTGGTACTAAAGCAATACACCGCTGGCAACATGTCTTGCAGATCGGAGGTTGGTACTAAAGCAATACATCGCTGGTAACTTACCTTGCGGATCAGAGGTTGGTACTGAAGCAATACGCCGCTGGCAACATGTCTTGCAGATCGGAGGTTGGTATTAAAGCTATAGGCCGCTGGAAACTTGCCTTGCAGATCGGAGATTGGTACTGAAGCAATACACCGCTGGCAACATGTCTTGCAGATCGGACGTTGGTACTGAAGCAATACACCGCTGGCAACATGTCTTGCAGATCGGAGGATGGTACTGAAGCAACACGCCGCTGGCAACTTGCCTTGCAGATCGGAGGTTGGGACTAAAGCTATACGCCGCTGGAAACTTACCTTGCGGATCGGGGTTTGGTAATGAAGCAATACGCTTCTGGCAACATGTCTTGCAAATCGGAGGTTGATACTAAAGCAATACACCGCTGGCAACTTACCTTGCGGATCGGAGGTTGGTACTGAAGCAACACGCCGCTGGCAACTTGCCTTGCAGATCGGAGGTTGGTACTGAAGCAATACACCGCTGGCAACTTACCTTGCGGATGGGAGGTTGGTGCTGAAGCAACACGCCGCTGGCAACTTGCCTTGCAGATCGGAGGTTGGTACTAAAGCAATACACCGCTGGCAACTTACCTTGCGGATGGGAGGTTGGTACTGAAGCAATACGCCGCTGGCAACTTGCCTTGCAGATCGGAGGTTGGTACTAAAGCTATAGGCCGCTGGAAACTTGACTTGCAGATCGGAGGTTGGTACTGAAGCAATACGCCACTGGAAACATGTCTTGCCGATCGGAGGTTGGTACTAAAGCAATACACCGCTGGCAACTTACCTTGCGGATCGGAGGTTGGTACTGAAGCAATACGCCGCTGGCAACATGTCTTGCAGATCGGAGGTTGGTACTAAAGCTATAGGCCGCTGGAAACTTGACTTGCGGATCGGAGGTTGGTACTGAAGCAATACGCCGCTGGCAACATGTCTTGCAGATCGGAGGTTGGTACTAAAGCTATAGGCCGCTGGAAACTTACCTTGCGGATCGGGGTTTGGTAATGAAGCAATACGCTTCTGGCAACATGTCTTGCAAATCGGAGGTTGATACTAAAGCAATACACCGCTGGCAACTTACCTTGCGGATCGGAGGTTGGTGCTGAAGCAACACGCCGCTGGCAACTTGCCTTGCAGATCGGAGGTTGGTACTGAAGCAATACACCGCTGGCAACTTACCTTGCGGATGGGAGGTTGGTGCTGAAGCAACACGCCGCTGGCAACTTGCCTTGCAGATCGGAGGTTGGTACTAAAGCAATACACCGCTGGCAACTTACCTTGCGGATGGGAGGTTGGTACTGAAGCAATACGCCGCTGGCAACTTGCCTTGCAGATCGGAGGTTGGTACTAAAGCTATAGGCCGCTGGAAACTTGACTTGCAGATCGGAGGTTGGTACTGAAGCAATACGCCACTGGAAACATGTCTTGCAGATCGGAGGTTGGTACTAAAGCAATACACCGCTGGCAACTTACCTTGCGGATCGGAGGTTGGTACTGAAGCAATACGCCGCTGGCAACATGTCTTGCAGATCGGAGGTTGGTACTAAAGCTATAGGCCGCTGGAAACTTGACTTGCGGATCGGAGGTTGGTACTGAAGCAATACGCCGCTGGCAACATGTCTTGCAGATCGGAGGTTGGTACTAAAGCTATAGGCCGCTGGCAACTTACCTTGCGGATCGGAGGTTGGTACTGAAGCAATACGCCGCTGGAAACATGTCTTGCAGATCGGAGGTTGGTACTAAAGCAATACACCGCTGGCAACTTACCTTGCGGATCGGAGGTTGGTACTGAAGCAATACGCCGCTGGCAACATGTCTTGCAGATCGGAGGATGGTGCTGAAGCAACACGCCGCTGGCAACTTACCTTGCGGATCGGAGGTTGGTACTGAAGCAATAAGCCGCTGGCAACATGTCTTGCAGATCGGAGGATGGTGCTGAAGCAACACGCCGCTGGCAACTTGCCTTGCAGATCGGAGGTTGGTACTGAAGCAATACGCCGCTGGAAACATGTATTGCAGATCGGAGGATGGTACTAAAGCAATACACCGCTGGCAACTTACCTTGCGCATCGGAGGTTGGTACTGAAGCAATACGCCGCTGGAAACATGTCTTGCAGATCGGAGGTTGATACTAAAGCAATACACCGCTGGCAACTTACCTTGCGGATCGGAGGTTGGTACTGAAGCAATACGCCACTGGAAACTTGACTTGCGGATCGGAGGTTGGTACTGAAGCAATACGCCGCTGGCAACATGTCTTGCAGATCGGAGATTGGTACTGAAGCAATACACCGCTGGCAACATGTCTTGCAGATCGGAGGTTGGTACTAAAGCAATACATCGCTGGTAACTTACCTTGCGGATCAGAGGTTGGTACTGAAGCAATACGTCGCTGGCAACATGTCTTGCAGATCGGAGGTTGGCATTAAAGCTATAGGCCGCTGGAAACTTGCCTTGCAGATCGGAGATTGGTACTGAAGCAATACACCGCTGGCAACATGTCTTGCAGATCGGAGGTTGGTACTGAAGCAATACACCGCTGGCAACATGTCTTGCAGATCGGAGGATGGTACTGAAGCAATACGCCACTGGAAACATGTCTTGCAGATCGGAGGTTGGTACTAAAGCAATACGCCGCTGGCAACTTACCTTGCGGATCGGGGTTTGGTAATGAAGCAATACGCTTCTGGCAACATGTCTTGCAGATCGGAGGTTGATACTAAAGCAATACACCGCTGGCAACTTACCTTGCGGATCGGAGGTTGGTACTAAAGCTATAGGCCGCTGGAAACTTGACTTGCAGATCGGAGGTTGGTACTGAAGCAATACGCCACTGGAAACATGTCTTGCAGATCGGAGGTTGGTACTAAAGCAATACGCCGCTGGCAACTTACCTTGCGGATCGGAGGTTGGTACTGAAGCAATACGCCGCTGGCAACATGTCTTGCAGATCGGAGGTTGGTACTAAAGCTATAGGCCGCTGGAAACTTGACTTGCAGATCGGAGGTTGGTACTGAAGCAATACGCCGCTGGAAACATGTCTTGCAGATCGGAGGTTGGTACTGAAGCAATACGCCGCTGGAAACTTGACTTGCAGATCGGAGGTTGGTACTGAAGCAATACGCCGCTGGAAACATGTATTGCAGATCGGAGGATGGTACTAAAGCAATACACCGCTGGCAACTTACCTTGCGCATCGGAGGTTGGTACTGAAGCAATACGCCGCTGGCAACTTGCCATGCAGATCGGAGGTTGGTACTAAAGCAATACACCGCTGGCAACTTACCTTGCGGATGGGAGGTTGGTACTGAAGCAATACGCCGCTGGCAACTTGCCTTGCAGATCGGAGGTTGGTACTAAAGCTATAGGCCGCTGGAAACTTGACTTGCAGATCGGAGGTTGGTACTGAAGCAATACGCCACTGGAAACATGTCTTGCAGATCGGAGGTTGGTACTAAAGCAATACGCCGCTGGCAACTAACCTTGCGGATCGGGGTTTGGTAATGAAGCAATACGCTTCTGGCAACATGTCTTGCAGATCGGAGGTTGATACTAAAGCAATACACCGCTGGCAACTTACCTTGCGGATCGGAGGTTGGTACTAAAGCTATAGGCCGCTGGAAACTTGACTTGCAGATCGGAGGTTGGTACTGAAGCAATACGCCACTGGAAACATGTCTTGCAGATCGGAGGTTGGTACTAAAGCAATACGCCGCTGGCAACTTACCTTGCGGATCGGAGGTTGGTACAGAAGCAATACGCCGCTGGCAACATGTCTTGCAGATCGGAGGTTGGTACTAAAGCAATACATCGCTGGTAACTTACCTTGCGGATCAGAGGTTGGTACTGAAGCAATACGCCGCTGGCAACATGTCTTGCAGATCGGAGGTTGGTATTAAAGCTATAGGCCGCTGGAAACTTGCCTTGCAGATCGGAGATTGGTACTGAAGCAATACACCGCTGGCAACATGTCTTGCAGATCGGACGTTGGTACTGAAGCAATACACCGCTGGCAACATGTCTTGCAGATCGGAGGATGGTACTGAAGCAACACGCCGCTGGCAACTTGCCTTGCAGATCGGAGGTTGGGACTAAAGCTATACGCCGCTGGAAACTTACCTTGCGGATCGGGGTTTGGTAATGAAGCAATACGCTTCTGGCAACATGTCTTGCAAATCGGAGGTTGATACTAAAGCAATACACCGCTGGCAACTTACCTTGCGGATCGGAGGTTGGTGCTGAAGCAACACGCCGCTGGCAACTTGCCTTGCAGATCGGAGGTTGGTACTGAAGCAATACACCGCTGGCAACTTACCTTGCGGATGGGAGGTTGGTGCTGAAGCAACACGCCGCTGGCAACTTGCCTTGCAGATCGGAGGTTGGTACTAAAGCAATACACCGCTGGCAACTTACCTTGCGGATGGGAGGTTGGTACTGAAGCAATACGCCGCTGGCAACTTGCCTTGCAGATCGGAGGTTGGTACTAAAGCTATAGGCCGCTGGAAACTTGACTTGCAGATCGGAGGTTGGTACTGAAGCAATACGCCACTGGAAACATGTCTTGCCGATCGGAGGTTGGTACTAAAGCAATACACCGCTGGCAACTTACCTTGCGGATCGGAGGTTGGTACTGAAGCAATACGCCGCTGGCAACATGTCTTGCAGATCGGAGGTTGGTACTAAAGCTATAGGCCGCTGGAAACTTGACTTGCGGATCGGAGGTTGGTACTGAAGCAATACGCCGCTGGCAACATGTCTTGCAGATCGGAGGTTGGTACTAAAGCTATAGGCCGCTGGAAACTTACCTTGCGGATCGGGGTTTGGTAATGAAGCAATACGCTTCTGGCAACATGTCTTGCAAATCGGAGGTTGATACTAAAGCAATACACCGCTGGCAACTTACCTTGCGGATCGGAGGTTGGTGCTGAAGCAACACGCCGCTGGCAACTTGCCTTGCAGATCGGAGGTTGGTACTGAAGCAATACACCGCTGGCAACTTACCTTGCGGATGGGAGGTTGGTGCTGAAGCAACACGCCGCTGGCAACTTGCCTTGCAGATCGGAGGTTGGTACTAAAGCAATACACCGCTGGCAACTTACCTTGCGGATGGGAGGTTGGTACTGAAGCAATACGCCGCTGGCAACTTGCCTTGCAGATCGGAGGTTGGTACTAAAGCTATAGGCCGCTGGAAACTTGACTTGCAGATCGGAGGTTGGTACTGAAGCAATACGCCACTGGAAACATGTCTTGCAGATCGGAGGTTGGTACTAAAGCAATACACCGCTGGCAACTTACCTTGCGGATCGGAGGTTGGTACTGAAGCAATACGCCGCTGGCAACATGTCTTGCAGATCGGAGGTTGGTACTAAAGCTATAGGCCGCTGGAAACTTGACTTGCGGATCGGAGGTTGGTACTGAAGCAATACGCCGCTGGCAACATGTCTTGCAGATCGGAGGTTGGTACTAAAGCTATAGGCCGCTGGCAACTTACCTTGCGGATCGGAGGTTGGTACTGAAGCAATACGCCGCTGGAAACATGTCTTGCAGATCGGAGGTTGGTACTAAAGCAATACACCGCTGGCAACTTACCTTGCGGATCGGAGGTTGGTACTGAAGCAATACGCCGCTGGCAACATGTCTTGCAGATCGGAGGATGGTGCTGAAGCAACACGCCGCTGGCAACTTACCTTGCGGATCGGAGGTTGGTACTGAAGCAATAAGCCGCTGGCAACATGTCTTGCAGATCGGAGGATGGTGCTGAAGCAACACGCCGCTGGCAACTTGCCTTGCAGATCGGAGGTTGGTACTGAAGCAATACGCCGCTGGAAACATGTATTGCAGATCGGAGGATGGTACTAAAGCAATACACCGCTGGCAACTTACCTTGCGCATCGGAGGTTGGTACTGAAGCAATACGCCGCTGGAAACATGTCTTGCAGATCGGAGGTTGATACTAAAGCAATACACCGCTGGCAACTTACCTTGCGGATCGGAGGTTGGTACTGAAGCAATACGCCACTGGAAACTTGACTTGCGGATCGGAGGTTGGTACTGAAGCAATACGCCGCTGGCAACATGTCTTGCGGATCGGAGGTTGGTACTGAAGCAACACGCCGCTGGCAACTTACCTTGCAGATCGGAGGTTGGTACTAAAGCTATAGGCCGCTGGAAACTTGACTTGCAGATCGGAGATTGGTACTGAAGCAATACACCGCTGGCAACATGTCTTGCAGATCGGAGGTTGGTACTAAAGCAATACATCGCTGGTAACTTACCTTGCGGATCAGAGGTTGGTACTGAAGCAATACGTCGCTGGCAACATGTCTTGCAGATCGGAGGTTGATACTAAAGCAATACACCGCTGGCAACTTACCTTGCGGATCGGAGGTTGGTACTAAAGCTATAGGCCGCTGGAAACTTGACTTGCAGATCGGAGGTTGGTACTGAAGCAATACGCCACTGGAAACATGTCTTGCAGATCGGAGGTTGGTACTAAAGCAATACGCCGCTGGCAACTTACCTTGCGGATCGGAGGTTGGTACTGAAGCAATACGCCGCTGGCAACATGTCTTGCAGATCGGAGGTTGGTACTAAAGCTATAGGCCGCTGGAAACTTGACTTGCAGATCGGAGGTTGGTACTGAAGCAATACGCCGCTGGAAACATGTCTTGCAGATCGGAGGTTGGTACTGAAGCAATACGCCGCTGGAAACTTGACTTGCAGATCGGAGGTTGGTACTGAAGCAATACGCCGCTGGAAACATGTATTGCAGATCGGAGGATGGTACTAAAGCAATACACCGCTGGCAACTTACCTTGCGCATCGGAGGTTGGTACTGAAGCAATACGCCGCTGGCAACTTGCCATGCAGATCGGAGGTTGGTACTAAAGCAATACACCGCTGGCAACTTACCTTGCGGATGGGAGGTTGGTACTGAAGCAATACGCCGCTGGCAACTTGCCTTGCAGATCGGAGGTTGGTACTAAAGCTATAGGCCGCTGGAAACTTGACTTGCAGATCGGAGGTTGGTACTGAAGCAATACGCCACTGGAAACATGTCTTGCAGATCGGAGGTTGGTACTAAAGCAATACGCCGCTGGCAACTAACCTTGCGGATCGGGGTTTGGTAATGAAGCAATACGCTTCTGGCAACATGTCTTGCAGATCGGAGGTTGATACTAAAGCAATACACCGCTGGCAACTTACCTTGCGGATCGGAGGTTGGTACTAAAGCTATAGGCCGCTGGAAACTTGACTTGCAGATCGGAGGTTGGTACTGAAGCAATACGCCACTGGAAACATGTCTTGCAGATCGGAGGTTGGTACTAAAGCAATACGCCGCTGGCAACTTACCTTGCGGATCGGAGGTTGGTACAGAAGCAATACGCCGCTGGCAACATGTCTTGCAGATCGGAGGTTGGTACTAAAGCTATAGGCCGCTGGAAACTTGACTTGCAGATCGGAGGTTGGTACTGAAGCAATACGCCGCTGGAAACATGTCTTGCAGATCGGAGGTTGGTACTGAAGCAATACGCCGCTGGAAACTTGACTTGCAGATCGGAGGTTGGTACTGAAGCAATACGCCGCTGGAAACATGTATTGCAGATCGGAGGATGGTACTAAAGCAATACACCGCTGGCAACTTACCTTGCGCATCGGAGGTTGGTACTGAAGCAATACGCCGCTGGAAACATGTCTTGCAGATCGGAGGTTGATACTAAAGCAATACACCGCTGGCAACTTACCTTGCGGATCGGAGGTTGGTACTGAAGCAATACGCCACTGGAAACTTGACTTGCGGATCGGAGGTTGGTACTGAAGCAATACGCCGCTGGCAACATGTCTTGCGGATCGGAGGTTGGTACTGAAGCAACACGCCGCTGGCAACTTACCTTGCAGATCGGAGGTTGGTACTAAAGCTATAGGCCGCTGGAAACTTGACTTGCAGATCGGAGATTGGTACTGAAGCAATACTCCGCTGGCAACATGTCTTGCAGATCGGAGGTTGGTACTAAAGCAATACATCGCTGGTAACTTACCTTGCGGATCAGAGGTTGGTACTGAAGCAATACGTCGCTGGCAACATGTCTTGCAGATCGGAGGTTGGCATTAAAGCTATAGGCCGCTGGAAACTTGCCTTGCAGATCGGAGATTGGTACTGAAGCAATACACCGCTGGCAACATGTCTTGCAGATCGGAGGTTGGTACTGAAGCAATACACCGCTGGCAACATGTCTTGCAGATCGGAGGATGGTACTGAAGCAACACGCCGCTGGCAACTTGCCTTGCAGATCGGAGGTTGTTACTAAAGCAATACATCGCTGGAAACTTACCTTGCGGATCAGAGGTTGGTACTGAAGCAATACGCCGCTGGCAACATGTTTTGCAGATCGGAGGTTGGTACTAAAGCTATACGCCGCTGGAAACTTACCTTGCGGATCGGGATTTGGTAATGAAGCAATACGCTTCTGGCAACATGTCTTGCAAATCGGAGGTTGATACTAAAGCAATACACCGCTGGCAACTTACCTTGCGGATCGGAGGTTGGTACTGAAGCAATACGCCGCTGGAAACATGTCTTGCAGATCGGAGGTTGGTACTAAAGCAATACACCGCTGGCAACTTACCTTGCGGATCGGAGGTTGGTACTGAAGCAATACGCCGCTGGCAACATGTCTTGCAGATCGGAGGATGGTGCTGAAGCAACACGCCGCTGGCAACTTACCTTGCGGATCGGAGGTTGGTACTGAAGCAATACGCCGCTGGCAACATGTCTTGCAGATCGGAGGATGGTGCTGAAGCAACACGCCGCTGGCAACTTGCCTTGCAGATCGGAGGTTGGTACTGAAGCAATACACCGCTGGCAACTTACCTTGCGGATGGGAGGTTGGTGCTGAAGCAACACGCCGCTGGCAACTTGCCTTGCAGATCGGAGGTTGGTACTAAAGCAATACACCGCTGGCAACTTACCTTGCGGATGGGAGGTTGGTACTGAAGCAATACGCCGCTGGCAACTTGCCTTGCAGATCGGAGGTTGGTACTAAAGCTATAGGCCGCTGGAAACTTGACTTGCAGATCGGAGGTTGGTACTGAAGCAATACGCCACTGGAAACATGTCTTGCAGATCGGAGGTTGGTACTAAAGCAATACGCCGCTGGCAACTTACCTTGCGGATCGGGGTTTGGTAATGAAGCAATACGCTTCTGGCAACATGTCTTGCAGATCGGAGGTTGATACTAAAGCAATACACCGCTGGCAACTTACCTTGCGGATCGGAGGTTGGTACTAAAGCTATAGGCCGCTGGAAACTTGACTTGCAGATCGGAGGTTGGTACTGAAGCAATACGCCACTGGAAACATGTCTTGCAGATCGGAGGTTGGTACTAAAGCAATACGCCGCTGGCAACTTACCTTGCGGATCGGAGGTTGGTACTGAAGCAATACGCCGCTGGCAACATGTCTTGCAGATCGGTGGTTGATACTAAAGCAATACACCGCTGGCAACTTACCTTGCGGATCGGAGGATGGTACTAACGCTATAGGCCGCTGGAAACTTGACTTGCAGATCGGAGGTTGGTACTGAAGCAATACGCCACTGGAAACATGTCTTGCAGATCGGAGGTTGGTACTGAAGCAATACGCCGCTGGAAACATGTCTTGCAGATCGGAGGTTGGTACTGAAGCAATACGCCGCTGGAAACTTGACTTGCAGATCGGAGGTTGGTACTGAAGCAATACGCCGCTGGAAACATGTATTGCAGATCGGAGGATGGTACTAAAGCAATACACCGCTGGCAACTTACCTTGCGCATCGGAGGTTGGTACTGAAGCAATACGCCGCTGGAAACATGTCTTGCAGATCGGAGGTTGATACTAAAGCAATACACCGCTGCCAACTTACCTTGCGGATCGGAGGTTGGTACTGAAGCAATACGCCACTGGAAACTTGACTTGCGGATCGGAGGTTGGTACTGAAGCAATACGCCGCTGGCAACATGTCTTGCAGATCGGAGGTTGGTACTGAAGCAACACGCCGCTGGCAACTTACCTTGCAGATCGGAGGTTGGTACTAAAGCTATAGGCCGCTGGAAACTTGACTTGCAGATCGGAGATTGGTACTGAAGCAATACACCGCTGGCAACATGTCTTGCAGATCGGAGGTTGGTACTAAAGCAATACATCGCTGGTAACTTACCTTGCGGATCAGAGGTTGGTACTGAAGCAATACGTCGCTGGCAACATGTCTTGCAGATCGGAGGTTGGCATTAAAGCTATAGGCCGCTGGAAACTTGCCTTGCAGATCGGAGATTGGTACTGAAGCAATACACCGCTGGCAACATGTCTTGCAGATCGGAGGTTGGTACTGAAGCAATACACCGCTGGCAACATGTCTTGCAGATCGGAGGATGGTACTGAAGCAACACGCCGCTGGCAACTTGCCTTGCAGATCGGGGGTTGTTACTAAAGCAATACATCGCTGGAAACTTACCTTGCGGATCAGAGGTTGGTACTGAAGCAATACGCCGCTGGCAACATGTTTTGCAGATCGGAGGTTGGTACTAAAGCTATACGCCGCTGGAAACTTACCTTGCGGATCGGGATTTGGTAATGAAGCAATACGCTTCTGGCAACATGTCTTGCAAATCGGAGGTTGATACTAAAGCAATACACCGCTGGCAACTTACCTTGCGGATCGGAGGTTGGTACTGAAGCAATACGCCGCTGGAAACATGTCTTGCAGATCGGAGGTTGGTACTAAAGCAATACACCGCTGGCAACTTACCTTGCGGATCGGAGGTTGGTACTGAAGCAATACGCCGCTGGCAACATGTCTTGCAGATCGGAGGATGGTGCTGAAGCAACACGCCGCTGGCAACTTACCTTGCGGATCGGAGGTTGGTACTGAAGCAATACGCCGCTGGCAACATGTCTTGCAGATCGGAGGATGGTGCTGAAGCAACACGCCGCTGGCAACTTGCCTTGCAGATCGGAGGTTGGTACTGAAGCTATACGCCGCTGGAAACTTACCTTGCGGATCGGGATTTGGTAATGAAGCAATACGCTTCTGGCAACATGTCTTGCAAATCGGAGGTTGATACTAAAGCAATACACCGCTGGCAACTTACCTTGCGGATCGGAGGTTGGTACTGAAGCAATACGCCGCTGGAAACTTACCTTGCGGATCGGAGGTTGGTACTGAAGCAATACGCCGCTGGCAACATGTCTTGCAGATCGGAGGATGGTGCTGAAGCAACACGCCGCTGGCAACTTACCTTGCGGATCGGAGGTTGGTACTGAAGCAATACGCCGCTGGCAACTTGCCTTGCAGATCGGAGGTTGGTACTGAAGCAATACGCCGCTGGAAACATGTATTGCAGATCGGAGGATGGTACTAAAGCAATACACCGCTGGCAACTTACCTTGCGCATCGGAGGTTGGTACTGAAGCAATACGCCGCTGGAAACATGTCTTGCAGATCGGAGGTTGATACTGAAGCAATACACCGCTGGCAACTTACCTTGCGGATGGGAGGTTGGTGCTGAAGCAACACGCCGCTGGCAACTTGCCTTGCAGATCGGAGGTTGGTACTAAAGCAATACACCGCTGGCAACTTACCTTGCGGATGGGAGGTTGGTACTGAAGCAATACGCCGCTGGCAACTTGCCTTGCAGATCGGAGGTTGGTACTAAAGCTATAGGCCGCTGGAAACTTGACTTGCAGATCGGAGGTTGGTACTGAAGCAATACGCCACTGGAAACATGTCTTGCAGATCGGAGGTTGGTACTAAAGCAATACGCCGCTGGCAACTTACCTTGCGGATCGGGGTTTGGTAATGAAGCAATACGCTTCTGGCAACATGTCTTGCAGATCGGAGGTTGATACTAAAGCAATACACCGCTGGCAACTTACCTTGCGGATCGGAGGTTGGTACTAAAGCTATAGGCCGCTGGAAACTTGACTTGCAGATCGGAGGTTGGTACTGAAGCAATACGCCACTGGAAACATGTCTTGCAGATCGGAGGTTGGTACTAAAGCAATACGCCGCTGGCAACTTACCTTGCGGATCGGAGGTTGGTACTGAAGCAATACGCCGCTGGCAACATGTCTTGCAGATCGGAGGTTGGTACTAAAGCTATAGGCCGCTGGAAACTTGACATGCAGATCGGAGGTTGGTACTGAAGCAATACGCCGCTGGAAACATGTCTTGCAGATCGGAGGTTGGTACTGAAGCAATACGCCGCTGGAAACTTGACTTGCAGATCGGAGGTTGGTACTGAAGCAATACGCCGCTGGAAACATGTATTGCAGATCGGAGGATGGTACTAAAGCAATACACCGCTGGCAACTTACCTTGCGCATCGGAGGTTGGTACTGAAGCAATACGCCGCTGGCAACATGTCTTGCAGATCGCAGGTTGGTACTAAAGCAATACGCCGCTGGCAACTTACCTTGCGGATCGGAGGTTGGTACTGAAGCAATACGCCGCTGGCAACATGTCTTGCAGATCGGAGGTTGGTACTAAAGCTATAGGCCGCTGGAAACTTGACTTGCAGATCGGAGGTTAGTACTGAAGCAATACGCCGCTGGAAACATGTCTTGCAGATCGGAGGTTGGTACTGAAGCAATACGCCGCTGGAAACTTGACTTGCAGATCGGAGGTTGGTACTGAAGCAATACGCCACTGGAAACATGTATTGCAGATCGGAGGATGGTACTAAAGCAATACACCGCTGGCAACTTACCTTGCGCATCGGAGGTTGGTACTGAAGCAATACGCCGCTGGAAACATGTCTTGCAGATCGGAGGTTGCTACTAAAGCAATACACCGCTGGCAACTTACCTTGCGGATCGGAGGTTGGTACTGAAGCAATACGCCGCTGGCAACATGTCTTGCGGATCAGAGGTTGGTACTGAAGCAATACGCCGCTGGCAACATGTCTTGCAGATCGGAGGTTGGTATTAAAGCTATAGGCCGCTGGAAACTTGCCTTGCAGATCGGAGATTGGTACTGAAGCAATTCACCGCTGGCAACATGTCTTGCAGATCGGAGGTTGGTACTAAAGCAATACATCGCTGGTAACTTACCTTGCGGATCAGAGGTTGGTACTGAAGCAATACGCCGCTGGCAACATGTCTTGCAGATCGGAGGTTGGTATTAAAGCTATAGGCCGCTGGAAACTTGCCTTGCAGATCGGAGATTGGTACTGAAGCAATACACCGCTGGCAACATGTCTTGCAGATCGGAGGTTGCTACTAAAGCAATACACCGCTGGCAACTTACCTTGCGGATCGGAGGTTGGTACTGAAGCAATACGCCGCTGGCAACATGTCTTGCGGATCAGAGGTTGGTACTGAAGCAATACGCCGCTGGCAACATGTCTTGCAGATCGGAGGTTGGTATTAAAGCTATAGGCCGCTGGAAACTTGCCTTGCAGATCGGAGATTGGTACTGAAGCAATTCACCGCTGGCAACATGTCTTGCAGATCGGAGGTTGGTACTAAAGCAATACATCGCTGGTAACTTACCTTGCGGATCAGAGGTTGGTACTGAAGCAATACACCGCTGGCAACATGTCTTGCAGATCGGAGGATGGTACTGAAGCAAGACGCCGCTGGCAACTTGCCTTGCAGATCGGAGGTTGTTACTAAAGCAATACATCGCTGGCAACTTACCTTGCGGATCAGAGGTTGGTACTGAAGCAATACGCCGCTGGCAACATGTCTTGCAGATCGGAGGTTGGTACTAAAGCTATAGGCCGCTGGAAACTTGACTTGCAGATCGGAGGTTGGTACTGAAGCAATACGCCGCTGGAAACATGTCTTGCAGATCGGAGGTTGGTACTAAAGCAATACGCCGCTGGCAACTTACCTTGCGGATCGGAGGTTGGTACTGAAGCAATACGCCGCTGGCAACATGTCTTGCAGATCGGAGGTTGGTACTAAAGCTATAGGCCGCTGGAAACTTGACTTGCAGATCGGAGGTTGGTACTGAAGCAATACGCCGCTGGAAACATGTCTTGCAGATCGGAGGTTGGTACTGAAGCAATACGCCGCTGGAAACTTGACTTGCAGATCGGAGGTTGGTACTGAAGCAATACGCCGCTGGAAACATGTATTGCAGATCGGAGGATGGTACTAAAGCAATACACCACTGGCAACTTACCTTGCGGATGGGAGGTTGGTACTGAAGCAATACGCCGCTGGCAACTTGCCTTGCAGATCGGAGGTTGGTACTAAAGCAATACACCGCTGGCAACTTACCTTGCGGATGGGAGGTTGGTACTGAAGCAATACGCCGCTGGCAACTTGCCTTGCGGATCGGAGGTTGGTACTAAAGCTATAGGCCGCTGGAAACTTGACTTGCAGATCGGAGGTTGGTACTGAAGCAATACGCCACTGGAAACATGTCTTTCAGATCGGAGGTTGGTACTAAAGCAATACGCCGCTGGCAACTTACCTTGCGGATCGGGGTTTGGTAATGAAGCAATACGCTTCTGGCAACATGTCTTGCAGATCGGAGGTTGATACTAAAGCAATACACCGCTGGCAACTTACCTTGCGGATCGGAGGTTGGTACTAAAGCTATAGGCCGCTGGAAACTTGACTTGCAGATCGGAGGTTGGTACTGAAGCAATACGCCGCTGGAAACTTGACTTGCAGATCGGAGGTTGGTACTGAAGCAATACGCCGCTGGAAACATGTATTGCAGATCGGAGGATGGTACTAAAGCAATACACCGCTGGCAACTTACCTTGCGCATCGGAGGTTGGTACTGAAGCAATACGCCGCTGGAAACATGTCTTGCAGATCGGAGGTTGATACTAAAGCAATACACCGCTGGCAACTTACCTTGCGGATCGGAGGTTGGTACTGAAGCAATACGCCACTGGAAACTTGACTTGCGGATCGGAGGTTGGTACTGAAGCAATACGCCGCTGGCAACATGTCTTGCGGATCGGAGGTTGGTACTGAAGCAACACGCCGCTGGCAACTTGCCTTGCAGATCGGAGGTTGGTACTAAAGCTATAGGCCGCTGGAAACTTGACTTGCAGATCGGAGATTGGTACTGAAGCAATACACCGCTGGCAACATGTCTTGCAGATCGGAGGTTGGTACTAAAGCAATACATCGCTGGTAACTTACCTTGCGGATCAGAGGTTGGTACTGAAGCAATACGCCGCTGGCAACATGTCTTGCAGATCGGAGGTTGGTATTAAAGCTATAGGCCGCTGGAAACTTGCCTTGCAGATCGGAGATTGGTACTGAAGCAATACACCGCTGGCAACATGTCTTGCAGATCGGAGGTTGGTACTGAAGCAATACACCGCTGGCAACATGTCTTGCAGATCGGAGGATGGTACTGAAGCAACACGCCGCTGGCAACTTGCCTTGCAGATCGGAGGTTGTTACTAAAGCAATACATCGATGGCAACTTACCTTGCGGATCAGAGGTTGGTACTGAAGCAATACGCCGCTGGCAACATGTCTTGCAGATCGGAGGTTGGTACTAAAGCTATACGCCGCTGGAAACTTACCTTGCGGATCGGGGTTTGGTAATGAAGCAATACGCTTCTGGCAACATGTCTTGCAAATCGGAGGTTGATACTAAAGCAATACACCGCTGGCAACTTACCTTGCGGATCGGAGGTTGGTACTGAAGCAATACGCCGCTGGCAACATGTCTTGCAGATCGGAGGTTGGTACTAAAGCTATAGGCCGCTGGAAACTTGACTTGCAGATCGGAGGTTGGTACTGAAGCAATACGCCGCTGGAAACATGTCTTGCAGATCGGAGGATGGTACTAAAGCAATACACCGCTGGCAACTTACCTTGCGCATCGGAGGTTGGTACTGAAGCAATACGCCGCTGGCAACTTGCCTTGCAGATCGGAGGTTGGTACTAAAGCAATACACCGCTGGCAACTTACCTTGCGGATGGGAGGTTGGTACTGAAGCAATACGCCGCTGGCAACTTGCCTTGCAGATCGGAGGTTGGTACTAAAGCTATAGGCCGCTGGAAACTTGACTTGCAGATCGGAGGTTGGTACTGAAGCAATACGCCACTGGAAACATGTCTTGCAGATCGGAGGTTGGTACTAAAGCAATACGCCGCTGGCAACTTACCTTGCGGATCGGGGTTTGGTAATGAAGCAATACGCTTCTGGCAACATGTCTTGCAGATCGGAGGTTGATACTAAAGCAATACACCGCTGGCAACTTACCTTGCGGATCGGAGGTTGGTACTAAAGCTATAGGCCGCTGGAAACTTGACTTGCAGATCGGAGGTTGGTACTGAAGCAATACGCCACTGGAAACATGTCTTGCAGATCGGAGGTTGGTACTAAAGCAATACGCCGCTGGCATCTTACCTTGCGGATCGGGGTTTGGTAATGAAGCAATACGCTTCTGGCAACATGTCTTGCAGATCGGAGGTTGATACTAAAGCAATACACCGCTGGCAACTTACCTTGCGGATCGGAGGTTGGTACTAAAGCTATAGGCCGCTGGAAACTTGACTTGCAGATCGGAGGTTGGTACTGAAGCAATACGCCGCTGGAAACTTGACTTGCAGATCGGAGGTTGGTACTGAAGCAATACGCCGCTGGAAACATGTATTGCAGATCGGAGGATGGTACTAAAGCAATACACCGCTGGCAACTTACCTTGCGCATCGGAGGTTGGTACTGAAGCAATACGCCGCTGGAAACATGTCTTGCAGATCGGAGGTTGATACTAAAGCAATACACCGCTGGCAACTTACCTTGCGGATCGGAGGTTGGTACTGAAGCAATACGCCACTGGAAACTTGACTTGCGGATCGGAGGTTGGTACTAAAGCTATAGGCCGCTGGAAACTTGACTTGCAGATCGGAGGTTGGTACTGAAGCAATACGCCGCTGGAAACATGTCTTGCAGATCGGAGGTTGGTACTGAAGCAATACGCCGCTGGAAACTTGACTTGCAGATCGGAGGTTGGTAATGAAGCAATACGCTTCTGGCAACATGTCTTGCAAATCGGAGGTTGATACTAAAGCAATACACCGCTGGCAACTTACCTTGCGGATCGGAGGTTGGTGCTGAAGCAACACGCCGCTGGCAACTTGCCTTGCAGATCGGAGGTTGGTACTGAAGCAATACACCGCTGGCAACTTACCTTGCGGATGGGAGGTTGGTGCTGAAGCAACACGCCGCTGGCAACTTGCCTTGCAGATGGGAGGTTGGTACTAAAGCAATACACCGCTGGCAACTTACCTTGCGGATGGGAGGTTGGTACTGAAGCAATACGCCGCTGGCAACTTGCCTTGCAGATCGGAGGTTGGTACTAAAGCTATAGGCCGCTGGAAACTTGACTTGCAGATCGGAGGTTGGTACTGAAGCAATACGCCGCTGGAAACATGTCTTGCAGATCGGAGGTTGGTACTGAAGCAATACGCCGCTGGAAACTTGACTTGCAGATCGGAGGTTGGTACTGAAGCAATACGCTGCTGGAAACATGTCTTGCAGATCAGAGGTTGGTACTAAAGGAGTACACCGCTGGCAACTTACCTTGCGCATCGGAGGTTGGTACTGAAGCAATACGCCGCTGGAAACATGTCTTGCAGATCAGAGGTTGGTACTAAAGGAGTACACCGCTGGCAACTTACCTTGCGCATCGGAGGTTGGTACTGAAGCAACACGCCGCTGGCAACTTGCCTTGCAGATCGGAGGTTGGTACTGAAGCACTACACCGCTGGCAACATATCTTGCAGATCGGAGGTTGGTACTAAAGCAATACATCGCTGGCAACTTACCTTGCGGATCGGAGGTTGGTACTGAAGCAATACGCCGCTGGCAACATGTCTTGCAGATCAGAGGTTGGTACTAAAGCAATACATCGCTGGCAACTTACCTTGCGGATCGGAGGTTGGTACTGAAGCAATACGCCGCTGGAAACATGTCTTGCAGATCAGAGGTTGGTACTAAAGGAGTACACCGCTGGCAACTTACCTTGCGCATCGGAGGTTGGTACTGAAGCAACACGCCGCTGGCAACTTGCCTTGCAGATCGGAGGTTGGTACTGAAGCACTACACCGCTGGCAACATATCTTGCAGATCGGAGGTTGGTACTGAAGCAATACGCTGCTGGAAACATGTCTTGCAGATCAGAGGTTGGTACTAAAGGAGTACACCGCTGGCAACTTACCTTGCGCATCGGAGGTTGGTACTGAAGCAATACGCCGCTGGAAACATGTCTTGCAGATCAGAGGTTGGTACTAAAGGAGTACACCGCTGGCAACTTACCTTGCGCATCGGAGGTTGGTACTGAAGCAACACGCCGCTGGCAACTTGCCTTGCAGATCGGAGGTTGGTACTGAAGCACTACACCGCTGGCAACATATCTTGCAGATCGGAGGTTGGTACTAAAGCAATACATCGCTGGCAACTTACCTTGCGGATCGGAGGTTGGTACTGAAGCAATACGCTGCTGGAAACATGTCTTGCAGATCAGAGGTTGGTACTAAAGGAGTACACCGCTGGCAACTTACCTTGCGCATCGGAGGTTGGTACTGAAGCAATACGCCGCTGGAAACATGTCTTGCAGATCAGAGGTTGGTACTAAAGGAGTACACCGCTGGCAACTTACCTTGCGCATCGGAGGTTGGTACTGAAGCAATACGCCGCTGGAAACATGTCTTGCAGATCAGAGGTTGGTACTAAAGGAGTACACCGCTGGCAACTTACCTTGCGCATCGGAGGTTGGTACTGAAGCAACACGCCGCTGGCAACTTGCCTTGCAGATCGGAGGTTGGTACTGAAGCACTACACCGCTGGCAACATATCTTGCAGATCGGAGGTTGGTACTAAAGCAATACGCCGCTGGCAACATGTCTTGCGGATCAGAGGTTGGTGCTGAAGCAATACGCCGCTGGAAACTTGACTTGCAGATCGGAGGTTGCTACTAAAGCTATACGCCGCTGGAAACTTACCTTGCGGATCGGGGTTTGGTAATGAAGCAATACACCGCTGGCAACATGTCTTGCAGATCGGAGGTTGGTACTAAAGCAATACACCGGTGGCAACTTACATTGCAGATCGGAGGTTGGTACTAAAGCAATACACCGCTGGCAACTTACCTTGCGGATCGGAGGTTGGTACTGAAGCAATACGCCGCTGGCAACATGTCTTGCAGATCGGAGGTTGGTACTAAAGCTATAGGCCGCTGGAAACTTGGCTTGCAGATCGGACGTTGGTACTGAAGCAATACGCCGCTGGCAACATGTCTTGCAGATCGGAGGTTGGTACTGAAGCAATACGCCGCTGGAAACTTGACTTGCAGATCGGAGGTTGGTACTGAAGCAATACGCCGCTGGCAACTTACCTTGCGGATCGGAGGTTGGTACTGAAGCAATACGCCACTGGAAACTTGACTTGCGGATCGGAGGTTGGTACTGAAGCAATACGCCGCTGGCAGCATGTCTTGCGGATCGGAGGTTGGTACTGAAGCAACACGCCGCTGGCAACTTGCCTTGCAGATCGGAGGTTGGTACTAAAGCTATAGGCCGCTGGAAACTTGACTTGCAGATCGGAGATTGGTACTGAAGCAATACACCGCTGGCAACATGTCTTCCAGATCGGAGGTTGGTACTAAAGCAATACATCGCTGGTAACTTACCTTGCGGATCAGAGGTTGGTACTGAAGCAATACGCCGCTGGCAACATGTCTTGCAGATCGGAGGTTGGTATTAAAGCTATAGGCCGCTGGAAACTTGCCTTGCAGATCGGAGATTGGTACTGAAGCAATACACCGCTGGCAACATGTCTTGCAGATCGGAGGTTGGAACTGAAGCAATACACCGCTGGCAACATGTCTTGCAGATCGGAGGATGGTACTGAAGCAACACGCCGCTGGCAACTTGCCTTGCAGATCGGAGGTTGTTACTAAAGCAATACATCGCTGGCAACGTACCTTGCGGATCAGAGGTTGGTACTGAAGCAATACGCCGCTGGCAACATGTCTTGCAGATCGGAGGATGGTGCTGAAGCAACACGCCGCTGGCAACTTGCCTTGCAGATCGGAGGTTGGTACTGAAGCAATACACCGCTGGCAACTTACCTTGCGGATGGGAGGTTGGTACTGAAGCAATACGCCGCTGGCAACTTGCCTTGCAGATCGGAGGTTGGTACTAAAGCTATAGGCCGCTGGCAACTTACCTTGCGGATCGGAGGTTGGTACTGAAGCAATACGCCGCTGGAAACATGTCTTGCAGATCGGAGGTTGGTACTAAAGCAATACACCGCTGGCAACTTACCTTGCGGATCGGAGGTTGGTACTGAAGCAATACGCCGCTGGCAACATGTCTTGCAGATCGGAGGATGGTGCTGAAGCAACACGCCGCTGGCAACTTACCTTGCGGATCGGAGGTTGGTACTGAAGCAATACGCCGCTGGAAACATGTCTTGCAGATCGGAGGTTGGTACTGAAGCAATACGCCGCTGGAAACTTGACTTGCAGATCGGAGGTTGGTACTGAAGCAATACGCCGCTGGCAACTTGACTTGCAGATCGGAGGATGGTACTGAAGCAACACGCCGCTGGCAACTTGCCTTGCAGATCGGAGGTTGTTACTAAAGCAATACATCGCTGGCAACTTACCTTGCGGATCAGAGGTTGGTACTGAAGCAATACGCCGCTGGCAACATGTCTTGCAGATCGGAGGATGGTGCTGAAGCAACACGCCGCTGGCAACTTACCTTGCGGATCGGAGGTTGGTACTGAAGCAATACGCCGCTGGAAACATGTCTTGCGGATCGGAGGTTGGTACTGAAGCAATACGCCACTGGAAACTTGACTTGCAGATCGGAGGATGGTACTGAAGCAACACGCCGCTGGCAACTTGCCTTGCAGATCGGAGGTTGTTACTAAAGCAATACATCGCTGGCAACTTACCTTGCGGATCAGAGGTTGGTACTGAAGCAATACGCCGCTGGCAACATGTCTTGCAGATCGGAGGTTGGTACTAAAGCTATACGCCGCTGGAAACTTACCTTGCGGATCGGGGTTTGGTAATGAAGCAATACGCTTCTGGCAACATGTCTTGCAAATCGGAGGTTGATACTAAAGCAATACGCCACTGGAAACTTGACTTGCGGATCGGAGGTTGGTACTGAAGCAATACGCCGCTGGCAGCATGTCTTGCGGATCGGAGGTTGGTACTGAAGCAACACGCCGCTGGCAACTTGCCTTGCAGATCGGAGGTTGGTACTAAAGCTATAGGCCGCTGGAAACTTGACTTGCAGATCGGAGATTGGTACTGAAGCAATACACCGCTGGCAACATGTCTTGCAGATCGGAGGTTGGTACTAAAGCAATACATCGCTGGTAACTTACCTTGCAGATCGGAGGTTGGTACTAAAGCAATACACCGCTGGCAACTTACCTTGCGGATCGGAGGTTGGTACTAAAGCAATACATCGCTGGTAACTTACCTTGCGGATCAGAGGTTGGTACTGAAGCAATACGCCGCTGGCAACATGTCTTGCAGATCGGAGGTTGGTATTAAAGCTATAGGCCGCTGGAAACTTGCCTTGCAGATCGGAGATTGGTACTGAAGCAATACACCGCTGGCAACATGTCTTGCAGATCGGAGGTTGGAACTGAAGCAATACACCGCTGGCAACATGTCTTGCAGATCGGAGGATGGTACTGAAGCAACACGCCGCTGGCAACTTGCCTTGCAGATCGGAGGTTGTTACTAAAGCAATACATCGCTGGCAACGTACCTTGCGGATCAGAGGTTGGTACTGAAGCAATACGCCGCTGGCAACATGTCTTGCAGATCGGAGGATGGTGCTGAAGCAACACGCCGCTGGCAACTTGCCTTGCAGATCGGAGGTTGGTACTGAAGCAATACACCGCTGGCAACTTACCTTGCGGATGGGAGGTTGGTACTGAAGCAATACGCCGCTGGCAACTTGCCTTGCAGATCGGAGGTTGGTACTAAAGCTATAGGCCGCTGGCAACTTACCTTGCGGATCGGAGGTTGGAACTGAAGCAATACGCCGCTGGAAACATGTCTTGCAGATCGGAGGTTGGTACTAAAGCAATACACCGCTGGCAACTTACCTTGCGGATCGGAGGTTGGTACTGAAGCAATACGCCGCTGGCAACATGTCTTGCAGATCGGAGGATGGTGCTGAAGCAACACGCCGCTGGCAACTTACCTTGCGGATCGGAGGTTGGTACTGAAGCAATACGCCGCTGGAAACATGTCTTGCAGATCGGAGGTTGGTACTGAAGCAATACGCCGCTGGAAACTTGACTTGCAGATCGGAGGTTGGTACTGAAGCAATACGCCGCTGGCAACTTGACTTGCAGATCGGAGGATGGTACTGAAGCAACACGCCGCTGGCAACTTGCCTTGCAGATCGGAGGTTGTTACTAAAGCAATACATCGCTGGCAACTTACCTTGCGGATCAGAGGTTGGTACTGAAGCAATACGCCGCTGGCAACATGTCTTGCAGATCGGAGGATGGTGCTGAAGCAACACGCCGCTGGCAACTTACCTTGCGGATCGGAGGTTGGTACTGAAGCAATACGCCGCTGGAAACATGTCTTGCGGATCGGAGGTTGGTACTGAAGCAATACGCCACTGGAAACTTGACTTGCAGATCGGAGGATGGTACTGAAGCAACACGCCGCTGGCAACTTGCCTTGCAGATCGGAGGTTGTTACTAAAGCAATACATCGCTGGCAACTTACCTTGCGGATCAGAGGTTGGTACTGAAGCAATACGCCGCTGGCAACATGTCTTGCAGATCGGAGGTTGGTACTAAAGCTATACGCCGCTGGAAACTTACCTTGCGGATCGGGGTTTGGTAATGAAGCAATACGCTTCTGGCAACATGTCTTGCAAATCGGAGGTTGATACTAAAGCAATACGCCACTGGAAACTTGACTTGCGGATCGGAGGTTGGTACTGAAGCAATACGCCGCTGGCAGCATGTCTTGCGGATCGGAGGTTGGTACTGAAGCAACACGCCGCTGGCAACTTGCCTTGCAGATCGGAGGTTGGTACTAAAGCTATAGGCCGCTGGAAACTTGACTTGCAGATCGGAGATTGGTACTGAAGCAATACACCGCTGGCAACATGTCTTGCAGATCGGAGGTTGGTACTAAAGCAATACATCGCTGGTAACTTACCTTGCAGATCGGAGGTTGGTACTAAAGCAATACACCGCTGGCAACTTACCTTGCGGATGGGAGGTTGGTACTGAAGCAATACGCCGCTGGCAACTTGCCTTGCGGATCGGAGGTTGGTACTAAAGCTATAGGCCGCTGGAAACTTGACTTGCAGATCGGAGGTTGGTACTGAAGCAATACGCCACTGGAAACATGTCTTTCAGATCGGAGGTTGGTACTAAAGCAATACGCCGCTGGCAACTTACCTTGCGGATCGGGGTTTGGTAATGAAGCAATACGCTTCTGGCAACATGTCTTGCAGATCGGAGGTTGATACTAAAGCAATACACCGCTGGCAACTTACCTTGCGGATCGGAGGTTGGTACTAAAGCTATAGGCCGCTGGAAACTTGACTTGCAGATCGGAGGTTGGTACTGAAGCAATACGCCGCTGGAAACTTGACTTGCAGATCGGAGGTTGGTACTGAAGCAATACGCCGCTGGAAACATGTATTGCAGATCGGAGGATGGTACTAAAGCAATACACCGCTGGCAACTTACCTTGCGCATCGGAGGTTGGTACTGAAGCAATACGCCGCTGGAAACATGTCTTGCAGATCGGAGGTTGATACTAAAGCAATACACCGCTGGCAACTTACCTTGCGGATCGGAGGTTGGTACTGAAGCAATACGCCACTGGAAACTTGACTTGCGGATCGGAGGTTGGTACTGAAGCAATACGCCGCTGGCAACATGTCTTGCGGATCGGAGGTTGGTACTGAAGCAACACGCCGCTGGCAACTTGCCTTGCAGATCGGAGGTTGGTACTAAAGCTATAGGCCGCTGGAAACTTGACTTGCAGATCGGAGATTGGTACTGAAGCAATACACCGCTGGCAACATGTCTTGCAGATCGGAGGTTGGTACTGAAGCAATACACCGCTGGCAACATGTCTTGCAGATCGGAGGATGGTACTGAAGCAACACGCCGCTGGCAACTTGCCTTGCAGATCGGAGGTTGTTACTAAAGCAATACATCGATGGCAACTTACCTTGCGGATCAGAGGTTGGTACTGAAGCAATACGCCGCTGGCAACATGTCTTGCAGATCGGAGGTTGGTACTAAAGCTATACGCCGCTGGAAACTTACCTTGCGGATCGGGGTTTGGTAATGAAGCAATACGCTTCTGGCAACATGTCTTGCAAATCGGAGGTTGATACTAAAGCAATACACCGCTGGCAACTTACCTTGCGGATCGGAGGTTGGTACTGAAGCAATACGCCGCTGGCAACATGTCTTGCAGATCGGAGGTTGGTACTAAAGCTATAGGCCGCTGGAAACTTGACTTGCAGATCGGAGGTTGGTACTGAAGCAATACGCCGCTGGAAACATGTCTTGCAGATCGGAGGATGGTACTAAAGCAATACACCGCTGGCAACTTACCTTGCGCATCGGAGGTTGGTACTGAAGCAATACGCCGCTGGCAACTTGCCTTGCAGATCGGAGGTTGGTACTAAAGCAATACACCGCTGGCAACTTACCTTGCGGATGGGAGGTTGGTACTGAAGCAATACGCCGCTGGCAACTTGCCTTGCAGATCGGAGGTTGGTACTAAAGCTATAGGCCGCTGGAAACTTGACTTGCAGATCGGAGGTTGGTACTGAAGCAATACGCCACTGGAAACATGTCTTGCAGATCGGAGGTTGGTACTAAAGCAATACGCCGCTGGCAACTTACCTTGCGGATCGGGGTTTGGTAATGAAGCAATACGCTTCTGGCAACATGTCTTGCAGATCGGAGGTTGATACTAAAGCAATACACCGCTGGCAACTTACCTTGCGGATCGGAGGTTGGTACTAAAGCTATAGGCCGCTGGAAACTTGACTTGCAGATCGGAGGTTGGTACTGAAGCAATACGCCACTGGAAACATGTCTTGCAGATCGGAGGTTGGTACTAAAGCAATACGCCGCTGGCAACTTACCTTGCGGATCGGGGGTTGGTAATGAAGCAATACGCAGCTGGCAACATGTCTTGCAGATCGGAGGTTGATACTAAAGCAATACACCGCTGGCAACTTACCTTGCGGATCGGAGGTTGGTACTAAAGCTATAGGCCGCTGGAAACTTGACTTGCAGATCGGAGGTTGGTACTGAAGCAATACGCCGCTGGAAACTTGACTTGCAGATCGGAGGTTGGTACTGAAGCAATACGCCGCTGGAAACATGTATTGCAGATCGGAGGATGGTACTAAAGCAATACACCGCTGGCAACTTACCTTGCGCATCGGAGGTTGGTACTGAAGCAATACGCCGCTGGAAACATGTCTTGCAGATCGGAGGTTGATACTAAAGCAATACACCGCTGGCAACTTACCTTGCGGATCGGAGGTTGGTACTGAAGCAATACGCCACTGGAAACTTGACTTGCGGATCGGAGGTTGGTACTAAAGCTATAGGCCGCTGGAAACTTGACTTGCAGATCGGAGGTTGGTACTGAAGCAATACGCCGCTGGAAACATGTCTTGCAGATCGGAGGTTGGTACTGAAGCAATACGCCGCTGGAAACTTGACTTGCAGATCGGAGGTTGGTACTGAAGCAATACGCCGCTGGAAACATGTATTGCAGATCGGAGGTTGGTACTAAAGCTATACGCCGCTGGAAACTTACCTTGCGGATCGGGGTTTGGTAATGAAGCAATACGCTTCTGGCAACATGTCTTGCAAATCGGAGGTTGATACTAAAGCAATACACCGCTGGCAACTTACCTTGCGGATCGGAGGTTGGTGCTGAAGCAACACGCCGCTGGCAACTTGCCTTGCAGATCGGAGGTTGGTACTGAAGCAATACACCGCTGGCAACTTACCTTGCGGATGGGAGGTTGGTGCTGAAGCAACACGCCGCTGGCAACTTGCCTTGCAGATGGGAGGTTGGTACTAAAGCAATACACCGCTGGCAACTTACCTTGCGGATGGGAGGTTGGTACTGAAGCAACACGCCGCTGGCAACTTGCCTTGCAGATCGGAGGTTGGTACTGAAGCACTACACCGCTGGCAACATATCTTGCAGATCGGAGGTTGGTACTAAAGCAATACATCGCTGGCAACTTACCTTGCGGATCGGAGGTTGGTACTGAAGCAATACGCCGCTGGCAACATGTCTTGCAGATCGGAGGTTGGTACTAAAGCAATACATCGCTGGCAACTTACCTTGCGGATCGGAGGTTGGTACTGAAGCAATACGCCGCTGGAAACATGTCTTGCAGATCAGAGGTTGGTACTAAAGGAGTACACCGCTGGCAACTTATCTTGCGCATCGGAGGTTGGTACTGAAGCAACACGCCGCTGGCAACTTGCCTTGCAGATCGGAGGTTGGTACTGAAGCACTACACCGCTGGCAACATATCTTGCAGATCGGAGGTTGGTACTGAAGCAATACGCTGCTGGAAACATGTCTTGCAGATCAGAGGTTGGTACTAAAGGAGTACACCGCTGGCAACTTACCTTGCGCATCGGAGGTTGGTACTGAAGCAATACGCCGCTGGAAACATGTCTTGCAGATCAGAGGTTGGTACTAAAGGAGTACACCGCTGGCAACTTACCTTGCGCATCGGAGGTTGGTACTGAAGCAACACGCCGCTGGCAACTTGCCTTGCAGATCGGAGGTTGGTACTGAAGCACTACACCGCTGGCAACATATCTTGCAGATCGGAGGTTGGTACTGAAGCAATACGCTGCTGGAAACATGTCTTGCAGATCAGAGGTTGGTACTAAAGGAGTACACCGCTGGCAACTTACCTTGCGCATCGGAGGTTGGTACTGAAGCAATACGCCGCTGGAAACATGTCTTGCAGATCAGAGGTTGGTACTAAAGGAGTACACCGCTGGCAACTTACCTTGCGCATCGGAGGTTGGTACTGAAGCAACACGCCGCTGGCAACTTGCCTTGCAGATCGGAGGTTGGTACTGAAGCACTACACCGCTGGCAACATATCTTGCAGATCGGAGGTTGGTACTAAAGCAATACATCGCTGGCAACTTACCTTGCGGATCGGAGGTTGGTACTGAAGCAATACGCTGCTGGAAACATGTCTTGCAGATCAGAGGTTGGTACTAAAGGAGTACACCGCTGGCAACTTACCTTGCGCATCGGAGGTTGGTACTGAAGCAATACGCCGCTGGAAACATGTCTTGCAGATCAGAGGTTGGTACTAAAGGAGTACACCGCTGGCAACTTACCTTGCGCATCGGAGGTTGGTACTGAAGCAATACGCCGCTGGAAACATGTCTTGCAGATCAGAGGTTGGTACTAAAGGAGTACACCGCTGGCAACTTACCTTGCGCATCGGAGGTTGGTACTGAAGCAACACGCCGCTGGCAACTTGCCTTGCAGATCGGAGGTTGGTACTGAAGCACTACACCGCTGGCAACATATCTTGTAGATCGGAGGTTGGTACTAAAGCAATACGCCGCTGGCAACATGTCTTGCGGATCAGAGGTTGGTGCTGAAGCAATACGCCGCTGGAAACTTGACTTGCAGATCGGAGGTTGCTACTAAAGCTATACGCCGCTGGAAACTTACCTTGCGGATCGGGGTTTGGTAATGAAGCAATACACCGCTGGCAACATGTCTTGCAGATCGGAGGTTGGTACTAAAGCAATACACCGGTGGCAACTTACATTGCAGATCGGAGGTTGGTACTAAAGCAATACACCGCTGGCAACTTACCTTGCGGATCGGAGGTTGGTACTGAAGCAATACGCCGCTGGCAACATGTCTTGCAGATCGGAGGTTGGTACTAAAGCTATAGGCCGCTGGAAACTTGGCTTGCAGATCGGACGTTGGTACTGAAGCAATACGCCGCTGGCAACATGTCTTGCAGATCGGAGGTTGGTACTGAAGCAATACGCCGCTGGAAACTTGACTTGCAGATCGGAGGTTGGTACTGAAGCAATACGCCGCTGGCAACTTACCTTGCGGATCGGAGGTTGGTACTGAAGCAATACGCCACTGGAAACTTGACTTGCGGATCGGAGGTTGGTACTGAAGCAATACGCCGCTGGCAGCATGTCTTGCGGATCGGAGGTTGGTACTGAAGCAACACGCCGCTGGCAACTTGCCTTGCAGATCGGAGGTTGGTACTAAAGCTATAGGCCGCTGGAAACTTGACTTGCAGATCGGAGATTGGTACTGAAGCAATACACCGCTGGCAACATGTCTTCCAGATCGGAGGTTGGTACTAAAGCAATACATCGCTGGTAACTTACCTTGCGGATCAGAGGTTGGTACTGAAGCAATACGCCGCTGGCAACATGTCTTGCAGATCGGAGGTTGGTACTAAAGCTATAGGCCGCTGGAAACTTGACTTGCAGATCGGAGGTTGGTACTGAAGCAATACGCCGCTGGAAACATGTCTTGCAGATCGGAGGATGGTACTAAAGCAATACACCGCTGGCAACTTACCTTGCGCATCGGAGGTTGGTACTGAAGCAATACGCCGCTGGCAACTTGCCTTGCAGATCGGAGGTTGGTACTAAAGCAATACACCGCTGGCAACTTACCTTGCGGATGGGAGGTTGGTACTGAAGCAATACGCCGCTGGCAACTTGCCTTGCAGATCGGAGGTTGGTACTAAAGCTATAGGCCGCTGGAAACTTGACTTGCAGATCGGAGGTTGGTACTGAAGCAATACGCCACTGGAAACATGTCTTGCAGATCGGAGGTTGGTACTAAAGCAATACGCCGCTGGCAACTTACCTTGCGGATCGGGGTTTGGTAATGAAGCAATACGCTTCTGGCAACATGTCTTGCAGATCGGAGGTTGATACTAAAGCAATACACCGCTGGCAACTTACCTTGCGGATCGGAGGTTGGTACTAAAGCTATAGGCCGCTGGAAACTTGACTTGCAGATCGGAGGTTGGTACTGAAGCAATACGCCACTGGAAACATGTCTTGCAGATCGGAGGTTGGTACTAAAGCAATACGCCGCTGGCAACTTACCTTGCGGATCGGGGTTTGGTAATGAAGCAATACGCTTCTGGCAACATGTCTTGCAGATCGGAGGTTGATACTAAAGCAATACACCGCTGGCAACTTACCTTGCGGATCGGAGGTTGGTACTAAAGCTATAGGCCGCTGGAAACTTGACTTGCAGATCGGAGGTTGGTACTGAAGCAATACGCCGCTGGAAACTTGACTTGCAGATCGGAGGTTGGTACTGAAGCAATACGCCGCTGGAAACATGTATTGCAGATCGGAGGATGGTACTAAAGCAATACACCGCTGGCAACTTACCTTGCGCATCGGAGGTTGGTACTGAAGCAATACGCCGCTGGCAACATGTCTTGCAGATCGGAGGTTGGTACTAAAGCTATAGGCCGCTGGAAACTTGACTTGCAGATCGGAGGTTGGTACTGAAGCAATACGCCGCTGGAAACATGTCTTGCAGATCGGAGGATGGTACTAAAGCAATACACCGCTGGCAACTTACCTTGCGCATCGGAGGTTGGTACTGAAGCAATACGCCGCTGGCAACTTGCCTTGCAGATCGGAGGTTGGTACTAAAGCAATACACCGCTGGCAACTTACCTTGCGGATGGGAGGTTGGTACTGAAGCAATACGCCGCTGGCAACTTGCCTTGCAGATCGGAGGTTGGTACTAAAGCTATAGGCCGCTGGAAACTTGACTTGCAGATCGGAGGTTGGTACTGAAGCAATACGCCACTGGAAACATGTCTTGCAGATCGGAGGTTGGTACTAAAGCAATACGCCGCTGGCAACTTACCTTGCGGATCGGGGTTTGGTAATGAAGCAATACGCTTCTGGCAACATGTCTTGCAGATCGGAGGTTGATACTAAAGCAATACACCGCTGGCAACTTACCTTGCGGATCGGAGGTTGGTACTAAAGCTATAGGCCGCTGGAAACTTGACTTGCAGATCGGAGGTTGGTACTGAAGCAATACGCCACTGGAAACATGTCTTGCAGATCGGAGGTTGGTACTAAAGCAATACGCCGCTGGCAACTTACCTTGCGGATCGGGGTTTGGTAATGAAGCAATACGCTTCTGGCAACATGTCTTGCAGATCGGAGGTTGATACTAAAGCAATACACCGCTGGCAACTTACCTTGCGGATCGGAGGTTGGTACTAAAGCTATAGGCCGCTGGAAACTTGACTTGCAGATCGGAGGTTGGTACTGAAGCAATACGCCGCTGGAAACTTGACTTGCAGATCGGAGGTTGGTACTGAAGCAATACGCCGCTGGAAACATGTATTGCAGATCGGAGGATGGTACTAAAGCAATACACCGCTGGCAACTTACCTTGCGCATCGGAGGTTGGTACTGAAGCAATACGCCGCTGGAAACATGTCTTGCAGATCGGAGGTTGATACTAAAGCAATACACCGCTGGCAACTTACCTTGCGGATCGGAGGTTGGTACTGAAGCAATACGCCACTGGAAACTTGACTTGCGGATCGGAGGTTGGTACTAAAGCTATAGGCCGCTGGAAACTTGACTTGCAGATCGGAGGTTGGTACTGAAGCAATACGCCGCTGGAAACATGTCTTGCAGATCGGAGGTTGGTACTGAAGCAATACGCCGCTGGAAACTTGACTTGCAGATCGGAGGTTGGTACTGAAGCAATACGCCGCTGGAAACATGTATTGCAGATCGGAGGTTGGTACTAAAGCTATACGCCGCTGGAAACTTACCTTGCGGATCGGGGTTTGGTAATGAAGCAATACGCTTCTGGCAACATGTCTTGCAAATCGGAGGTTGATACTAAAGCAATACACCGCTGGCAACTTACCTTGCGGATCGGAGGTTGGTGCTGAAGCAACACGCCGCTGGCAACTTGCCTTGCAGATCGGAGGTTGGTACTGAAGCAATACACCGCTGGCAACTTACCTTGCGGATGGGAGGTTGGTGCTGAAGCAACACGCCGCTGGCAACTTGCCTTGCAGATGGGAGGTTGGTACTAAAGCAATACACCGCTGGCAACTTACCTTGCAGATCGGAGGTTGGTACTAAAGCTATAGGCCGCTGGAAACTTGACTTGCAGATCGGAGGTTGGTACTGAAGCAATACGCCGCTGGAAACATGTCTTGCAGATCGGAGGTTGGTACTGAAGCAATACGCCGCTGGAAACTTGACTTGCAGATCGGAGGTTGGTACTGAAGCAATACGCTGCTGGAAACATGTCTTGCAGATCAGAGGTTGGTACTAAAGGAGTACACCGCTGGCAACTTACCTTGCGCATCGGAGGTTGGTACTGAAGCAATACGCCGCTGGAAACATGTCTTGCAGATCAGAGGTTGGTACTAAAGGAGTACACCGCTGGCAACTTACCTTGCGCATCGGAGGTTGGTACTGAAGCAACACGCCGCTGGCAACTTGCCTTGCAGATCGGAGGTTGGTACTGAAGCACTACACCGCTGGCAACATATCTTGCAGATCGGAGGTTGGTACTAAAGCAATACATCGCTGGCAACTTACCTTGCGGATCGGAGGTTGGTACTGAAGCAATACGCCGCTGGCAACATGTCTTGCAGATCGGAGGTTGGTACTAAAGCAATACATCGCTGGCAACTTACCTTGCGGATCGGAGGTTGGTACTGAAGCAATACGCCGCTGGAAACATGTCTTGCAGATCAGAGGTTGGTACTAAAGGAGTACACCGCTGGCAACTTACCTTGCGCATCGGAGGTTGGTACTGAAGCAACACGCCGCTGGCAACTTGCCTTGCAGATCGGAGGTTGGTACTGAAGCACTACACCGCTGGCAACATATCTTGCAGATCGGAGGTTGGTACTGAAGCAATACGCTGCTGGAAACATGTCTTGCAGATCAGAGGTTGGTACTAAAGGAGTACACCGCTGGCAACTTACCTTGCGCATCGGAGGTTGGTACTGAAGCAATACGCCGCTGGAAACATGTCTTGCAGATCAGAGGTTGGTACTAAAGGAGTACACCGCTGGCAACTTACCTTGCGCATCGGAGGTTGGTACTGAAGCAACACGCCGCTGGCAACTTGCCTTGCAGATCGGAGGTTGGTACTGAAGCACTACACCGCTGGCAACATATCTTGCAGATCGGAGGTTGGTACTAAAGCAATACATCGCTGGCAACTTACCTTGCGGATCGGAGGTTGGTACTGAAGCAATACGCTGCTGGAAACATGTCTTGCAGATCAGAGGTTGGTACTAAAGGAGTACACCGCTGGCAACTTACCTTGCGCATCGGAGGTTGGTACTGAAGCAATACGCCGCTGGAAACATGTCTTGCAGATCAGAGGTTGGTACTAAAGGAGTACACCGCTGGCAACTTACCTTGCGCATCGGAGGTTGGTACTGAAGCAATACGCCGCTGGAAACATGTCTTGCAGATCAGAGGTTGGTACTAAAGGAGTACACCGCTGGCAACTTACCTTGCGCATCGGAGGTTGGTACTGAAGCAACACGCCGCTGGCAACTTGCCTTGCAGATCGGAGGTTGGTACTGAAGCACTACACCGCTGGCAACATATCTTGCAGATCGGAGGTTGGTACTAAAGCAATACGCCGCTGGCAACATGTCTTGCGGATCAGAGGTTGGTGCTGAAGCAATACGCCGCTGGAAACTTGACTTGCAGATCGGAGGTTGCTACTAAAGCTATACGCCGCTGGAAACTTACCTTGCGGATCGGGGTTTGGTAATGAAGCAATACACCGCTGGCAACATGTCTTGCAGATCGGAGGTTGGTACTAAAGCAATACACCGGTGGCAACTTACATTGCAGATCGGAGGTTGGTACTAAAGCAATACACCGCTGGCAACATGTCTTGCAGATCGGAGGTTGGAACTGAAGCAATACACCGCTGGCAACATGTCTTGCAGATCGGAGGATGGTACTGAAGCAACACGCCGCTGGCAACTTGCCTTGCAGATCGGAGGTTGTTACTAAAGCAATACATCGCTGGTAACTTACCTTGCGGATCAGAGGTTGGTACTGAAGCAATACGCCGCTGGCAACATGTCTTGCAGATCGGAGGTTGGTATTAAAGCTATAGGCCGCTGGAAACTTGCCTTGCAGATCGGAGATTGGTACTGAAGCAATACACCGCTGGCAACATGTCTTGCAGATCGGAGGTTGGAACTGAAGCAATACACCGCTGGCAACATGTCTTGCAGATCGGAGGTTGGTACTGAAGCAATACGCCGCTGGCAACATGTCTTGCAGATCGGAGGATGGTGCTGAAGCAACACGCCGCTGGCAACTTGCCTTGCAGATCGGAGGTTGGTACTGAAGCAATACACCGCTGGCAACTTACCTTGCGGATGGGAGGTTGGTACTGAAGCAATACGCCGCTGGCAACTTGCCTTGCAGATCGGAGGTTGGTACTAAAGCTATAGGCCGCTGGCAACTTACCTTGCGGATCGGAGGTTGGTACTGAAGCAATACGCCGCTGGAAACATGTCTTGCAGATCGGAGGTTGGTACTAAAGCAATACACCGCTGGCAACTTACCTTGCGGATCGGAGGTTGGTACTGAAGCAATACGCCGCTGGCAACATGTCTTGCAGATCGGAGGATGGTGCTGAAGCAACACGCCGCTGGCAACTTACCTTGCGGATCGGAGGTTGGTACTGAAGCAATACGCCGCTGGAAACATGTCTTGCAGATCGGAGGTTGGTACTGAAGCAATACGACGCTGGAAACTTGACTTGCAGATCGGAGGTTGGTACTGAAGCAATACGCCGCTGGCAACTTGACTTGCAGATCGGAGGATGGTACTGAAGCAACACGCCGCTGGCAACTTGCCTTGCAGATCGGAGGTTGTTACTAAAGCAATACATCGCTGGCAACTTACCTTGCGGATCAGAGGTTGGTACTGAAGCAATACGCCGCTGGCAACATGTCTTGCAGATCGGAGGATGGTGCTGAAGCAACACGCCGCTGGCAACTTACCTTGCGGATCGGAGGTTGGTACTGAAGCAATACGCCGCTGGAAACATGTCTTGCGGATCGGAGGTTGGTACTGAAGCAATACGCCACTGGAAACTTGACTTGCAGATCGGAGGATGGTACTGAAGCAACACGCCGCTGGCAACTTGCCTTGCAGATCGGAGGTTGTTACTAAAGCAATACATCGCTGGCAACTTACCTTGCGGATCAGAGGTTGGTACTGAAGCAATACGCCGCTGGCAACATGTCTTGCAGATCGGAGGATGGTGCTGAAGCAACACGCCGCTGGCAACTTGCCTTGCAGATCGGAGGTTGGTACTGAAGCAATACACCGCTGGCAACTTACCTTGCGGATGGGAGGTTGGTACTGAAGCAATACGCCGCTGGCAACTTGCCTTGCAGATCGGAGGTTGGTACTAAAGCTATAGGCCGCTGGCAACTTACCTTGCGGATCGGAGGTTGGTACTGAAGCAATACGCCGCTGGAAACATGTCTTGCAGATCGGAGGTTGGTACTAAAGCAATACACCGCTGGCAACTTACCTTGCGGATCGGAGGTTGGTACTGAAGCAATACGCCGCTGGCAACATGTCTTGCAGATCGGAGGATGGTGCTGAAGCAACACGCCGCTGGCAACTTACCTTGCGGATCGGAGGTTGGTACTGAAGCAATACGCCGCTGGAAACATGTCTTGCAGATCGGAGGTTGGTACTGAAGCAATACGCCGCTGGAAACTTGACTTGCAGATCGGAGGTTGGTACTGAAGCAATACGCCGCTGGCAACTTGACTTGCAGATCGGAGGATGGTACTGAAGCAACACGCCGCTGGCAACTTGCCTTGCAGATCGGAGGTTGTTACTAAAGCAATACATCGCTGGCAACTTACCTTGCGGATCGGAGGTTGGTACTGAAGCAATACGCCGCTGGCAACATGTCTTGCAGATCGGAGGATGGTGCTGAAGCAACACGCCGCTGGCAACTTACCTTGCGGATCGGAGGTTGGTACTGAAGCAATACGCCGCTGGAAACATGTCTTGCGGATCGGAGGTTGGTACTGAAGCAATACGCCACTGGAAACTTGACTTGCAGATCGGAGGATGGTACTGAAGCAACACGCCGCTGGCAACTTGCCTTGCAGATCGGAGGTTGTTACTAAAGCAATACATCGCTGGCAACTTACCTTGCGGATCAGAGGTTGGTACTGAAGCAATACGCCGCTGGCAACATGTCTTGCAGATCGGAGGTTGGTACTAAAGCTATACGCCGCTGGAAACTTACCTTGCGGATCGGGGTTTGGTAATGAAGCAATACGCTTCTGGCAACATGTCTTGCAAATCGGAGGTTGATACTAAAGCAATACGCCACTGGAAACTTGACTTGCGGATCGGAGGTTGGTACTGAAGCAATACGCCGCTGGCAGCATGTCTTGCGGATCGGAGGTTGGTACTGAAGCAACACGCCGCTGGCAACTTGCCTTGCAGATCGGAGGTTGGTACTAAAGCTATAGGCCGCTGGAAACTTGACTTGCAGATCGGAGATTGGTACTGAAGCAATACACCGCTGGCAACATGTCTTGCAGATCGGAGGTTGGTACTAAAGCAATACATCGCTGGTAACTTACCTTGCGGATCAGAGGTTGGTACTGAAGCAATACGCCGCTGGCAACATGTCTTGCAGATCGGAGGTTGGTATTAAAGCTATAGGCCGCTGGAAACTTGCCTTGCAGATCGGAGATTGGTACTGAAGCAATACACCGCTGGCAACATGTCTTGCAGATCGGAGGTTGGAACTGAAGCAATACACCGCTGGCAACATGTCTTGCAGATCGGAGGATGGTACTGAAGCAACACGCCGCTGGCAACTTGCCTTGCAGATCGGAGGTTGTTACTAAAGCAATACATCGCTGGCAACTTACCTTGCGGATCAGAGGTTGGTACTGAAGCAATACGCCGCTGGCAACATGTCTTGCAGATCGGAGGATGGTGCTGAAGCAACACGCCGCTGGCAACTTGCCTTGCAGATCGGAGGTTGGTACTGAAGCAATACACCGCTGGCAACTTACCTTGCGGATGGGAGGTTGGTACTGAAGCAATACGCCGCTGGCAACTTGCCTTGCAGATCGGAGGTTGGTACTAAAGCTATAGGCCGCTGGAAACTTGACTTGCAGATCGGAGGTTGGTACTGAAGCAATACGCCGCTGGAAACATGTCTTGCAGATCGGAGGTTGGTACTGAAGCAATACGCCGCTGGCAACTTGACTTGCAGATCGGAGGTTGGTACTGAAGCAATACGCCGCTAGAAACATGTATTGCAGATCGGAGGATGGTACTAAAGCAATACACCGCTGGCAACTTACCTTGCGGATCGGAGGTTGGTACTGAAGCAATACACCGCTGGCAACATGTCTTGCAGATCGGAGGATGGTACTGAAGCAACACGCCGCTGGCAACTTGCCTTGCAGATCGGAGGTTGTTACTAAAGCAATACATCGCTGGCAACTTACCTTGCGGATCAGAGGTTGGTACTGAAGCAATACGCCGCTGGCAACATGTCTTGCAGATCGGAGGTTGGTACTAAAGCTATACGCCGCTGGAAACTTACCTTGCGGATCGGGGTTTGGTAATGAAGCAATACGCTTCTGGCAACATGTCTTGCAAATCGGAGGTTGATACTAAAGCAATACACCGCTGGCAACTTACCTTGCGGATCGGAGGTTGGTACTGAAGCAATACGCCGCTGGCAACATGTCTTGCAGATCGGAGGATGGTGCTGAAGCAACACGCCGCTGGCAACTTACCTTGCGGATCGGAGGTTGGTACTGAAGCAATAAGCCGCTGGCAACATGTCTTGCAGATCGGAGGATGGTGCTGAAGCAACACGCCGCTGGCAACTTGCCTTGCAGATCGGAGGTTGGTACTGAAGCAATACGCCGCTGGAAACATGTATTGCAGATCGGAGGATGGTACTAAAGCAATACACCGCTGGCAACTTACCTTGCGCATCGAAGGTTGGTACTGAAGCAATACGCCGCTGGAAACATGTCTTGCAGATCGGAGGTTGATACTAAAGCAATACACCGCTGGCAACTTACCTTGCGGATCGGAGGTTGGTACTGAAGCAATACGCCGCTGGAAACTTGACTTGCGGATCGGAGGTTGGTACTGAAGCTATACGCCGCTGGCAACTTGCCTTGCAGATCGGAGGTTGTTACTAAAGCAATACACCGCTGGCAACTTACCTTGCGGATCGGAGGTTGGTACTGAAGCAATACGCCGCTGGCAACATGTCTTGCAGATCGGAGGTTGGTACTAAAGCAATACACCGCTGGCAACTTACCTTGCGGATCGGAGGTTGGTACTGAAGCAATACGCCGCTGGCAACATGTCTTGCAGATCGGAGGATGGTGCTGAAGCAACACGCCGCTGGCAACTTACCTTGCGGATCGGAGGTTGGTACTGAAGCAATACGCCGCTGGAAACATGTCTTGCAGATCGGAGGTTGGTACTGAAGCAATACGCCGCTGGAAACTTGACTTGCAGATCGGAGGTTGGTACTGAAGCAATACGCCGCTGGCAACTTACCTTGCGGATCGGAGGTTGGTACTGAAGCAATACGCCACTGGAAACTTGACTTGCAGATCGGAGGATGGTACTGAAGCAACACGCCGCTGGCAACTTGCCTTGCAGATCGGAGGTTGTTACTAAAGCAATACATCGCTGGCAACTTACCTTGCGGATCAGAGGTTGGTACTGAAGCAATACGCCGCTGGCAACATGTCTTGCAGATCGGAGGTTGGTACTAAAGCTATACGCCGCTGGAAACTTACCTTGCGGATCGGGGTTTGGTAATGAAGCAATACGCTTCTGGCAACATGTCTTGCAAATCGGAGGTTGATACTAAAGCAATACACCGCTGGCAACTTACCTTGCGGATCGGAGGTTGGTACTGAAGCAATACGCCGCTGGAAACATGTCTTGCAGATCGAGGGTTGGTACTAAAGCAATACACCGCTGGCAACTTACCTTGCGGATCGGAGGTTGGTACTGAAGCAATACGCCGCTGGCAACATGTCTTGCAGATCGGAGGATGGTGCTGAAGCAACACGCCGCTGGAAACTTACCTTGCGGATCGGGGTTTGGTAATGAAGCAATACACCGCTGGCAACATGTCTTGCAGATCGGAGGTTGGTACTAAAGCAATACACCGGTGGCAACTTACATTGCAGATCGGAGGTTGGTACTAAAGCAATACACCGCTGGCAACTTACCTTGCGGATCGGAGGTTGGTACTGAAGCAATACGCCGCTGGCAACATGTCTTGCAGATCGGAGGTTGGTACTAAAGCTATAGGCCGCTGGAAACTTGGCTTGCAGATCGGACGTTGGTACTGAAGCAATACGCCGCTGGCAACATGTCTTGCAGATCGGAGGTTGGTACTGAAGCAATACGCCGCTGGAAACTTGACTTGCAGATCGGAGGTTGGTACTGAAGCAATACGCCGCTGGCAACTTACCTTGCGGATCGGAGGTTGGTACTGAAGCAATACGCCGCTGGAAACTTGACTTGCGGATCGGAGGTTGGTACTGAAGCAATACGCCGCTGGCAGCATGTCTTGCGGATCGGAGGTTGGTACTGAAGCAACACGCCGCTGGCAACTTGCCTTGCAGATCGGAGGTTGGTACTAAAGCAATACACCGCTGGAAACTTGACTTGCAGATCGGAGTTTGGTACTGAAGCACTACACCGCTGGCAACATGTCTTGCAGATCGGAGGTTGGTACTAAAGCAATACATCGCTGGTAACTTACCTTGCGGATCAGAGGTTGGTACTGAAGCAATACGCCGCTGGCAACATGTCTTGCAGATCGGAGGTTGGTATTAAAGCTATAGGCCGCTGGAAACTTGCCTTGCAGATCGGAGATTGGTACTGAAGCAATACACCGCTGGCAACATGTCTTGCAGATCGGAGGTTGGAACTGAAGCAATACACCGCTGGCAACATGTCTTGCAGATCGGAGGATGGTACTGAAGCAACACGCCGCTGGCAACTTGCCTTGCAGATCGGAGGTTGTTACTAAAGCAATACATCGCTGGCAACTTACCTTGCGGATCAGAGGTTGGTACTGAAGCAATACGCCGCTGGCAACATGTCTTGCAGATCGGAGGATGGTGCTGAAGCAACACGCCGCTGGCAACTTGCCTTGCAGATCGGAGGTTGGTACTGAAGCAATACACCGCTGGCAACTTACCTTGCGGATCGGAGGTTGGTACTGAAGCAATACGCCGCTGGCAACTTGCCTTGCAGATCGGAGGTTGGTACTAAAGCAATAGGCCGCTGGAAACTTGACTTGCAGATCGGAGGTTGGTAATGAAGCAATACGCCGCTGGAAACATGTCTTGCAGATCGGAGGTTGGTACTGAAGCAATACGCCGCTGGAAACTTGACTTGCAGATCGGAGGTTGGTACTGAAGCAATACGCCGCTAGAAACATGAATTGCAGATCGGAGGATGGTACTAAAGCAATACACCGCTGGCAACTTACCTTGCGCATCGGAGGTTGGTACTGAAGCAATACACCGCTGGAAACTTGTCTTGCAGATCGGAGGATGGTACTGAAGCAACACGCCGCTGGCAACTTGCCTTGCAGATCGGAGGTTGTTACTAAAGCAATACATCGCTGGCAACTTACCTTGCGGATCAGAGGTTGGTACTGAAGCAATACGCCGCTGGCAACATGTCTTGCAGATCGGAGGTTGGTACTAAAGCTATACGCCGCTGGAAACTTACCTTGCGGATCGGGGTTTGGTAATGAAGCAATACGCTTCTGGCAACATGTCTTGCAGATCGGAGGTTGATACTAAAGCAATACACCGCTGGCAACTTACCTTGCGGATCGGAGGTTGGTACTGAAGCAATACGCCGCTGGCAACATGTCTTGCAGATCGGAGGATGGTGCTGAAGCAACACGCCGCTGGCAACTTCCCTTGCGGATCGGAGGTTGGTACTGAAGCAATAAGCCGCTGGCAACATGTCTTGCAGATCGGAGGATGGTGCTGAAGCAACACGCCGCTGGCAACTTGCCTTGCAGATCGGAGGTTGGTACTGAAGCAATACGCCGCTGGAAACATGTATTGCAGATCGGAGGATGGTACTAAAGCAATACACCGCTGGCAACTTACCTTGCGCATCGAAGGTTGGTACTGAAGCAATACGCCGCTGGAAACATGTCTTGCAGATCGGAGGTTGATACTAAAGCAATACACCGCTGGCAACTTACCTTGCGGATCGGAGGTTGGTACTGAAGCAATACGCCACTGGAAACTTGACTTGCGGATCGGAGGTTGGTACTGAAGCAACACGCCGCTGGCAACTTGCCTTGCAGATCGGAGGTTGTTACTAAAGCAATACATCGCTGGCAACTTACCTTGCGGATCGGAGGTTGGTACTGAAGCAATACGCCGCTGGAAACATGTCTTGCAGATCGGAGGTTGGTACTAAAGCAATACACCGCTGGCAACTTACCTTGCGGATCGGAGGTTGGTACTGAAGCAATACGCCGCTGGCAACATGTCTTGCAGATCGGAGGATGGTGCTGAAGCAACACGCCGCTGGCAACTTACCTTGCGGATCGGAGGTTGGTACTGAAGCAATACGCCGCTGGAAACATGTCTTGCAGATCGGAGGTTGGTACTGAAGCAATACGCCGCTGGAAACTTGACTTGCAGATCGGAGGTTGGTACTGAAGCAATACGCCGCTGGCAACTTACCTTGCGGATCGGAGGTTGGTACTGAAGCAATACGCCACTGGAAACTTGACTTGCAGATCGGAGGATGGTACTGAAGCAACACGCCGCTGGCAACTTGCCTTGCAGATCGGAGGTTGTTACTAAAGCAATACATCGCTGGCAACTTACCTTGCGGATCAGAGGTTGGTACTGAAGCAATACGCCGCTGGCAACATGTCTTGCAGATCGGAGGTTGGTACTAAAGCTATACGCCGCTGGCAACTTACCTTGCGCATCGAAGGTTGGTACTGAAGCAATACGCCGCTGGAAACATGTCTTGCAGATCGGAGGTTGATACTAAAGCAATACACCGCTGGCAACTTACCTTGCGGATCGGAGGTTGGTACTGAAGCAATACGCCACTGGAAACTTGACTTGCGGATCGGAGGTTGGTACTGAAGCAACACGCCGCTGGCAACTTGCCTTGCAGATCGGAGGTTGTTACTAAAGCAATACATCGCTGGCAACTTACCTTGCGGATCGGAGGTTGGTACTGAAGCAATACGCCGCTGGAAACATGTCTTGCAGATCGGAGGTTGGTACTAAAGCAATACACCGCTGGCAACTTACCTTGCGGATCGGAGGTTGGTACTGAAGCAATACGCCGCTGGCAACATGTCTTGCAGATCGGAGGATGGTGCTGAAGCAACACGCCGCTGGCAACTTACCTTGCGGATCGGAGGTTGGTACTGAAGCAATACGCCGCTGGAAACATGTCTTGCAGATCGGAGGTTGGTACTGAAGCAATACGCCGCTGGAAACTTGACTTGCAGATCGGAGGTTGGTACTGAAGCAATACGCCGCTGGCAACTTACCTTGCGGATCGGAGGTTGGTACTGAAGCAATACGCCACTGGAAACTTGACTTGCAGATCGGAGGATGGTACTGAAGCAACACGCCGCTGGCAACTTGCCTTGCAGATCGGAGGTTGTTACTAAAGCAATACATCGCTGGCAACTTACCTTGCGGATCAGAGGTTGGTACTGAAGCAATACGCCGCTGGCAACATGTCTTGCAGATCGGAGGTTGGTACTAAAGCTATACGCCGCTGGAAACTTACCTTGCGGATCGGGGTTTGGTAATGAAGCAATACGCTTCTGGCAACATGTCTTGCAAATCGGAGGTTGATACTAAAGCAATACACCGCTGGCAACTTACCTTGCGGATCGGAGGTTGGTACTGAAGCAATACGCCGCTGGAAACATGTCTTGCAGATCGGAGGTTGGTACTAAAGCAATACACCGCTGGCAACTTACCTTGCGGATCGGAGGTTGGTACTGAAGCAATACGCCGCTGGCAACATGTCTTGCAGATCGGAGGATGGTGCTGAAGCAACACGCCGCTGGAAACTTACCTTGCGGATCGGGGTTTGGTAATGAAGCAATACACCGCTGGCAACATGTCTTGCAGATCGGAGGTTGGTACTAAAGCAATACACCGGTGGCAACTTACATTGCAGATCGGAGGTTGGTACTAAAGCAATACACCGCTGGCAACTTACCTTGCGGATCGGAGGTTGGTACTGAAGCAATACGCCGCTGGCAACATGTCTTGCAGATCGGAGGTTGGTACTAAAGCTATAGGCCGCTGGAAACTTGGCTTGCAGATCGGACGTTGGTACTGAAGCAATACGCCGCTGGCAACATGTCTTGCAGATCGGAGGTTGGTACTGAAGCAATACGCCGCTGGAAACTTGACTTGCAGATCGGAGGTTGGTACTGAAGCAATACGCCGCTGGCAACTTACCTTGCGGATCGGAGGTTGGTACTGAAGCAATACGCCGCTGGAAACTTGACTTGCAGATCGGAGGTTGGTACTGAAGCAATACGCCGCTGGCAACATGTCTTGCGGATCGGAGGTTGGTACTGAAGCAACACGCCGCTGGCAACTTGCCTTGCAGATCGGAGGTTGGTACTAAAGCTATAGGCCGCTGGAAACTTGACTTGCAGATCGGAGTTTGGTACTGAAGCAATACACCGCTGGCAACATGTCTTGCAGATCGGAGGTTGGTACTAAAGCAATACATCGCTGGTAACTTACCTTGCGGATCTGAGGTTGGTACTGAAGCAATACGCCGCTGGCAACATGTCTTGCAGATCGGAGGTTGGTACTAAAGCTATAGGCCGCTGGAAACTTGCCTTGCAGATCGGAGATTGGTACTGAAGCAATACACCGCTGGCAACATGACTTGCAGATCGGAGGTTGGAACTGAAGCAATACACCGCTGGCAACATGTCTTGCAGATCGGAGGATGGTACTGAAGCAACACGCCGCTGGCAACTTGCCTTGCAGATCGGAGGTTGTTACTAAAGCAATACATCGCTGGCAACTTACCTTGCGGATCAGAGGTTGGTACTGAAGCAATACGCCGCTGGCAACATGTCTTGCAGATCGGAGGATGGTGCTGAAGCAACACGCCGCTGGCAACTTGCCTTGCAGATCGGAGGTTGGTACTGAAGCAATACACCGCTGGCAACTTACCTTGCGGATCGGAGGTTGGTACTGAAGCAATACGCCGCTGGCAACTTGCCTTGCAGATCGGAGGTTGGTACTAAAGCTATAGGCCGCTGGAAACTTGACTTGCAGATCGGAGGTTGGTAATGAAGCAATACGCCGCTGGAAACATGTCTTGCAGATCGGAGGTTGGTACTGAAGCAATACGCCGCTGGAAACTTGACTTGCAGATCGGAGGTTGGTACTGAAGCAATACGCCGCTAGAAACATGTATTGCAGATCGGAGGATGGTACTAAAGCAATACACCGCTGGCAACTTACCTTGCGGATCGGAGGTTGGTACTGAAGCAATACGCCGCTGGCAACATGTCTTGCAGATCGGAGGATGGTACTGAAGCAACACGCCGCTGGCAACTTGCCTTGCAGATCGGAGGTTGTTACTAAAGCAATACATCGCTGGCAACTTACCTTGCGGATCGGAGGTTGGTACTGAAGCAATACGCCGCTGGCAACATGTCTTGCAGATCGGAGGTTGGTACTAAAGCTATACGCCGCTGGAAACTTACCTTGCGGATCGGGGTTTGGTAATGAAGCAATACGCTTCTGGCAACATGTCTTGCAAATCGGAGGTTGATACTAAAGCAATACACCGCTGGCAACTTACCTTGCGGATCGGAGGTTGGTACTGAAGCAATACGCCGCTGGCAACATGTCTTGCAGATCGGAGGATGGTGCTGAAGCAACACGCCGCTGGCAACTTCCCTTGCGGATCGGAGGTTGGTACTGAAGCAATAAGCCGCTGGCAACATGTCTTGCAGATCGGAGGATGGTGCTGAAGCAACACGCCGCTGGCAACTTGCCTTGCAGATCGGAGGTTGGTACTGAAGCAATACGCCGCTGGAAACATGTATTGCAGATCGGAGGATGGTACTAAAGCAATACACCGCTGGCAACTTACCTTGCGCATCGAAGGTTGGTACTGAAGCAATACGCCGCTGGAAACATGTCTTGCAGATCGGAGGTTGATACTAAAGCAATACACCGCTGGCAACTTACCTTGCGGATCGGAGGTTGGTACTGAAGCAATACGCCGCTGGAAACATGTATTGCAGATCGGAGGATGGTACTAAAGCAATACACCGCTGGCAACTTACCTTGCGCATCGAAGGTTGGTACTGAAGCAATACGCCGCTGGAAACTTGACTTGCGGATCGGAGGTTGGTACTGAAGCAACACGCCGCTGGCAACTTGCCTTGCAGATCGGAGGTTGGTACTGAAGCAATACGCCGCTGGAAACATGTATTGCAGATCGGAGGATGGTACTAAAGCAATACACCGCTGGCAACTTACCTTGCGCATCGAAGGTTGGTACTGAAGCAATACGCCGCTGGAAACTTGACTTGCGGATCGGAGGTTGGTACTGAAGCAACACGCCGCTGGCAACTTGCCTTGCAGATCGGAGGTTGTTACTAAAGCAATACATCGCTGGCAACTTACCTTGCGGATCGGAGGTTGGTACTGAAGCAATACGCCGCTGGAAACATGTCTTGCAGATCGGAGGTTGGTACTAAAGCAATACACCGCTGGCAACTTACCTTGCGGATCGGAGGTTGGTACTGAAGCAATACGCCGCTGGCAACATGTCTTGCAGATCGGAGGATGGTGCTGAAGCAACACGCCGCTGGCAACTTACCTTGCGGATCGGAGGTTGGTACTGAAGCAATACGCCGCTGGAAACATGTCTTGCAGATCGGAGGTTGGTACTGAAGCAATACGCCGCTGGAAACTTGACTTGCAGATCGGAGGTTGGTACTGAAGCAATACGCCGCTGGCAACTTACCTTGCGGATCGGAGGTTGGTACTGAAGCAATACGCCACTGGAAACTTGACTTGCAGATCGGAGGATGGTACTGAAGCAACACGCCGCTGGCAACTTGCCTTGCAGATCGGAGGTTGTTACTAAAGCAATACATCGCTGGCAACTTACCTTGCGGATCGGAGGTTGGTACTGAAGCAATACGCCGCTGGCAACATGTCTTGCAGATCGGAGGTTGGTACTAAAGCAATACGCCGCTGGAAACTTACCTTGCGGATCGGGGTTTGGTAATGAAGCAATACGCTTCTGGCAACATGTCTTGCAAATCGGAGGTTGATACTAAAGCAATACACCGCTGGCAACTTACCTTGCGGATCGGAGGTTGGTACTGAAGCAATACGCCGCTGGAAACATGTCTTGCAGATCGGAGGTTGGTACTAAAGCAATACACCGCTGGCAACTTACCTTGCGGATCGGAGGTTGGTACTGAAGCAATACGCCGCTGGCAACATGTCTTGCAGATCGGAGGATGGTGCTGAAGCAACACGCCGCTGGAAACTTACCTTGCGGATCGGGGTTTGGTAATGAAGCAATACACCGCTGGCAACATGTCTTGCAGATCGGAGGTTGGTACTAAAGCAATACACCGGTGGCAACTTACATTGCAGATCGGAGGTTGGTACTAAAGCAATACACCGCTGGCAACTTACCTTGCGGATCGGAGGTTGGTACTGAAGCAATACGCCGCTGGCAACATGTCTTGCAGATCGGAGGTTGGTACTAAAGCTATAGGCCGCTGGAAACTTGGCTTGCAGATCGGACGTTGGTACTGAAGCAATACGCCGCTGGCAACATGTCTTGCAGATCGGAGGTTGGTACTGAAGCAATACGCCGCTGGAAACTTGACTTGCAGATCGGAGGTTGGTACTGAAGCAATACGCCGCTGGCAACTTACCTTGCGGATCGGAGGTTGGTACTGAAGCAATACGCCACTGGAAACTTGACTTGCGGATCGGAGGTTGGTACTGAAGCAATACGCCGCTGGCAGCATGTCTTGCGGATCGGAGGTTGGTACTGAAGCAACACGCCGCTGGCAACTTGCCTTGCAGATCGGAGGTTGGTACTAAAGCTATAGGCCGCTGGCAACTTGCCTTGCAGATCGGAGATTGGTACTGAAGCAATACACCGCTGGCAACATGTCTTGCAGATCGGAGGTTGGTACTAAAGCAATACATCGCTGGTAACTTACCTTGCGGATCAGAGGTTGGTACTGAAGCAATACGCCGCTGGCAACATGTCTTGCAGATCGGAGGTTGGTACTAAAGCTATAGGCCGCTGGAAACTTGCCTTGCAGATCGGAGATTGGTACTGAAGCAATACACCGCTGGCAACATGTCTTGCAGATCGGAGGTTGGAACTGAAGCAATACACCGCTGGCAACATGTCTTGCAGATCGGAGGTTGGTACTGAAGCAACACGCCGCTGGCAACTTGCCTTGCAGATCGGAGGTTGTTACTAAAGCAATACATCGCTGGCAACTTACCTTGCGGATCGGAGGTTGGTACTGAAGCAATACGCCGCTGGCAACATGTCTTGCAGATCGGAGGATGGTGCTGAAGCAACACGCCGCTGGCAACTTGCCTTGCAGATCGGAGGTTGGTACTGAAGCAATACACCGCTGGCAACTTACCTTGCGGATGGGAGGTTGGTACTGAAGCAATACGCCGCTGGCAACTTGCCTTGCAGATCGGAGGTTGGTACTAAAGCTATAGGCCGCTGGAAACTTGACTTGCAGATCGGAGGTTGGTAATGAAGCAATACGCCGCTGGAAACATGTCTTGCAGATCGGAGGTTGGTACTGAAGCAATACGCCGCTGGAAACTTGACTTGCAGATCGGAGGTTGGTACTGAAGCAATACGCCGCTGGAAACATGTATTGCAGATCGGAGGATGGTACTAAAGCAATACACCGCTGGCAACTTACCTTGCGGATCGGAGGTTGGTACTGAAGCAATACACCGCTGGCAACATGTCTTGCAGATCGGAGGATGGTACTGAAGCAACACGCCGCTGGCAACTTGCCTTGCAGATCGGAGGTTGTTACTAAAGCAATACATCGCTGGCAACTTACCTTGCGGATCAGAGGTTGGTACTGAAGCAATACGCCGCTGGCAACATGTCTTGCAGATCGGAGGTTGGTACTAAAGCTATACGCCGCTGGAAACTTACCTTGCGGATCGGGGTTTGGTAATGAAGCAATACGCTTCTGGCAACATGTCTTGCAAATCGGAGGTTGATACTAAAGCAATACACCGCTGGCAACTTACCTTGCGGATCGGAGGTTGGTACTGAAGCAATACGCCGCTGGCAACATGTCTTGCAGATCGGAGGATGGTGCTGAAGCAACACGCCGCTGGCAACTTCCCTTGCGGATCGGAGGTTGGTACTGAAGCAATAAGCCGCTGGCAACATGTCTTGCAGATCGGAGGATGGTGCTGAAGCAACACGCCGCTGGCAACTTGCCTTGCAGATCGGAGGTTGGTACTGAAGCAATACGCCGCTGGAAACATGTATTGCAGATCGGAGGATGGTACTAAAGCAATACACCGCTGGCAACTTACCTTGCGCATCGAAGGTTGGTACTGAAGCAATACGCCGCTGGAAACATGTCTTGCAGATCGGAGGTTGATACTAAAGCAATACACCGCTGGCAACTTACCTTGCGGATCGGAGGTTGGTACTGAAGCAATACGCCGCTGGAAACATGTATTGCAGATCGGAGGATGGTACTAAAGCAATACACCGCTGGCAACTTACCTTGCGCATCGAAGGTTGGTACTGAAGCAATACGCCGCTGGAAACTTGACTTGCGGATCGGAGGTTGGTACTGAAGCAACACGCCGCTGGCAACTTGCCTTGCAGATCGGAGGTTGGTACTGAAGCAATACGCCGCTGGAAACATGTATTGCAGATCGGAGGATGGTACTAAAGCAATACACCGCTGGCAACTTACCTTGCGCATCGAAGGTTGGTACTGAAGCAATACGCCGCTGGAAACTTGACTTGCGGATCGGAGGTTGGTACTGAAGCAACACGCCGCTGGCAACTTGCCTTGCAGATCGGAGGTTGTTACTAAAGCAATACATCGCTGGCAACTTACCTTGCGGATCGGAGGTTGGTACTGAAGCAATACGCCGCTGGAAACATGTCTTGCAGATCGGAGGTTGGTACTAAAGCAATACACCGCTGGCAACTTACCTTGCGGATCGGAGGTTGGTACTGAAGCAATACGCCGCTGGCAACATGTCTTGCAGATCGGAGGATGGTGCTGAAGCAACACGCCGCTGGCAACTTACCTTGCGGATCGGAGGTTGGTACTGAAGCAATACGCCGCTGGAAACATGTCTTGCAGATCGGAGGTTGGTACTGAAGCAATACGCCGCTGGAAACTTGACTTGCAGATCGGAGGTTGGTACTGAAGCAATACGCCGCTGGCAACTTACCTTGCGGATCGGAGGTTGGTACTGAAGCAATACGCCACTGGAAACTTGACTTGCAGATCGGAGGATGGTACTGAAGCAACACGCCGCTGGCAACTTGCCTTGCAGATCGGAGGTTGTTACTAAAGCAATACATCGCTGGCAACTTACCTTGCGGATCAGAGGTTGGTACTGAAGCAATACGCCGCTGGCAACATGTCTTGCAGATCGGAGGTTGGTACTAAAGCTATACGCCGCTGGAAACTTACCTTGCGGATCGGGGTTTGGTAATGAAGCAATACGCTTCTGGCAACATGTCTTGCAAATCGGAGGTTGATACTAAAGCAATACACCGCTGGCAACTTACCTTGCGGATCGGAGGTTGGTACTGAAGCAATACGCCGCTGGAAACATGTCTTGCAGATCGGAGGTTGGTACTAAAGCAATACACCGCTGGCAACTTACCTTGCGGATCGGAGGTTGGTACTGAAGCAATACGCCGCTGGCAACATGTCTTGCAGATCGGAGGATGGTGCTGAAGCAACACGCCGCTGGCAACTTGCCTTGCAGATCGGAGGTTGGTACTGAAGCAATACGCCGCTGGAAACATGTCTTGCAGATCGGAGGTTGATAATAAAGCAATACACCGCTGGCAACTTACCTTGCGGATCGGAGGTTGGTACTGAAGCAATACGCCACTGGAAACTTGACTTGCGGATCGGAGGTTGGTACTGAAGCAACACGCCGCTGGCAACTTGCCTACAACATATTCAAATTTGAACTATCCGACATAGGACTCGAAAAATTTTCTTCTCTTGTTTGTTCCTTGCTTTCGACCGCGGTGTATCACCATCGCTCGACTTCTGTCGCGCGCGGCCGTCTCTGCCAACACGCCTCTAGGTCGCGCTCTGATTGGTCCGTGTTTTTCGTTAATAACTCCTTAACAAAGCCGAAACGGCCATTTTTGCAAAGGAAAATGTCGCTTCAAATGGCCTCAGGAACCTCCCCTTTAAAGGAACTCAGACATTTTTGGGACACCCTGTATAATTCATTAAATTAAATCACATATACCAATTTTTATTTCATGGATAATAAGATTGCTGTTTTACCATCTTCATCTCTTATTATAACTTTAAATATATTTTCCATGAAAGAAGAGGCTCTTAAATATTCGTATAAAGCTGCTAAACATGGTGGAATGGAAGGATAGGTTTTCTGTCTCTCACGAAGAAGTATGGCTTTTACACGGTTATATGACAGCACAGATGCAGCGTTAGGATATCTTTAATAAAAATAAATAAATAATTTAAATCACAATTTATATATACATATGCAATTTAAATATTAAATTTCACACAGTGCGCACCTCTTTGTAGATAATGGAAACTATACAATACTTACTTTCTACAAACATGGTCAAATATTTCCTTTAATGGAAAAGCCGTTTCTCGACAAAGTTGTAGCATTTCTTGCATCATTTTTTGTTGATCAATTCTATGTAATAGCCTCGAATGATTATGATCGTGCAATAATTGAATGCATCCATCACCGTTATCTTTTATTGCTCCACGACATCCCGTAGTGCGGCGCGTATTACAGCGGAAAATGTTTTTGGTACGATTGTCTTTATTATACGTATAATCGTTATATACGTAAATAAAACTACTGACCGATTTTCCGGGAATTTTTTCCATTTTAAATGGACAGCAATAATCACAGCAAAACTATATAAATTATGCGAACCACTAAAAGAAGATTGAATAGCAAACGCACATGTACTTATGGACGGAAGTATATGAAACAAACGAAAGTATCAGAAACAAACGAAAGTTAACTGCAAAACAAATGCCTGCAGAGACCGTGTAAGTAAAGTTAGGATTGGAGGTATTATTTGAAAAATATAGTGACACAATTTTTTAATTTCTTCACTCACATGTACTTTATATTCCAGTCTTTTATAGGTACGAAAGGAGGACATTGCACAAATATACTAGAGTTGTTAGGTTTAACATGTATTAGCTCAGAAGCTACAAATTTTGTTGTAAATGTTTATATACTTAAAATAGTGTGCCGTGTAGCAAAACTATAACATGATTGTATCACAAAAACTAGAATAAGCTGCATTTAACCACATACTATAAAATGACTTGCATAATAGTTCTCCAGAATGAGGAAGAATGACTTTTTCTTCACAATACACGCAGGCGAAGAATTTTATTCTCAGTATCTCAATATCAGGTTCTCAAATCCTTGGAAGTCCTCAGAGAATTCTATTTGGCATAGATTGCATCGCCTGTAAAATATAATAGAAGAAACGCAAAGTATCATGTCAATCACTTTTGTACTAACATTTTATAGATAGAATTTACTTATCTAAAATATTTTAATCAGATTTCAGCATCCAATTGATATATAATCGGCCTCCACCATAAATGTACAGAGAATACCACTTGAAATTTGATTGATATTCTTAAATGAAAAAACTGCAGTATATGTTAGTGGCAACAGCATCACCTAAAACAATATTTTATATAGATGCTATATACACACATGCATACAAGAATTCATATGTATGTTACTATTATCTTATGTATACAAATAAAGTTCAATATAACAATATAATTATTTTATTACCATATTACAAATACACAGGGCCAATTCCAAAACTACAAAATAGTAAAATGATAAGTAATACCTGAAACAAGAAAGCATTATTTACTTTTAATGTTGTAAATAGCATTAAACGACTTAAGGATTACTAAAATAAATTAGATAATATAACAAGTACTTACAAGTTTTATAGTGTCAATGGTCCTATCATGATTGGTACCATCAAGAACCACTATTTTTAAATCAATCATTTCTGCAACACATAAATTATATCCCAATGTGAAAATTCAATATTGATTTTGTGCATACTTTTTCAAAGAGTTGTCGCTATATTACACATAAAAGATGTAATTAAGAATAATTTATGTATCATAAAAGCAAATTATTCTTATTTTACTAATTTGTACACATATCTGGTCAAATTAACATACCTTGTTTGAAGCTTAATTCTTTGCGATCCACACAGTTCCAACTCATTTAATTTAATTCAGCTTCATTCCCACACGCATGCATTTTTCCAATATATTTAGAACAGTGAAAACTAGAATTGCTTTTACATACTATGTAATTGTGGTATTATTAATAAATGAAATTGATATCTAAACTAAGCAACCAGTGGTCCAAAAATCAACTTCACCGCAACGGGTTAGTACATGCATTTTTAAAAGCCACATAATATTCAGATAGTCACTTATTATTCAATCTTGTTTACAGGTCACTATGTCATCTGTAATAAGAAAATAAAATAAATCACAACCATTTTTAAAGTTGGAAATACGTATCTTAATTAATCTGATCGAAACGTAGCTTTTAAATTTTGTTACCCCAATCGGCTTGAATTTGCTGCAACATAATTTCTTTGCTACTATTTTACATCTTCTTCACATTAACTTCATTTACATGCGTATATTGCAATCAAGTAATAAATATTAGACTTAACCTTAACCTTAACTGTCGTCGTGAAACAAAATATTGTACTAACTGTATAACTGTAATAACATTGTGTATAGTAACCTGAAAAAATAGAATCAATATCCGTATCTCTTTTATAATGTTTGTATTCACTCATTCACAATCACAAAATAATATTTAAAATGCCAGTAGCACAATAAACGAATCTAATACAGATAGTGTGCAAAATAAATTACTTAAAACCGTAGTATTTTATGATATATTTATCAATTTTTCACACAATCACCTATATAAACGTAACACCACTGACAAATTCTGATACTATACCTAGAAAAAGTAATCAGAAAGTATAACCATAAACTAGTCACACAACACAATTTATGGTGATAAGCAAACAGCTTGAATTCTGTGTGCAATACTATACGCGTGTGCGCACTTCATAATGTGTGTCTGAACCATGTGTCCAATATTACCGTGTGCAAAAGTGCTGTGTCCAATATTACCGTGTCAGAAATAGTCGTGTGTCCAATAATGATGTGTCCAAAAGAACTGTGTGCAAAACCGATGTGCGCAATCGTCTGTGCGCGAAAGAGCCACCCCCTTCAGGTCCACCGTCCTGCGGAGCCTGCCAAAGGCCTCACTATAGGTGAGGGTCGCCGCCGGAGGCACCGTCACCACCACCGCCGCCGTCTTGGGCGGACGGGGTAGGCGGGGGGGGGGGGGGTGTCTTCCCTGTCCCTTTGGGACCTCCCAAACCCCCAGGTGGCACTGGGGTGGCTGGTGGGAGGTCGGTGAGGTGCGCTGCGTTCACCAACGTCCGCTTTTCTCCCTTCCTCACCACCTCCACCCAGCTGCCAGCGTCAGGGCTAGGCTTTGGAGGGTGTTTCTCCCCCCCATCACCTTTGCCCGCACTCACGCCGGCCTTCACCTGCGGGGGCTTGGGGGCCTTCCCGGGATTCGGTAGAGGGGGGAAGGGGGCAGGACCGGGATCCTTCCCTGCGCCCTTGCCACCCTTCTTCCCCTTCTTCCGCTTTCTACTCCTACTCTCCTCCTTCCCTTCCCGTTCCTCCTTCTCCCTTCTCCTTTCTTCCTCCTCGGCAGCGGCGCGCCTCCCCTCCTCCTGCGCCCGCAATGCCGCCTCCTACCTCGCCAACTCCTCCTCCCTCTCGGCTATCGGGAGCAGGGCGGAGAGAATCCGCTGCTCGAGAGCAGCGATCCTTCCATCCACCCTTCTCTCGATCTCCGAGAGGTCAGGTGGAGTCGGTTGCCCGGCCCCTTCCCCGGGATCCGGGAGTCCCTCCCTCGGGGAGATCCCCATCCTCGATAATTTGAGGGTTGGTGGCCCCTCATATTTATCGAGGAGGGCGTCCCTCTTCTCGGTTACCCGACGGAGTTCCTCCCGGATCCTACGCATCTCGTTGCGGAGCTCCAGCTCCGCACCTCTCCCCGGAGTGGTGGCGATATCGTTGACTCGTTCGCCGAGTTCAACGGCTATCGCCCTCCACTTCCGCGCCGCTAGGCGGAGGTCGCGGCCAATGTTCCCCTCCAGGGTGGTGGAGGTCACCGATACTTTGTCCACGGCATCCGCCAGCCGCCTACCTATCTCGACCAACTCGTAGGTCGCACTGACCCTCATTTCCCCCAGGATATCCTCAGCGGAAGGCAAAGCCTCCCGTGAGGACCTGGAGAATAGGAGGGCGTCCGGACCCTCGAGTTGGTCCCGCGGAGCTGGAACCCGCGCTTTGCCCTTCCCCTCGGGCGCCTTAACCGCCCTGGCCTCAGCCTTACGTTTAAGGCCCCGGGTCCTTCCCTGGACCACCGAGGACGCGGACGAGATGGACGTCCAGTCCGCCTCGTCCGCGTCCCCCGTGCGTCCCTGACCGCTCGGGCCCGGTTGGCCCGATGTCCCTCCCCCCGGCCCCTGGCTCCCGAGGGGGAAGGGGTTTCGCGGTCCCGGAGGTAGAGGGGGAATAAATCCACCCTCATCCTCCGACACCATGACTACCGGTGATGCCGGTTCACCGAACGAATACGGCGAAAAACCGGCACCCCCGGACGCCCCTGTCCCCTCGCCAGCACCTGAACCCGCGTCACTCGGTGGCGCCGCGAAGCGGAACGAGTCCTCTTGAAAGTGGGCGATCACCACATCACCCACGATCGCAGGACTTCGTCCACCCGCGTCGCCACCGGTCGCCTCTCCCAAGGGTCCTTTGTAGGGCCCTAACCTGGTCGCCTCGATCTCATCGAGCGCGTCCCGGTCCTCCTCCGTGAGCACCTTCGGGTCCCTCCGACTCGAAGGTGTCACCTCCATCTTCTCCTCCCGTTCAGTGGGGGTCGAACCCACTGCCGCCGGCATCCCACTGCTTCCCGCCTCACTCCTCGCCTTCCCCTTCCTCCCTCCCTTCACCGTTTTTTTAAATTCAATATCCATATTTGTTCCCACGAGTAAAAACTTGTAAGAAATTTTACGGACATAGCCGGGCACGGATAACCCTCCTGGGACGCCGTCCCCATTCGGGGGGACACCTCCTGCCCACCGGTTACCCCCGGCCACCCCCGTGAGCATCCTCACGGGAGAACCCCCTGCAACATGTCCCTTATGCTCGAGGGTTGGGATTTTTATAGAGGTATTCGTTCCTCGCGCACGGCCGGCCAAGGCAATGCCCCGCTCCTATGGGGTCCCCCTGAGGCGAGGGTCCATAGGTTTACGGTGTACAGGACCCAAGGAATCACACGTCATAGGTCCTGCCCGCGGTTTTCACCCCGTAGGTATGAGCCTCCCTGGCATGGTTGAACCTACCCAGTAAAGCCTCATACCGTCGTTGGGGCTACTTCCCGCGGGTGGACCCCTCTCTCCGTCGGCACACACAGTAGTGTGACCCAGGGACCACCACGAGGAGGTGGAGAGAGAGGAATTTTAGGTATAGGACCCCACCACTGTGGGTTAACCTACCATTGGCTCAGAGCCACCAATGGTCCGCCCCTATACCCTCAGTCCCCATCTAACCCAGACCTAACCCAGACTTTTTTTTTGAAATGTGGGGAATACGCCTTATGGATACCCTCTCTCCTCGCCTGTAGAGGCGAGAGGGTTATGTTGGGCTTTCCCGACCCAAAGGAGCCGACTGCCCGGCAGCACCCTCGGCGCCCGAGTTACCCTCCTTCCCGGTCCGCTCCTTCCTGGACACCTTGGAGGCCAATGGCCCGTAATACTTGTCCTGAAGGGCATCCCTCTCATTTCTAATCCGGCGGAGCTCCTCGCGGATTCTCTTGTTTTCACTGCGGAGCTCTTTCTCTTTCTCCGCAGTGGCGGCCTTCCCCGGAGCGGCGGTGATGTCGCTGATGACCCGGTTCCTCAGCGATCGCCCGCACTTCCTCGCCGGTTTTGTTTTAGAAGATTTATCCATAGAGTTCCCACGAGTATAAACTTTATAGATGTTAACGGACTTAGCCGGACACATACCCTCCTGGGATGCCACCCCATTCGGGGGGACATCTCCTGCCCACCAGTTTCCCCCGGCCACCCCTGTGAGCATCCTCACAGGAGAACCCCCTTCACAATGTCCCAGAGCTTGAGGGCTGAGATTTATTATAGAGGTCTTCGTTCCGCGCGCATGCCCGAAGAAGGATATGCCCTGGTCCTGTAGGGCCCCCCTAACACGAGTGCCTACAGGACTACGGTGTACAGGACCCATGGAATCACACGTCATGGGTCCTGCCCGCAGGTTTCGCCCCGTTAGTGGGAGCCACTCCGGCATAGTTATACCTACTGGCACAGCCTCACATCATCGTTGGGGTACTTCCCGCAGGTGCAGCCCTCTCTCCATTAGCAGGCACCGCAGTGCGTCCCAGGGGCCACCACGAGGAGGAGGAGAGAGAGGATTTTAGGTCTAGGACCACCGCCACTGCGGTATACCGGCCATTGGATCCGAGTCTCCAATGGTAGGCCCCTAAACCCTCCGACCCCCAGACCTAACCCAGACATAACCCAGACTTTTTTTTAACGAGGAGGGGAAAATGCATTACGCCCTGACCCACGGCATTGATGGTAAGTGGTGTTAGTCGCCGCGGAGTGTGGGACTCCCGTAAACCCGTCGGTTTACCCACTAAAAACCCCTCCTCCTGTGTCTATCGCGAGACAACATCACGGACCAGCCTTGTCGGCATTACAACGCGATGAAGCCTTTATATGATTGTCTAACTATAATAGCTTACTATATGTCTAGACTTTTTCTAAACGGAAACAGAAAATATCACAGCAGAGAGTACTGAGAGTGCTCATACCCTGGTTTTGCCCGTGCCCATTATACTGCTGCCCCCTAGTCTAAATCTAGCCTGGCACAGAACCCAACTCCACTTTTTACCCCCTCTAACGACTGAATCGGAACTAACTTTTAGTCTGGATCAAAACCTACTTATGGGTATTGTCATCGTCAACAATATCTCCAATTTTTCACATTTTTAGCTACGGTTAATATTAACAAAATGGATATCTCTGTTACTAATAATGAAAGATAAAATCTAATTTTTCCGATGAACATCGGTACACCTATTACAACCAAATGTTACGAGTCTACTTCCAACATCGCCGATGGGTTCGAGTGTAGCGTTCCTGACTACGGAACCGATGAAAACTTTTTGACATGGTTCGAGACTATTGGGAGGACAGATTTTTTTTATTTAATGAATAAAATTTGTTTCCATCTTTTTTGGTTAGCACAACCATAGTATTTTTACTACATATTTATAACAATATTTTTTAACTATTCTGAAATAGTTTTACGCGAAAATATTGTAGCTTACTCTTCATTAGATCGTTCTTTATGGGACTGCATTACAGCTCTGTTCAGGAATCAGGAATCGTTTAAAATTCAATATCATGCATAGTTCCCCGATATTTAAAGAGGAACAGGTTTTTGCAACAATTATTGAAAAACCAAAAGAGTTTCCACATTTCAGGCCTTTAGTACGTCGCGCAGTGCTCTGAAATCTTGACACCCCGTTTTCGTGGCCAAAATTGTTTTAGCATTATTTCAAGAGTTAATATCATAGTGCTGTAGATCGTTGAATTCGTCTTGGCGTCAGCTGTATGAATATGAAATAAAAAATATATATTGACTTCTACAAGGTATGGGTGTCCTTCATATTTTATGAAAAAAAATGTTGTACAAATTTTTTATATTGTAGTTTATAAAAGACTGAATGCTGATTAACTTTTGTTCAAGCCATTTTCTTGCCACATCATCGCATATAACTAAAAAATTGTGGACAATGCTTCTCGAATGTAGTTTCTTGTTGGCTTGCATTAAAAAGACGAACATACTACATTTTTCAACATGACCGGTCTCCAATCGGCATCGGCTCGTCGATGACCCAATACTAATGCCATTCCAAAACATTTATGTTTTCAATTATTTTTCCACGAACCACTTACCGATGCATTCGTGACGTTTTTCTGATTAAGCCAAGACTAAACAAGACATAATCGACGACGAGCGCTCGCTCGCCCTCCTTGTCTAGTACACATTCTCGATCGACTGATCACGCTACATTTACAAATCTTTATATAATTGCTGTGGGCTTTGCAGCAATTCTTTCTCATCGTGCACTCGCGGGCTTCGCGACTGTCATTCCGTTCTCATTTAATCTCTTCTTATTTCCATTCTTTGCTTTCACCTGTATACCTAATTCACTTCTGTATATATTTCTGTTATAATATAGTATTTATTCTCGAACTTCTCTCTACACGTTTCTTCACCATACTCTTACCTACCTCAAGCTACCTATTTCTCTCTACCTAATTCTCTGTCCTTCTCTGCCTAATCTCTCTCCGTTTCCACGACTTGGAAACTCCTACAAACACACGGCTAGATATCTCACACATTTTGTTAATAGTAACCGTAGCTAAAAATGTGAAAAGTTGGAGATATTGTTGACGATGACAATACCCATAAGTAGGTTTTGATCCAGACTAAAAGTTAGTTCCGATTCGGTCGTTAGAGGGGGTAAAAAGTGGAGTTGGGTTTTGGTCCAGGCTAAAGGTTAGTTCCGATTCGGTCGTTAGAGGGGGTAAAAAGTGGAGTTGGGTTCTGGTCCTGGCTAAAAGTTAGTTCCGATTCGGTCGTTAAAGGGGGTAAAAACTGGAGTTCGGTTCTGGTCCAGGCAAACAAAGTTAGTTCCGATTCGGGCGTTAGAGGGGGTAAAAAGTGGAGTTGGGTTCTTGTCTAGGCTTAAAAGTAAAAAGTTGGCACGGCCAAACCCCGGGCGTGAGCACTCTCAGTACTCTCTGATCATAGTTTACAAGGTTGATAAAGTACAATAGATAAAATAAATAAATAAATAGTACGATAATTGTATATGTCCTCTAATTATCTAACGTCAAAGTTTGAGTGTAGTAGAAAGTGTTATAGTACAATAGAGTAGAATAAAAGGAAAGAAAGAGTGACTAGATAAAAATATAAAATAATTAGAATAAATAAATAAATAAGTAGGTAGATATAAATATAAATAATTAAATAATAATAGGTCAAAACGCAGATTAATAATTGTAGTAATAAGATTAAATAGAATAAATAAATAAATAATTATTAAGAATTAAATAAATGATAGCAAATAACTATTAGTTTCTTTTTCTTCTGTTTCGGCTGTTGTTTCTACTCTCATTTCTCTTCCTCTTTTCTTCTCGTTCTACTTCATTCTCAATATTTTCTTTAGTCTTCATAATATAGTTTATATAGTCCTTTACACATCCTCTTGTTTCCTCGTTCTTCAGTAATGTGAAGAGGTTAGTTAGGTCAAACGGACCAATTTCATTTAGGATAGCCAATCTTTTGTCGTACCAAGCTGGACATTCCAGCAGGGCATGTTCAACACTATCTATTGCCACTCTACATGCTATGCACGTATCCGTTTTATATCTATTTTTATTTTTTAAATAATCGGCAAAGCAGCCATGTCCGGTTAAGATCTGTGTCAAGTGGTAATCGAGGAGCATGGCCCCCTACTCAATCCATCCAACGCCCTGTACTGGATGAGTCCCACCTGGATTGTCATAAATTGAATGTTATTATTCTCTCTTCTTTTTTAATGGCATTAATTTTTTCCTGGTAGTTTGGATCATTCGGATCAATATCGGCAATACGTTCGAAGATGCGCCTCCTTTCATCCACGGTTAAAGTGAGCGGGGTACAGGTAGCAAGGACGCACAGGGCGTCCAAGGATGTGGACCGATATGCTCGCGTAACGTTGATTAACGCCATCTTCTGGGCGTTATTCAAGGTTGACTCATTTTTACAAATTAGGGCTGCAGGGGCCCAAATTGGGGCTCCATACACCATCACCGACTCAATGACACGGTAGTACAGCATCCGGACTTTGTAGCCACATCCTCCAGCTCGTGGCAAAATCCTGGACAATTCTGATGCCAATTTGACAGCTGTAACTGCTGCACTATCAATGTGCCCGTAAAAATACCGGTTGCCTTCAATATTTAGGCGTAGGTACTTCATGCACTTAGTGGAGTTGATGTCCACGTCGGCGAACTTAATTTTTGTTTCGGCTTGATCGATAATCGAGAGCCTGATGCCAGGACCGCTCAGAATTGAACGCTGAGGGAGTGGTGACGGTTGGAATCGAGCAGATGACACAATTTCACGTTCAGTAACTTTAATAACGTCACAAGGCGATGCACGTCGATGAACGATAACAGACGACACGAATAATTTAAATATAAAGAAAACTGAGAATAGCGACGATGCCGCGAAGAAACGTAGTCTTTGAAATTGTGACGATGTCACGAGGTGTATGAAAATGCGAGCGAGTGCTGCGAGATTCGAACGAGAACTGGTCATTCGACAGCGTACGGTAACGCACGGACGTTGGAGACGATCGGTTTGGGGTTGCGCTGTCTGGTAGATTTGATCCAATCTTTGTTCTTGGCATGAGATTCAAACGGAGGAGTTTGCCGTTGGTGACGATGTTTATCGTACGAAGGAGATAACAGCTGTGCGGCCGCGCGCTCGCGATACAAAACAATAACGCACGAATAACGGCGTTCGACTCGGTGTCGATCGCGGTCGAGCTGCCTCCGTTTGAACTCTTACGCTAATACAATACCGAACAATTTTAATTGCGTCAGGTGACTTCCTACTGGTGAGTAGGACCATTTCGGTTTTTTCGTTTGCCCAGGCAAGGTTATTTTTAACAAACCATCTTTTCACAACATTTAGGGCTAATTGGGAAGCATCGATAATCCCTTCTGTTAGGTCTGCGTACGTTTGCATGCATGAGTGTGCGTTCGGCCGCTTGACGACGGGGGACGCTGGGACAGAAGGAGGAGAGAGCGACGGAGAGACGAGCGCGCGTGCGACTCGAGTGTGTTGTAAAAACGGCAGTGCGGAGAAATAAACTTATCACGTTTAGAATTTAAGAGGGGTTGTGTTGACTTTTTCACCATCACCTTTCTCGCGTATACAACAGTGGCGACGAGGATGGGATCGTGAAAATTTCGAGTGGAATTGTGATTTTTGTCGGATCGCACCGGGCACGTGGTCGCGGGTTTACACAATACGCTACATCAAGCCTCAAGAAAATTGCCGTATTTCTACGCTCCAGTAAAGTCAACGCTGAAGTACACGCCAAAAGAAAAGAAAAAAAGGTACCGAGTGAATTCCTGCTCTTGCGAGTAACATCCTTACGAGGATCGAGACACGAGGAGAGTGCAGGTTAGGTTCATAACCTCAAAAACGTCTCGTGCGCCTGCAGAGCGTACCGTCTCACACGAGTTTACATACACATAGGATCTACATTACGCAATCTTGAGCGGTCACGTCCGCGTACCACTCAAGATTTAAACCCTTAGAAGTCTGGGGTTGAAAACAGAGGCCGGCAGCGATGTAATAGTAGAATACCTGTGTATGTACGTGTGTGTGGCGAGGAGTGTGCAAGAGCGCGGCAGTCGAGTCTAGCGAGACTTGTAAGAAACGTGGGCCTAAGCCCTCATAGATTTAGTTAGTATTTATATTATATAATAAACATATATATTAACATAATAAACATTACATGGTGTCAGAAGTAAAAAAGAACATTAAGGATGTTTGGAAAAGACTCGCTAATCGAGGGAAAGAAATTAAGAAACGAATCTAACCTCAAATATTCAAAGACCACGTGGTAACAATGGATAATTTTACGCCTCCAGTGGGACTAGACTTAAAAGAAAATGCAGCAATCAATTTGAAGAACTTCAAACAAAGGTTTGAAATATTCATAACAGCTATAAGCGAGAAAGAAATAAAGGAAACTCGCAGAGTGGCAATGCTGTTGAATTGCATTATAAATGATGCATTAGATGTGTTTAACACATTTGGACTGCAAGCAGAAACTCTCACAACAAAATCCATATTTTAAAAGTTTGAAGAATATGTGAAGCCTAGAGTGAATATAATAATAGAGAGGCATAAATTTCACACAAGGCGTCAACAGTTGAATGAACCATTCGACAGTTTTCTTACAGATCTTAGAAAACTGGGGAAGAGTTGTGAATTTGGAGAGCAAGAAGAATCACTCATACGAGACAGAATAGCTATAGCGGTGAGTGATGAAGGCCTACAACAACGTCTCTTAAGAGACCCAAATTTAACATTAACGAAAACAATTGAAAGCTGTAGAGCAGCGGAAATGAGTAAAATACAGCAAAAGTCATTAAAGCTTGAAACTGTGGCAGCAGAAGTAGTTAGCATAGATGCTGCTAAACGGCAGTGCTTTAGACTTATGGGGATTTCAGAATTGAAATCTTACCAGTCAATCTAAGATAACTGCGATAGCTTAAGGATCGACGAAACTCTTGCGGATCAGACGGAACGGGTTCAAAATCACGTAAGAATTGTCGCGTCGATCCGCAGCGTCCGTCGCCCCGCCGCACTCACGAGGCTCGAGCTGCTCGATCCACGCGAGGCGTTCGCGGGAGCGAGAGGCGCGGTGCGGGGACAGCAGCGCGCCGAGGCCGTTCGATAGATCGATGTCTGTATTTATTTTCCATATTTTGCGTACATCGTACATTGTTCTAAAATTGTGCAATGGCTGAATTGTGAGATGTGAGATAAGATGAGGAAGTATGTACAATGGAAATTAAATGAATAAAAATCTCTGCAGTAAAAAGTAATTACAAATATAAAGAAAGTCACCAAACGAAGCAGTACAATCAGGAGAAGGCCTACGATTGCAAGAAATGTGGTCGACAACATGTACGAGCCAACTGTATTTGGACTCAACAACTGAAGATAGGTAACACTGTCATAAAATTTAAGTTGGATACAGGGGCGGATTGTAATATTATTCCATGGCGAATTTTTAAAAATATACAGTTTAAGGAACAGCCAACCTGGAACTCTGCGATAACGACAGTAGTAAGCTATACCAACGATAAATGTAAATCATTAGGTACAGTACTAGTTGATTGTAAAATAGAGGATAAGGAGTATAAGATTAAGTTTATAATAGTAGACGTTGAAGGCATGTCAATATTAGGATTGAACCCATGTGTGAAGTTACACTTACTCAGTAAATCAGACAATAATAATGTCAGGAAGGTTTGTGATAGAATTCAGCTAATAGAAAATCACAAGACGCAGGAGGAATTTTTAGCAGCTAATAAAAATGCATTCCAAGGAATAGGGAATTATCCAAAAAAGTATGAAATTAATTTAAAAGAAAATGTAAAACCACTGATAAATGCATGTGGAAGAATATAATTCAGTATAAAAGATAGGTTAAAAAGTACATTAGATAATCTAGAGAGAAATGAGATTATAGAAAAAGTGAACTACGCAACTGATTGGCTTAATAATGTAGTCATTGTAGAGAAACCAGATGGAACGCTAAGAATTTGTTTAGATCCTATGCAATTAAATAAAAGCATAAAGCAAGAAAAATTTCCTATACTACTGCTAAAGAACTAAGTAGTTAGTTGACTGGTAAGGAAATTTACACAGTACTAGACATGAAGGATGGGTTCCATCAAATGGTGTTAACAGAAAAGAGTGCAGATATTTGCACGTTCATAACGCCATTCGCTAAGTATAAATATAAAAGATTACCTGAGTTTTAAATTTCGGCGCACAGGTTCGATCATGTGTACGAACCTGTGCGCTGAAATTTAAAACTCAATTAATCAATTTTCGATCGATAAACATATTTAATTTATAAAAGATTACCATTTGGTCTCTCGATAGCACCTGAAGTATTTCAAAGGGCAAATACTGAAATATTTGGAGAAATAGAAAATGTGGGAATCTATATTGATGATTTAATAATAGTAGCAAAAGATGGAAAAGAACATGATAAAATCATGCAGCAGGTGTTAGAAAGAGCCAACAGATATAATGTTAAATTCACTAAAAAGAAACTGCAATATAGAATGAAAGAGGTTAAATATGTAGGACTAGTGTTCAACAAAGATGGGGTGAGACCAGATAATAGATATGTAGAAGCAATTTTTAAACTAAAAGAACCTACTAATAAGAAGGAATTCTTAAAAATTTTAGGTATGATAAATTTTATAGCATAATTTATTCCCAATGTATCAGAGCTAACAAGTAGCTTGAGGGAACTAACTAAGAAAAATGTAGAATGGCAATGGGGACATGAGCACGCCAAAGCCTTTAATATTCTTAAAAATCAAATTGCAGAAGCACCTACGCTGAAGCTGTTTAATAATAAAGTTCCTATAGTAGTACAAGCTGATGCGTCGAAATATGGATTGGGTGCGTGCTTAATTCAAGAAGGGCAGCCAGTATGTTTTGCGTCTAGAAGTCTCACTGAGACAGAGCAAAGATGCCCACAAATAGAAAAAGAGTGTTTAGCAATCTGTTTGGCAGTGGAAAGGTTTCATCAATTTATATATGGGAACCAAGTTAAAATTCATACAGATCATAAACCTTTGGTGTCTATAATAAACAGAAATATACACAAAATAACTCCAAGATTGCAAAGATTAATTCTTAGGCTGACAAAATCTAAAATTAACTTAGAGTACTTGCCTGGAGAAAAGATGTTAATTGCAGATTTATTGTCGAGGTCAAATCTAATGGAGACTGAAGCAAGTGTAGACAGTAGCGAGGAAGTGGTACATTCACTAAACACTTATGTTGCCATGAGTAAGTCAAGGGTTGAGGAATTTCAAAAGGCAACAGTTACTAAGGCCGAGTTAAAAGAAATAATAAAGTATTCGTTAAGTGGGTGGCCGCAATCCAAATCCAGCTGTAAGATGGTAAGTGATAAGTATTGGGCATTAAAAAAATGAGATTACGTATCACAAAGGGTTACTATTTCTAAACGATGATAAAATAATTGTTCCTATGTCACTAAGATTGGAGATGTTAAAGTTAGCACATAAACCGCATTTAGGCATAGAAAAAACAAAAAATAGGTTAAGACAAATATTCTAATGGCCTAAGTTAAGTCAAGATGTAATAGAATGTATAAGTAAATGTAGGATATGTGAGAGGTATAGCAGAAATAATATTAAGGAACCACTGATGCCTCATATAGTCCCTACGTTGCCATTTGAGAGAAAAGCGGTAGATTATTTTAATTATGCAGGAAAAGATTATATTGCACTAATAGATTACTACTCGAAGTGGTTAGAGATAATTAAAACCAAGAGTAAAACGGAGAAAGAGACCATTGAACGACTAAAATGTGTATTTAGTATGTATGGGATTCGGGGATGACCCACTTGGACGCGTCCCGATTGGACGCGTTCCTTTTGGACGCCGTGCCGATTGGTCTTGTTGTTCGGACGCCATTGCGGTTGGATTTCTGAAATTTGGGCGCCGTGCCGTTTGGATTCGTGACATTTGGGTGTCGTAAATTTTATAATCATTGCTTTTCGAATTCTCAATATGGTGATATTTTATTGTGAAGTGTACGGTTAGGTCTGGGTTAGTTCTGTGTTAGGTCTGGGTTAGTTCTGGGAACTGAGGGTACAGGGGCGGACCATTGGTGGCTCTGAGCCAATGGTAGGTTAACCCACAGTGGTGGGGTCCTATACCTAAAATTCCTCTCTCTCCACCTCCTCGTGGTGGTCCCTGGGTCACACTACGGTGTGTGCCGACGGAGAGAGGGGTCCACCCGCGGGAAGTAGCCCCAACGACGGTATGAGGCTGTACTGGGTAGGTTCAACCATGCCAGGGAGGCTCATACCTACGGGGTGAAAACCGCGGGCAGGACCCATGACGTGTGATTCCATGGGTCCTGTACACCGTAAACCTATGGACCCTCGCCTCAGGGGGACCCCATAGGAGCGGGGCATTGCCTTGGTCGGCCGTGCGCGAGGAACGAATACCTCTATAAAAATCCCAACCCTCAAGCATAAGGGACATGGTGAAGGGGGTTCTCCCCTGAGGATGCTCACGGGGGTGGCCGGGGGTAACCGGTGGGCAGGACGTGTCCCCCCGAATGGGGACGGCGTCCCAGGAGGGTTATCCGTGCCCGGCTATGTCCGTAAATACCCATACTAGTTTTTACTCGTGGGAACAACTATGGACATAAACATTAAAAAAACGATGAAGGGAGGGAGGAAGGGGAAGGAGAGGAGTGAGGCGAGAGGCAGCGGGATGCCGGCGGCAGTGGATTCGACCCCCACTGAACGGGAGGAGAAGATGGAGGTGACACCTTCGAGTCGGAGGGACCCGAAGGTGCTCACGGAGGAGGACCGGGACGCGCTCGATGAGATTGAGGCGACCCGGTTAGGGCCCTACAAAGGACCCTTGGGAGGGGCGACCGGTGGCGACGCGGGTGGACGAAGTCCTGCGATCGTGGGTGATGTGGTGATCACCCACTTTCAAGAGGACTCGTTCCGGTTCGCGGCGCCACCGAGTGACGCGGGTTCAGGTGCTGGCGAGGGGACAGGGGCGTCCGGGGGTGCCGGTTTTTCGCCGTATTCGTTCGGTGAACCGGCATCACCGGTAGTCATGGTGTCGGAGGATGAGGGTGGATTTATTCCCCCTCGGGAGCCAGGGGCCGGGGGGAGGGAGCTCGGGCCAACCGGGCCCGAGCGGTCAGGGACGCACGAGGGACGCGGACGAGGCGGACTGGACGTCCATCTCGTCCGCGTCCTCGGTGGTCCAGGGAAGGACCCGGGGCCTTAAACGTAAGGCTAATGCCCGGGTGGCCAAAGCGCCCAAGGGGAAGAGCAAACCGCGGGTTCCAGCTCCGCGGGACCAGCTCGAGTGTCCGGACGCCCTCCTCTTCTCCAGGTCCTCACGGGAGGGTTGGTTTACCTTCCGCTGAGGATATCCTGGGGGAAATGAGGGTCAGTGCGACCTACGAGTTGGTCGAGATAGGTAGGCGGCTGGCGGTTGCCGTGGACAAGGTCACGGTGACCTCCACCACCCTGAAGGGTAACTTTGTCCGCGACCTCCGCCTAGCGGCGCGGAAGTGGAGGGCGATAGCCGTTGAACTCGGGGAGCGAGTCAACGATATCGCCACCACTCCGGGGAGAGGCGCGGAGCTGGAGCTCCGCAATGAGCTGCGGAGGATCCGGGAAGAACTCCGTCGGGTGACCGACGAGAGGGACACCCTCCTCGATAAATATGAGGGGCCACCAACCCTCAAGTTATCGAGGATGGGGATCTCCCCGAGGGAGGGACTCCCGGATCCCGGGGAAGGGGCCGGGCAACCGACTCCACCTGACCTCTCGGAGATCGAGAGAAGGGTGGATGGAAGGATCGCTGCTCTCGAGCAGCGGATTCTCTCCGCCCTGCTCCCGATAGCCGAGAGGGAGGAGGAGTTGGCGAGGTAGGAGGCGGCATTGCGGGCGCAGGAGGAGGGGAGGCGCGCCGCTGCCGAGGAGGAAGAAAGGAGAAGGGAAAAGGAGGAACGGGAAGGGAAGGAGGAGAGTAGGAGTAGGAAGCGGAAGAAGGGGAAGAAGGGTGGCAAGGGCGCAGGGAAGGATCCCGGTCCTGCCCCCTTCCCCCCTCTACCGAATCCCGGGAAGGCCCCCAAGCCCCCGCAGGTGAAGGCCGGCGTGAGTGCGGGCAAAGGTGATGGGGGGGGGAGAAACAACCCCCAAAGCCTAGTCCTGACGCTGGCAGCTGGGTGGAGGTGGTGAGGAAGGGAGGAAAGCGGGCGTTGGTGAACGCAGCGCACCTCACCGACCTCCCACCAGCCACCCCAGTGCCACCTGGGGGTGCGGGAGGTCCCAAAGGGACGGGGAAGACACCCCCCCCCCCGCCTACCCCGTCCGCCCAAGACGGCGGCGGTGGTGGTGACGGTGCCTCCGGCGGCGACCCTCACCTATAGTGAGGCCTTCGGCAGGCTCCGCAGGACGCTGGACCTGAAGGGTCTTGGGCTGGAGGGCGGGATCGATCCGGCCATCACCCGGACCGGGGCTATTATGCTCCGTGTCCGTGGGGATGGCTGTCGCGATCGCGCCCATCAGCTCAGCGTCCACATGCGGGCTGCGTTGGCCGGCACTGGAATCAGTGTCGTCCAGCCGCAGAAGAAGGCGGAGCTGCGCCTGAGGGGGTTGGACGATTCCGTTACCCCTCGGAGGTAAAGGCCGTCCTCGCGACTCAGGGAGGAGTCGCAGAGGACGACGTCAAGGTGGGGGTCGTTAGGCGACCCGCAGCGGGCTATGGCCCCGGGACCATATGGGTCCAACTGCCGCTCGCGGCGGCCAGGAAGGTGGCGGGCCTAGGCCGAATCCTCATCGGTTGGTCGTCCGCGAGGGTGGAGGTCCTGGAGCAGCGGCCGCTGCAGTGCTTCCGGTGTCTCCGGCGTGGGCATGTGGGCATGTTATGCCCACACACCGGCGAACCGGACCGCAGCGGCTGCTGCTACAGATGCGGGGATGAGGGGCACAGGGCTACGACATGCACCCTGCCCCCATGGTGCGTTGTCTGCCGGGGGATGGGCAGGCCTTACAACCACAGAGGTGGTACTAAGGCCTGCCCCACCTTCGCCCTAGGCGTGGGAGGGTCGGGTAGAGGGAGAAGGAAAGAGGACGGGGGTGTCGATGCACCCATCGACACCCCCGCCTCGGAGGGGCAAGAGGTCCTGGGCCAGACCCAGGACCATGTAAGAGGAGGGGGGCAACCTCTTCCCACGGCTGCACCCTCGGGTGCAAATGTAGGAAGGGGTTAGTGGGTGGTGTTGCACCGGTGCAACCCACCCACCGGGGAGGGTAGGGGGTCGGACCTTAGGGGGAGAGGCGTGTCGGTGACTCTGCCCCCCGTGCCGGCGTTTGACGTCGGCAGGTTCGGGATCCGGGGAGGTGAGATCTCCCAGACAGCCCGGAGGATACGGGAAGGGGGCAACAAGGCCCCCGGCCCCGACGGTGTCCCCGGGCTTATCCTGGAACAGCTGTTGAGCGTCTTTGCCCCGGTCTTAGTACAGGTGATGAACACCTGCCTAAGCCGGGGAGCTTTCCCCAAAGGGTGGAAATCTGCCAGGTTGGTCCTCCTCCGGAAGGAAGGCAAGCCCGCTGATTCTCCTTCGGCGTACCGGCCATTGTGTCTCCTCGACGAAGCGGCGAAATTCTTTGAAAAGTTTATCGCCGATCGCCTCGTCGAGCACCTGTCGATGGGTGGCCCCGACTTAAGCGACAGCCAATTTGGCTTCCGCAGGGGGCGTTCTACGGTTGATGCGATCAACCGCGTCGCCACCCTCCGGAGCCGGGCTGTCGCCTCGGGCAGGGTGTTGTTGGCGGTGAGTTTAGACATCACCAACGCCTTCAACACCCTGCCCTGGGACGAGATAGAGGGTGCACTTGAGTACTTTCGGGTCCGCCTCTATCTCCGAGGAGTATTGCGGGGCTACCTGAGTGACAGGTGGTTCGAGTACCCAGGCCGGTACGGGGTTAGGATGAGGGAGAGGATGACCCGGGGGGTTCCGCAGGGGTCGGTGCTGGGACCGCTCCTGTGGAGCCTCGCTTACGACCGGGTCGTCCGGGCTTGCCTCCCCCTTGGCACCACCGTCGTCTGCTATGCGGACGACACATTAGTGGTGACCGAGAGGGAAACATGGGGAGGACGCGCAACCTGGCAGATGTCACGGTGGACTGCGTTGTCGCCCGGATTCGGAACATGGGATTAGAGGTGTCTGCCGGCAAGACCGAGGAAAAGGGGCCAACACGCATTGCCTCGGGGCCGGCGGCCGCCCCCCTCATGGATCCGGGTAGGTGGAGCCGCCGTCGAGATCAGGCACGAGATGAAGTATCTTGGCCTGATCCTCGACAGTCGCTGGTGCTTCGAAGATCACTTCGCGAGCTTGGCCCCCCGAGTAGAAAAGGTGGAGGTCGCCCTAGGGCGACTTTTGCCTAATCTCGGGGGGCCCGAGGGTAAGGTTCGCCGCCTCTACGCGGGGGTGGTTTGGTCAAAGCTCCTTTATGGAGCACCCGTATGGGCCCCGCAGCTTACGGTCAGCCGCCGTTCTACGATGCTTGTCAATCGCATTCAACGGCGGCTGGCTGTGCGGGCCATACGGGGATACCGAACCATCTCCGGTGAGGCGGCGCAACTCCTCGCCGGTTCCCCCCCCCCTTTGTCTACTGGCCACTGACCGGGCGGCCAATTATGGCCGCGTCCGCTCGGCCAGAAGGGGGGAGATAGACGGCGAGGAGCTCGCGAACTTGAAGCGCCAGACCTGGGAAGACTTGCTGGCCCAATGGCGTCAACAGGTGGTTGACGCCAATTTGGGCCGGCCCATATCCCGGGCCCTCCTGCCCATTGTTGAGGAATGGTGCGGGAGGCGTGTGCGGCTGACCTTCCGGGTCACGTAGGTGCTCACTGGACATGGTTGTTTCGGTCAGTAGCTGTGTTGGATCCGGAAGGAACCAACAACGCAGTGCCACCATTGTGGCGAGGACCTGGACACGTCGTTGCATACGGTGGAAGAATGCCCAGCGTGGTCGGCGCAACGGCGTGTCCTTAGAGGTCAGATCGGGTGGGACCTTTCCCTGCCGGCTGTGGTCGACCACATAGCCGGCGGTGGGGGTCCCTGGAACGCAGTGGCCTCCTTCTGCGAGAGCGTTATGTCGCAGAAGGAGGCCGCGGAGAGGGACAGGGAGGCCGACACCCTCTCCGAGAGGAATGTGTGGAGGTGGGCAGTAGTCGAGGGCGGATAGTTGGGAGGTGGTGTTTCCGGCAGTGGGCGTGAGGGGCTGCCCACTGCCGGAGTCTGGGGGGAGGACGGGGCCATCCGCCCTCCTACCAGAGTCCAAAAGGAACGCGTCCAATCGGATGGCGTCCAAACGGGGGTGTCCCTGGGATTCCTAGCGAGATTAGATGTGATAATATGCCGTTTAATTGCTGGGAGTTTCATCAGTTTTCCAATGAATGGGGCTTTGAAATTATAACATCTAGTCCATTATATGCAAAATCAAACGGTCTTGCGGAAAAAGCCGTAGGTATAGCAAAGGCATTATTAAAAAGTGTGAGGAAGAAGGAGATGATATAAACAATGCCTTATTAGAATATAGAAATGCCACTAGCGGGATTAAGCGTGTCACCAGCGGAACTTCTAATGTCAAGAAAGTTACGTACTATGTTGCCAGTGGTGAAAAAGTTATTAAAGCCAAAGATTCGTACTGTAATACATGCGTTATGATATAAACAACGAGTACAGAAAATGTATTATGATCGTGGTGCAAAAGAGAGAAGGAAGTTTAAAATAGGTGATATGGTGGTAGTAAGAAATAAAACTGTATGGGAACCAGCGGTGATAACAGAAGTATGCTAAGATCCGAGGTCGTACATTTTAAGAAATAAAAGGGGCAATACTATAAGGCGTAATTCGTATCATATCAAGAAGACTGCAAATAGTGCAATCGATATAACCGACAGCAACGATGATAGCGAGCTAGTTCTGTGCGAATATGGAGAGAATAATAATAATAACTGCGAGAAAAAATATAACAACCACAAGCGGTAGAGTTATAAGAAGGCCAGCGTACTTTGGCATTACCTAATATTAAAGCTAAGGAAGGTAGGTTTAATAGTAGCATACCTGTGTATGTAGGTGTGCGTGACGAGGAGTGTGCGAGAGCGCGGCAGTCGAGTCTAGCGAGACTTGTAAGAAACGTGAGTTACTACGGTACAATGACAGTGGTTCTACGAAGCCGAGCTGCTACAGGTGCGGCAACCACAATCACCAAGCAAATTCCTGCAGATTGCCTAGAGACACTGTCTGCAATGCTTGTCAGCAGCGTGGGCATTTGGAGAAGGTTTGTTTCAAAGCTGCAAAGTCGATCAACCAGCTGGAAGAGGATTTCGACTGTCTGGAGATCGCCGATATTCTCCAAGTCAAGGATCACCAAGAACGAGTCCTGGATCGGGAAAGGTTCACCAAGGAGTTGGTGGTGAACGACAAGCGAGTCCACTTCGAGGTAGACAGTGGAGCCGCGGTGATGCTCATGTACGTGCAGCAGGCCAAGCAGTTGTTCCCTAAGCTGCGTCTTCAACGATCATCATTACAATTGGTAACCTTTTGCAAAACAAATGCGCGTGTTTATGATTATGTCACTGTTTCGGTTTTGTACGAGAACACTAAGTTTACTATTGCTGGTGGCCGGAGATCGACAAGGATATTGAAAACCTCACCAAGTCGTGTGAGCCTTGCTTGTCAACGAGAAATAACCCAGCAAAGGTCCTCACGCACTCGTGGGAACCGGTGTTAGAACCCTTCCAGAGAATTCACGTCGATTATGCGGGACCCTTTATGTGCGAGATCTTCTTTATTCTGGTGGACGCGTTTTCGAAATGGCCGGAGATACATATTGTTAGAAACATGCTCGCGGAAACGACCGTCGAGAAATGCGAGGAAATTTTTGCGCTATTCAGGCTACCTAAAACTCTCGTGTCCGATAACGGCAGGACATTCGTTTCCGAAATCTTTTAGAGATTTTTACGTAACAATGGTATAGAGCACAAGCTCTCTGCACCGTTTCATCCTGCCACGAACGGCCAAGCGGAAGGATATGTTCAAACGATCAAAAATGCATTAAAAAAATTAAACGACAATAGAAATGTAAAAAGCGACATTCGAAAAATCTTAGCTCAATATAGCAGCATGCCGCACAGCACAACTGGAAAGTCGCCAGCTGAATTATTTTTGAGGAGGAAGACCCGAGGTAGATTAGACTTGCTTAAACTCAACGAAACATTCAAAAACAAAGTTAGTGCAAATGCACACTTGGATGTAAGAAAATTTAGTTTAAACGAAAGAGTCATGGCTAGAAATTACGTTGGCACGAAGAAGTGGCTTCCGGGAAAAATACTCAGAATTACCGGAAAATTACATTATGAGATTCAGCTAGACGACGGGAGAGTGTGGGTGCTACATGCAGATCAAATTGTCTCGGCGAACATTGTAAAGGACGAGAGCAGAATTTGGATTACGGTGCGCCCGGCAGCGAACCGCTGTCATTAAAGAATCGCGAGAATGAGGCCCGGGAAAGTTCGGTAAAAGTTGTTCCGCCTATCAGCGTCAAACTTAGGTCGGAGAACGAGCCGGCGATCGCGGGCACCGCAAGCTCAGGCGACGAAACGTGCCCTAGTGGCAGACCGAAGCGCAAGGTCCGACCGCCTGAGCGCTATGGAGGTCCAGGAAACTTTTTAGGATAGCTCACTGTCGCGTGGTTTCACTGTTACAGGGGGAAGTGTTAGGTTTGCGTACGTTTGCATGCGTGAGTGTGCGTTCGGCCGCTTGACGACGGGGGGCGCTGCGACAGAAGGAGGAGAGAGCGTGTTGTAAGAAAGGAAGTGCAGAGAAATAAACTTATCACTTTAGAATTTCAGAGTTCTTGTGTTGACTTTTTCACCATCACCTTTCCCGCGTATACAACACCTTCGATGCTGTTCGAGTTTACTACCAACGCCACGTCATCAGCAAAGCCATACAGATGGACACCGGCCGGCAGAGAAATGTCCAGCAGGTCATCATACTGCAGATTCCATAGGAGAGGGCCCAGGAAAGATCCTTGGGGGACTCCTGCATATACATTGACCTCTCTTTCTACACCATTTTCATCCTTAAACAGTACTGATCGCCCAGAAAGATAGTTTTTGATGATCTTATATAACTTATGTGGAACGCTCCTGTTAGCTAGAGCTCTAAGGATATTTGACCAACGCAACGTGTTAAAAGCGTTCTTAACGTAATTAGTAAACAGTGGTGACCATTCCCCTACGCATGGTTCCATTTATTGATGTTTGAGATTGGACGAGGGGTCCTGTACGACGCCTGCGCACGGCGCACCCGAACTGTTCGCGATCACAGCGGATCGGCGGGCTCGCGGCCGAGAGACACATGACGAGCCATCTCCCTGACAAATTGGGAAATTAGGCGGCCAAAGTCGCGCGTGAATCTGACGTCACGCGCGAAGAGTCATCGTGTTTCGCGGCAGCGAGGCCGTCGGCCGTTGGATTCCGCGAATCGGTTAGAATTCCCCGAACACTCGTTCTGCTCGGCACGAAGTATCTCATTTTCTCAAGTCGCGATCCGCGCAAATCGTTCTCTTTCTCTTCGGAACCATTTCATTTCGCCAGTACACCTCTTATCATCTCAGTGTTCTTCATATCAGTTCATTTATTGTACAAATTCATTACATTTCATATTAGTGCTGTGACATTCTTTGTTGTTTTTTGCCGAAACTTGTACATATTGTGATCGTCGAGCGATCACGTTCGAAAATAAACGTTACATCGTTACAAAAGGTGCGCGCTTAATTTCCTATCGCGCTCCTAAACAATTGATAACCTCTGTTATCGCATGTATAGTACTCTTGCGCTTGACAAAGCCAAACTGATTCTTAGAGAATTTGATACAGCTAGTTAACCTATTTTTAATACAATACTCCAAAGATTTTGCAAAATTTGATAGGATGCATAGTGGGCGCCATCCCACTTTGCCATCCTGCGAAGGTTTTTTAGGGATAAGCGCTAAGCGCCCTCTCTTCCAATAAGTCGGAAAATAGCCTAATTCAAGACACCTACTAAATATATGTTTTAGATGTATGTCAGCAATATCCCCAAGACACCAGACAACCTCCGACGGGATCTCGTCTAAGCCCAAGGCTTTGCGTTTAACCATTTTAATTGAATTTCGAACCTCGTCCGCTGATAGAGGGACCTCACCGGTTCGGTAGAAGCCGGCCCAGGGGTGTTGGTCTTGTACCCTACCTTGTGGTAAAGGTGACGTAATAAATAGGGATTTAATAACGTCATTGATTTCGTCAGCGTTTAATTTATTGGGATGGAGGGGGGGGGGGATTTACCCTTTATCTTCCATATGACGAGCTTATAGGGCTTACCCCATACATCTTCCTCAACCGAATCAGTGAGATCCCTCCATGCGTTGGCCTTAGCCTTAATGATGGCGTATTTGAGTTTCTTTGTGGCAGCGCGGTAGTTTTCAAGCCTATCTAGCAGTAGAACCTCGAAATTTTGTGTATGATTCTTTCTTTCTTTGCCTTCTCTCGTTGTAACAATCTGCGCTCTTTATTAGCGGATTCACATAACACCTTAATTTCGGTGTTCTACCACCAGACAGGCTTTTTATTGGCATCTGATGGATGCTTCAAGTAACTGTCTCTAAGTGCTATAGTACTTATGAAATCAATAAAGCTATCAACATCCACCTGATCGGTGGCTGCCAGAGGGTCCGCCATTTTAATGGTTTTATTATACATTTTAGCGAATTTATCCAGATTGATTAATCTTTTTGGAATTACACTAGTGGTAGAGACCCGTCCTGTCAGTCCTAAGGCATAATTGGATCTAAACTTGTGGAGCACATAGCGGTGATCCGAGGCTATATATTCCTCTAAAATGTGGCTAGTGTATAAAGTTTTAGTCAGTTTAGTGTCACAGGCGAAGATGTCGATTAATGACGTGTGACCGTTCCTAGAGAATGTATAACCTCCATTACTTGTTATAGGCACAAGCCCCATGGTATTAAATATTTCTATCACTATTTTTCCACGGCTATCCATTTTCGTTGATGCCCATGCTGGGGATTTGGAATTCAAGTCACCGGCGACAATATAATATTTATTTTTGGACTTGGATTTGGCAATCTAGTCACCCAACTCGTCGATCCGATCTTCAGAAACATTAATCGGTATGTTTGGGGAGTAGTAACAGCTAAAGACTGCGGTGTCATTTACTTGGATAGCAATCGCCCCCGCAGTCTGCCATAGAAAATTGACTTTATTAAATTTGGCCAGACCCGAGTTAGGTAACCAGATTGCCGCATCCCTGACATCATCAAAATACCAATATTCTTGGCATCGCCACGGCTCCGAGATGATGGCGATGTCAATCCTATTTTCGGCAACAGTAGTGTATAACAGCTCTTGGGCCATTTTGCATCTAATGAGGTTAATTTGTAAAATACTAACCTCCATAAAAGCATTTTGGCTTTAGCCTAAGTATTATTTTATCTTAAATATAAACTATATACAATAAGCGCTAGATATTAGATAGATATTAGATATTAGAATATATTAGATTAGAAAATGTATATATACACACTATTTACACAAGTGCTTTTAGCTTTTACTTACTGGTTAGTTGGATTAATGGCTTCGTCGTCTGAGGATCAATCGGCGTTACCGGTGTAACCCTGGCCGAATTCTGTGTATTGGTAGCAGTATCAAGTGGTCTGGATCTGGTATGTTTAGATTTTTTAAGTTTTTTGAATTCTTCATGGGGGAAATGCCCCAGCCAATCCTTATACTCCTGAGTTCCACCAATTTGTCGGCAATATATTTCGGGGCTATTATTGTTGCATTTTTTAACCCAAATGCCGCGGGTCTTAGTGTCGCGAAGGTATAGAGAGACAAAGAGAACAACATACAGACGTACGTTGAACAGAGATAGGCGAGTAAGAGAGAGACAGCGCCGCGTAGCGGGTCAGCTGACACTCCGCGATGCTTGGTTGCCGCTGCCAGTTCGCGTCGTCACTTGCTCACGAGACGTGCGAGGAGTAACTCGCTCACGAATCGTGCTGGCGAGCACTTGCAAATGAGGCGTGCTCGCGAACACTCGCGTACGAGTCTTCGCAGCTGTCATTGTTCCCCAGTCGCGCTGTCGGATACTTGTAACAAGTTTTTGACGGCGACGCTATTGGCAACGACTGTGCGAAAGAAAGTAGTCGCGTGCTCGAGATCGTTTCCCACGCTCGGAGAACCGACAAGCCCTTGCGATATTTATTAAACTCTGGATATTCCGAGTTTTAATAAGTAATGGGTCACATGCTCTTCAGTCGCGCTGTTGGAGGCTTGTTACAAGTCTTTGACGGCGACGCTATTGGCAACGACTGTACGAACGGAACTGGTTTCGTGCTTGAGATCGTTCCACCCGTGGTAAGTTAGTTGACAATAAAAGCGACATACGTTAATCGAGCTCTGGATTTGCCGAGCTTCGAACAAATAAAGTGCACGGTTGCGATAGCTGCTTAGACCCATCTAACGTGGCTATTGTTTCACCGCACGACAAGTGTATTTCGGCGTGGTTGACGCGATATTCGTGTTCGTTCCCCGAATTCACTTCCCGCCGGGAATCGTGTTTCCGATTCCGTACGGCCACCCGTGTAACACGGAGGACACTCTTTTCGAGTCCTGTATCTGCAATACGCCCGGGCATACGCATTGACGTCCCCACGCGGCAGAGATCGGAGACTTGAATTGTGACGGTCAATTTCCATTAAGCCCGTGCCGCTTCTACGGAAATCGCATATTATTCGGTGTCGGAATTGACCGGTTCAGCCACAGGTCTTGACTTGTATGTCCTGGCTTCGTCCCCCTCCTCTAAGTGAGAGAGCGCGACAAAGATCTCGGCCGGCTTGACCCGTTCAATCAATATAGTCGCTCCTTCCGTATACGCCGTCGTTATTACGTCTGAGCTAAGATTACGAGTAGGAATATTGACTGGTTGAACACGCTTACAATATACGCCGCTTCTATTGTGCGCAGATAGTCGATTTTGTGCGTGTAATTGAATAACCGCGTGACGTATTGAGTCACGCACGAGCTTTGAATCAAGGTTGTTGAAGCACGGGTGAATTGGCTGGATTATCGAACTTGGAGCCTTACAACCTCCTTGTAAGATTAACCGCCACCCCTACGCTGACACCCACGTAGTAGAATCGGTTTGACCGTGACGACGACCGTGCGAGCGGACGGATTCTCGATTATCGAGATACGTCGAACATATACACTCCACTAACTCTGCGTTTTGAGCAGATTGTCTGTATCCCCCTCCTTCGATAGCGATTATCGCAGTCAGGAGCGTATGGGAAACAGCGTCACGAACGGATACGTATCGTATCGAATAGGTGGTTTCACACCTTCGTTCGTATTTATTAATTTTCAGACGCCAACGTCGCGAGACGTCCAAGGGACAACCCGGAGGAGACGGAGGAGTCGCGAACCGCCATCTTCCACGGGGATATTTTTGATATAATAAACGGCCCACCATTAGGTGGGTCACTATCAATATAACCTCGCTGTACAAAAAATTTACTTTCCCTCACACTCCTATCTCCTCATATTCGAGCCACGGTTGAAAAGTCGTTGGCTTGTATTATACAGTCCACCTTTTAACAAAGTAAAAGGTAAAAAGAATAAAGTAGAATAACATAGGAGTAGAATTAAAAGTAGTAAAAGTAGTAAAAGTACAAGTAAAAGTAATTGGAACCCGAGATGCAGTAGGATAGGATAATGGTGCGAGACGCAATTGGCAGGCTGAAGGGGAAAACCAATGTATCAAACCGTTTGTTAAAAAGGTGGACTGTATAATACACTCCAACGACTTTTCAACGGTGGCTCGAATATGAGGAGATAGAAGTTTTTGAGGGAAAGTGAATTGTCGTACAGCGAGGTTATATTGATAGTGACCCACCTAATGGTGGGCCGTTTATTGAATCAAAATAATCCCCTTTGGTGGACGGCGGTCTGCAGGTCCTCCGTCTCCTCCGGTGGTCCCTTGGACGTCTAGCGACGTTGGCGTCTGAAATTAATACTAACGAACGAAGGTGTGAGACCACCTATTCGATACGATACGTATCCGTTCGTGACGCTGTTTCCCGTACGCTCCTGACGGCGATAATCGCTATCGAAGGATTGGGAATACAGCCAAACTGCTCAGAACGCAGAGTTAGTGGACTGTATTGGTTTTGACGAATCTCGATAATCGAGAATCCGTCCGCTCGCACTAGCGTAGTCACGGTTAAACCGATTCTACTGCGTGGGCGTCAGCGTAAGGGTGGCGGTTAATCTTACAAGGAGGTTATAAGGCTCCAAGTTCGATAATCCAGCCGAATTAACCCGTGCATCAACAACCTTGATTCAAAGCTCGCGAGTGACTCAATACGTCACGCGGCTATAGAAATCTCGGTGGAAGACGTGGTCCAACTCACCACTTACTTGCACAAAAGCGACTATATATAGAGATATATAGAGGGGGCGTATTGTAAGCGTGTTCAGACCAGTCACTATCCCCACTCTCAATACTATCTCCGTCGTAATGACGACGGCGTATATGGCAGGTGCGACTATATTGGTTGAACCGGGTCAAGCCTGCCTAGCTGTGCCGCGCTCGCTCACCTAGAGGAGGGGGGGACAGACCAGGCCTTACCTGCGAGACCTGTGGCTGGACCAACCAATTCCGACACCGAATAATATGCGAATCCCGTAGGAAAGGCAAGGGTGTAAGGGAAATTGACCTTCACAATCCGAGTATCCGTTCTTCTGCAGCACTGGGACGTCACAGCGTATGCCAGAGCTTATGGCAGAGGAAATGTACTCGGAAAGAGTGTCCTCCGTGTTACACGGGTGGCCGTACGGAATCGGAAACACGATTCCTTCCAAGAGTTTCTCTTGAACACTTACACGCACACGATCGACTATCTGCGCACAATAGAAGCGGCGTATAACGTAAGTGTGTTAATAAAGAGTTTCTCTTGAACGGCGGGCAGTGAATTCGGGGAACGAACACGAATCTCGCGTCAATCACACCGAAATACACTTGTGCGCGGTGAAGCTACAACCGTGCACTGTTTGAGTACGAAACTCGGAAAATCCAGAGCTCGATTTATAAATATTGCTATTGTTTTATGGCTCTCTGAGAGCGTGTGGAACGATCTCGTAATCGAGATCGGTTCCGTTCGCACAGTCGTGCCAAAGCTCGCCGTCAAATACTCGTTACAAGCATCCGACAGCTCGACTGGAGAGTGGATTACGAATTAGTTGTTTCAATAATTCAGTAAATCCAGAGTTTAATAACTCTTGGGTGGGCTTGATTCTCTGCTAGCGAGAAGAACGGTCTCGTAACGAACTCCGTTCTGGTCGCACAGTCGTGCCAAAGCTCGCCGTCAAATACTTGTAACAAGTATCCAACAGCTCGACTGGAGAACTTTTACCGCTGCGAAGACTCGTATGACAAGTGATCGCCTGTAACGACGTGAACTCGGTGCGGCAACGAAGCGTCGCGAGAGCGTCAGCTGACCCGCTACGCGGCGCTGTCTGTCTCTTACTCGCCTGTCTCTGTTCAACGTACGTCTGTTTGTTGTTCTCTTTGTCTCTCTATACCTTCGCGACACGAGTTTGATTTGAACGTTTTGCACGTTGATCAACCGATCGCCGTGTTTATCGGCTGACATTAGCTGGTAGCCAGAAAGTCACGCCGTTTTTACTTGAATTATTATGGGTTATTGGCCTCTCGAACAAATAACCTCGGAGGAATCGTCAACGGATTCAGATCGTGACAATCGCGAAATTCAAGCACGTTTCAAACTAACGCGATATTTAAACATACCGCCCCCCTTGCACGATTCGTGCAATGACCAGGAGACGCCGTAGTTTGAAAAACACGAAGTAACGAAAGAGACAAAAGGGAGAACAACATGCGAGGATAGTAAAGTAAATTTACTTACTTCCTGGCAGGTGGGGCCAAATTTCTACGCCCCTGCAGTATTCCGAGCGCGGAGTGCATCGCTTGATCGACGCCCGCGTGGATCTGCGCATCCGGTGTTGCCGGACCAGATATCCATAGCTCCGACTGAAGGGGTTCCGCAGCTTGTACCTCTCGAATTTGATCCACTGGGTTGTAGCGTGTCGGAAAACGACGCCATTCAGCATTCGGAAGCATGGTCTGGATTTTTGACACTAGGTTGGCAATCCCAACCTTCCATGCCGTGGTATGCTTCCTTACCTAAGCGAGTGCAATCATGGAGTTTGTCCAACAAACTACCTGCTCAACTTGTATTTCAAGTGAGCTTTTCACGTGCACTTCCAGCTTGGAGAGGAGCCTGATCCCGTTCAGTTTAAGAACCGGGATGGACTGCGTTTTTTATCGGAGTCACTTGCGTCTTGGCTGGTAACAATGTCGTGGAGACGTCATTGTTATTGGGCGTTACGCGTAAAGACGTAACGGCCAAGTAAGCGGCGGATGAAGCGTCACAGAATCCGTGTAACTCCACAGAAATCGTGTCGGCTCCGTATCGGATCTGTCGGCGACCGAAACGCGAAGTTGGAGACGCCGGACACCGGATCCGCCCTAGGAAGGACGCGCGCGGAAGGAGAGGTGGTGTAATGATCGAAACGAGAGTCGGTGCACTCCGATTGACACTGAGTTTATTATCGTCGGTTCACAAAGGACCACGGTTCCGAAAACCGGACTCGCTCCGCCGCGAGAGACGGAAATCTTCTCTCAGGGGCCGCGACGGAAATCTTGCGACGGCACGTGAACGCGTGCCGCCCGCGTCGGAAATCTTGCCGCGACGACGGAGATCTTGCCGCGACAGAGTGGGCGCGACCGCGAGATCGGAGCGAGCCCGTGGTCAACGAGACGGACAGAATGCAACGGACTGCGAGCGTGAAGAAGGACCACGAAGGCCAGTCGCGCGGAAGAGTCACTTAAATTGCACCGACGGTACACGGAAAAGCACGCAGAAGATAAGTACGTGAATCGCACAGAAGATACGTCGAAGAAGAGCCGAAGAAGAGAGCCGAAGAAGAGAGCGCGTCGCCCAGGGAAAGCCCTTAAATAGCGTTTCCCCGGCGCGCGGAATGTGTCGCGATTGGCTCAGAGGGAATCGGATGATCCTTCTGATTCGTTACAGTTGAAGGATTCAAGCCGTGGAATTCGGCCGGGACAACACCTTGCTGTTGCTAGGCGGTCGAGCAACGACAACACACGGTTTGAACTGTTTATCTAAACACGGCCGCGAACCGTTTGTCGACATTGTCGACGGGAGAACATTCGCCGCCGAATTCCATGGCTTGAATCCTGAACAGGATCCATCGAGGAATTTTTAAATCATTTAGATTGCTCCAATCCGCACGGAACGTGTTTCACGTTCTTAACGTATTCGTGGAGATCTGATCGTCCCACTGGAGTTTCTCCAGCCGTTGGAACTGCATCAAATATTCGCACGAATCACGACTGGCGAAAGCCGGCCGAGCGAATTGTACTATTTGCAATCTCCGAAAACAAAGAGCGTTTTGTAATCGGTTCTGCGGACGGTTTAACCCGTTGCAGATTGAAATAAAAATAATCGCTTGATGGTATCCATCGCAACCCAAGTACCTTCATTTCGGTATTATCGAACAAGGTAATGTCGACGGCGTGGAAGTGAGACCTTTGGGGGGGTGTTTCGTAGTAATCCTGACGAATTTCCAGCCCATTTTCTCAAATTAACCCACGTCTCTGTAAGAGCCCGCACGTTGCGTGCGGATGCACTCTTACACTTGTTTATCGGGTGCTCCCATAAACGCGTCGTCGACATAAACGTCCTTCTCGAAGATCGGCGCGGTGAGGGAAAACCCATCACCGTTCTGTCTCTTTAACTCGAGAAGGGTTCGCATCGCTAAATAAGGGACACAGGCCGTACCGGAAGTCACGGTATTCAACTCGAAAGCTTGAAGCTCTTCGGTTTCCAGCTTGCGCCACAGGATGCGTTGATATCGAAGATCCTGAGGGGCGACGAGAATTTGTCGAAACATTTTCTCGATGTCAGCCACCAGCACGTATTCGTACAGACGTCATCTCGTCAAAACCGAGGTAATATCGTGCTGTAATTTCTAATCTACGTGTAGGATGTCGTTCAGCGAGCGACCTCTCGCTGTTCGGCCGGTAGCGTTAAAAAACGGGCGCCAAGCGCGTCATGTGACCCCTCAACTCATATTCTGCGAGAAATTCATTGTTTTCTCGCACGAGTGTCTGATCTGTGTCTACTTTCTTCCGTAACATTGTCAAAGCGGAAAGCGATATTTGGAAGAATCTACAAATACTGTATCCTGCTTTGTGCGGTTAAAGGGAAGATTGACAACAAATCTTCCCGTCGCATGAAATGCGACGGTTTTTATAAAGTGCGCTTCGCACTCTTCCTCAGCCGCGGTAAACACCGGGGCTGTGGGAATTTCCTCTATTTCCCAGAAACATCGAATCGTCTGATCCAGCGATTCGTGAACATTGCAATGCAACGTTCTTATGTTGTTTGGGTGAGGATTAGGTGTGTTTACAGCCTCGGACAATATCCAGCCGAAGGCGGATTCTTGCGCGAGCGGGCCATGAGTATGTATTCGGCGGAATGCCGGCCGAATAATACTCGTAAACACATCTGCGCCGAGCAACACCTCAATGTTTTGTCTCGACGCTAGGCCAGGAACGGCGAGCTGTACGTCGCGTAACGTTTCGTACATAAGCGCGATCACCGACAGCGATACGTAATTCGGGATTTTTGAAACCACGAATGCGTTCCCATTATAGGTCGTCGATTCATCTGAGGTAAATCCCAGATGCATCTCAACACTATATTTTATGGTCTGGGTCCGACCGCCCCCCAAGCCAGTAAACATGGCTGGGTTTTTTCTCTTCGCGAGTTTTAGTTCGTTTACTAAGCTCTCGGAGAAAACGTACGTCTCGGAACCCTGATCCATAAGGGCACGCGCGATGCGCGTCGTGCTATTCTTCCCATACACTCTTACGTTGGCCGTAGCAAGCAATACTTGCCTCGGTACGGTTGCCTCGAGTGAGCTGGTCGAGCAGCTTGGCGGTAACTATGCGTGGGAGCCCGAATTCTCGTTGCAGGGTTTCCCACGCTACCTTAAAATTTTTACTTTCAATTTTAAGGTTTTTTATCTTCGCCAAAGCGTCTCCCTCTAAACAAGCGTTCAGCTGATGCAGCCGCTGCAAGTCAGAGAGCCCTGCGTTTTCAATTACCCCGGTGGTAAATAGATCTTCGAAGTGTTGCCACTCCGATGGATCTCCTCCGTATTTGGGTAAGCACATTTTAGGGAGCTTGATCGGTGCCTGAAATTGTACTCCGGGCACCGTGGGTTTATTAGCCTCGGCTAACTTCGCTTTTTCAGCGGCGACGTAGTCTTCAAATTGCAAGACCTCGTCTAACGCTTTGTCCATCAACCCCAACTTGAAGAATTCGTAACTATTACGCTTCTGGGGTGGGACAAGCTGTTTCAACGTGGTACAACGTTGCAGGGCATCCGTCCAACTTGCGGAAACGAGCGCCAGTTTTTGGCTGAGGAGCGCCTCAGTAAACTGCGTGCGCCCTTGTTTCTTAAGGTTCGCGATCACCTTTTTGATTATCTGTAGCCGGTCGGTCAGATCTTCGATCGCGTTGTCAACAACGGTCGGTTCTGGCGGCGGTAGAGACATGGTGGTCGTTTCGAGAGTCAATATCTACTCGAAGAACCTTGCGGGTATTCCCACTTGAGGAGACCTGTACTATTACTTTCCACTCCTAATTACCTCAAATATCCGGCTCGAAGGACCGTTTGTTAAAAAGGTGGACTGTATAATACACTCCAACGACTTTTCAACGGTGGCTCGAATATGAGGAGATAGGAGTTTTTGAGGGAAAGTAAATTGTCGTACAGCGAGGTTATATTGATAGTGACCCACCTAATGGTGGGCCGTTTATTGTATCAAAATAATCCCCTTTGGTGGCCGGCGGTCTGCAGGTCCTCCGTCTCCTCCGGTGGTCCCTTGGACGTCTCGCGACGTTGGCGTCTGAAATTAATATTAACGAACGAATGGGTGAAACCACCTATTCGATACGATACGTATCCGTTCGTGACGCTGTTTCCCGTACGCTCCTGACGGCGATGATCGCTATCGAAGGAGGGGGAACACAGCCAAACTGCTCAGAACGCAGAGTTAGTGGACTGTATTGGTTTTGACGAATCTCGATAATCGAGAATCCGTCCGCTCGCACTAGCGTAGTCACGGTTAAACCGATTCTACTGCGTGGGCGTCAGCGTAAGGGTGGCGGTTAATCTTACAAGGAGGTTGTAAGGCTCCAAGTTCGATAATCCAGCCGAATTAACCCGTGCATCAACAACCTTGATTCAAAGCTCGCGAGTGACTCAATACGTCACGCGGCTATAGAAATCTCGGTGGAAGACGTGGTCCAACTCACCACTTACTTGCACAAAAGCGACTATATATAGAGATATATAGAGGGGGCGTATTGTAAGCGTGTTCAGACCAGTCACTATCCCCACTCTCAATACTATCTCCGTCGTAATGACGACGGCGTATATGGCAGGTGCGACTATATTGGTTGAACCGGGTCAAGCCTGCCTAGCTGTGCCGCGCTCGCTCACCCAGAGGAGGGGGGGGACAGACCAGGCCTTACCTGCGAGACCTGTGGCTGGACCAGCCAATTCCGACACCGAATAATATGCGAATCCCGTAGGAAAGGCAAGGGTGTAAGGGAAATTGACCTTCACAATTCGAGTATCCGTTCTTCTGCAGCACTGGGACGTCACAGCGTATGCCAGAGCTTATGGCAGAGGAAATGTACTCGGAAAGAGTGTCCTCCGTGTTACACGGGTGGCCGTACGGAATCGGAAACACGATTCCTTCCAAGAGTTTCTCTTGAACACTTACACGCACACGATCGACTATCTGCGCACAATAGAAGCGGCGTATAACGTAAGTGTGTTAATAAAGAGTTTCTCTTGAACGGCGGGCAGTGAATTCGGGGAACGAACACGAATCTCGCGTCAATCACACCGGAATACACTTATGCGCGGTGAAGCTACAACCGTGCACTGTTTGAGTACGAAACTCGGAAAATCCAGAGCTCGATTTATAAATATTGCTATTATTTTATGGCTCTCTTACAGCGTGTGGAACGATCTCGTAATCGAGATCGGTTCCGTTCGCACAGTCGTGCCAAAGCTCGCCGTCAAATACTCGGTACAAGTATCCGACAGCTCGACTGGAGAGTGGATTACGAATTAATTGGTACAAAAACTCAGTTAATCCAGAGTTTTTAGAACTCTTGGGAGGGCTTTATTCTCTGCTAGCGAGAAGAACGGTCTCGTAACGAACTCCGTTCTGGTCGCACAGTCGTGCCAAAGCTCGCCGTCAAATACTTGTAACAAGTATCCAACAGCTCGACTGGAGAACTGTTACCGCTGCGAAGACTCGTATGACAAGTGATCGCTAGCGCGCCTCAATAGCAAGTGATCGCCTGCACGATTCGTGAGCGAGTTACTCCTCGCACGTTTCGTGAGCGAGTTTCGACGTGAACTCGATGCGGCAACGAAGCGTCGCGAGAGCGTCAGCTGACCCGCTACGCGGCGCTGTCTGTCTCTTACTCGCCTGTCTCTGTTCAACATACGTCTGTTTGTTGTTCTCTTTGTCTCTCTATACCTTCGCGACACGAGTTTGATTTGAACGTTTTGCACGTTGATCTACCGATCGCCGTGTTTATCGGCTGACATTAGCTGGTAGCCAGAAAGTCACGCCGTTTCTACTTAAATTATTATGGGTTATTGGCCTCTCGAACAAATAACCTCGGAGGAATCGTCAACGGATTTAGATCGTGACAATCGCGAAATTCAAGCACGTTTCAAACTAACGCGATATTTAAACAATCAGAATCAACGTATGCTCCTATTATCGTGTTGATACTTTATATATTTGTCGTACAATTCAGGTATTTAATTATTTATTTGTTTACTTGTTCATTTATCCATCCATTTATTCATTTATTTATTCATTCATTTATTTTATTTTATTATAATATGTTGTAATTCGGGGTTGAATATAATCATTTTTGCGTCTTAACCAGCGTGACGTAAACCTATTGTAAGCAAATGTGAATGAAATAGAAATAAAATTAAAAATAAAAGATAAAATAGTAGTTGTTCGGCGAATAGCCGATTGTCGGGACCGTCCAGCGGTGGACTGGGAATGGGAACCCGAAGAGAAGGAGGATGCTCCGAAGGGACAAGAACGGAATTTGCAAGAAATGAAAATTGAACGGTACAAACGGTTATTTATTTAAAACCACTCAAAAGTACACGGACGGTCTTACAGACACGGAGGACAATGACGATCACGGAAATCTTGCACGCGGCGCGTCGGACGATCTTGAACGCGGAAGAGCGGATATCTTGTACGCGAGACGATACGAACCGCGACGCGGACGAAGGGCGATGAGTGAAAAGTATAAGTACAAGAACGGTTAACGCAAGTCGCAAAGTAGAATATAGAATTTTGTGAGAGAAAGAACTCGTGATTTAATCCGTGCGAGGCTGTCGCGAAAACGTAATGAAATCAGCGAGTACCGAGCGCGTGAACGAGACGCGTGTCAGCAGAGTGCGTATGGACGACTGACGATCAGACGAGAAACCGTTGTCTCCGTCGAAGCGATCGAAGGATCTAGAACGAACGGAATGTTTGGATTTTGGGGAAACAGCAGGAGAGAGACGAAGGAAGGACGGAGCAGGAGCGGGACGAAGGAAGGACGGAGCACACGCGATCGCGTCGCTGAAGGCAACATGCTTGAAACAAGAACAATGAACGATCTATTTATAGCTTGGTTTCAAACAGAAATTTAGATCCGCTCGTTACCGTTCGATTCTCGAACAGTAGTTATTTATTTACACCTGTACAAATTACGCCTCCCATCTCCCATCCCAAACCAAGATCCATGCCACCTAGCGACTCCGCACCGTAAAGGAGGGAAACGCCAGTAAAGAGTACGTGGCATGAATCATCCATCCACCACGAGCCTTAGTTAAAGAATACAAGAATAATAGAGTCAGAGAGGGAGGGGAACAAAGAAAGAAGGAAAGAAGAAGATGAAAGTCGGAGTAGTAAAAGAGGGGGTTAGATAGATAGATAGGTAGGTAAATAGATAAATAGAAAGAAAGAAAGAAAGAAGAAAGAGAAAAGGCGTCGACCCGATCCGCTCGAGTAGCAGCCCAGGATCACCCATACCCCCGCATCGCCCACCACCGACGCATGCCAGTACACCGACAGCGCCGATGGCGTACGAACCCCTCGCTCCGTTCGCACACACCGAAGTGTGCCCCAGGGACCACCACGAGGAGGTGGAGCAAGAGGATTTTAGGCACCTGATCATCTCAAATAGAGATGACGAACTCCACAGTAGATCAGAGCCACTACTGTGAAGGCCAGGTACCCTACGGTCCCCAGACCTAACCCAGACCTATTTTATTTATTTATTTATTTTCTTAAGGCTCTTGGACATCCGGGCGGTCCCGAGATGCAAGGCTGCATTAGGCCCAGTGGAACCTTTTCTGCCTCATAAAGAGCGGTGCATTACCGAGAGAGTTTAACCTCCACCCGATTGGTAGACGGTTTGTGGGCCGCGTTGATAATATCCGTCGGTCGTCCAGCCGAATAGAGGGTGACACCATTCACCGAGCCATGCTACCTAGTTTCCTAGAGTTGTGAGTGGTTGGACGTTGGGCAATTCGGTGAACGGTCATGCCCCAGACCCCGTCTGCGGCGAAGCTCCTCCTCCTAGCAGGAGATCGTAGATATCCTCGGGGGAGAGGAGAGGCTGAGTCGCAGACGGGGTATGCGGGCATGACCGTTCACCGAATTGCCCGACTTCACACACGCTCGTATTTCGGTAGAGAAATATCGAGCGTGTGATATGTCGTGCATTCGGCGAGTTGTGGTCAGTCTCGCATTCCCGTCTACGCTCTCCGTTCCTCTTCCTCCCCTCCCGGCAAAGATCCTTTCAGGGCACTGGTTAGTAATTCTATCAAGACTATCTGTCGTCCGGTTATTCCGGACCCATCCCTTTCTTGTACAAAGCTATCGTGATAGAGGTAAAGTAGGTCACGATTTGGTTAAACTAGAGATCGAATGGTTAGAGGATCGCTACTTGGTAGCTCAGACTGCCTGATCGAGGATAAAGTTCGCGTTGAACGAGCTGCCGTTCTCTCTGTTTACTCCAAGGTCTACGAATCCATCTCTTCCGGTAAGAAAAGTGAAAGGCAAGTCGACACGGTGGAAGGTAGCCACTTCGCCGAAGTTGATTGTGCCCGGGGGCTATCAACATCATGTCCATCGGATGAATCCACCCTGTTGATCGCGGGGTGGTCGTTGAAAAGGTCCTTGAAGGCAGGCCAATCGACGTATTCGTCATGGAGTTGCGGCAGCTGCAGTCTTGGAAGCGGTGCCGACCCAGAGCTCGTGTCTTCTTTGGATTGTGCGGTCACCGATGAGTCCTTGGTATTGGAGCTCGTACCGTTGAATTGACGCGCCAGATCCAGCAGCCGACCCTTTTCATGGATGTAGGCCTCTTCAACTGCATCAGCCATTGCCTTCCGGACATCTTGAAGTTCTCCATGATCCTGCTGATCTTTCCTCCTACTTCTCTCTGTAGATGAGATCCTCGACGGAGAATTCCATATTGGTACGAGACACTGCTTCACCACTGCTGTTCACTGAAGATTGTAAATCCGGCTCAAAGGACCAGAAATGTAATGGACGCAGTCTTGTTTGACCAGGGTTTGGATTTTTAAGCTTTGAATGCTCGCGAATGAGCGAGATGAAATTTGAGAGTGAATGGATGGATGAGAGCGAATGGTAACTGGATGGATTTAACGAATGAATTTGAACTGGAATGTATGGAAGAGAATGAATGTATGAATATCCGGATTTACAATAAATTAACTGTATTTTGCACTGATGTAACAACGATTGTCAAAATGTGTGAACAATGTGATGTGATGAATGTAACAGAGAAATAAAGAGTATAATGGAAAAGAGCAAGACAGAATCACTTTATCGCTTTGACGTGTGAACAGCTATTGACTTTCGATAGACAGAGAGAGCCGGTTGCGTTCTCTCTCTCCTTTTATTTCACTCGCTCCTTCTGGAATATTCGTTACGCACCGGTGGTTCCGGTTGAGCGTTGGAGAGCATTCCAGAAGGATCGAGAGAGATCGCTGACCAATCACGCGGTTGATCGCTTGCCCGCGTGAGGTTTTCGACGCCGCTGATAGGCTGCGATTCTCGCGGTGCCGGAAGGGCAATGTGCCGCTCGGGCGCGCCAATTTCTCGCCTATCGACTATTTTGGCGGGATCGCGCGCTGACAACGAGTCCATCATGGCGCTCGAGCGCGCCAATCTCGAACATGCACAGTTAAGCAATGAGGTTAGCCTGCAATACTTGTTCAGTTGTTGGTCCGGTAAAGCATTGTCGGTAGTCGAACATTTGGATATTACCGAAGAAAACTTTCAAATCGCGTGGGAAAGACTCAAAGATACGTATGACAACGAACGAGTTACAGTCGGTTCCCTGCTTAAACAGCTTCATTCGTTTTCTGCAATACGAGGTGATCGTCTAGATTCATTGCAGCAATTCACCTTGAAATTCCGCAACACTCTAGAAGCGTTAAAGAAATTGGGTCGCGTGAGCGATGAGGATCATTTAGTTTATTTAATAACTAGTAAATTTGACTCCGCATTGAACACAGACTGGCATAATCAGCTCGGCGAAACGAAGAAGTATCCATCGTACGATACTGTCGAAGAATTTCTGGTAACGAAAGCAACTTCGCTCGAGTAAGCGGGCGAATCTCCCTCTGCGCGCGAAAACGGCGGAAAATTACCGGGCAAGATCGCGTGAGGACTAGCACGCATGTTGTGGAAGAAACGAACGCCCAATTAATACCGTCCCCTGTTTTTTTTTTATTCAGAAAATCTCATAAGAGATTTATTACAACATTAGGTACAAACAAAACCAAAGTGTACAGAGAAAGTAACCTCTACAAACTAAAAGCTAGGGTACATCAGTATTGTTTTTCCTTAAACACGAAGGTTACAGCTTTTTAGGAACGAAAGTATATACAGGCAGGCTTTAACGTTGGGCCCAGTCAGAAACTTAGAAACGTCCAAAGGCAGTTGAATTCTTAATTTACAGAGATTATTCAACAATAGTGATCTTTGCATATCGTATAAATTACATTGTCAAAGGACGTGATTGAGAGTTTCAAAGCCTAATCTTACTACTATCCGTGAATATAGAAAGAGCGGAGGAATCCTTCAGGAGTCTATTAATTTTCTGGGAAGGATCGACAGATTCTCTGAGTTCCAAACCAAACTCGTAATTGAAAGGAATCGAAGTAAATACCGTCGAAAAGTCGTGACAGAAGATATTGAAGTGAGCATTAGAATCTATCATATTGAACGAATCTGCAAATGACAAAGCACTTGAAAGTAAGATGCAATTGGGGCTAATATTTTTATTTTTATTTTTAATTGTGTCACAGTAGCCTTGAATGGTTAAAAGACACAAGGAGCTTTTACAGGAAATGGTTTTAGCAAGAAAACTATGACACCAGAACCTAGCTCGTTCCTTCACGAAAATAAGTTTTGGTTTGGCCATTAAGATGTTAGTAGGAGTACTTCTTCGATAGCCCAGAGCCTGCCTTATTGCAGAAAATTGGAGCTTTTCAAGCTTGTCACATAATATGAGTCTCTTTGGGAAATAGATGAAAATACCGCAGTCAAGTATGGAGCGAATAAAACTTTTATGTAAGGTAATTGTGGTGGCGGGATCAGAGCCCCACCACGTACCTCGTAGAAATTTAATTAGATTGAGTGCAGCTGAGCACCTCTCAATTACCTTTTGGACTTGAGAGGCAAAAGACATGTTATAATAAAAAATAACGCCCAGAAAGCGCACAGATGAACTAGATTTGATAATGACTTCGTCAATTCTAATTGCAATAGAGCTAGGAGCAATTCTTTTGTTATTGAAGTGCAGAAGGACAGTCTTGCTGGGAGAAAGGTCTAAACCCAAATCGGAAAAATGAGAATTAATTATCTTGATAGTATTTTCAATAACATTTATACCACTGCTAGTGGATTCAAATGCATGAAAAACGGCAATGTCGTCTGCAAATTGAGAAACATTAACAGAGCACGTCACATTATCAAGGATATTGGCAACATAAGTAATATATAACAAAGGACTAAGTACGCCACCCTGTGGGACGCCCTTTTATACAACTCTGCACAAATTATCAGAAAGAGTGGAGAACACAAATCTGTCATGAGTTAAAAACTTGATAAATTTTAAGATATTAATTGAGCAGCCAATGTTTGCAAGTTTATAAAGGAGGATGTCCACACATACATTATCAAATGCTCCCTGGACATCAAGAAACGCAGCTAGGACCTCCTTTTTTTCAGCAAAAGCCTGACCAATCCCGAACGTCAAGTAAGCCAGGTTATCAAGACAGGATTTACCACATCTGAATCCTTGTTGACTGTGAGGAAGCAGATTATTACTTTCGACCCACCATTGGATTCTGTTTTTTATTGAAGTCTCGAAAAGTTTGCACAAGCAAGAGGTAAGGGAGATCGGGCGGAGGCCAACGCCATCTGATTTGCCAATGAAATGTATGAAGGACTGCTTCCAAGAGGGTGGATAAACATTAGATAAAAACATTTCGTTGAAAGTACCAAGCAGAATTGTTTTATACTTTTCCGGTAGCTTTTTTAGGATCTCTAAATCAATACCATCCATTCCAGGAGCTGAAGATATTCTTTTTTGAGCTAAGGACGTATTAAACTCAGAAGTACTGAATTGAGAATCGAAAAACAGATTTGGCTGGCAAGACGGAAACCATTGAGGGTCTGTTTGGGCCCAAGCAGGACTTATTTTATCAAGAGCAGCTTCAATTTTACTAACGCTCTCAGGGCTGTCTAACGAAAGATGAGGTGTTATCTTGACCCATTTATTTTGGAGTATCTTACATTTATTCCAGACGTATGAAGGGTCTGTGTGTAGGTTAATGCTTTCGGCGAACTGTCTAAAACATTTTTTCTTTTTTGTTTTAAAGGTTTTGGTAACAAGAGCGCACATCTTTTTATGTTCTATCAAGTCCATCAAATTGAGCGTGTGCTCCCACGTTTTGTAAAATGCCCTTCTAAGCCTCTTAACTTTATCACATTCCGCGTCCCACCAGGGAACCGGGTTACCTCTCCTGGGACAGGGAACAGATCCCCTGACGGGAGTGCAGTTTTCGGCTGCATCAGTTAAAGTAAGAACGAAAAGATCATATTTAGGGCAGACTGACATAGGAGCGAAGTCCGGAGAGTCAAAACGAGAAAAAGCACTTTCAAGATACTAACCAAATCCACTCCAATCTGTACGGACCGATTTAATTTTAAATGATCGTTTTTTGTATTGGAATTTTTTTCCAACATTAATATCAATATAAATAGGGAAGTGATCAGAACCCCAGGTCTCATCGCAAACCTTTACATCAATTTTGTCTGCTAGATTGACGGACGAAAAAACTAAATCTATGTTGGATTTAAGTGATCTGTAGAAATCAATGTGAGTGCTAGTATTGTCATTGTGTAATATGCAATTATAAGATTCTGCGGCATTCTCGAGTCTCGCCCATTGCTATTAGATAGCTTGCAATTCCAATTTATATTGTGCGAGTTGAAGTCGCCTACTAGAAGACTATTACTATTATTGGTCACGTTGCTGACAATAGTATTCCATTGAGCTTGTGACAAGATGAAACCTGGGGATCTGTAACAAACAAGAATATCGCACGGAATCTTCATATTAGGAAAGCGGATGCCACACATTTCAACAGATCAATTCGGAGTTTTTATATTACTAATTTCTGAGAAGACTAAATTTTTACGAATCGCAATTAGGATACCCCCTCCTCTGGAATGGGATCTGTCCTTTCTAAGTATGGAGAAGCCGGGGAAGTGAATATTGTCCATAGGAAATAACCACGATTCCACACAAATGAATACGTCGACGTTGTTGAGCCGTGTACGAATTTCTTGCTCTCTTCTACGGATACTTCTGGCGTTCCAAAACAAGATGTTAAGCAGCTTGCTGCCCATTCAAAATGAGAAAAGCTTAGGCTTCTTGAACTTCAATGAGCGATGAGTCCGTACTGAAACCATCATCCAGCTCTACATCAGAATTGTAGTTCGTGATTACCAATCTCTTGATGATCCTAGAGACGCGGTTCTTCAAGTAGTGTTCAGTCAGTAGTTCCTTTATATCGGATAACATGGAAATAACAGCAGGAATATCCGTGGCATACTTTAACGCAGTGTCCAGAACCTTAGGATTGTCATAGGAAGAGTGAAGAAACTCCATAATTCTTTCAAAAGAAAGCGGATATTTGCAGACGTTGGCTACGATGTATTCTTTGGCCGGTTGCAACTGTGCTGATAATTCTGTAGTAAAGGGTTCAAATTTTTTCATTTTTTTAACCACCTTTTTGACTTTATCCGGAGTAACATTGACTTTCGCACTGTCCGACGCACAGCTAGAGGTGTGACTATTGCGTGAAGAACTCGACAAGGTCTCTTAGACGAGGGCGGAGGCATGCCAAGACTACCACTTGGTTGAGAAACTGAAACCTTGTCTTCCGAACAGGACGTAGTATTGAGGGAAACTATCAATGATCCCGGTGTATCTGCTTTAGACAAATCATCGAATAAGGGGGGTGATCTGGTATTTGCAGGTGCGTCAGTAGTGGACTTGTTTTCATTATTTTCAACTATCATCGATTCGACTTGCAAACTCGAATTTAACGTAGGCAACACCATCTGAACCATAGAAGCTTCTGTCTTTTGGGCCGCATTGTCCGCACTTTTACAAAATTCAGCAAGATGCGCCTCCTCTTTGCAAATAAAACAAGAGACTTTCTCAGCAGACAAATATATCCAATAGTTTGTATTCTCATAATTAATTTCCAAGATAGGCGGCAACTTGCTAACATCATCAGTATTTACATACATTTGTCTCCTGAAACTGAGGATATGAGCAAATCCAGGATCGCTAAGTCCGGCCCTTATAAACGTAATTTGCCAGTTCGGTTTAATTTCCTTCTTCAAGAGTTCTTCGTATATAACGCTGTGCGGTATAATCGGACAAACATTAGATAAAATAATCCTTTTCGCCTTAGATATGAGAGGACGCGCCTCTAACGCATGAAGACCGATGTGGATCTTGGCCTGATTATCTGTTAGTTTATCTGCCGTTTCTTTGGAGTTAAGATAAAAGCAAACGCGACCGTGAGAAATTCTCGAAACAAATCTGACGTTTTTGGAGTCGGTTAATTTACTCAAGGCCAGCGTATATTCCTGTATCGAAATCCTCTCCACAGCATCAAACACCACTGCTTGTTCTTTTGTAGGGAATTGGACTTGGAATAGGAGGCTTTAGCCGAAGCGTTAGCCATCGTAGCGTTTTTTAATAATACTCTTAATTTCTGAGAACTTCATACACTTTACTTGTACTAGTGCCCCTGACGGGAGAGACACAAGTACAGTGCAAGAAGAAAAAAAAACAGATATAATACGCCACTAAGTTGTAAAGCCATTAGTAATCAAACTGAAGAAAATACGAAAGGTGTTGATTCAAAATCGGCCAAAATTACCCAAGACCAATTTTCCTGAAACTTTGCATATTGGTAGCCCTTCGGGTCTAACATTGATTCCGTGCAAAAGTTTTTTCCCAGGACTTCACGGTTACGGCGTGGGGGGAGGGGAGGGGTCAAAGTACGTATTTTGCGAAGGACAATTTACAAGACGAAACAACGTTATCAATGAATTAAATTGTAAATATTATTGATCAGTTATGGAACTTCAACGAAAATAAACCACATGAATATAATTTTTTTGATAAATTACGCAACAGCGAAATAAAAAACCTGGACTGGCTTAAAAAAAAGTGAACTACAAAACTTAACTGAATACTGTTTCAATAGAAGTGAGGGCACTAACTCAATATACAAGGTGGCAATTTATTTAATGCTTTTATATCGTGGTTCGTCTCAAAAAGACATTGAAGCTATGATAAATAAGTCACAACCTACGGTATGTAGAATAATTTCAGAAGTGCGAGATATTATTATGTCTATGTTTGTTCCTCATTTTGTGGGGAGCATAACAGGAGAGAAAATAAAACAAGTGACATCAAATATAGCTCGTCATTTAAACAAAATTCAGGAAAATGAAGATGATATATGTACCATTTGGGACGGAACATGTGTATATTTAAATAAAAGTACGAAGTATCGCTTCCAAAGAGTATATATAACCACAGGAAGCGTTGTTTCCACGTTTGAAATTAATATATGGGTCGAGTAGTTGACCGCGCGCCTTAACTTCTACTCACATTTTACTTTATAACTCAAAAACGAATAATTTCCCGAAGGTATGACAAATACCATTCGAAAGGGCATGAAATTTACTATTAATGCAGCGTTTTCAGTTAAAATGAGACGATACTTTTTTGGGAATTGCAATTTTTCTGAATTTTTTACGCCTCGAAAAACACGAAAAACGTGAAAAAATTATGTTAGCAATAAATAAATTACATAAACTTATACACCGTTGGAAAGCTTAAATTTTTTATGATTTTTTGGTATCAGTGCCGGGTAGATATCGTATTTTTATTAAAAGTTACAGCACATAATAGATTTCGCAAAATACGTACTTTGACGCCCTCGCCCCGTAACCGTGAAGTCCTGGGTAAAAAGTTTTTGCACGGAATCAATGTTACACCCAAATAGCTACCAATATGCAAAGTTTCAGGAAAATTGGTCTTGGGTAATTTTGGCCGATTTTGAATCAACGCCTTTCAGCAGAGAGCGAATAGTGTACACACGGCCTAGCAACGCCATGCACGCGAGCACGTAATCACAACACGACCGACCTCTGTCACGGCTAGCGCCGAACTCTCCCGTGCGCTTTTTGCATCGCGCCACATGCGATTCGTGATTGTAACGCGTTTCATAAACTCAATCCACGCGCTAGATTCGATTTTTTGAAACCGCGTCGCGCGTGCATTAACTGTTTAAAACCTGATCATACCGTATCTCTTTGCAAGAGTACAAGCGTCTGTCGAGACTGCGGAGGAAAGCACCATACGCTCCTCCACCGAGGAGACAGAGGAGGCGACGGTAACAAAGTACGCGTCGCGTCTCATAATGCACCTCGGATTAATTCGGACTCCGCGCGCTCCATTTATTAACAAGCAGTCATCAGCTGTCAAGTCTGACGACATAGACTCTCAGTCTCTCAGCGAGACGTCCAACAATGTCGCGTTGCATTTTTCTGATAGCGTCCCGAATGGTGGAAAAACTGTCTTACTCGGGACAGCGATTATAAAAGTGTACGTCTCCGATGGACGTTTTAGATTAGCACGCACGTTGCTTGACCTGGGTTCTCAATCGTCGTTCGTCCCGACGAACCTGGTTCAAGATGTTCAACTACAAAAAATACGTACCCCGGTTTCGGTAACTGGCCTCGGCGGCAATAGCGCAAACAATATCGATTATAGCAAGCGCGTTAGGATAGGTCACACCAACGGACATAAGCTGATCGCGGCAACACGCGCATATATTGTACGAAATATATCGCAATGCGCACCACCGCGGATCAATTTCGAAGATTATCGCGAATTCAAAAATTTATCACTGGCGGATCAAGATCCCGCGTCGAATCAACGCATCGACATGTTGATTGGCGCTGAACTTTTTAACCAAATTCTTAAACCCGGACTTCGACGTTCTCGGAATGCGGGTCCAATAGCGCAGTCGAATACTGTGGTCGGGTGGATTTTGTCCGGGCAAGCGTCCGATGCTAAGCTGAAGCGTCCGACAATTCTTGCTCATCATATCAGCATCAACGACCCGCTTGAAACAGCTTTAGGCAGGTTTTGGGAAGGCGAAGCGATTCCATCGTGTTCGCTCCTCACTCAGGTGGAGAAACAATGCGAACAACACTTCGCCGATACGTACACACGCGATGATACCGGTCGTTTCACCGTGCGATTACCGTTTAACAAACCGAAGCCAAACGACTTCTTAGGCGATTCGTTTCGTTGAGCGATTTCGTCCTTGACGCGTCTAACCACTAAACTCCAAAACGATATCAATGTTAAACGCAAATATACCGAATTTTTACGGAAATATGAGTCCCTCGGACACATGTCGCGGCTCAGAACCGTCGATCGAACTCGTACGTATGTGAGTTTGCCTGCGTGTATGTATGTTTGATGTGTGCGATCCGCGGAAGGTGAGCGGCGTCCGTTGAATGTTTTTCTGCGGAACGGCTGATCGCGAATTGTCGCCGGACGGTAGAGACAAAAGCGATGTCATCGACCCTAGGCAAAGAGTGTATTTAAATGTGTATGTATGTATGTTTAGATGTATGAGTGAGAGAGTTTCGATAACGTTTTGCGAATCGTTCGGAAGACAGAAAGCGTGCAACCTTTGCGAGCGACTAAGTGCGGTGCAAAAAAGCGAATCAGTAGTGCAATCAGAGCGGATATACATACATATATATATATATATACATATATATATATATATATATACATATATATATATATATATATATATATATATATATATATATATATATGTAGGATCTTAGGAAAAATGAGGAATTCCGCGCCGGGAATCGAACCCGGGACCCTCGCGGTTGTAGCTGATCAACTCTTACACATACCCACGGAACCCTCCTCCTTTTCCCAATCTCCATACAGTATTTGGTCTGGGAGGTCCTGATCCCACACTCGGCCATCCTGCTCCGGCATTCGCCCTCGAATGTCCGTCGCAGCGCCATCGTCTTTTAGGCCTCAGCGCCATCAACACAACTCGTCACCAACTTCGTCACTTTTCGGGAACACCATCCTACTGCCCTCTCTAGCAGTTTTCCCTGGATGTGTCCCTTACTTCGCTTCGTCGTCCTTTCGCTCGCGTGCGACCGTCTGCGCAACGCTTGCTTACTCGTTCGTCGTCTGTCACCATGCGGGAATCGGTGTTCCCCCCATCCCGGCTGAGCCCCCAAATGTAGGATCTTAGGAAAAATGAGGAATTCCGCGCCGGGAATCGAACCCGGGACCCTCGCGGTTGTAGCTGATCAACTCTTACACATACCCACGGAACCCTCCTCCTTTTCCCAATCTCCATACAGTATTTGGTCTGGGAGGTCCTGATCCCACATATATATATATATATTTCGTGTGTCAGTGTTACGTTTTTCGTGTTTTCCATCCGTGTCGTGTTCTTACTTGTAAATTATACAATGAATTTAATTATATCCCACAAAACTTGGGGACTCGTCCGGGATATTAATACAATCAGAACACTGTTCACGGGTGAGGGCTCTGACATTCGAGCACGCGAAGTTTTTGAAGTTACGAAAAACGAACTGAGGGGCAGAAAAGGTTATTATGGCGTCGGTTAGAAAAACTATCAACGATTTTTCAATAATCGAGATGAAGGAAATGCTGCGTAAACGATGCTTGCCCGCATCGGGAATAAAGGCGGACTTGTACAATAGGTTGATAGACGCAGATCCATCCGGCAGCGAGGAGAGACCGACTGATCCACTCGAAGAAGTAGAGCCGGAAGTTCCAGTGGAAGATACAGTTAATCCAGACGTTCTGCGCGAAGAAATTAACCAAAATGCGCTACTACGAAAGCAGCTACAACTTATGGAACACGAGAAGATGATTGCAGAACGTGAAAGGGCATTAATGGAATGTGAACTTGCTATCGCACAACGAGAAATCGAAATTCTAAGAATTTCCCAGCCACAGGGCGGCAATTTTCAAAACTCAGGGACGGTTACCTGTGTACATTCAAACCACCACGTGACCCCCCTAGAGATTTAACGGTCAAAAAAATAACCGAACTGCTAGACTACTTCGATGGGAGCGACGACGTTTGTGAAGACTGGATAGCAAAAATTCAATATCTGCGAGACGCTCACAAGTTAACCGACGAAATGGTGCGAGTCATGATGGTCCAGCGAATGAAGGGAAAAGCAGCAGATTGGTTCCACTCGCGAAGGGGAAACTTATACACTCCCATAAAGCAGCTGCTTATTCAAATAGAGCAAATGTTCCATTATCAGTCTAGCAAACTGGTACGGCGGAAGCTGTTCGAGGAACGACTGTGGAAGCGAGACGAAAAATTCGCAGATTACCTGCATCACAAGGTGATCCTTGCGAATCGAATAAAAATCGACGAGGATGAGCTCATCGATTACATCATTGCGGGAATTCCGGATCGATTCTTGAGGGACCAGGCTAGGATACATGGGCATGCAACGAAGGAGTCATTTCTGACAGCGTTAGAGAAGATAACCCTGCGAGGAAGACTATCGATGAACGGGAGCGGCCTTGCCGAGAGACCAAGGATAAGCAGAAAAGCAGGCGAGACAACGGAGGTAACGAAACATCGTAGTGGCTGTTACTTCTGCGGCGGACGCGGGCACGCAAACTCTGAATGCCGTAGCAAAAGCTTAGGTAGGAAATGTTTCGAATGTCAAAATTTCGGCCATATTTCCGCGGAATGTCCCTCCAAGAGCAACGGCGGTACCAAAAGGGCCAATTGCATTTCTCGCAACGGTGCGAATAAATACTATAAAGTAGTCCGAATCGACGATCGTACTATTTCGGCCTTGATTGACACAGGCAGCGACATTACGTTGATGCCAATTAGACAGCATCGGGCGATAGGATCGCCAAAATTAGAACATACCGAAACAAGATGTCGCGGAATCGGTTCTCCGGAGAATGAAACTTTCGGCAGACTCGAGACGAAGATAGAATTGGACGGGGACCTTTATCCGATCACAGTTTACATGGTCAAGGATGAGCTTAATCCAGTGGAACCTTTTGATCGGTATCGATTTCTTAAATACGGTTAGCGTGCGAATTGACGAGGGTCGCGTTTCAATTAGTCCTCCGGCAAAGGTTGGGCACGCGGGGAAGGGCGACAAGGCCGAGGTACCCAAAGTTTTCAAAATCGACTGTATATCCAGTCCAGACGAAATCGATCTCTCGACTATTACCTCTCCGCAATATCGATCTTTTGTTGAACAGTTAATCAGCGATTACAGGCCGAACAGAGTGCATGATTCACCGATAACAATGAAAATAGTTCTTAAAGATGACGAACCGGTTTACCAGCGAGCGCGGCGTTTGTCTCCCCTCGATCGAGAAAGGGTTAACCGGCACATTGGCAATTGGTTGAACGACGGTATTATACGATCGTCCTCATCAGACTACACCAGTCCAGTTGTTCTCGTGAAGAAAAAAGATGGAGATACTAGGCTGTGCGTAGACTAACGAAAACTAAACGAAAAAATTGTGAAAGATCGGTATCCGTTACCACTGATCGACGATCAAATCGACGCGCTAGAAAGCGCCACGATCTTTGGCACGCTCGATTTGAAAAATGGGTTTTTCCACGTACCGTCGGACCCCGAAAGTCGGAAATACACGGCGTTTATCGTTCCCGATGGCCAATACGAATTTTTGTACACTCCCTTCGGTTTATGCAATTCGCCCGCGGTGTTTCAGAAGTTCATCAATAGTATTTTTAGACCGCTAATTGATGAACAAATAGTCCTGACATACATGGACGATTTAGTAGTACCTGCAGCAACTTACCAAGCGGCTATCGAACGACTAGAGCGAGTCTTGCAAGTTAGTGAAGATCACGGTCTGAATATTAATTGGCGAAAGTGTAGTTTTTTGCAAACACGGATTGACATCCTAGGGCATATTGTAGAGGGGGGAGCAGTGCGTCCGACGGAGAGAAAAACTGAGGCAGTTATAAAATTCCCGCGCCCTCGAAATGTTAGAGACGTACAAAGTTTTCTTGGGTTGACGGGGTATTTTCGAAAATTCGTTTGCGGTTATTCCCAGATTGCGCGACCCTTGAGCGATTTATTGAAAGGAAAACACACCCTTCGTATTTGACGAGTGAGAAAAATATACGTTCGAGCTGCTTAAAACCATATTGTCTACGAGACCAGTACTACAATTGTATAGACCAAATGCGGATACAGAGTTGCATACCGATGCATCAATCTGTGGTTACGGCGCTATACAGTGGCACCCGGTGTATTATGCGAGCGGCAAAACCACAGATGCTGAGGCTCGGTACACGAGCTACGAACTTGAGGTGCTGGCGATCATACGAGCGTTGCGTCGTTTTAGAGTATATTTACTTGGAATCCCGTTTAAAATCATAACGGACTGTAAAGCATTCGCATTCACCATGCGAAAAAGAGATCTGTGTGTACGGGTGGCCAGATGGGCCTTACTGCTTGAAGAATTCAATTATGAGATACAACATCGAGCAGGTAAGCGTATGCCGCATGTCGATGCCTTGAGTCGATATCCGCTGCCTTCCTGCTTGGTAATAGACGAATGCGAAGCAAGTATGAACGCCAGAATAGCGAAAGCACAACGCGAGGATAACGACCTATCGAGAATAACACCATTGGTTTCCGAAGGAAAATATACATGTAAGTTTGAACGGTCCCGCCAAAACTGACCATGCGACGAGAGCCACATGACTGGTGAGGTTAGGGAACCACGAGGAGCGAGAATAAGTGTGTACATTAAAGCGTGATATTAAAAGTTGAACAACAAATGTACTGAGTATCGACAATTTGTGTAGATTCAGGTCAGTACATATTAAGTGGTTTATATGTTGAGTTTATGTACATAAATGTTATATTAAAATTACAGTTGTGAAAACTACATCCACACGTGTCGGTATTTATTCCACCCGTCTGAATTGGAAATTGAGTCTTACATACAGAATACATCATGCGTGATAATATATTATTTAGAAATGACGTAGACGGAATAAAGTTAGTAATACCTAGGCAGATGCAAGCACAGGTAATCCGGAAGGTACACGACCAGGGTCACTTTTCGGCAGGGAAGACAGAAACCTTAGTACGACGGGAATACTGGTTTAATAGCATGCGTGCAAAGATTGACAAAATCATCCGGAGCTGCCTGACTTGCATTCTAGCTGAACGGAAATCAGGGAAGCAGGAAGGGCTGCTAAGACCGATTGAGAAGGGAAGTATTCCCTTAGATACATACCACATCGACCATCTTGGCCCCCTTACTTCCACCCGAAAAAATTACAAACACATCCTCGTAATTGTAGACGCGTTCACGAAATTTGTTTGGTTGAATGCTACGCGGTCGACGACCTCTTTCGAAGTCGTGAACATACTGCGAAAACAATCCGCGATATTCGGCAATCCCAGGAAAATAATATCGGATCGTGTGACAGCGTTTACGTCGAACGAGTTTAGGGATTATTGTGCGTCGGAAAATATCCAACACTCGCTAATAACAACGGGTGTACCCCACCGAAATGGTCAGGTAGAACGAATAAATCGAACCCTGATTTCGGTAGTAACTAAATTAGCGGCGCCAAAATGCGAAGAATGGTATAAACATCTCATGATCGCGCAACAATGTTTGAATAACGTGCCAAGTTATTGGCACCTCGCCATTTCATGTTTTATTTGGTACGCATATGCGTCTCAAAGAAAATGCCGAGGTGCGAGGCTTAATAGAAAGCGAATGGGTCACAACCTTTCAAGAGAATCGCGAAGACGTGCGAGAGCACGCCAAACAAAGTATCGCCAAATTTCAGCGGGAAAATATGAAAACTTTTAATAGAAAGCGCAAAAAAGCTAATATACATATATCGCGAATCTGATCTAGTGGCGATCAAGCGTACACAACAATAACCGGGGTTAAAATTAGCTCCGAAGTTTTTAGGGCCTTATGAGGTAATTAAAGTTCTCCGGAATGACCGTTATTTAGTAAGAAAAATCGGAGATCATGAAGGTCCAAATGAAACTTCGACCTCAGCGGACCTTATGAAGCCCTGGATAGTAGAATCTAACAATGAGTGCGAGAGCGACGTAGCAGCTGAGGACAGCTGTTAAGTCAGAATGGCCGAGTGTGGGTTTGTATGTCTGCGTGTATGTATGTTTGATGTGTGCGATCCGCGGAAGGTGAGCGGCGTCCGTTGAATGTTTTGGCTGCGGAACGGCTGATTGCGAATTGTCGCCGAACGGTAGAGACAAAAGCGATGTCATCGACCCTAGGCAAAGAGTGTATTTAGATGTGTATTTAGATGTATGTATGTATGTTTAGATGTATGAGTGAGAGAGTTTCGATAACGTTTTGCGAATCGTTCGGAAGACAGAAAGCGTGCGACCTTTGCGAGCGACTACGTGCGGTGCGAAAAAGCGAATCAGTAGTGCGATCAGAGCGGATATATATATATTTTTCGTGTGTCAGTGTTACGTCTTTTGTGTTTTCGTTATGGAGCCGTTATACGGGAAGAAAGTAAAACAACCAAGCTCCGCGTTGATTTTAACGCAACCAACAAGAGTTCTAGCGGATACTCGTTGAATGATTTGTCGCATGCCGGGCCTAAGTTACAGCTCGATATAACCAGTATATTATTACATTGGCGTATTCATGAATACGTGCTTGTCGCCGACATAGAGAAAATGTTCCGCCAGATTCTTGTCCATCCAGCCGATCGACGCTTTCAGTGTATATTATGGAAGAACGAAAATACCGACGTGTTAGAAGCGTACGAATTAAATACTATAACGTATGGAACAGCGTGCGCACCGTATTTGGCAATGCGTGTAATCCGCGAGCTAAACACTCTCGAGGGTGCCAACTATCCTCTCGCAACGCTGGTTCTAAGCAATCAGGTCTACGTCGATGATGTTTTTATTGGGTCGCCGGACAGAAAATTGTTAGAACAAACTCGCGTCCAAGTATGCACGTTATTAGGTCGTGGTGGATTCAATTTGCGTAAATGGGCCGGAAACGATCCCGAAACGCTCCAGAACATTCCCAAAAGTGAGTATTCACACGCAATTGACTTGCGAATTTTTAACGAATCCGAGTTAAAAGTATTAGGAATTCGATGGATGCCGTCTGGCGACACCTTTTACTTTAGCTTACAACAATTCGTACCGCGAACAGACCGAATGACTAAACGAGAGTTATTATCGGAAATCGCGAAACTGTTCGATCCTCTCGGATGGTTATCCCCTTTAGTGGTACGCGCTAAAATTCTCATGCAACACCAATGGCTTGAGAAAATAGGCTGGGATGACCAGGTCTCGGAATCCACGCAGGGCTTGTGGAATGGAATGTGAAATGGATCCGTTATGGACCCGACTGTATAGAGTTACAATTACACGGCTTTAGCGATGCCTCACGTTTTGCGATTTCCCGCGCCGTATATGCTAGAGTCACGAGGATCAGTGGTGCCACATACACTACGTTACTGGCGGCAAAAACTCGCGTCGCGCTCATTAAGATGTTATCCATACCGATACTCGAACTCAACGGTGCGGTAATGTTCACGGAATTAATGTTACACGTAACAACCGCGCTCTCGGCCCCGGTAGAACAGACGTTTTGCTGGACGGATTCAACGATTGCAATCGCGTGGCTCCGAAAGCATCCGTCTACATGGAAGGTCACAGTAGCGAATAGAACTTCGAAAATTCATACTACCCTACCGCAAGCGAATTGGCGACACGTTCCGACTCGCGATAACCCCGCAGATTTCAATTCTCGAGGCGTGAATGCGGATGACTTACTCTCTTCGCAATTTTGGATCAAGGGACCGTCGTGGCTCCGCGACAGCGAAGAACGGTGGCCAGTGTAAAAAATCGTTGACGCAAACGAGGAATGTAGGTCGAGCGCGTCTCACGTAACTACAAGTGTCGAAATTTGGGATGTATTTTCGAGAATTTCGCAATGGACCAAACTAGTACGGGTAATCGCTTACTGCAAACGGTTTATAAACAAACTACGTTCGAAACCCGGGTCGGTGCGTTCTTACCTTACCGCGTTAGAATTAAGAGACGCGGAACGAGTTATATTCCGCTATGGTCAGCATCAATTCTTCCGGCAGAAATTAGTATGCTATTAAAGGGTAACCCCATCAACAAGCACTCTCCTCTTCTACCGCTCAACCCTTTTATCTACGCAGAAGGGATTCTACGAGTGGGCGGTAGACTTCAAAATTCTTTCCTCGCGTGGGATACGAAACATCCCATAATTTTGCCGAAGACCATTGTATCTGAGATAATAATCGATTATACGCATCGCATAACGTTGCACGGCGGCATGCAACTCACGCTCCATACCGTACGTCAACGATTCTGGATACTCGGGATTCGAAACACCACGCGAAAATTAATACACAAATGCGTCCAATGCGCGCGTTGGCGAGCGAATACGGCAACTCAGCTGTTGCAGACCCTTGTACCTTCTCGATGTCGACCGTCGCGACCCTTCGAGAACGTCGGCGTGGACTACGCGGGAGCGCACCAAGTTCGGGAAGCTTTGGGTCGAGGGAACGAGCTCACAAGACGTATATCGCCGTCTTCATTTGCTTTGCGACTCATGCGATACACGTTGAACTCGTCCATTCCTATTCGACGGAAGGATTTTTGGCAACCTCCGACAGATTTATTTCTCGTCGCGGGATCCCAGCTACGGTCACAAGCGACAACGGGACGAATTTCGTTGGAGCTGCTCGAGAACTCGCGCGCGACTTTGCCACGGCTTGCCAATCTCCGGAATTACACGACCGATGCGCTGACCTAAATATCAACTGGTCTTTTTATCCACCGGGCGCACCGCATCACGGAGGAATGCAAGTAGCAGCCGTTCGTTCCGACAAACACCATCTTCGTCGGATTATAGGTACCTTCACACCTACCGCCGAAGAAATGGAGACGCTGCTGTGCAAAGTCAAGGCAACGTTAAATTCGCGGCCGCTTACACGTATTCGAGACGATGCCGACTGTCTCAAAATACTGACTCCAGGACAATTCTCAACGGGTAGTCCTCTAAACATGCGGCCAACCTCTTCAGTCGCGGACGTACCGATATCGCGTCTTACTCGTTGGAGAACGTTGCAAAAATTTCACGAACTGCTCTGGAAAAACTGGTCTCGCGAATACTTGCAGGAATTGCAGACCCGATACAAGTGGAATACGGAAAAGCAGCGAATAACGGAAAACGACATTGTACTCGTCGAAAATCCCTTGTTACCACCTAATCGTTGGGAATTAGGACGAATTATTGCAACTTACCCAGGAAAGGACGGGAACACACGAGGGGTGGACGTGCGTACGAAAACATCGACATACCGACGGCCCATCACCCGTATTTGTAAATTGCCTATCGACAAATGATGTCGACTTTCGCCTAGTTATTAGCTTTAAACAGTTATTGTAAATTGCAGATTTAATTTTTCTATTGTTTTTTTACGCGTGATCATACGGTTGCGTGTTCTCGAAAGGAGGGCGGTGTTGTTAGACACACTATGTATGTAGTTGTGGGACACGGACGTAACGGGTTTGACACGGAATCTTGGTGGAGCTGAGAATTGTTTGTTTGGTGTGCACCGTGTACGTTCTGCCGTTGGAGACGTTTTGAATGCGAGGAAACGGACAAATTCGGTAGCTGTACAGGTGACTTGTGACGTCACCTCGCCGGCGACGCGTGTCCTCGCGTTACCGCGAAGAAGAGTCGAGTGTTATACGTAGATCGAACCGCATGCGTTAGGCCAAGCGAGGCAAATAATCTAGCTTCCGGTCATTTTCTATTCCGTGCGTTCAGTGTCGATTCTCCGTCATTTTCGATTCCGATAAATAATTTAGCACTTGCGGTTCGCTATTTGAGATTGCGTAGCGACCGCGTGCGTGTACTACATTGTTATTGCGAAGGCGAAAATATTTAGTGCGTTTTTTTTGTTGTAAGAATATATTTAGACTGCTCAATCGAGCAATTTCATCCAAATCTCAACTTTCTTAAACTAGTACCGTCCATTCTACCGAATCTCCCACTAAGGAAGGAATTCCTAGAGCATCTCTCAACCACCTTGCGAATTAACGAAATTCAGTTGATTTCCCTAAATTTCTCGCGAGGCTCCAAGTTGAACACTATGTAGGATCTTAGGAAAAATGAGGAATTTCGCCCCGGGAATCGAACCCGGGACCCTCGCGGTTATAGCTGATCAACTCTTACACATACCCACGGAACCTTCCTACTTTTCCTAATCTCCATACAGTATTTGGTCTGGGAGGTCCTGATCCCACAACTATGTCTTAAAAAGGTGGACTGTATAATATAATTCAACGACTTTTTAACGGTGGCTCTAATATGACGAAATAGGAATCTTGTAGGAAATTAAATTTTGTACAGCGGTTTTTATATTGATAGTGACCCACCTAATGGTGGGCCTTTTATTTAATCAAAAGCCCTTGATGGCACGCGGTCCGCGTGCGTGGTCTGACTCTCTCTCTCTCTCTCTCTCTCTCTCTCTCTCTCTCTGAAAAATCAAAAGTACCGAACGAAGATGTTAAACACCTATAAGATACGTAACGTACCCGTTCGATACGCTGTTTCCCGTATTCTCTTGACTGCGGTAATCGCTATCGTGGAGAGGGAATACAGACAATCTGCTCAAAGCGCAGAGTTAATGGACTGTATATTATGACTTATCTCGATGATCGAGAATTCGTCCGCTCGCACTCGCGTAGTCACGGTTAAACCGATTCTACTGCGTGTGCGTGAGCGTAGGGGTGGCGGTCAATCTTATAAAGAGGTTGTAAGGCTCCAAGTTTGATAATCCAGCCGAATTGCCCCGTGCTCCGGCTACCTTGATTTCTAGGGGATGACCCACTTGGACGCCATCTGATTGGACGCGTCCCGATTGGACGCGTTCCTTTTGGACGCCGTGATGAATGGACTCGTCGTTCGGACGCCATTGTGGTTGGATTTCTGAAATTTGGGCGCCGTGCCGTTTGGATTCGTAACATTTGGGTGCCGTAAATTTTATAATCATTGCTTTTCGAATTCTAAATATGGTGATATTTTATTGTGAAATGTACGGTTAGGTCTGGGTTAGTTCTGGGTTAGTTCTGGGTTAGGTCTGGGTTAGGTCCAATCGGTACGGAGTCCAAACGGCACGGCGTTAAAACGACTCGAGTTCAATCGGCACGTAGTCCAAAAGGAACGCGTCCAATCGGATGGCGTCCAAACGGGTGTGTCCCGATTTCTATCACGGGCGTGACTCAATACGTTACGCGGCTGTCAATCTCGGTGGAAGTCGTGGTCCAACTCACCGCTTACACGCATTAATTATTATCTGCGCACAATAATAACGGCGTATAGCGTAAGCGTTGTTCAACCAGTCGCGATTCCCACTCGGAATACTATCTCCGTCGTACAAGCGACGGTGTATATGGCAGGTGCAACTATATCGGTTGAACGGGTTAAGTCTGCCAAGCTCGTCGTCACGTTCTCAGTCTATGGAGGGTGACTAGTTTGGGCCTTACGATTCAGGACCTGTGGATGGACCGATCAATTCCGCAAAGCGTATAATGAATTGACCGTATCACAATCAAAGTATCGGTTCGTCTGCTGCGCTGGGACGTCAAAGCGTATGCCAGGGCGTATGGCAGAGAACGTTCTCTGAAAGAGTGTCCTTCGTGAAACACGGGTTGCCGTAAGGAAGCGTAATCACGGTTTCCTTGCAAGAATATTTCTTGATTGGCATGCAGTGAATTCGGGGAACGAACACGTAACTCGCGTCAATCACTCCGAAATACACTTGTCGTGCGGGGAAACAATAGCCACGTTAGAAAGGTCTAAGCAGCTATCGCAACCGTGCACTGTTTATATTATCAAAGCCGGGGGGATGCCGTGGCTTGATCGTGTCACTATTGCCGCTACAACGCTGTTCGAATTTCCTGGAGCGAACTCGTATGCGGCTCAGCCCGATTCGAATGCTCGTACGGCAGTGAACAATGTATATAAATACTTTTAATTATCGAAACTCGGAAAATCTGGAGTTCGATAAAACTCGCTAGGCTTATCTCTTCTCTTTTAACGAGCGGAACGATCTCGTAAGCGTGGCCAGTTCGTTTCGAGCAGTCGTTGCAATAGCTCGCCGTCGAAGACTTGAAACAAGAATTCAACAGTGCGACCGAAGAGTTCAGTGACAGCCAGAAGAACTAGGGAGCAGGCGCCGGCTAGAACGTCTCGATAGCAAGTGACGAAGAACCGGCAGGCTTAGACAAACGTCGCGCGAGTGTCAGCTGAGCCGCTACGCGGTGCTGTCTCTCTCTTGCCTGTCTTTCTCAGTTCAATGTCTGTATATATGCATTGTTCTCTCTCTCACCGTACCATCGCGAACGAGTTTAATTTGAACATTATTTGACCGGTGCACAACGGCTTACCGTGTTTATCGGCTGACTTTTACCGGTAACCAGAAAGTCACGCCGTTCTTGCTCGATCTATTGTGGGTTAATGAACTCCTCGGACGAGTAACATCGGAGGGGTCACCAACGAATACAGATCGCGATATTCGTGAAATTCGAACAATATATTCAAACTAACGCGATATTTAAACAACCACAAATGGAACACGTGATAAGAATTCCAATTCATCCAATAGTGGTTCACTGTATCTGTTGCGAATCAATAGTTTAATTTAGTTTGAGTTATATGTGAAGAATGGGTAATATAATTTAGTTGAATACAAACACTCGTAACTTTTGTAAGTTGATAGAAAATAATTGAAACCTTAATTAACGTTCTGCGAATGTCCCCTCTTGCGTGCGAAATAACTGTGTGAAATGTAAGAAGCGAATTATGTACATGTGTGTATGTCGAATTAATATTGTGATAGCAATAGCAACGCGTATTGGGGGATGACCCACTTGGACGCCATCCGATTGGACGCGATCCTTTTGGACGCCGTGATGATTGGACTCGTCGTTCGGACGCCATTGCGGTTGGATTTCTGACATTTGGGCGCCGTGCCGTTTGGATTCGTAACATTTGGGTGCCGCAAATTTTATAATCATTGCTTTTCGAATTCTAAATATGGTGATATTTTATTGTGAAATGTACGGTTAGGTCTGGGTTAGTTCTGGGTTAGGTCTGGGTTAGTTGTAAAGGTGATGGGGGGGAGGAAAAACACACCCCAAAGCCTAGCCCTGACGCTGGCAGCTGGGTGGAGGTGGTGAGGAAGGGAGGAAAGCGGGCGTTGGTGAACGCAGCGCACCTCACCGACCTCCCATCAGCCACTCCAGTGCCACCTGGGGGTGCGGGAGGTCCCAAAGGGACGGGGAAGACACCCACCCCCCCGCCTACCCCGTCCGCCCAAGACGGCGGCGGTGGTGGTGACGGTGCCTCCGGCGGCGACCCTCACCTATAGTGAGGCCTTCGGCAGGCTCCGCAGGACGGTGGACCTGAAGGGTCTTGGGCTGGAGGGCGGGATTGATCCGGCCATCACCCGGATCGGGGCTATTATGCTCCGTGTCCGTGGGGATGGCTGTCGCGATCGCGCCCATCAGCTCAGCATCCACATGCGGGCTGCGCTGGCCAGCACTGGAATCAGTCTCGTCCAGCCGCAGAAGAAGGCGGAGCTGCGCCTGAGGGGGTTGGACGATTCCGTCACCCCCCAGGAGGTGAAGGCCGTCCTCGCGACTCAGAGAGGAGTCGCAGAGGACGACGTCAAGGTGGGGGTCGTTAGGCGACCCGCAGCGGGCTATGGCCCCGGCACCATATGGGTCCAACTGCCGCTCGCGGCTGCCAAGAAGGTGGCGGGCCTAGGCCGCATCCTCATCGGATGGTCGTCCGCGAGGGTGGAGGTCCTGGAGCAGCGGCCGCTGCAGTGCTTCCGGTGTCTCCGGCGTGGGCATGTGGGCATGTTATGCCCACACACCGGAGAACCGGACCGCAGCGGCTGCTGCTACAGATGCGGGGATGAGGGGCACAGGGCTGCGACATGCACCCTGCCCCCATGCTGCGTGGTCTGCCGGGGGATGGGCAGGCCTTACAACCACAGAGGTGGTACTAAGGCCTGCCCCACCTTCGCCCTAGGCGGGGGAGGGTCGGGTAGAGGGAGAAGGAAATAGGACGGGGGTGTCGATGCACCCATCGACACCCCCGCCTCGGAGGGGAAAGAGGTCCTGGGCCAGGCCCAGGACCAGGTAAGAGGAGGGGGGCAACCTCTTCCCACGACTGCACCCTCGGGTGCAAATGTGGGAAGGGGTTAGTGCGTGGTGTTGCACTGCAACCCATCCACCGGGGAGGGTAGGGGGTCGGTCCTTAGGGTTTGAGCTAAAGCTCCCCTAAGCAGGACCGGCCTTATCGGAAGTCGGACGCGTCGTTCCCCGCCGGCGAGGTGGGGGGGGGGGGGAAAGACGTATCCGGGAGTCGTCGGACAGGAGGGCCTGTTACCCAAATGTCCAACGGGCGGCTCCAGGGACGGGGGGACACGGTGTCTGTCGTCACCGAGTCCCAAATAGGTTGGCCGGAGGAGAGCTTCTCTTCCCTCCCATGTGTGCATGATAGGGCGGTCCATTCCGGTAGTAATGCCATGCAGAGTGCCCGGGGCACGGCAGAATGTGGGGTTTAGTTGGTAGGCCTGACCTTTGGGTCGGGAGAGCCCAACATAACCCTCTCGCCTCTACAGGCGAGGGGAGAGGGTATCCATAAGGCGGATTCTCCACATTTCCTAAAAAAAAAAAAAGGTCTGGGTTAGTTACGTTCACACAATATTTAAACTATCCGAAATTCATGTAGAATATAACTATCATTTACCTAAACAATAAAAATGGAAAATATGTGATAAGAATAAAAACAGATTTATTAACACACTTGAAAGGAACCTTGCAGAATCTTCTCTTGACAACGCGAAAATTATAACATACATCCATGACACCAACGACAGAGACATAGCTCAACAAGATAAACTCTTTGGAGATATAGATTCTTACGTGGACGAATACCATAAAATCATTAAATACTCAGCGGATAAAAGCATTAAATTCAATACAAAACTAATAGCTAAAAAAGAAGTCTATTGGTGGAACGACGATATCAAGCAACTTAGGAACATTGTAAAAAAAAGTAGAAGAGCGTATAGCAAAGAAATCGCTAAAAGTAATAGTAACACCCATCATAAGACTAGATACCTCAAAGCAGTTTACAAATCCAACAAAAAAGTACTTCAAAACACAATCAGAAAAGCCAAAAACGACAACTGGGCATCATTCATTAAACCTTTAGACCACGACCCCTGGGGGAAACCCTACAAAACTATCAATAAAATCATTAAAAACAGGAAACCGGAACCCAACATTTCAGAAGAAAAGGCTACCAAAATGATTGATACACTCTTCCCACCAGACGAGAACAAGGCAAACTATCAAGTACTACAAACACATATGCTAGATATAGACTCTTTAGCCATCACAGGAGCAGAACAAGAATCAGTATCTAGCACCACTAAACACATTACATTTAGTGATGGAAAAATCTATATACCAGAATCAGGACAAATTATTGTAGCACCGATAATTGATCCCAGTACCATAATTGAAATAGCTAAAAATCTGAACAATAAATAAGCCCCTGGAATCGACAGTATAAACACTCCGCTCTTCAAAACAATAGTCAAAACCGATATACCTAGAATAACAAATATACTAAATACCTGCATAAGGTTCGGATATTTCCCTGCAAACTGGAAACTACAACTCCTTATGCTCTTGCGTAAACCAAATAAATCGGACGACAAACCAAATAGCTTTCGACCGCTTGCTATTCTTAGCAACTGGTCGAAACTACTTGAGAAGATAATTAAATATCAAATTGAGGAACATCTCACTCAAATGCCATTACACCAGCAACAGTACGGTTTTCGCAAACACGTCTCTACAGTCGACGCTATTCAAAAAGTTATAGATTTTCGTATAACCAACACAAAAAAACAACTATTTTCACTCATGGTAACCCTTGACGTAAAAAATGCATTTAATAGCATTAAATGGAGTAGTCTTAGAGCGGCTATCAGCCAGAGGAAATTCCCTCTACACCTGCATAAAATCCTGTACAGTTACCTATCAAATAGGCGGATTATATACTCTCCCACAAATCAAAAATATCAGATTGAACGTAACACCTACAGGGGTGTACCCCAGGGCTCAATCATAGGCCCAATCCTATGGAACATAGCATTCGATGGCATTTTTCAGCTGGAACTATCTAGGGCATCCATTCTGGTAGCATTTGCAGACGACGTGGCATATTATCTAGTGACAGAAACATAGAGAAATTAAAATATAAAATATGCGCAGACATCAAAATTATAGAAAAATGGATGAATACAATAGGCCTCTCGCTAACCATAGACAAAACGGTCCTTCGATACAAGTGTCCAGCCAAGCGTGTGGAGTGAAAGGTTTGCCATAAAATAGGGCATTTTGCAAAATGCTGCTTTTTGAATATAGCAAACAAAAATAGCGTACTTAATGTCAGGTACAGAGAACGTTCAAGTCCCAGCTTTTGAGAATCTGTTTATTGGTATGGTTAATACTCAGAATAGCAATTGCAATTCACAGTCAAAAGCATGGCACTTAAATGTATAGATTAACAATGTCTCAGTTAAATGCATACTTGATACGAGAGCTGACGTAAACATAATGTCACTATCAACATTTAACAGTCTTAACATGCCAAAATTTAGCATAAAGAATAAGCCTAACATATTAATCAACAGTTTTGGAGGTGGTGCGATACCGATACTGGGACAATGCAGTATGAAATGTCATTACAATAATTCTACGTCATACATTACATTCTTGATTGCGAATATAGGTTGCGTGACAGTTTTGGGCTTACTAACTTGTAGTGAACTTGGAATTATGAAGAGAATTTTTGCTATAAACAATGGTAGGAATGTCGACACTAATAATAGGGACAATAGTTGTAAGATAATACTAGACCAATACAAAGATGTGTTTCAGGGCTTGGGATGTCTCCCAGCTGTTTGTCATTTAAAATTGAAGCCAGAGACAGTGCCATGTATAGATCCTCCAAGAAAGGTACCGTTTGCACTTTACGACAAGCTACACAAGCAGCTTGTGCGTATGACAAAGATGCAGGTGATCGAAAGAGTTACTAAACCAACAGAGTGGGTAAATTCTGTCGTGGTCACGGTGAAGAAGTCAGGTGAGTTAAAAATCTGTTTGGATCCAAGAAACTTAAATAAGGTAATAGTCAGAGAACACTATCCGATGAAAAACAGACGAAATTCGGTCCAAGCTTTTCGGTGCTTCATGGTTCTCGCATCTCGACGCACATTCGGGATTTTGGATGATACCGCTAGATGATGAGAGTTCGGATTTGTGTACTGTGACGTGGCAAGTGTTGCCTACGTCCCTCCGAACGCTTTTCCGAGGACCGGACCGCCCTCTGGCTAGACCGATAAAGAACTCGGTCATCGTGAGCGATTCTCCGGGAGACGATCCGCATCGGATTCGTCACCTATTTGACGATGTAAGCGTCGCGCCACTTCGGCGTGGCGTGATTCCACAGGACCGGAGCCCGGGTTCATCAACTCTCTCCCCGCTGACGGATTATCCGAGAACACAGCCTCAAAATAGGAAGGCCCGAGGAAAGCGGACCGCGACGAGGACTGCGAGGGATCGGGCGAACACGGGCCGAACAACCCGGAGACGTCAACGAGGGATTTGGCATAGCAGGAGCTACCATCGTCTTCCCCTCGCTGCCGCCTCGCCCGGAGGAAGTGCCAGAAGTCCAATCCGGAGCGGCTCGCACCATCCCGCACCTCGTCCGAAAGATTCAGCAAGACCCGCGGAAAATGCGTCGATCCTGATCGAAAACCGTAGGGCAGGGAACCGATCCTGAAGGATCCACCCGTGCCGCGCGCTTAGCGTTAGGGGTGCCGCGGGGAAAACCGGGGAGGAGAGAGCGTAGGGAAGTGGGGGACGCCTTGCTCCCCCGTCACCGAGTCGTCGACGATCGACCGTCGATCACTCTGTCGTTGGCCTTTGGCGAGTATTGTGTAATAGCGTCTAATACCGAACTCTGTAATCGCGAGTGCGAGGTCCTTGCTGCCGACCACGAGGGGCGAGGAAAATGCTGCTGCCGACGGTAAGCTACCCACGTACTAAGTGTTAGCGATTTCGTTTCGTGAGGGCTCGGTAACGATTTGGCGTGGTCTGAGATAGCGTCGCGTTCTTTGGCGATTCGTACGCGCCGCTGGAAAATCGCGCCGAGTATAGGGACGCGTGGCCGCGTGTACGACATATTTTGGCGACCATACGCCGCTTAGATATCGCGATCGGGACGATCGCGAGGCCGCGTACGGGTTTCATTGGCGAGAAGTGACCGCGCGACAATAGTGACGTTTCCTCGTGGGACGCCGCGGTAGAATCTCGGAAACGCGGAAGAAATGGTCGTGCCGTATTGCTCGTGCTAGGCTGTTGATAGTTCGTAGAATCAAGATCGCGGGCGGTTCGAATCCGCCGCAGATTTCTTTGCCGGTTTGCCGGACAGAGTCAAGGAGAGAAAACGCGTGCGTGCCGAATACCTGCCGCGATACCATCTGTGACGCGTTCGGCTATCACGACCGCCGCGGGTTGAACCCGCGTCTGTAGAAGTCCGACGTTATAATAAATATCTGATAGCCGCTAAATTGCATTCGTGATTTTCCCGAGATCCATTCCCGCCGCGGGGAACGCCTCGCGTCCCTCTGCGTAGAACCCTGTGCCCGCTCTTGAGCTATTCGTCAGGCCGGTCCTCTCAGGCTTATTTCGCGTTGCCGAATTTTGCGTGACACCTCGCGTGTATGGCGCCCGAGAAATAGACCGAACTGGTAATTTTGCCGATCTTGTAAGCCTGAGAGAAACCGTTTTGTCCCGGGTGGACTACGGCTCGCGCGGCCGCCCGTAGCTCGGTCGAAAGGCCTGTAAAAACCCGGTGCCGTTGCCGAAGCCGATCGCGGCCGAAAGCAACGCGCGTGACAGTACTTTTCAGACACCGTTTGGTATAAGTGTAGCATCGGAAATTTTTCAAAGAACAATGACGGATATTTTCGGTGACATACAGGGTGTTCTTATTTTTGTCGATGACATATTGATGTATGGAGAAAGTCGTGAAATTCACAATCAAAGATTACAATTAGTACTTGAAAGAGCCAGAAAAGTCAATATGAAATTAAATTTGTCAAAATGTCAGTTTCTCGTACAAGGAGTCAAATTTCTGGGTTACGTTTTCAATAAAGAAGGTGCAAAGGTAGACAAAGATAAGGTCAAAGCCATACTCGATATGCCATCTCAAACAAACGTCAAAGAACTGCAACGAATCTTAGGGATGATAAATTACCTAGGGCCTTTCATAAACAATCTCTCAGAGAAAACATCAATTCTTAGAAACCTTCTAAAAAAAGATACGCCTTGGATATGGGACGAAAATCATGAGAAAAGTTTACAGTCATTAAAAAAGAACATCATAACGTCGCCGGTCATATCGAACTACTGTCCCAAAAAGCCTTTAATATTGTCAGTCGACGCGTCAAAATCAGCCGTGGGAGCGGTCGCCATGCAGGGGAGCTCGCCGATCGCATATGCATCCAAAACTTTAACTCCTACTCAAGAAAGGGATGCACAAATAGAAAAAGAACTATTTGCGATACAATTTGGTTGCCAAAAATTCCACCAGTACACGTACGGTCGTCAGGTAACAGTCCACACAGATCATAAGCCGCTGGTGTACCTTTTTAAGAAACCCTTTCATGACGTACCGGTCCGTCTTCAAAGAATGATGCTCTCGTTACAAGCGTACCACTTAAATGTTATCCATGTACCCGGAAAGGAAATGTACATATCCGATACGCTATCTAGAACCGCCTTAAAGGAACACTTTATTCCTGACTATGAATATGACTTGCCGTTCCACGTCCAGTCGCTATATTCGAGCCTAGCTATCAGTCAGGAGCAGAAAAATAGAATTCGACAGATTACAATGCAGGATAAAGACTGTGACGTTGCCCTTTTTCGGCGCTCCATCCGCAGGCGAAATATGGAGGCAACTCCGGGATTTTACAGGCACTGAGACCGGGCCTCGGCCGGCCGTACGGACGAGGTCCCCCCGGCACAAAACGCGATTCGAAAACTCGATAGCGATACTAACGGACGATGTTCGGGCGCCTGGTATCGGAAGGATACTACGCGAAACGAGACGATTTCCTACACGCGGAGAATCGAAACGAGAATTTCCGTTATCGAGTTTCGGGGTACGTTACGCGACTCGCGATGGGTCAGAGGTTCGGACGCAGGAAGGGCGGGGACGGCCCTTACGGCAGGGCGGATCTCGCAGGTTGAGAAACGACAGTTCACTTGGTCTCGAGATTAATTTTAATCGGTGCCCGTGGTTACAAAAAGAGTGGCCACGAGGCCACGACCGGAGAGCCCGCGCTCTTCATACAAAGAAACGAAAAGAGGGAGGTTCGCAGCGCGGGGTTGTCAACTTTCTTAGTTCTGCGAAACTACGGTAAGACGGTATATTAGACGAAATTATCGTACAAGAATTCGCAAACGCAGATGAACGGCGCGATTACAATTTGACTGTCGCGAGGATTCCCGAGACGGAACGAAACAAGCGTGCGACGGCGCGCGATGTTCTATCTCGCTCGCTCGTAGAGCGCGCTATAACTGGCGTCGCCATGTTACCCGACCGAGATCTACGAAACGGATGATCCGAACGCCGCGAAAACTACACTCACTCTCTCGACGCGACTCCTCCGAGGAAAACTTCTGTTTAGTGACAAACGCAAAATACAAACTCTTCTCAAAATGCCGGTAATCGGCGTGAGGCGTGAATGCGAGGCGAAACGCGCCTCGGCACGTACGAAATCGAGGACGAGACGGGAAGCTTATCGGGAAGCAACGGGAAGAATCACTGAGTCGACTTACCGCCTCTCCTGGACGCTATTCCTTCGCTACCTCGGTGCGTCGGCACTACTTTCCGATCTTTAACGAACTTTTACGCGAGGAGCGAGACTTCGGAAATTTCCGTATAAGAATCGGCACGACAGTGATCCTTCGCGGTGATCCTAACGGCGATCTACCCGGCAATCCCAACCCTACTTATTATTGGGTTTTCCTAATTGGCTGGTCTCGCACGCGACATATTTAACTGTGGATTCCCACGGATGTTCCCTGGCCCTGGACGATATCCGAATTTCCGTTAACGATCGCCTCTCGGCGAACGGGGCGCGTCCAAGACGATCCCAGGGGGCTTCGACACCACCCTCGCATGTGGAACCCCTTCCCGCGGGGTGAGACGGCAACAGAACCTTCTTGGTGGAGTTCCTTGTGAGGAAAGTCCGGTGTTGTGGGGGTTCGAGGCCTGTGTCGTCTCCGGGCCGGTCGAACCATGTGCGTTGGCGGCCCTTTTCCATAACCCATGCACGGGACGTTTTGGTGGGCCAGTAAGTCGCGACGATGGAATCCCACGAAGCGAGCCGCCCTAGGTACCTCTAAAGGGACTGGTGGTGCACGGGGCACGTACTGAAATTCTGCCGTACTCGGCACACACAATTCAAATTAGCCGCCAGTCGGTCATTTTATACGGAATTTCCTCGGGGAGCGCTCTCGAAATTCGTGAATGTCGGTGCGGTACGCTAGACGGCGGTCCGGTCCATTCGAAATGCCTCTTTGGGCCGCGAAAAGTAACGGAGAAGTGACGTCGCAAAATCTGCAACGTCACAAGACCTAGAGTCACTGAAAAGTTATTACCTTGTCGGGTGGTCCGACAGTAAAAATAAAGTCATTCAACCCTTAAAAGTGTATTGGAACATTCGTGGCGACATTCACGTCGTCAATGACATAGTCTTTAAAAATGATAAGTTAGTCGTCCCTAAAGCATTGCAAAAAGAAATGCTAACAAAAATCCACCAAGGCCACCAAGGCATTAATAAATGTTTAAGAATGGCAAGAGAAATTCTATACTGGCCAAACATGAGTAGCGAAATAAAAAACACAATAGAACAATGTAGTATTTGTAACAAATTCAGACCAAATAATCCTGGAGAACCCTTACGGAGTCACGAGATATCCAAATATCCATGGCAGCGAGTTGGAATTGATCTGATGTATTTCGATAGCAAAAATTATTTGGTAGTTACAGACTATTATTCAAAATATATAGAAATGGCAGTTATAAACAGTCAATACAATGCAGCAAACATTATCCTATATTTGAAATCTATTTTTGCTCGTCATGGCATTCTCATGACACTAGTATCAGACGGTGGTCCGCCATTTAATTCCATAAAATTCAAGTCATTTCTGTACGATTGGGATATTGAACACGACATTACTAGTCCGTATCATCCAAAGTCAGACGGTCAATCAGAGAGTGCTGTCAAAATAGCAAAGAACATTTTAAAAAAGAGTCTTGAATCCAACACGGATCCGTACCTGGCATTGCTTCACTACAGGAATACCCCAAAGCAGTATTTCCCCTCACCCGCTCAGCTGCTAATGTCAAGAAACTTGAGAATAAATATACCTATCGTCGATAAAAAATTAAAGCCCCAAGTAGTAAAATTTTCCGACTACAAGAGTCAATATAAGGAAAATTGCAAGCGCAGCGAATACTATTACAATAGAAACAAAACGGCACTATCAATTCTACAGCCTGGAGATCACATCACATTTAAAAAAAACACCGACATCCCACTGGATGCCCGCAGTAGTCAAACAAAGACTGAAATGCCAAAGGTCTTACATAATCGAAGATCTTAGAGGGAAGAGATACAGAAGAAATAGAGTACACATAAGATTCAAGTCCAATGACAGTTGTCACAATTATGATGTTCAGGATATAGAATTAGCAAAAGCCAACCAGCACCGAATGGTGATGCGAAACAGAATTATAGAACAAAGTCAGGAAGAGCAATAAAGCCACCACAAAGATTGATCTATAAATGAACATTAAACAAATATTCCATGTTATCTGGTTAAGCTTTGTATATATGCATACTACTTGTAAATGATAATTAAGAAGGGGGATGTTGCATGAGTGTGTAACCATGTGTGTGTCTGTGCGTGACGGACGGAAGAATGTGACGTGCGTGAGAGGGCGCGCAAGTGCCAGTCTGTGTATCGAGAGAGTATGATTATAATGAAGTCGTGGTCACCATAGTCGTAGTTGTATCTGATTAAGTATATTCCATCCTCAATAAATAAAGTCAAACAAATTTGTCTGACTCACTTTGTCGATGAACGTATTTGTTGTGGCGGTCGCGATTAGAGACCCGTTTGTGTTATTATACAAGAGCATAATACAACACTTAATCGTAGGTGTTACGGTCTCGTCGTCTTACATGCAATCTAACAGTTTTGAGATTGTTTTGATCTACCAGACGTATTTGTAAATCATCTATTCTTCGCACGACGATGGGAAAATAAATGACTCGCGGCAGAGTTTACGAGATCTTATATCCAGGAGGAACCCAAGGTGAAAATTCATGAATAATGTGTACGGGTTTGTCATTACTGTATGATCCAGCTGTTATGTTGCATTCCACTCTGATCACGTTGATGCTTATGATATTCACAGGAGCATCAGATTCATACCAAGTTTTAGGTGGGAGTATACGGTTTGCCGAAAATCCAAGCAGCGATCCTATGTTATTAGGTTTCTAAAAATTAATCTTATAGGAGCAGTATATTTCACTCTTCATCGTATTATTGTGAGCACGTATGATGAGATATCTCGGTATGTCGGGATATCTCCTTAGGATTTCCCGTTTCAAGTACTTATCGATTGCGTCCAGTTCATATGATCCTTCAAGAATTACTATTTCTTCATCATTTTCACCAAAATAAAATTTATTGTTTCGCGCATCGACGTTGGCTATTGTGTGAAACGTTTCAAAATTCACGAGACCCAATTCCTAAACATGATTACTCAAATCTATCGAGGGAAAGTACTGGACCGAGAACATGCTGCTCTTACCCGATAATGTTAGCGTCAACGATGAATGTGCCATGTTTATACAAAAAGGTTAAAGTAAGTAATGAAATGGTATGTATCGTGGTGTACTTTTATAACGAGTTTTCCTCAAGAAATTTTACACACAGTTGTCCGCATATGATCTGATTGAAATTTTGAAAACGTGTATGATTGTAAGTAATTTTTTAGGAGGATCCAAAGTATGCAATAAGTTTCGCAGGAGGTCGTAGATTACCAAAGCTGTCAAAGTATTTTACGGTACGATTGTGTTTCACGTACGCGACCCAATGTGTACCTGGACCGGTACTTTCATCCAAGTTTACTATACCACTCTCATTTACATTTACTCTCGTTGGAAGACTATCACGCATGTAAACTCCGCGGAAATTAGGTATATTGTTTCTTCCTATATTCTCAAGCTGAACATTAGTCATTGGTTGTGTCCCTAGTTTTTCGTGGATCCAACTTTTTTTTTTTAAAGCCGGTACCCTTCATGTAAGGTGCCAGATAAAGTCCGCGACTTTCCATAGCGCGATTATGACGTTGCATTTCCTCCAGCTGTTTCCGCGCAGCCTTGGCATCGTTCACAGCTTTCGCTACGCCAGCAGCACCGCCGGTCAGCGCCCCAATAGCTGATAGCGCAGGTAAGAGGAACGGGAGGAAACCGCCTCGCTTTGCTATCGGTAGAGTTCGCTTCCTCTTCTTCTTACCGCTATTGTCATTGCTCTTTTTTTTCTTGAGCCCCAATCCGAGCTTTGTCTTAGTTTTCATCGCCGCCCAAACAGCTGCCGCAGCTGCCTTCTCACCAAATGTAGCGTCCTTTGCAGTTATGCGTTGACGTGCTCGATCAGCTAAAATACGATCTGCCGCGTGACGATTTGTCAAATCTTTGTCCTGAGAGTATGCAATGTCGTGTTCTGTACAAGCGGAGTTTAATGGATTCACACCTCGGTCGCCACGAGTCAAACACTTATGCAAACGTGTTCCAGTACCACAAAATTGATATCCTGGTACATGCAACTCGAACGGCAATTTATTAATCCTGCCCCGCTACCGTACACATGTTACGAAAGCCATTAATACACTGACTGATATCTCTGTGTCGCAGTCGTATAAATATTCCCCGTACCCGCTTATCTGTTATTTTTACAACAGCGGCGATGAAGTTCGTAAGACAACGCGTAAACATTCAAGTGTTTTCAGACAGAAACTTTGGTGATTTTATGCACCATGTTCTGAGACATGAACCATTATTGCCTGACACTGTTCGCGGTATAGTGTGCGGCCTTCCAATTGCGGGAAAACTAATGTTGTCATTAGCCTACTGGAAAGTCCCAATGGTGTGCGATTCGAGAATGTGTACGTATATTCAAAGTCGTTGCAACAACCGAAATATCAATATTTGGAAAAGCTGCTCTCATCCGTGGAGAAAGTTGGCTACTTTCCTTTTTCAAACAATACCGACGTCGTTCCACCAAACGAAGCTCTACCGAATTCTATATTTATTTTTGATGACATGGCATGTGACAAGCAGGATGTGATTAGAGAGTACTTTTCCATGGGAAGACATTCAAAAGTGGACAGTCTGTATCTTTGTGAATCGTATGCAAGAATTCCAAAGCACCTGATTCGCGATAATGCCAATCTCTTAGTTCTATTCAAACAGGATAGTATGAATTTACGTCATGTGTACGATGATCATGTAAATACTGACATGACTTTTGGACAATTTAACGAACTGTGTGCGAAATGTTGGCAACAAAACTATGGATTTGTGGTTGTAGACAAGTATAGCCCAATGCATAGAGGTCGTTATCGGCGAGGATTTAATGACTATGACGTATTATAACAACATCATTTGATCAGCAGCCTGCGTTGTGATTGGGAACATCGAGCGGGTGTCGAACGGGTGTCGAACGGCATCGAACGGGTATTGAACGTGCATTGAACGGGTGTCGAACGGCATCGAACGGGTATTGAACGTGCATTGAACGGGTGTCGAACGGGTGTCGAACGGCATCGAACGACATCGAACAGGTATTGAACGGGTATTGAACGGGTATTGAACGGGTATTGAACGAGCATCGAACAGGCATTGAACGGGTATTGAACGAGCATCGAACAGGCATTGAACGGGTATTGAACGGGTGTCGAACAGATATCGAACGACATCGAACGGGTCTTGACGTTTCTAATTGAACATGGGGCAAACTTCCGTTGAAGAGAACAGAAAAAAAGAAGTGTTAACAAAAGAGATTGCCAAGACGAGTGAAGCTATAGGAAAAAAATACTTAGCACTCAAAGCTGGCAAAATGGATACCGACGCGGCGTTGGAGCAAAACTTGCAGCCATTGATTACCCCCTTGAAACAATTGGTTGAAAACACAAAACCATTAGCCGACTCAATTTCTCAGGTAGCATCATCTCCAGGATTAGCATCTCCACTGCAGCAACAACAACAGCCTGTGCTGTACGCTGCACCTAAATATCGTGGGTTGAAGAGAGTATATCCGGAAACACCTTTAAAGCCAACACCTTATCGATTACCGAAAAGACGTTGCTCAGATACCGAGCCGTCTGTTGAAAAAGTATGGACAGACGAAGCAGACACATCTAAACAAAATATTCTCGAAACGACAATGCGAGAGAATACTGAGAATCCTGAACAACATGAAGAAGCCACTACCTATTTGAACCAAAATCTCGGACCACTGTCGCGGGAATATCTGAATTTCTTGTTCACAGATAAGAAAAAACAAGCCGACTACGTTTATGGTGTGTATTATAAAAACAATGAGATGATGCTTGGGGCTAAGAATTTCGATGTGGATATGGAAGATAATAAAATTATAGATAATGTAAAGTACAAAGGAACGCCAGGTCTTTTCGAACTAATTTTCAAGAGAATTTCCGACGATACTCTATACACGCATGTCGACAAACAAAAATATAAAAGTATACTGCTGACAACAAATGCGCACAGACGCAGCCATGAAGCTGCAAATCCCCTATTGAGTAATAGAGGATACAAATATAAACATATAATTGCACCGCTACTTGAAATGCGTAGTGGAAGAGGCTTGCCCCAACCACCGTTGTCAAATACATTACCTAAGCACATGACGGTTTCCGATAATGCGATTGATTACGTACATTGGGATGACCCAAACGAGCTGGTGGATAGAATAAGATTGTTGTCGTCATCGCGAGCTGCTGGACATACAGGTCATGATAATGAAATTGTTTCAATAATGGAGGAGCTCCGAGAAGCGGGTTTGATTATAAATTAACGACCGCTTCAATCATCACCGTCAATACCTTTTACGATGTCGATCAACAAGTTTGGTGTTACTTTACGAAACGCGTCAAATACAGATGTCGTAACATGCAAGAATTATATGCGGCGAAGGACGCTTTGTCTGGATGGTGACGCTTTCGACGCGAGAAACAGGAAGATATTTAGCAGACGCGACCAATGATGACGATGCTGTGAATAAGATATACTTGGACAAAGAAATGGTGCACATCTTCAACGAAATTCAACGAATCGAAAATAGCATGAACGGGAAAATTGAACAATTACAACACATTGTTAAACACTACTTCGCTGAAGCAAAGAAAAGTTGCGACGCTGAACGGCAAAAAATAATGGACAAACTCCATAAATTACAAGAATATGTTGAATTCAATTTGATGCATGAAAACGAAGCACGCATTGTCCCTCAGGCGCAAGACAGAGAGTAGGTTGCTCAAGGAATGATGGGAGTTGTTAAGAAGGTGGACTGTATAATACAATCCAACAACTTTTCAACGGTGGCTCGAATATGAGGAGATAGGAGTGTGAGGGAAAGTAAATTTTTTGTACAGCGAGGTTATATTGATAGTGACCCATCTAATGGTGGGCTGTTTATTGAATCAAAATAATCCCCATGGAAGTCGGCGGTTCGCGACTCCTCCGTCTCCTCCGGGTTGTCCCTTGGACGTCCCGCGACGTTGGCGTCTGAAAATTAATAATTACGAACGAAGGTGTGAAACCACCTATTCGATACGATACGTATCCGTTCGAGACGCTGTTTCCCGTGCGCTCCTGACTGCGATAATCGCTATCGAAGGAGGGGGAGTACAGCCAAACTGCTCAGAACGCAGAGTTAGTGGACTGTATATTTTTGACGTATCTCGATAATCGAGAATCCGTCCGCTCGCACTGGCGTAGTCACGGTTAAACCGATTCTACTGCGTGGGCGTCAGCGTAAAGGTGGCGGTTAATCTTACAGGGAGGTTGTAAGGCTCCAAGTACGATAATCCAGCCGAATTAACCCGTGCTTCAACAACCTTGATTCAAAGCTCGCGAATGACTCAATACGTCACGCGGCTGTAGAAATCTCGGTGGAAGACGTGGTCCAACTCACCACTTACACGCACAAAAGCCACTATATATGTAGAGATATATAGAGGGGGCGTATATTGTAAGTGTTGTTCAACCAGTCACAATCCCCGCTCTGGTAGTAGCTATATAGCACTAGCGACGGCGTATGTGGGTGCGTGTTCGAGATTGGCGCGCCCGAGCGCCATGATGAACTCGTTGTCAGCGCGTGATCCCGCCAAAATAGTCGATAGGCAGTAAATTGGCGCGCTCGAGCGCCACAGTGCCCTTCCGGCACCGCGCGAATCGCAGCCTATCAGCGGCGTCGAAAACCTCGCGCGGGCAAGCGATCGACCGCGTGATTGGTCAGCGATCTCTCTCCATTCTTCTGGAATGCTCTACAACGATCAACCGGAACCACCGATGCGTGACGAATATAGCAGAAGGAGCGAGCGAAATAAAAGGAGAGAGAACACGACCGCTCTCTCTCTCTCTCTCTGTCTATCGATACGATCAGCTGTGCGCACGTCAACCAAAAGTAATTCTGTCTTGCTTTTTCATACTCTGTATTTCTCTGTTACACACCACATTGTTCACAATTTTGACAATTCTGTTACATCAGTGCAAAATACAGTTAATTTATTGTGAATCCGGATAATTACACTTTCATTCTTTTCCATTCATTCCAGTCCAAATTCATTCGTCAAAATCCATCCAGTTTCCATTCGCACACATCCATCCATTCACTTTCAAATTCCTTCTCGCTCATTCACGAGCATTGAAAGCCAAAATTCCAAGTCCTGGTCGAACAAGACTGCGTCCTGTACAGTGCGACTATGGCGGTTGAACGGGTCAAGTCTGCCGAGATCGTCGTCACGCTCTCTCTCTCAAAGGAGGGTGACAAGGCTAGGACTTACCAATCAAGACCTGTGGCTGGGCCGATCAATTCCCACAAAGCGTATAATGAATCGACCTTGTCACAATCCGAGTATCCGTACTTCTGCGGCACTGGGACGTCAAAGCGTATGCCAGAGCTTAAGGCAGAGAAAATGTACTCGGAAAGAGTGTTCTCCGTGTTACACGGGTGGCCGTACGGAATCGGAAACACGATTCCTTCCAAGAGTTTCTCTTGAACGCTTACACGCACAAAAGCCACTATATAGAGATATATAGAGGGGGCGTATAACGTAAGCGTGTTAATCAAGAGTTTCTCTTGAACGGCGGGCAGTGAATTCGGGGAACGAACACGAAACTCGCGTCAATCACACCGAAATACAGTTGTGCGGTGAAACAACAACCATGCACTCTTATCTTTTCGAAGCTTGGAAAATCCAGAGCTCGATTGACGTATGTCGTTATTTACTGTCAACTCTCTTTCAACGGTTGGAACGATCTCGAGCACGAGACCAGTTCCGTTCGTACAGTCGCTGCCAATAGCGTCGCCGTCAAAGACTCGTTACAAGCCTCCAACAGCGCGACTGAAGAGCGTGTGACAGCTTACTTATTAAAACTCGGAGTATCCAGAGTTTAATAAACTCTTGCTTGGGCTTGTCAGCTCTCTTAAAGCGTGTGGAACGATTTCGAAACCGATCTCAGTTCCGGTCGCACAGTCGTGCAAAAGCTCGCTGGCAGATACTTGGTACAAATATCCGATAGCTCGACTGGAGAGTTTGACAGCCGCGAAGACTCAGAAGAAGTGTTCCCGTGCGCGCCTCGATAGCAAGTGCTCGCTAGCACGATTCGTGAGCGAGTTACACCTCGCACGTCTCGTGAGCAAGTGAGTGCCAACAGCCGGCGGCGATGAAGCGTCGCGAGAGTGTCAGCTGACCTGCTACGCGGCGCTGTCTCTCTCTTATTCGCCTGTCTCTGTTCAATGTACGTCTGTATGTTGTTCTCTTTGTCTCTCTATACCTTCGCGACACGAATTTGATTTGAACGTTTTGTCCGGTGATCAACCGACCGCCGTGTTTATCAGCTGACATTAGCTGGTAACCAGAAAGTCACGCCGTATTCACTTGAACTATTGTTGGTTATTCGGCTCCTCGGGAGAATAACATCGAGGAGGTCACCAACGAATATAGATCGCGATAATCGCGAAATTCAAGCACGTTTCAAACTAACGCGATATATAAACAGGAGTTTATATAAGTAAATATGTATAAACTGAATTTTATTTTTATTACATTTAATATTTTTACCTTATATTTCTACGAACTTATCATCTATCCCTATGGCTTCTACTCGCTTGAGACGCGTGCGAAACATTAGTATAATTATTGTTAATTGAATTTTTACCATGAGATACTTGTGCAAATTCCTGGAGACGTGAGCGAAAGAATTTTTGCTGTGTCAGCTTCATCGTGTTATACCTCGTGTCGGGGGCTATAGATTGCATCGCCCCATGAATTGGATTTTTAGTCGTCGTTGTAACGTAGTGAAAAAACAGTGTAACCATGGAAGCAATTGTAGAGATGGAATGTCAGTTGCAGACCCAGTCTGATCGCATAAATTCGCAAGAAGAATACCTTGATTGGGAGGAAAAATGCGACGAGTGCCTCGAGTTGCTTGAAGAATATAATCGAGCAAAAATTCCTCGATTATCGATCGGAGTTCGACAAGCGGTAATTGCTCGTATTGCTGGACTCGAGAACTTGAAATATTCGAGCACAGGACTCTTGTGGCGCGAAATAGACACCACTTTCAAAAGTCGCATATTAACTGGTGTTGTTATAAATTCCAATTATATTGAACCTCGCAACTTCCTCCAGTATGCGAAGGAAATGGTACTCGAAAAAGTGCAGAGCGCTTTGGCAAAACATAAGTTTCTAAAAGTGAACACTGTGTTTAATGGCGAATTTGTAGCAGGCGATAAATGTTCAAGGAAAAGCATGAACACCAAGAACTGTGAAATCTCCAACACAACAGATCTCGAAGAGTTGTACGAGCGGTGTTATCGCGAATACTTAATCTTACAGTCAACATCAACAAGTACAACCCACTGCATGCATGGGTTTGCAATATTCAGTTACTGCGAGAAATAATGTTGAAGAGAGCAACAATTAACGTGCAATCCACAGACAATGCATGTTTTGCGTGGTCAGTGATTGCTGCTCTGTATCCTGCTAAAACTAACGCAAATCGACAACATGCATACCCAGATTACGCAACCATATTAAACTTTGAAAAGTTTCCAGTGTCGTTGGATAAAATTACAAGGTTCGAAAAGTTGAACGATATTTCGATCAATGTGTATGGTCTTGATGAGATGAAGAAGAAAGGGGCAAAATCAGTCGTATTTTTTCCACTTCGCCTCACTAAGCAGAAGAGGGACCGACACGTCAACTTGCTGTACATACAAGACCAGGCCGACAGTACTGCGGGACACTATGTGTGGATTAAGAATTTGTCCCGACACGTTGGTGCGCAATTGAGTAAATTCAAACAAAAGAAATTCATCTGTGATCGGTACGTATAAGATTTAAAAAATATTAATGCATTTCATGAAAAAAGAATACTGGTAAATTAAAGAAAATTGTGTTTTTGTAGGTGTATGCATTACTTTTCTTCCAACGAAAGATTGCAGGCCCATGAAAAAGACTGTGCAGAAATGAATGACTGTGCTATCGTGCTACCCAGCGAGGATGATAAATGGCTCTCTTTCGACAACTATATCAGGAAAGAACGACTTCCCTTTGTGGTGTACGCTGATCTCGAATGTACTTTGGAGAAAACAGAAGACTCTGGGAGGCAAGAGGAGAAACTTAAATCGCATCACAAAGTATTTAGCATAGCATACTATGTACATTGTTCTCACGATGCATCTCTATCGGTATATCGATGTCGTCGCGATCCAAAGGACCTCCGATCCGCAAGGTAAGTTGCCAGCGGTGTATTGCTTTAGTATCAACCTCCGATCTGCAAGACATGTTGCCAGAAGCGTATTGCTTCATTACCAAACCCCGATCCGCAAGGTAAGTTGCCAGCGGCGTATTGCTTTAGTACCAACCTCCGCTCTGCAAGACATGTTTCCAGTGGCGTATTGCTTCAGTACCAACCTCCGATCTGCAAGTCAAGTTTCCAGCGGCCTATAGCTTTAGTACCAACCTCCGATCCGCAAGGTAAGTTGCCAGCGGTGTATTGCTTTAGTATCAACCTCCGATCTGCAAGACATGTTGCCAGAAGCGTATTGCTTCATTACCAAACCCCGATCCGCAAGGTAAGTTGCCAGCGGCGTATTGCTTTAGTACCAACCTCCGCTCTGCAAGACATGTTTCCAGTGGCGTATTGCTTCAGTACCAACCTCCGATCTTCAAGTCAAGTTTTCAGCGGCCAATAGCTTTAGTACCAACCTCCGATCCGCAAGGTAAGTTGCCAGCGGTGTATTGCTTTAGTATCAACCTCCGATCTGCAAGACATGTTGCCAGAAGCGTATTGCTTCATTACCAAACCCCGATCCGCAAGGTAAGTTGCCAGCGGCGTATTGCTTTAGTACCAACCTCCGATCTGCAAGACATGTTTCCAGTGGCGTATTGCTTCAGTACCAACCTCCGATCTGCAAGTCAAGTTTCCAGCGGCCTATAGCTTTAGTACCAACCTCCGATCTGCAAGGCAAGTTGCCAGCGGCGTATTGCTTCAGTACCAACCTCCCATCCGCAAGGTAAGTTGCCAGCGGTGTATTGCTTTAGTACCAACCTCCGATCTGCAAGGCAAGTTGCCAGCGGCGTGTTGCTTCAGCACCATCCTCCGATCTGCAAGACATGTTGCCAGCGGCGTATTGCTTCAGTACCAACCTCCGATCCGCAAGGTAAGTTGCCAGCGGCGTGTTGCTTCAGCACCATCCTCCGATCTGCAAGACATGTTGCCAGCGGCGTATTGCTTCAGTACCAACCTCCGATCCGCAAGGTAAGTTGCCAGCGGTGTATTGCTTTAGTACCAACCTCCGATCTGCAAGACATGTTTCCAGCGGCGTATTGCTTCAGTACCAACCTCCGATCCGCAAGGTAAGTTGCCAGCGGTGTATTGCTTTAGTATCAACCTCCGATTTGCAAGACATGTTGCCAGAAGCGTATTGCTTCATTACCAAACCCCGATCCGCAAGGTAAGTTGCCAGCGGCGTATTGCTTTAGTACCAACCTCCGATCTGCAAGACATGTTTCCAGCGGCGTATAGCTTTAGTACCAACCTCCGATCTGCAAGACATGTTGCCAGCGGCGTATTGCTTCAGTACCAACCTCTGATCCGCAAGGTAAGTTGCCAGCGATGTATTGCTTTAGTAACAACCTCCGATCTGCAAGGCAGGTTGCCAGCGGCGTGTTGCTTCAGTATCATCCTCCGATCTGCAAGACATGTTGCCAGCGGTGTATTGCTTCAGTACCAACCTCCGATCTGCAAGACATGTTGCCAGCGGTGTATTGCTTCAGTACCAATCTCCGATCTGCAAGGCAAGTTTCCAGCGGCCTATAGCTTTAATACCAAAGTCCGATCTGCAAGACATGTTGCCAGCGGCGTATTGCTTCAGTACCAACCTCTGATCCGCAAGGTAAGTTACCAGCGATGTATTGCTTTAGTACCAACCTCCGATCTGCAAGACATGTTGCCAGCGGTGTATTGCTTCAGTACCAATCTCCGATCTGCAAGTCAAGTTTCCAGCGGCCTATAGCTTTAGTACCAACCTCCGATCTGCAAGGCAAGTTGCCAGCGGCGTGTTGCTTCAGTACCAACCTCCGATCCGCAAGACATGTTGCCAGCGGCGTATTGCTTCAGTACCAACCTCCGATCCGCAAGTCAAGTTTCCAGCGGCGTATTGCTTCAGTACCAACCTCCGATCCGCAAGGTAAGTTGCCAGCGGTGTATTGCTTTAGTATCAACCTCCGATCTGCAAGACATGTTTCCAGCGGCGTATTGCTTCAGTACCAACCTCCGATCCGCAAGGTAAGTTGCCAGCAGTGTATTGCTTTAGTACCATCCTCCGATCTGCAATACATGTTTCCAGCGGCGTATTGCTTCAGTACCAACCTCCGATCTGCAAGTCAAGTTTCCAGCGGCGTATTGCTTCAGTACCAACCTCCGATCTGCAAGACATGTTTCCAGCGGCGTATTGCTTCAGTACCAACCTCCGATCTGCAAGTCAAGTTTCCAGCGGCCTATAGCTTTAGTACCAACCTCCGATCTGCAAGACATGTTGCCAGCGGCGTATTGCTTCAGTACCAACCTCCGATCCGCAAGGTAAGTTGCCAGCGGCGTATTGCTTTAGTACCAACCTCCGATCTGCAAGACATGTTTCCAGCGGCCTATAGCTTTAGTACCAACCTCCGATCTGCAAGGCAAGTTGCCAGCGGCGTATTGCTTCAGTACCAACCTCCCATCCGCAAGGTAAGTTGCCAGCGGTGTATTGCTTTAGTACCAACCTCCGATCTGCAAGGCAAGTTGCCAGCGGCGTGTTGCTTCAGCACCATCCTCCGATCTGCAAGACATGTTGCCAGCGGCGTATTGCTTCAGTACCAACCTCCGATCCGCAAGGTAAGTTGCCAGCGGCGTATTGCTTTAGTACCAACCTCCGATCTGCAAGACATGTTTCCAGCGGCGCATTGCTTCAGTACCAAACTCCGATCTGCAAGTCAAGTTTCCAGCGGCCTATAGCTTTAGTACCAACCTCCGATCTGCAAGACATGTTGCCAGCGGCGTATTGCTTCAGTACCAACCTCCGATCCGCAAGGTAAGTTGCCAGCGGTGTATTGCTTTAGTACCAACCTCCGATCTGCAAGACATGTTTCCAGCGGCGTGTTGCTTCAGTACCAACCTCCGATCCGCAAGGTAAGTTACCAGCGGTGTATTGCTTTAGTATCAACCTCCGATCTGCAAGACATGTTGCCAGAAGCGTATTGCTTCATTACCAAATCCCCGATCCGCAAGGTATGTTTCCAGCGGCTTATAGCTTTAGTAGCAACCTCCGATCTGCAAGACATGTTGTCAGCGGCGTACTGCTTCAGTACCAACGTCCGATCTGCAAGCCATGTTTCCAGCGGCCTATAGCTTTAGTACCAACCTCCGATCTGCAAGACATGTTGCCAGCGGCGTATTGCTTCAGTACCAACCTCCGATCCGCAAGGTAAATTGCCAGCGGTCTATTGCTTTAGTACCAACCTCCGATCTGCAAGACATGTTTCCAGCGGCGTATTGCTTCAGTACCAACCTCCGATCTGCAAGACATGTTGCCAGCGGCGTATTGCTTCAGTACCAACGTCCGATCTGCAAGCCAAGTTTCCAGCGGCCTATAGCTTTAGTACCAACCTCCGATCTGCAAGACATGTTGCCAGCGGCGTATTGCTTCAGTACCAACCTCCGATCTGCAAGACATGTTTCCAGCGGCGTATTGCTTCAGTACCAAACTCCGATCTGCAAGTCAAGTTTCCAGCGGCCTATAGCTTTAGTACCAACCTCCGATCTGCAAGACATGTTGCCAGCGGCGTATTGCTTCAGTACCAACCTCCGATCCGCAAGGTAAGTTGCCAGCGGCGTATTGCTTTAGTACCAACCTCCGATCTGCAAGACATGTTGCCAGCGGCGTATTGCTTCAGCACCAACCTCTCATCCGCAAGGTAAGTTGCCAGCGATGTATTGCTTTAGTACCAACCTCCGATCTGCAAGACATGTTGCCAGCGGTGTATTGCTTCAGTACCAATCTCCGACCTGCAAGGCAAGTTGCCAGCGGCGTATTGCTTTAGTACCAACCTCCGATCTGCAAGACATGTTGCCAGCGGCGTATTGCTTCAGTACCAACCTCCGATCTGCAAGCCAAGTTTCCAGCGGCCTATAGCTTTAGTACCAACCTCCGATCTGCAAGACATGTTGCCAGCGGCGTATTGCTTCAGTACCAACCTCCGATGCGCAAGACATGTTTCCAGCGGCGTATTGCTTCAGTACCAAACTCCGATCTGCAAGTCAAGTTTCCAGCGGCCTATAGCTTTAGTACCAACCTCCGATCTGCAAGACATGTTGCCAGCGGCGTATTGCTTCAGTACCAACCTCCGATCCGCAAGGTAAGTTGCCAGCGGTGTATTGCTTTAGTATCAACCTCCGATCTGCAAGACATGTTTGCAGCGGCGTATTGCTTCAGTACCAACCTCCGATCTGCAAGTCAAGTTTCCAGCGGCGTATTGCTTTAGTACCAACCTCCGATCTGCAAGACATGTTGCCAGCGGTGTATGGCTTCAGTACCAATCTCGGATCTGCAAGACATGTTGTCAGCGGCGTACTGCTTCAGTACCAACGTCCGATCTGCAAGCCAAGTTTCCAGCGGCCTATAGCTTTAGTACCAACCTCCGATCTGCAAGTCAAGTTTCCAGCGGCGTATTGCTTCAGTACCAACCTCCGATCTGCAAGACATGTTTCCAGCGGCCTATAGCTTTAGTACCAACCTTCGATCTGCAAGGCAAGTTGCCAGCGGCGTGTTGCTTCAGTACCAACCTCCGATGCGCAAGGTAAGTTGCCAGCGGTGTACTCCTTTAGTACCAACCTCTGATCTGCAAGACATGTTTCCAGAGGCGTATTGCTTCAGTACCAACCTCCGATGCGCAAGGTAAGTTGCCAGCGGTGTACTCCTTTAGTACCAACTTCTGATCTGCAAGACATGTTTCCAGCGGCGTATTGCTTCAGTACCAACCTCCGATCTGCAAGTCAAGTTTCCAGCGGCGTATTGCTTCAGTACCAACCTCCGATCTGCAAGACATGTTTCCAGCGGCGTATTGCTTCAGTACCAACCTCCGATCTGCAAGTCAAGTTTCCAGCCTCCTATAGCTTTAGTACCAACCTCCGATCTGCAAGACATGTTGCCAGCGGCGTGTTGCTTCAGTACCAACCTCCGATGCGCAAGGTAAGTTGCCAGCGGTGTACTCCTTTAGTACCAACCTCTGATCTGCAAGACATGTTTCCAGCGGCGTATTGCTTCAGTACCAATCTCCGATCTGCAAGGCAAGTTGCCAGCGGCGTATTGCTTTAGTACCAACCGCCGATCTGCAAGACATGTTGCCAGCGGCGTATTGCTTCAGTACCAACCTCCGATCTGCAAGCCAAGTTTCCAGCGGCCTATAGCTTTAGTACCAACCTCCGATCTGCAAGACATGTTGCCAGCGGCGTATTGCTTCAGTACCAACCTCTGATCCGCAAGGTAAGTTACCAGCGATGTATTGCTTTAGTACCAACCTCCGATCTGCAAGACATGTTGCCAGCGGTGTAGTGCTTCAGTACCAATCTCCGATCTGCAAGTCAAGTTTCCAGCGGCCTATAGCTTTAGTACCAACCTCCGATCTGCAAGGCAAGTTGCCAGCGGCCTGTTGCTTCAGTACCAACCTCCGATGCGCAAGGTAAGTTGCCAGCGGTGTACTCCTTTAGTACCAACCTCTGATCTGCAAGACATGTTTCCAGCGGCGTATTGCTTCAGTACCAACCTCCGATCTGCAAGACATGTTGCCAGCGGCGTATTGCTTCAGTACCAACCTCCGATCCGCAAGGTAAGTTGCCAGCGGTGTATTGCTTTAGTACCAACCTCCGATCTGCAAGACATGTTTCCAGCGGCGTGTTGCTTCAGTACCAACCTCCGATCCGCAAGGTAAGTTACCAGCGGTGTATTGCTTTAGTATCAACCTCCGATCTGCAAGACATGTTGCCAGAAGCGTATTGCTTCATTACCAAACCCCGATCCGCAAGGTATGTTTCCAGCGGCTTATAGCTTTAGTAGCAACCTCCGATCTGCAAGTCAAGTTTCCAGCGGCGTATTGCTTTAGTACCAACCTCCGATCTGCAAGACATGTTGCCAGCGGTGTATGGCTTCAGTACCAATCTCCGATCTGCAAGACATGTTGTCAGCGGCGTACTGCTTCAGTACCAACGTCCGATCTGCAAGCCATGTTTCCAGCGGCCTATAGCTTTAGTACCAACCTCCGATCTGCAAGACATGTTGCCAGCGGCGTATTGCTTCAGTACCAACCTCCGATCCGCAAGGTAAATTGCCAGCGGTCTATTGCTTTAGTACCAACCTCCGATCTGCAAGACATGTTTCCAGCGGCGTATTGCTTCAGTACCAACCTCCGATCTGCAAGACATGTTGCCAGCGGCGTATTGCTTCAGTACCAACGTCCGATCTGCAAGCCAAGTTTCCAGCGGCCTATAGCTTTAGTACCAACCTCCGATCTGCAAGACATGTTGCCAGCGGCGTATTGCTTCAGTACCAACCTCCGATCTGCAAGACATGTTTCCAGCGGCGTATTGCTTCAGTACCAAACTCCGATCTGCAAGTCAAGTTTCCAGCGGCCTATAGCTTTAGTACCAACCTCCGATCTGCAAGACATGTTGCCAGCGGCGTATTGCTTCAGTACCAACCTCCGATCCGCAAGGTAAGTTGCCAGCGGCGTATTGCTTTAGTACCAACCTCCGATCTGCAAGACATGTTGCCAGCGGTGTATTGCTTCAGTACCAATCTCCGACCTGCAAGGCAAGTTGCCAGCGGCGTATTGCTTTAGTACCAACCTCCGATCTGCAAGACATGTTGCCAGCGGCGTATTGCTTCAGTACCAACCTCCGATCTGCAAGCCAAGTTTCCAGCGGCCTATAGCTTTAGTACCAACCTCCGATCTGCAAGACATGTTGCCAGCGGCGTATTGCTTCAGTACCAACCTCCGATGCGCAAGACATGTTTCCAGCGGCGTATTGCTTCAGTACCAAACTCCGATCTGCAAGTCAAGTTTCCAGCGGCCTATAGCTTTAGTACCAACCTCCGATCTGCAAGACATGTTGCCAGCGGCGTATTGCTTCAGTACCAACCTCCGATCCGCAAGGTAAGTTGCCAGCGGTGTATTGCTTTAGTATCAACCTCCGATCTGCAAGACATGTTTGCAGCGGCGTATTGCTTCAGTACCAACCTCCGATCTGCAAGTCAAGTTTCCAGCGGCGTATTGCTTTAGTACCAACCTCCGATCTGCAAGACATGTTGCCAGCGGTGTATGGCTTCAGTACCAATCTCGGATCTGCAAGGCAAGTTGCCAGCGGCGTGTTGCTTCAGTACCAACCTCCGATGCGCAAGGTAAGTTGCCAGCGGTGTACTCCTTTAGTACCAACCTCTGATCTGCAAGACATGTTTCCAGAGGCGTATTGCTTCAGTACCAACCTCCGATGCGCAAGGTAAGTTGCCAGCGGTGTACTCCTTTAGTACCAACCTCTGATCTGCAAGACATGTTTCCAGCGGCGTATTTCTTCAGTACCAACCTCCGATCCGCAAGGTAAGTTGCCAGCGGTGTATTGCTTTAGTACCAACCTCCGATCTGCAAGACATGTTTCCAGCGGCGTATTGCTTCAGCACCAACCTCTGATCCGCAAGGTAAGTTGCCAGCGATGTATTGCTTTAGTACCAACCTCCGATCTGCAAGACATGTTGCCAGCGGTGTATTGCTTCAGTACCAATCTCCGATCTGCAAGGCAAGTTGCCAGCGGCGTATTGCTTTAGTACCAACCGCCGATCTGCAAGACATGTTGCCAGCGGCGTATTGCTTCAGTACCAACCTCCGATCTGCAAGCCAAGTTTCCAGCGGCCTATAGCTTTAGTACCAACCTCCGATCTGCAAGACATGTTGCCAGCGGCGTATTGCTTCAGTACCAACCTCTGATCCGCAAGGTAAGTTACCAGCGATGTATTGCTTTAGTACCAACCTCCGATCTGCAAGACATGTTGCCAGCGGTGTAGTGCTTCAGTACCAATCTCCGATCTGCAAGTCAAGTTTCCAGCGGCCTATAGCTTTAGTACCAACCTCCGATCTGCAAGGCAAGTTGCCAGCGGCGTGTTGCTTCAGTACCAACCTCCGATGCGCAAGGTAAGTTGCCAGCGGTGTACTCCTTTAGTACCAACCTCTGATCTGCAAGACATGTTTCCAGCGGCGTATTGCTTCAGTACCAACCTCCGATGCGCAAGGTAAGTTGCCAGCGGTGTACTCCTTTAGTACCAACCTCTGATCTGCAAGACATGTTTCCAGCGGCGTATTGCTTCAGTACCAACCTCCGATCTGCAAGTCAAGTTTCCAGCGGCGTATTGCTTCAGTACCAACCTCCGATCTGCAAGACATGTTTCCAGCGGCGTATTGCTTCAGTACCAACCTCCGATCTGCAAGACATGTTGCCAGCGGCGTATTGCTTCAGTACCAACCTTCGATCTACAAGCCAAGTTTCCAGCGGCCTATAGCTTTAGTACCAACCTCCGATCTGCAAGACATGTTGCCAGCGGCGTATTGCTTCAGTACCAACCTCCGATCTGCAAGACATGTTTCCAGCGGCGTATTGCTTCAGTACCAACCTCCGATCTGCAAGTCAAGTTTCCAGCGGCCTATAGCTTTAGTACCAACCTCCGATCTGCAAGACATGTTGCCAGCGGCGTATTGCTTCAGTACCAACCTCCGATCCGCAAGGTAAGTTGCCAGCGGCGTATTGCTTTAGTACCAACCTCCGATCTGCAAGACATGTTGCCAGCGGCGTATTGCTTCAGCACCAACCTCTCATCCGCAAGGTAAGTTGCCAGCGATGTATTGCTTTAGTACCAACCTCCGATCTGCAAGACATGTTGCCAGCGGTGTAGTGCTTCAGTACCAATCTCCGATCTGCAAGTCAAGTTTCCAGCGGCCTATAGCTTTAGTACCAACCTCCGATCTGCAAGGCAAGTTGCCAGCGGCGTGTTGCTTCAGTACCAACCTCCGATGCGCAAGGTAAGTTGCCAGCGGTGTACTCCTTTAGTACCAACCTCTGATCTGCAAGACATGTTTCCAGCGGCGTATTGCTTCAGTACCAACCTCCGATGCGCAAGGTAAGTTGCCAGCGGTGTACTCCTTTAGTACCAACCTCTGATCTGCAAGACATGTTTCCAGCGGCGTATTGCTTCAGTACCAACCTCCGATCTGCAAGTCAAGTTTCCAGCGGCGTATTGCTTCAGTACCAACCTCCGATCTGCAAGACATGTTTCCAGCGGCGTATTGCTTCAGTACCAACCTCCGATCTGCAAGTCAAGTTTCCAGCGGCCTATAGCTTTAGTACCAACCTCCGATCTGCAAGACATGTTGCCAGCGGCGTATTGCTTCAGTACCAACCTCCGATCCGCAAGGTAAGTTGCCAGCGGTGTATTGCTTTAGTATCAACCTCCGATCTGCAAGACATGTTGCCAGAAGCGTATTGCTTCATTACCAAACCCCGATCCGCAAGGTAAGTTGCCAGCGGCGTATTGCTTTAGTACCAACCTCCGCTCTGCAAGACATGTTTCCAGTGGCGTATTGCTTCAGTACCAACCTCCGATCTGCAAGTCAAGTTTCCAGCGGCCTATAGCTTTAGTACCAACCTCCGATCCGCAAGGTAAGTTGCCAGCGGTGTATTGCTTTAGTATCAACCTCCGATCTGCAAGACATGTTGCCAGAAGCGTATTGCTTCATTACCAAACCCCGATCCGCAAGGTAAGTTGCCAGCGGCGTATTGCTTTAGTACCAACCTCCGCTCTGCAAGACATGTTTCCAGTGGCGTATTGCTTCAGTACCAACCTCCGATCTTCAAGTCAAGTTTTCAGCGGCCAATAGCTTTAGTACCAACCTCCGATCCGCAAGGTAAGTTGCCAGCGGTGTATTGCTTTAGTATCAACCTCCGATCTGCAAGACATGTTGCCAGAAGCGTATTGCTTCATTACCAAACCCCGATCCGCAAGGTAAGTTGCCAGCGGCGTATTGCTTTAGTACCAACCTCCGATCTGCAAGACATGTTTCCAGTGGCGTATTGCTTCAGTACCAACCTCCGATCTGCAAGTCAAGTTTCCAGCGGCCTATAGCTTTAGTATCAACCTCCGATCTGCAAGACATGTTGCCAGAAGCGTATTGCTTCATTACCAAACCCCGATCCGCAAGGTAAGTTTCCAGCGGCGTATAGCTTTAGTACCAACCTCCGATCTGCAAGACATGTTGCCAGCGGCGTATTGCTTCAGTACCAACCTCTGATCCGCAAGACATGTTGCCAGCGGTGTATTGCTTCAGTACCAATCTCCGATCTGCAAGGCAAGTTTCCAGCGGCCTATAGCTTTAATACCAAAGTCCGATCTGCAAGACATGTTGCCAGCGGCGTATTGCTTCAGTACCAACCTCTGATCCGCAAGGTAAGTTACCAGCGATGTATTGCTTTAGTACCAACCTCCGATCTGCAAGACATGTTGCCAGCGGTGTATTGCTTCAGTAACAACCTCCGATCTGCAAGGCAAGTTGCCAGCGGCGTGTTGCTTCAGTATCATCCTCCGATCTGCAAGACATGTTGCCAGCGGTGTATTGCTTCAGTACCAACCTCCGATCTGCAAGACATGTTGCCAGCGGTGTATTGCTTCAGTACCAATCTCCGATCTGCAAGGCAAGTTTCCAGCGGCCTATAGCTTTAATACCAAAGTCCGATCTGCAAGACATGTTGCCAGCGGCGTATTGCTTCAGTACCAACCTCTGATCCGCAAGGTAAGTTACCAGCGATGTATTGCTTTAGTACCAACCTCCGATCTGCAAGACATGTTGCCAGCGGTGTATTGCTTCAGTACCAATCTCCGATCTGCAAGTCAAGTTTCCAGCGGCCTATAGCTTTAGTACCAACCTCCGATCTGCAAGGCAAGTTGCCAGCGGCGTGTTGCTTCAGTACCAACCTCCGATCCGCAAGACATGTTGCCAGCGGCGTATTGCTTCAGTACCAACCTCCGATCCGCAAGTCAAGTTTCCAGCGGCGTATTGCTTCAGTACCAACCTCCGATCCGCAAGGTAAGTTGCCAGCGGTGTATTGCTTTAGTATCAACCTCCGATCTGCAAGACATGTTTCCAGCGGCGTATTGCTTCAGTACCAACCTCCGATCCGCAAGGTAAGTTGCCAGCGGTGTATTGCTTTAGTACCAACCTCCGATCTGCAATACATGTTTCCAGCGGCGTATTGCTTCAGTACCAACCTCCGATCTGCAAGTCAAGTTTCCAGCGGCGTATTGCTTCAGTACCAACCTCCGATCTGCAAGACATGTTTCCAGCGGCGTATTGCTTCAGTACCAACCTCCGATCTGCAAGTCAAGTTTCCAGCGGCCTATAGCTTTAGTACCAACCTCCGATCTGCAAGACATGTTGCCAGCGGCGTATTGCTTCAGTCCCAACCTCCGATCCGCAAGGTAAGTTGCCAGCGGCGTATTGCTTTAGTACCAACCTCCGATCTGCAAGACATGTTTCCAGTGGCGTATTGCTTCAGTACCAACCTCCGATCTGCAAGGTAAGTTGCCAGCGGCGTATTGCTTTAGTACCAACCTCCGATCTGCAAGACATGTTTCCAGTGGCGTATTGCTTCAGTACCAACCTCCGATCTGCAAGTCAAGTTTCCAGCGGCCTATAGCTTTAGTACCAACCTCCGATCTGCAAGGCAAGTTGCCAGCGGCGTATTGCTTCAGTACCAACCTCCCATCCGCAAGGTAAGTTGCCAGCGGTGTATTGCTTTAGTACCAACCTCCGATCTGCAAGGCAAGTTGCCAGCGGCGTGTTGCTTCAGCACCATCCTCCGATCTGCAAGACATGTTGCCAGCGGCGTATTGCTTCAGTACCAACCTCCGATCCGCAAGGTAAGTTGCCAGCGGCGTATTGCTTTAGTACCAACCTCCGATCTGCAAGACATGTTTCCAGCGGCGCATTGCTTCAGTACCAAACTCCGATCTGCAAGTCAAGTTTCCAGCGGCCTATAGCTTTAGTACCAACCTCCGATCTGCAAGACATGTTGCCAGCGGCGTATTGCTTCAGTACCAACCTCCGATCCGCAAGGTAAGTTGCCAGCGGTGTATTGCTTTAGTACCAACCTCCGATCTGCAAGACATGTTTCCAGCGGCGTGTTGCTTCAGTACCAACCTCCGATCCGCAAGGTAAGTTACCAGCGGTGTATTGCTTTAGTATCAACCTCCGATCTGCAAGACATGTTGCCAGAAGCGTATTGCTTCATTACCAAACCCCGATCCGCAAGGTATGTTTCCAGCGGCTTATAGCTTTAGTAGCAACCTCCGATCTGCAAGTCAAGTTTCCAGCGGCGTATTGCTTTAGTACCAACCTCCGATCTGCAAGACATGTTGCCAGCGGTGTATGGCTTCAGTACCAACCTCCGATCTGCAAGACATGTTGTCAGCGGCGTACTGCTTCAGTACCAACGTCCGATCTGCAAGCCATGTTTCCAGCGGCCTATAGCTTTAGTACCAACCTCCGATCTGCAAGACATGTTGCCAGCGGCGTATTGCTTCAGTACCAACCTCCGATCCGCAAGGTAAATTGCCAGCGGTCTATTGCTTTAGTACCAACCTCCGATCTGCAAGACATGTTTCCAGCGGCGTATTGCTTCAGTACCAACCTCCGATCTGCAAGACATGTTGCCAGCGGCGTATTGCTTCAGTACCAACGTCCGATCTGCAAGCCAAGTTTCCAGCGGCCTATAGCTTTAGTACCAACCTCCGATCTGCAAGACATGTTGCCAGCGGCGTATTGCTTCAGTACCAACCTCCGATCTGCAAGACATGTTTCCAGCGGCGTATTGCTTCAGTACCAAACTCCGATCTGCAAGTCAAGTTTCCAGCGGCCTATAGCTTTAGTACCAACCTCCGATCTGCAAGACATGTTGCCAGCGGCGTATTGCTTCAGTACCAACCTCCGATCCGCAAGGTAAGTTGCCAGCGGCGTATTGCTTTAGTACCAACCTCCGATCTGCAAGACATGTTGCCAGCGGCGTATTGCTTCAGCACCAACCTCTCAACCGCAAGGTAAGTTGCCAGCGATGTATTGCTTTAGTACCAACCTCCGATCTGCAAGACATGTTGCCAGCGGTGTATTGCTTCAGTACCAATCTCCGACCTGCAAGGCAAGTTGCCAGCGGTGTATGGCTTCAGTACCAATCTCGGATCTGCAAGACATGTTGTCAGCGGCGTACTGCTTCAGTACCAACGTCCGATCTGCAAGCCAAGTTTCCAGCGGCCTATAGCTTTAGTACCAACCTCCGATCTGCAAGTCAAGTTTCCAGCGGCGTATTGCTTCAGTACCAACCTCCGATCTGCAAGACATGTTTCCAGCGGCGTATTGCTTCAGTACCAACCTCCGATCCGCAAGGTATGTTGCCAGCGGTGTATTGCTTTAGTATCAACCTCCGATTTGCAAGACATGTTGCCAGAAGCGTATTGCTTCATTACCAAACCCCGATCCGCAAGGTAAGTTTCCAGCGGCGTATAGCTTTAGTACCAACCTCCGATCTGCAAGACATGTTGCCAGCGGCGTATTGCTTCAGTACCAACCTCTGATCCGCAAGACATGTTGCCAGCGGTGTATTGCTTCAGTACCAATCTCCGATCTGCAAGGCAAGTTTCCAGCGGCCTATAGCTTTAATACCAAAGTCCGATCTGCAAGACATGTTGCCAGCGGCGTATTGCTTCAGTACCAACCTCTGATCCGCAAGGTAAGTTACCAGCGATGTATTGCTTTAGTACCAACCTCCGATCTGCAAGACATGTTGCCAGCGGTGTATTGCTTCAGTACCAATCTCCGATCTGCAAGGCAAGTTGCCAGCGGCGTATTGCTTTAGTACCAACCGCCGATCTGCAAGACATGTTGCCAGCGGCGTATTGCTTCAGTACCAACCTCCGATCTGCAAGCCAAGTTTCCAGCGGCCTATAGCTTTAGTACCAACCTCCGATCTGCAAGACATGTTGCCAGCGGCGTATTGCTTCAGTACCAACCTCTGATCCGCAAGGTAAGTTACCAGCGATGTATTGCTTTAGTACCAACCTCCGATCTGCAAGACATGTTGCCAGCGGTGTAGTGCTTCAGTACCAATCTCCGATCTGCAAGTCAAGTTTCCAGCGGCCTATAGCTTTAGTACCAACCTCCGATCTGCAAGGCAAGTTGCCAGCGGCGTGTTGCTTCAGTACCAACCTCCGATGCGCAAGGTAAGTTGCCAGCGGTGTACTCCTTTAGTACCAACCTCTGATCTGCAAGACATGTTTCCAGCGGCGTATTGCTTCAGTACCAACCTCCGATGCGCAAGGTAAGTTGCCAGCGGTGTACTCCTTTAGTACCAACCTCTGATCTGCAAGACATGTTTCCAGCGGCGTATTGCTTCAGTACCAACCTCCGATCTGCAAGTCAAGTTTCCAGCGGCGTATTGCTTCAGTACCAACCTCCGATCTGCAAGACATGTTTCCAGCGGCGTATTGCTTCAGTACCAACCTCCGATCTGCAAGACATGTTGCCAGCGGCGTATTGCTTCAGTACCAACCTTCGATCTACAAGCCAAGTTTCCAGCGGCCTATAGCTTTAGTACCAACCTCCGATCTGCAAGACATGTTGCCAGCGGCGTATTGCTTCAGTACCAACCTCCGATCTGCAAGACATGTTTCCAGCGGCGTATTGCTTCAGTACCAAACTCCGATCTGCAAGTCAAGTTTCCAGCGGCCTATAGCTTTAGTACCAACCTCCGATCTGCAAGACATGTTGCCAGCGGCGTATTGCTTCAGTACCAACCTCCGATCCGCAAGGTAAGTTGCCAGCGGCGTATTGCTTTAGTACCAACCTCCGATCTGCAAGACATGTTGCCAGCGGCGTATTGCTTCAGCACCAACCTCTCATCCGCAAGGTAAGTTGCCAGCGATGTATTGCTTTAGTACCAACCTCCGATCTGCAAGACATGTTGCCAGCGGTGTAGTGCTTCAGTACCAATCTCCGATCTGCAAGTCAAGTTTCCAGCGGCCTATAGCTTTAGTACCAACCTCCGATCTGCAAGGCAAGTTGCCAGCGGCGTATTGCTTCAGTACCAACCTCCGATGCGCAAGGTAAGTTGCCAGCGGTGTACTCCTTTAGTACCAACCTCTGATCTGCAAGACATGTTTCCAGCGGCGTATTGCTTCAGTACCAACCTCCGATGCGCAAGGTAAGTTGCCAGCGGTGTACTCCTTTAGTACCAACCTCTGATCTGCAAGACATGTTTCCAGCGGCGTATTGCTTCAGTACCAACCTCCGATCTGCAAGTCAAGTTTCCAGCGGCGTATTGCTTCAGTACCAACCTCCGATCTGCAAGACATGTTTCCAGCGGCGTATTGCTTCAGTACCAACCTCCGATCTGCAAGTCAAGTTTCCAGCGGCCTATAGCTTTAGTACCAACCTCCGATCTGCAAGACATGTTGCCAGCGGCGTATTGCTTCAGTACCAACCTCCGATCCGCAAGGTAAGTTGCCAGCGGTGTATTGCTTTAGTATCAACCTCCGATCTGCAAGACATGTTGCCAGAAGCGTATTGCTTCATTACCAAACCCCGATCCGCAAGGTAAGTTGCCAGCGGCGTATTGCTTTAGTACCAACCTCCGCTCTGCAAGACATGTTTCCAGTGGCGTATTGCTTCAGTACCAACCTCCGATCTGCAAGTCAAGTTTCCAGCGGCCTATAGCTTTAGTACCAACCTCCGATCCGCAAGGTAAGTTGCCAGCGGTGTATTGCTTTAGTATCAACCTCCGATCTGCAAGACATGTTGCCAGAAGCGTATTGCTTCATTACCAAACCCCGATCCGCAAGGTAAGTTGCCAGCGGCGTATTGCTTTAGTACCAACCTCCGCTCTGCAAGACATGTTTCCAGTGGCGTATTGCTTCAGTACCAACCTCCGATCTTCAAGTCAAGTTTTCAGCGGCCAATAGCTTTAGTACCAACCTCCGATCCGCAAGGTAAGTTGCCAGCGGTGTATTGCTTTAGTATCAACCTCCGATCTGCAAGACATGTTGCCAGAAGCGTATTGCTTCATTACCAAACCCCGATCCGCAAGGTAAGTTGCCAGCGGCGTATTGCTTTAGTACCAACCTCCGATCTGCAAGACATGTTTCCAGTGGCGTATTGCTTCAGTACCAACCTCCGATCTGCAAGTCAAGTTTCCAGCGGCCTATAGCTTTAGTACCAACCTCCGATCTGCAAGACATGTTGCCAGCGGCGTATTGCTTCAGTACCAACCTCCGATCTGCAAGACATGTTTCCAGCGGCGTATTGCTTCAGTACCAAACTCCGATCTGCAAGTCAAGTTTCCAGCGGCCTATAGCTTTAGTACCAACCTCCGATCTGCAAGACATGTTGCCAGCGGCGTATTGCTTCAGTACCAACCTCCGATCCGCAAGGTAAGTTGCCAGCGGCGTATTGCTTTAGTACCAACCTCCGATCTGCAAGACATGTTGCCAGCGGCGTATTGCTTCAGCACCAACCTCTCATCCGCAAGGTAAGTTGCCAGCGATGTATTGCTTTAGTACCAACCTCCGATCTGCAAGACATGTTGCCAGCGGTGTAGTGCTTCAGTACCAATCTCCGATCTGCAAGTCAAGTTTCCAGCGGCCTATAGCTTTAGTACCAACCTCCGATCTGCAAGGCAAGTTGCCAGCGGCGTGTTGCTTCAGTACCAACCTCCGATGCGCAAGGTAAGTTGCCAGCGGTGTACTCCTTTAGTACCAACCTCTGATCTGCAAGACATGTTTCCAGCGGCGTATTGCTTCAGTACCAACCTCCGATGCGCAAGGTAAGTTGCCAGCGGTGTACTCCTTTAGTACCAACCTCTGATCTGCAAGACATGTTTCCAGCGGCGTATTGCTTCAGTACCAACCTCCGATCTGCAAGTCAAGTTTCCAGCGGCGTATTGCTTCAGTACCAACCTCCGATCTGCAAGACATGTTGCCAGCGGCGTATTGCTTCAGTACCAACCTCCGATCTGCAAGTCAAGTTTCCAGCGGCCTATAGCTTTAGTACCAACCTCCGATCTGCAAGACATGTTGCCAGCGGCGTATTGCTTCAGTACCAACCTCCGATCCGCAAGGTAAGTTGCCAGCGGTGTATTGCTTTAGTATCAACCTCCGATCTGCAAGACATGTTGCCAGAAGCGTATTGCTTCATTACCAAACCCCGATCCGCAAGGTAAGTTGCCAGCGGCGTATTGCTTTAGTACCAACCTCCGCTCTGCAAGACATGTTTCCAGTGGCGTATTGCTTCAGTACCAACCTCCGATCTGCAAGTCAAGTTTCCAGCGGCCTATAGCTTTAGTACCAACCTCCGATCCGCAAGGTAAGTTGCCAGCGGTGTATTGCTTTAGTATCAACCTCCGATCTGCAAGACATGTTGCCAGAAGCGTATTGCTTCATTACCAAACCCCGATCCGCAAGGTAAGTTGCCAGCGGCGTATTGCTTTAGTACCAACCTCCGCTCTGCAAGACATGTTTCCAGTGGCGTATTGCTTCAGTACCAACCTCCGATCTTCAAGTCAAGTTTTCAGCGGCCAATAGCTTTAGTACCAACCTCCGATCCGCAAGGTAAGTTGCCAGCGGTGTATTGCTTTAGTATCAACCTCCGATCTGCAAGACATGTTGCCAGAAGCGTATTGCTTCATTACCAAACCCCGATCCGCAAGGTAAGTTGCCAGCGGCGTATTGCTTTAGTACCAACCTCCGATCTGCAAGACATGTTTCCAGTGGCGTATTGCTTCAGTACCAACCTCCGATCTGCAAGTCAAGTTTCCAGCGGCCTATAGCTTTAGTACCAACCTCCGATCTGCAAGGCAAGTTGCCAGCGGCGTATTGCTTCAGTACCAACCTCCCATCCGCAAGGTAAGTTGCCAGCGGTGTATTGCTTTAGTACCAACCTCCGATCTGCAAGGCAAGTTGCCAGCGGCGTGTTGCTTCAGCACCATCCTCCGATCTGCAAGACATGTTGCCAGCGGCGTATTGCTTCAGTACCAACCTCCGATCCGCAAGGTAAGTTGCCAGCGGCGTGTTGCTTCAGCACCATCCTCCGATCTGCAAGACATGTTGCCAGCGGCGTATTGCTTCAGTACCAACCTCCGATCCGCAAGGTAAGTTGCCAGCGGTGTATTGCTTTAGTACCAACCTCCGATCTGCAAGACATGTTTCCAGCGGCGTATTGCTTCAGTACCAACCTCCGATCCGCAAGGTAAGTTGCCAGCGGTGTATTGCTTTAGTATCAACCTCCGATTTGCAAGACATGTTGCCAGAAGCGTATTGCTTCATTACCAAACCCCGATCCGCAAGGTAAGTTTCCAGCGGCGTATAGCTTTAGTACCAACCTCCGATCTGCAAGACATGTTGCCAGCGGCGTATTGCTTCAGTACCAACCTCTGATCCGCAAGACATGTTGCCAGCGGTGTATTGCTTCAGTACCAATCTCCGATCTGCAAGGCAAGTTTCCAGCGGCCTATAGCTTTAATACCAAAGTCCGATCTGCAAGACATGTTGCCAGCGGCGTATTGCTTCAGTACCAACCTCTGATCCGCAAGGTAAGTTACCAGCGATGTATTGCTTTAGTACCAACCTCCGATCTGCAAGACATGTTGCCAGCGGTGTATTGCTTCAGTAACAACCTCCGATCTGCAAGGCAAGTTGCCAGCGGCGTGTTGCTTCAGTATCATCCTCCGATCTGCAAGACATGTTGCCAGCGGTGTATTGCTTCAGTACCAACCTCCGATCTGCAAGACATGTTGCCAGCGGTGTATTGCTTCAGTACCAATCTCCGATCTGCAAGGCAAGTTTCCAGCGGCCTATAGCTTTAATACCAAAGTCCGATCTGCAAGACATGTTGCCAGCGGCGTATTGCTTCAGTACCAACCTCTGATCCGCAAGGTAAGTTACCAGCGATGTATTGCTTTAGTACCAACCTCCGATCTGCAAGACATGTTGCCAGCGGTGTATTGCTTCAGTACCAATCTCCGATCTGCAAGTCAAGTTTCCAGCGGCCTATAGCTTTAGTACCAACCTCCGATCTGCAAGGCAAGTTGCCAGCGGCGTGTTGCTTCAGTACCAACCTCCGATCCGCAAGACATGTTGCCAGCGGCGTATTGCTTCAGTACCAACCTCCGATCCGCAAGTCAAGTTTCCAGTGGCGTATTGCTTCAGTACCAACCTCCGATCCGCAAGGTAAGTTGCCAGCGGTGTATTGCTTTAGTATCAACCTCCGATCTGCAAGACATGTTTCCAGCGGCGTATTGCTTCAGTACCAACCTCCGATCCGCAAGGTAAGTTGCCAGCGGTGTATTGCTTTAGTACCATCCTCCGATCTGCAATACATGTTTCCAGCGGCGTATTGCTTCAGTACCAACCTCCGATCTGCAAGTCAAGTTTCCAGCGGCGTATTGCTTCAGTACCAACCTCCGATCTGCAAGACATGTTTCCAGCGGCGTATTGCTTCAGTACCAACCTCCGATCTGCAAGTCAAGTTTCCAGCGGCCTATAGCTTTAGTACCAACCTCCGATCTGCAAGACATGTTGCCAGCGGCGTATTGCTTCAGTACCAACCTCCGATCCGCAAGGTAAGTTGCCAGCGGCGTATTGCTTTAGTACCAACCTCCGATCTGCAAGACATGTTTCCAGTGGCGTATTGCTTCAGTACCAACCTCCGATCTGCAAGGTAAGTTGCCAGCGGCGTATTGCTTTAGTACCAACCTCCGATCTGCAAGACATGTTTCCAGTGGCGTATTGCTTCAGTACCAACCTCCGATCTGCAAGTCAAGTTTCCAGCGGCCTATAGCTTTAGTACCAACCTCCGATCTGCAAGGCAAGTTGCCAGCGGCGTATTGCTTCAGTACCAACCTCCCATCCGCAAGGTAAGTTGCCAGCGGTGTATTGCTTTAGTACCAACCTCCGATCTGCAAGGCAAGTTGCCAGCGGCGTGTTGCTTCAGCACCATCCTCCGATCTGCAAGACATGTTGCCAGCGGCGTATTGCTTCAGTACCAACCTCCGATCCGCAAGGTAAGTTGCCAGCGGCGTATTGCTTTAGTACCAACCTCCGATCTGCAAGACATGTTGCCAGCGGCGTATTGCTTCAGTACCAACCTCCGATCCGCAAGGTAAATTGCCAGCGGTGTATTGCTTTAGTACCAACCTCCGATCTGCAAGACATGTTTCCAGCGGCGTGTTGCTTCAGTACCAACCTCCGATCCGCAAGGTAAGTTACCAGCGGTGTATTGCTTTAGTATCAACCTCCGATCTGCAAGACATGTTGCCAGCGGCGTATTGCTTTAGTACCAACCTCCGATCTGCAAGACATGTTGCCAGCGGTGTATGGCTTCAGTACCAATCTCCGATCTGCAAGACATGTTGTCAGCGGCGTACTGCTTCAGTACCAACGTCCGATCTGCAAGCCATGTTTCCAGCGGCCTATAGCTTTAGTACCAACCTCCGATCTGCAAGACATGTTGCCAGCGGCGTATTGCTTCAGTACCAACCTCCGATCCGCAAGGTAAATTGCCAGCGGTCTATTGCTTTAGTACCAACCTCCGATCTGCAAGACATGTTTCCAGCGGCGTATTGCTTCAGTACCAACCTCCGATCTGCAAGACATGTTGCCAGCGGCGTATTGCTTCAGTACCAACGTCCGATCTGCAAGCCAAGTTTCCAGCGGCCTATAGCTTTAGTACCAACCTCCGATCTGCAAGACATGTTGCCAGCGGCGTATTGCTTCAGTACCAACCTCCGATCTGCAAGACATGTTTCCAGCGGCGTATTGCTTCAGTACCAAACTCCGATCTGCAAGTCAAGTTTCCAGCGGCCTATAGCTTTAGTACCAACCTCCGATCTGCAAGACATGTTGCCAGCGGCGTATTGCTTCAGTACCAACCTCCGATCCGCAAGGTAAGTTGCCAGCGGCGTATTGCTTTAGTACCAACCTCCGATCTGCAAGACATGTTGCCAGCGGCGTATTGCTTCAGCACCAACCTCTCATCCGCAAGGTAAGTTGCCAGCGATGTATTGCTTTAGTACCAACCTCCGATCTGCAAGACATGTTGCCAGCGGTGTATTGCTTCAGTACCAATCTCCGACCTGCAAGGCAAGTTGCCAGCGGCGTATTGCTTTAGTACCAACCTCCGATCTGCAAGACATGTTGCCAGCGGCGTATTGCTTCAGTACCAACCTCCGATCTGCAAGCCAAGTTTCCAGCGGCCTATAGCTTTAGTACCAACCTCCGATCTGCAAGACATGTTGCCAGCGGCGTATTGCTTCAGTACCAACCTCCGATGCGCAAGACATGTTTCCAGCGGCGTATTGCTTCAGTACCAAACTCCGATCTGCAAGTCAAGTTTCCAGCGGCCTATAGCTTTAGTACCAACCTCCGATCTGCAAGACATGTTGCCAGCGGCGTATTGCTTCAGTACCAACCTCCGATCCGCAATGTAAGTTGCCAGCGGTGTATTGCTTTAGTATCAACCTCCGATCTGCAAGACATGTTTGCAGCGGCGTATTGCTTCAGTACCAACCTCCGATCTGCAAGTCAAGTTTCCAGCGGCGTATTGCTTTAGTACCAACCTCCGATCTGCAAGACATGTTGCCAGCGGTGTATGGCTTCAGTACCAATCTCGGATCTGCAAGACATGTTGTCAGCGGCGTACTGCTTCAGTACCAACGTCCGATCTGCAAGCCAAGTTTCCAGCGGCCTATAGCTTTAGTACCAACCTCCGATCTGCAAGTCAAGTTTCCAGCGGCGTATTGCTTCAGTACCAACCTCCGATCTGCAAGACATGTTTCCAGCGGCGTATTGCTTCAGTACCAACCTCCGATCCGCAAGGTAAGTTGCCAGCGGTGTATTGCTTTAGTATCAACCACCGATTTGCAAGACATGTTGCCAGAAGCGTATTGCTTCATTACCAAACCCCGATCCGCAAGGTAAGTTTCCAGCGGCGTATAGCTTTAGTACCAACCTCCGATCTGCAAGACATGTTGCCAGCGGCGTATTGCTTCAGTACCAACCTCTGATCCGCAAGACATGTTGCCAGCGGTGTATTGCTTCAGTACCAATCTCCGATCTGCAAGGCAAGTTTCCAGCGGCCTATAGCTTTAATACCAAAGTCCGATCTGCAAGACATGTTGCCAGCGGCGTATTGCTTCAGTACCAACCTCTGATCCGCAAGGTAAGTTACCAGCGATGTATTGCTTTAGTACCAACCTCCGATCTGCAAGACATGTTGCCAGCGGTGTATTGCTTCAGTAACAACCTCCGATCTGCAAGGCAAGTTGCCAGCGGCGTGTTGCTTCAGTATCATCCTCCGATCTGCAAGACATGTTGCCAGCGGTGTATTGCTTCAGTACCAACCTCCGATCTGCAAGACATGTTGCCAGCGGTGTATTGCTTCAGTACCAATCTCCGATCTGCAAGGCAAGTTTCCAGCGGCCTATAGCTTTAATACCAAAGTCCGATCTGCAAGACATGTTGCTAGCGGCGTATTGCTTCAGTACCAACCTCTGATCCGCAAGGTAAGTTACCAGCGATGTATTGCTTTAGTACCAACCTCCGATCTGCAAGACATGTTGCCAGCGGTGTATTGCTTCAGTACCAATCTCCGATCTGCAAGTCAAGTTTCCAGCGGCCTATAGCTTTAGTACCAACCTCCGATCTGCAAGGCAAGTTGCCAGCGGCGTGTTGCTTCAGTACCAACCTCCGATCCGCAAGACATGTTGCCAGCGGCGTATTGCTTCAGTACCAACCTCCGATCCGCAAGTCAAGTTTCCAGTGGCGTATTGCTTCAGTACCAACCTCCGATCCGCAAGGTAAGTTGCCAGCGGTGTATTGCTTTAGTATCAACCTCCGATCTGCAAGACATGTTTCCAGCGGCGTATTGCTTCAGTACCAACCTCCGATCCGCAAGGTAAGTTGCCAGCGGTGTATTGCTTTAGTACCATCCTCCGATCTGCAATACATGTTTCCAGCGGCGTATTGCTTCAGTACCAACCTCCGATCTGCAAGTCAAGTTTCCAGCGGCGTATTGCTTCAGTACCAACCTCCGATCTGCAAGACATGTTTCCAGCGGCGTATTGCTTCAGTACCAACCTCCGATCTGCAAGTCAAGTTTCCAGCGGCCTATAGCTTTAGTACCAACCTCCGATCTGCAAGACATGTTGCCAGCGGCGTATTGCTTCAGTACCAACCTCCGATCCGCAAGGTAAGTTGCCAGCGGCGTATTGCTTTAGTACCAACCTCCGATCTGCAAGACATGTTTCCAGTGGCGTATTGCTTCAGTACCAACCTCCGATCTGCAAGGTAAGTTGCCAGCGGCGTATTGCTTTAGTACCAACCTCCGATCTGCAAGACATGTTTCCAGTGGCGTATTGCTTCAGTACCAACCTCCGATCTGCAAGTCAAGTTTCCAGCGGCCTATAGCTTTAGTACCAACCTCCGATCTGCAAGGCAAGTTGCCAGCGGCGTATTGCTTCAGTACCAACCTCCCATCCGCAAGGTAAGTTGCCAGCGGTGTATTGCTTTAGTACCAACCTCCGATCTGCAAGGCAAGTTGCCAGCGGCGTGTTGCTTCAGCACCATCCTCCGATCTGCAAGACATGTTGCCAGCGGCGTATTGCTTCAGTACCAACCTCCGATCCGCAAGGTAAGTTGCCAGCGGCGTATTGCTTTAGTACCAACCTCCGACCTGCAAGACATGTTTCCAGCGGCGCATTGCTTCAGTACCAAACTCCGATCTGCAAGTCAAGTTTCCAGCGGCCTATAGCTTTAGTACCAACCTCCGATCTGCAAGACATGTTGCCAGCGGCGTATTGCTTCAGTACCAACCTCCGATCCGCAAGGTAAGTTGCCAGCGGTGTATTGCTTTAGTACCAACCTCCGATCTGCAAGACATGTTTCCAGCGGCGTGTTGCTTCAGTACCAACCTCCGATCCGCAAGGTAAGTTACCAGCGGTGTATTGCTTTAGTATCAACCTCCGATCTGCAAGACATGTTGCCAGAAGCGTATTGCTTCATTACCAAACCCCGATCCGCAAGGTATGTTTCCAGCGGCTTATAGCTTTAGTAGCAACCTCCGATCTGCAAGTCAAGTTTCCAGCGGCGTATTGCTTTAGTACCAACCTCCGATCTGCAAGACATGTTGCCAGCGGTGTATGGCTTCAGTACCAATCTCCGATCTGCAAGACATGTTGTCAGCGGCGTACTGCTTCAGTACCAACGTCCGATCTGCAAGCCATGTTTCCAGCGGCCTATAGCTTTAGTACCAACCTCCGATCTGCAAGACATGTTGCCAGCGGCGTATTGCTTCAGTACCAACCTCCGATCCGCAAGGTAAATTGCCAGCGGTCTATTGCTTTAGTACCAACCTCCGATCTGCAAGACATGTTTCCAGCGGCGTATTGCTTCAGTACCAACCTCCGATCTGCAAGACATGTTGCCAGCGGCGTATTGCTTCAGTACCAACCTCCGATCTGCAAGCCAAGTTTCCAGCGGCCTATAGCTTTAGTACCAACCTCCGATCTGCAAGACATGTTGCCAGCGGCGTATTGCTTCAGTACCAACCTCCGATCTGCAAGACATGTTTCCAGCGGCGTATTGCTTCAGTACCAACCTCCGATCTGCAAGTCAAGTTTCCAGCGGCCTATAGCTTTAGTACCAACCTCCGATCTGCAAGACATGTTGCCAGCGGCGTATTGCTTCAGTACCAACCTCCGATCCGCAAGGTAAGTTGCCAGCGGCGTATTGCTTTAGTACCAACCTCCGATCTGCAAGACATGTTGCCAGCGGCGTATTGCTTCAGCACCAACCTCTCATCCGCAAGGTAAGTTGCCAGCGATGTATTGCTTTAGTACCAACCTCCGATCTGCAAGACATGTTGCCAGCGGTGTATTGCTTCAGTACCAATCTCCGACCTGCAAGGCAAGTTGCCAGCGGCGTATTGCTTTAGTACCAACCTCCGATCTGCAAGACATGTTGCCAGCGGCGTATTGCTTCAGTACCAACCTCCGATCTGCAAGCCAAGTTTCCAGCGGCCTATAGCTTTAGTACCAACCTCCGATCTGCAAGACATGTTGCCAGCGGCGTATTGCTTCAGTACCAACCTCCGATGCGCAAGACATGTTTCCAGCGGCGTATTGCTTCAGTACCAAACTCCGATCTGCAAGTCAAGTTTCCAGCGGCCTATAGCTTTAGTACCAACCTCCGATCTGCAAGACATGTTGCCAGCGGCGTATTGCTTCAGTACCAACCTCCGATCCGCAAGGTAAGTTGCCAGCGGTGTATTGCTTTAGTATCAACCTCCGATCTGCAAGACATGTTTGCAGCGGCGTATTGCTTCAGTACCAACCTCCGATCTGCAAGTCAAGTTTCCAGCGGCGTATTGCTTTAGTACCAACCTCCGATCTGCAAGACATGTTGCCAGCGGTGTATGGCTTCAGTACCAATCTCGGATCTGCAAGACATGTTGTCAGCGGCGTACTGCTTCAGTACCAACGTCCGATCTGCAAGCCAAGTTTCCAGCGGCCTATAGCTTTAGTACCAACCTCCGATCTGCAAGTCAAGTTTCCAGCGGCGTATTGCTTCAGTACCAACCTCCGATCTGCAAGACATGTTTCCAGCGGCCTATAGCTTTAGTACCAACCTCCGATCTGCAAGGCAAGTTGCCAGCGGCGTGTTGCTTCAGTACCAACCTCCGATGCGCAAGGTAAGTTGCCAGCGGTGTACTCCTTTAGTACCAACCTCTGATCTGCAAGACATGTTTCCAGCGGCGTATTGCTTCAGTACCAACCTCCGATGCGCAAGGTAAGTTGCCAGCGGTGTACTCCTTTAGTACCAACCTCTGATCTGCAAGACATGTTTCCAGCGGCGTATTGCTTCAGTACCAACCTCCGATCTGCAAGTCAAGTTTCCAGCGGCGTATTGCTTCAGTACCAACCTCCGATCTGCAAGACATGTTTCCAGCGGCGTATTGCTTCAGTACCAACCTCCGATCTGCAAGTCATGTTTCCAGCGGCCTATAGCTTTAGTACCAACCTCCGATCTGCAAGACATGTTGCCAGCGGCGTATTGCTCCAGTACCAACCTCCGATCCGCAAGGTAAGTTGCCAGCGGTGTATTGCTTTAGTACCAACCTCCGATCTGCAAGACATGTTTCCAGCGGCGTATTGCTTCAGTACCAACCTCCGATCCGCAAGGTAAGTTGCCAGCGGTGTATTGCTTTAGTATCAACCTCCGATCTGCAAGACATGTTTCCAGCGGCGTATTGCTTCAGTACCAACCTCCGATCTGCAAGACATGTTGCCAGCGGCGTATTGCTTCAGTACCAACCTTCGATCTACAAGCCAAGTTTCCAGCGGCCTATAGCTTTAGTACCAACCTCCGATCTGCAAGACATGTTGCCAGCGGCGTATTGCTTCAGTACCAACCTCCGATCTGCAAGACATGTTTCCAGCGGCGTATTGCTTCAGTACCAAACTCCGATCTGCAAGTCAAGTTTCCAGCGGCCTATAGCTTTAGTACCAACCTCCGATCTGCAAGACATGTTGCCAGCGGCGTATTGCTTCAGTACCAACCTCCGATCCGCAAGGTAAGTTGCCAGCGGCGTATTGCTTTAGTACCAACCTCCGATCTGCAAGACATGTTGCCAGCGGCGTATTGCTTCAGTACCAACCTCTCATCCGCAAGGTAAGTTGCCAGCGATGTATTGCTTTAGTACCAACCTCCGATCTGCAAGACATGTTGCCAGCGGTGTATTGCTTCAGTACCAATCTCCGACCTGCAAGGCAAGTTGCCAGCGGCGTGTTGCTTCAGTACCAACCTCCGATCTGCAAGACATGTTTCCAGCGGCCTATAGCTTTAGTACCAACCTCCGATCTGCAAGGCAAGTTGCCAGCGGCGTGTTGCTTCAGTACCAACCTCCGATGCGCAAGGTAAGTTGCCAGCGGTGTACTCCTTTAGTACCAACCTCTGATCTGCAAGACATGTTTCCAGCGGCGTATTGCTTCAGTACCAACCTCCGATGCGCAAGGTAAGTTGCCAGCGGTGTACTCCTTTAGTACCAACCTCTGATCTGCAAGACATGTTTCCAGCGGCGTATTGCTTCAGTACCAACCTCCGATCTGCAAGTCAAGTTTCCAGCGGCGTATTGCTTCAGTACCAACCTCCGATCTGCAAGACATGTTTCCAGCGGCGTATTGCTTCAGTACCAACCTCCGATCTGCAAGTCAAGTTTCCAGCGGCCTATAGCTTTAGTACCAACCTCCGATCTGCAAGACATGTTGCCAGCGGCGTATTGCTCCAGTACCAACCTCCGATCCGCAAGGTAAGTTGCCAGCGGTGTATTGCTTTAGTACCAACCTCCGATCTGCAAGACATGTTTCCAGCGGCGTATTGCTTCAGTACCAACCTCCGATCCGCAAGGTAAGTTGCCAGCGGTGTATTGCTTTAGTATCAACCTCCGATCTGCAAGACATGTTTCCAGCGGCGTATTGCTTCAGTACCAACCTCCGATCTGCAAGACATGTTGCCAGCGGCGTATTGCTTCAGTACCAACCTCCGATCTCCAAGCCAAGTTTCCAGCGGCCTATAGCTTTAGTACCAACCTCCGATCTGCAAGACATGTTGCCAGCGGCGTATTGCTTCAGTACCAACCTCCGATCTGCAAGACATGTTTCCAGCGGCGTATTGCTTCAGTACCAAACTCCGATCTGCAAGTCAAGTTTCCAGCGGCCTATAGCTTTAGTACCAACCTCCGATCTGCAAGACATGTTGCCAGCGGCGTATTGCTTCAGTACCAACCTCCGATCCGCAAGGTAAGTTGCCAGCGGCGTATTGCTTTAGTACCAACCTCCGATCTGCAAGACATGTTGCCAGCGGCGTATTGCTTCAGCACCAACCTCTCATCCGCAAGGTAAGTTGCCAGCGGTGTATTGCTTTAGTACCAACCTCCGATCTGCAAGACATGTTGCCAGCGGTGTATTGCTTCAGTACCAATCTCCGACCTGCAAGGCAAGTTGCCAGCGGCGTATTGCTTTAGTACCAACCTCCGATCTGTAAGACATGTTGCCAGCGGCGTATTGCTCCAGTACCAACCTCCGATCCGCAAGGTAAGTTGCCAGCGGTGTATTGCTTTAGTACCAACCTCCGATCTGCAAGACATGTTTCCAGCGGCGTATTGCTTCAGTACCAACCTCCGATCCGCAAGGTAAGTTGCCAGCGGCGTATTGCTTCAGTACCAACCTCCGATCTGCAAGACATGTTTCCAGCGGCGTATTGCTTCAGTACCAAACTCCGATCTGCAAGTCAAGTTTCCAGCGGCCTATAGCTTTAGTACCAACCTCCGATCTGCAAGGCAAGTTGCCAGCGGCGTATTGCTTCAGTACCAACCTCCGATGCGCAAGGTAAGTTGCCAGCGGTGTACTCCTTTAGTACCAACCTCTGATCTGCAAGACATGTTTCCAGAGGCGTATTGCTTCAGTACCAACCTCCGATGCGCAAGGTAAGTTGCCAGCGGTGTACTCCTTTAGTACCAACCTCTGATCTGCAAGACATGTTTCCAGCGGCGTATTGCTTCAGTACCAACCTCCGATCTGCAAGTCAAGTTTCCAGCGGCGTATTGCTTCAGTACCAACCTCCGATCTGCAAGACATGTTTCCAGCGGCGTATTGCTTCAGTACCAACCTCCGATCTGCAAGTCATGTTTCCAGCGGCCTATAGCTTTAGTACCAACCTCCGATCTGCAAGACATGTTGCCAGCGGCGTATTGCTCCAGTACCAACCTCCGATCCGCAAGGTAAGTTGCCAGCGGTGTATTGCTTTAGTACCAACCTCCGATCTGCAAGACATGTTTCCAGCGGCGTATTGCTTCAGTACCAACCTCCGATCCGCAAGGTAAGTTGCCAGCGGTGTATTGCTTTAGTACCAACCTCCGATCTGCAAGACATGTTTCCAGCGGCGTATTGCTTCAGTACCAACCTCCGATCTGCAAGACATGTTGCCAGCGGCGTATTGCTTCAGTACCAACCTCCGATCTACAAGCCAAGTTTCCAGCGGCCTATAGCTTTAGTACCAACCTCCGATCTGCAAGACATGTTGCCAGCGGCGTATTGCTTCAGTACCAACCTCCGATCTGCAAGACATGTTTCCAGCGGCGTATTGCTTCAGTACCAAACTCCGATCTGCAAGTCAAGTTTCCAGCGGCCTATAGCTTTAGTACCAACCTCCGATCTGCAAGACATGTTGCCAGCGGCGTATTGCTTCAGTACCAACCTCCGATCCGCAAGGTAAGTTGCCAGCGGCGTATTGCTTTAGTACCAACCTCCGATCTGCAAGACATGTTGCCAGCGGCGTATTGCTTCAGCACCAACCTCTCATCCGCAAGGTAAGTTGCCAGCGATGTATTGCTTTAGTACCAACCTCCGATCTGCAAGACATGTTGCCAGCGGTGTATTGCTTCAGTACCAATCTCCGACCTGCAAGGCAAGTTGCCAGCGGCGTGTTGCTTCAGTACCAACCTCCGATCTGCAAGACATGTTTCCAGCGGCCTATAGCTTTAGTTCCAACCTCCGATCTGCAAGGCAAGTTGCCAGCGGCGTGTTGCTTCAGTACCAACCTCCGATGCGCAAGGTAAGTTGCCAGCGGTGTACTCCTTTAGTACCAACCTCTGATCTGCAAGACATGTTTCCAGCGGCGTATTGCTTCAGTACCAACCTCCGATGCGCAAGGTAAGTTGCCAGCGGTGTACTCCTTTAGTACCAACCTCTGATCTGCAAGACATGTTTCCAGCGGCGTATTGCTTCAGTACCAACCTCCGATCTGCAAGTCAAGTTTCCAGCGGCGTATTGCTTCAGTACCAACCTCCGATCTGCAAGACATGTTTCCAGCGGCGTATTGCTTCAGTACCAACCTCCGATCTGCAAGTCAAGTTTCCAGCGGCCTATAGCTTTAGTACCAACCTCCGATCTGCAAGACATGTTGCCAGCGGCGTATTGCTCCAGTACCAACCTCCGATCCGCAAGGTAAGTTGCCAGCGGTGTATTGCTTTAGTACCAACCTCCGATCTGCAAGACATGTTTCCAGCGGCGTATTGCTTCAGTACCAACCTCCGATCCGCAAGGTAAGTTGCCAGCGGTGTATTGCTTTAGTATCAACCTCCGATCTGCAAGACATGTTTCCAGCGGCGTATTGCTTCAGTACCAACCTCCGATCTGCAAGACATGTTGCCAGCGGCGTATTGCTTCAGTACCAACCTTCGATCTACAAGCCAAGTTTCCAGCGGCCTATAGCTTTAGTACCAACCTCCGATCTGCAAGACATGTTGCCAGCGGCGTATTGCTTCAGTACCAACCTCCGATCTGCAAGACATGTTGCCAGCGGCGTATTGCTTCAGTACCAAACTCCGATCTGCAAGTCAAGTTTCCAGCGGCCTATAGCTTTAGTACCAACCTCCGATCTGCAAGACATGTTGCCAGCGGCGTATTGCTTCAGTACCAACCTCCGATCCGCAAGGTAAGTTGCCAGCGGCGTATTGCTTTAGTACCAACCTCCGATCCGCAAGACATGTTGCCAGCGGCGTATTGCTTCAGCACCAACCTCTCATCCGCAAGGTAAGTTGCCAGCGATGTATTGCTTTAGTACCAACCTCCGATCTGCAAGACATGTTGCCAGCGGTGTATTGCTTCAGTACCAATCTCCGACCTGCAAGGCAAGTTGCCAGCGGCGTATTGCTTTAGTACCAACCTCCGATCTGTAAGACATGTTGCCAGCGGCGTATTGCTCCAGTACCAACCTCCGATCCGCAAGGTAAGTTGCCAGCGGTGTATTGCTTTAGTACCAACCTCCGATCTGCAAGACATGTTTCCAGCGGCGTATTGCTTCAGTACCAACCTCCGATCCGCAAGGTAAGTTGCCAGCGGCGTATTGCTTCAGTACCAACCTCCGATCTGCAAGACATGTTTCCAGCGGCGTATTGCTTCAGTACCAAACTCCGATCTGCAAGTCAAGTTTCCAGCGGCCTATAGCTTTAGTACCAACCTCCGATCTGCAAGGCAAGTTGCCAGCGGCGTGTTGCTTCAGTACCAACCTCCGATGCGCAAGGTAAGTTGCCAGCGGTGTACTCCTTTAGTACCAACCTCTGATCTGCAAGACATGTTTCCAGAGGCGTATTGCTTCAGTACCAACCTCCGATGCGCAAGGTAAGTTGCCAGCGGTGTACTCCTTTAGTACCAACCTCTGATCTGCAAGACATGTTTCCAGCGGCGTATTGCTTCAGTACCAACCTCCGATCTGCAAGTCAAGTTTCCAGCGGCGTATTGCTTCAGTACCAACCTCCGATCTGCAAGACATGTTTCCAGCGGCGTATTGCTTCAGTACCAACCTCCGATCTGCAAGTCATGTTTCCAGCGGCCTATAGCTTTAGTACCAACCTCCGATCTGCAAGACATGTTGCCAGCGGCGTATTGCTTCAGTACCAACCTCCGATCCGCAAGGTAAGTTGCCAGCGGTGTATTGCTTTAGTACCAACCTCCGATCTGCAAGACATGTTTCCAGCGGCGTATTGCTTCAGTACCAACCTCCGATCCGCAAGGTAAGTTGCCAGCGGTGTATTGCTTTAGTATCAACCTCCGATCTGCAAGACATGTTTCCAGCGGCGTATTGCTTCAGTACCAACCTCCGATCTGCAAGACATGTTGCCAGCGGCGTATTGCTTCAGTACCAACCTTCGATCTACAAGCCAAGTTTCCAGCGGCCTATAGCTTTAGTACCAACCTCCGATCTGCAAGACATGTTGCCAGCGGCGTATTGCTTCAGTACCAACCTCCGATCTGCAAGACATGTTTCCAGCGGCGTATTGCTTCAGTACCAAACTCCGATCTGCAAGTCAAGTTTCCAGCGGCCTATAGCTTTAGTACCAACCTCCGATCTGCAAGACATGTTGCCAGCGGCGTATTGCTTCAGTACCAACCTCCGATCCGCAAGGTAAGTTGCCAGCGGCGTATTGCTTTAGTACCAACCTCCGATCTGCAAGACATGTTGCCAGCGGCGTATTGCTTCAGCACCAACCTCTCATCCGCAAGGTAAGTTGCCAGCGATGTATTGCTTTAGTACCAACCTCCGATCTGCAAGACATGTTGCCAGCGGTGTATTGCTTCAGTACCAATCTCCGACCTGCAAGGCAAGTTGCCAGCGGCGTGTTGCTTCAGTACCAACCTCCGATCTGCAAGACATGTTTCCAGCGGCCTATAGCTTTAGTACCAACCTCCGATCTGCAAGGCAAGTTGCCAGCGGCGTGTTGCTTCAGTACCAACCTCCGATGCGCAAGGTAAGTTGCCAGCGGTGTACTCCTTTAGTACCAACCTCTGATCTGCAAGACATGTTTCCAGCGGCGTATTGCTTCAGTACCAACCTCCGATGCGCAAGGTAAGTTGCCAGCGGTGTACTCCTTTAGTACCAACCTCTGATCTGCAAGACATGTTTCCAGCGGCGTATTGCTTCAGTACCAACCTCCGATCTGCAAGTCAAGTTTCCAGCGGCGTATTGCTTCAGTACCAACCTCCGATCTGCAAGACATGTTTCCAGCGGCGTATTGCTTCAGTACCAACCTCCGATCTGCAAGTCAAGTTTCCAGCGGCCTATAGCTTTAGTACCAACCTCCGATCTGCAAGACATGTTGCCAGCGGCGTATTGCTCCAGTACCAACCTCCGATCTGCAAGACATGTTTCCAGCGGCGTATTGCTTCAGTACCAACCTCCGATCCGCAAGGTAAGTTGCCAGCGGTGTATTGCTTTAGTATCAACCTCCGATCTGCAAGACATGTTTCCAGCGGCGTATTGCTTCAGTACCAACCTCCGATCTGCAAGACATGTTGCCAGCGGCGTATTGCTTCAGTACCAACCTTCGATCTACAAGCCAAGTTTCCAGCGGCCTATAGCTTTAGTACCAACCTCCGATCTGCAAGACATGTTGCCAGCGGCGTATTGCTTCAGTAACAACCTCCGATCTGCAAGACATGTTTCCAGCGGCGTATTGCTTCAGTACCAAACTCCGATCTGCAAGTCAAGTTTCCAGCGGCCTATAGCTTTAGTACCAACCTCCGATCTGCAAGACATGTTGCCAGCGGCGTATTGCTTCAGTACCAACCTCCGATCCGCAAGGTAAGTTGCCAGCGGCGTATTGCTTTAGTACCAACCTCTGATCTGCAAGACATGTTTCCAGCGGCGTATTGCTTCAGTACCAACCTCCGATCTGCAAGTCAAGTTTCCAGCGGCGTATTGCTTCAGTACCAACCTCCGATCTGCAAGACATGTTTCCAGCGGCGTATTGCTTCAGTACCAACCTCCGATCTGCAAGTCATGTTTCCAGCGGCCTATAGCTTTAGTACCAACCTCCGATCTGCAAGACATGTTGCCAGCGGCGTATTGCTCCAGTACCAACCTCCGATCCGCAAGGTAAGTTGCCAGCGGTGTATTGCTTTAGTACCAACCTCCGATCTGCAAGACATGTTTCCAGCGGCGTATTGCTTCAGTACCAACCTCCGATCCGCAAGGTAAGTTGCCAGCGGTGTATTGCTTTAGTATCAACCTCCGATCTGCAAGACATGTTTCCAGCGGCGTATTGCTTCAGTACCAACCTCCGATCTGCAAGACATGTTGCCAGCGGCGTATTGCTTCAGTACCAACCTTCGATCTACAAGTCAAGTTTCCAGCGGCCTATAGCTTTAGTACCAACCTCCGATCTGCAAGACATGTTGCCAGCGGCGTATTGCTTCAGTACCAACCTCCGATCCGCAAGGTAAGTTGCCAGCGGCGTATTGCTTTAGTACCAACCTCCGATCTGCAAGACATGTTGCCAGCGGCGTATTGCTTCAGCACCAACCTCTCATCCGCAAGGTAAGTTGCCAGCGATGTATTGCTTTAGTACCAACCTCCGATCTGCAAGACATGTTGCCAGCGGTGTATTGCTTCAGTACCAATCTCCGACCTGCAAGGCAAGTTGCCAGCGGCGTGTTGCTTCAGTACCAACCTCCGATCTGCAAGACATGTTTCCAGCGGCCTATAGCTTTAGTACCAACCTCCGATCTGCAAGGCAAGTTGCCAGCGGCGTGTTGCTTCAGTACCAACCTCCGATGCGCAAGGTAAGTTGCCAGCGGTGTACTCCTTTAGTACCAACCTCTGATCTGCAAGACATGTTTCCAGCGGCGTATTGCTTCAGTACCAACCTCCGATGCGCAAGGTAAGTTGCCAGCGGTGTACTCCTTTAGTACCAACCTCTGATCTGCAAGACATGTTTCCAGCGGCGTATTGCTTCAGTACCAACCTCCGATCTGCAAGTCAAGTTTCCAGCGGCGTATTGCTTCAGTACCAACCTCCGATCTGCAAGACATGTTTCCAGCGGCGTATTGCTTCAGTACCAACCTCCGATCTGCAAGTCAAGTTTCCAGCGGCCTATAGCTTTAGTACCAACCTCCGATCTGCAAGACATGTTGCCAGCGGCGTATTGCTCCAGTACCAACCTCCGATCCGCAAGGTAAGTTGCCAGCGGTGTATTGCTTTAGTACCAACCTCCGATCTGCAAGACATGTTTCCAGCGGCGTATTGCTTCAGTACCAACCTCCGATCCGCAAGGTAAGTTGCCAGCGGTGTATTGCTTTAGTATCAACCTCCGATCTGCAAGACATGTTTCCAGCGGCGTATTGCTTCAGTACCAACCTCCGATCTGCAAGACATGTTGCCAGCGGCGTATTGCTTCAGTACCAACCTTCGATCTACAAGCCAAGTTTCCAGCGGCCTATAGCTTTAGTACCAACCTCCGATCTGCAAGACATGTTGCCAGCGGCGTATTGCTTCAGTAACAACCTCCGATCTGCAAGACATGTTTCCAGCGGCGTATTGCTTCAGTACCAAACTCCGATCTGCAAGTCAAGTTTCCAGCGGCCTATAGCTTTAGTACCAACCTCCGATCTGCAAGACATGTTGCCAGCGGCGTATTGCTTCAGTACCAACCTCCGATCCGCAAGGTAAGTTGCCAGCGGCGTATTGCTTTAGTACCAACCTCCGATCTGCAAGACATGTTGCCAGCGGCGTATTGCTTCAGCACCAACCTCTCATCCGCAAGGTAAGTTGCCAGCGATGTATTGCTTTAGTACCAACCTCCGATCTGCAAGACATGTTGCCAGCGGTGTATTGCTTCAGTACCAATCTCCGACCTGCAAGGCAAGTTGCCAGCGGCGTATTGCTTTAGTACCAACCTCCGATCTGCAAGACATGTTGCCAGCGGCGTATTGCTCCAGTACCAACCTCCGATCCGCAAGGTAAGTTGCCAGCGGTGTATTGCTTTAGTACCAACCTCCGATCTGCAAGACATGTTTCCAGCGGCGTATTGCTTCAGTACCAACCTCCGATCCGCAAGGTAAGTTGCCAGCGGCGTATTGCTTCAGTACCAACCTCCGATATGCAAGACATGTTTCCAGCGGCGTATTGCTTCAGTACCAAACTCCGATCTGCAAGTCAAGTTTCCAGCGGCCTATAGCTTTAGTACCAACCTCCGATCTGCAAGGCAAGTTGCCAGCGGCGTGTTGCTTCAGTACCAACCTCCGATGCGCAAGGTAAGTTGCCAGCGGTGTACTCCTTTAGTACCAACCTCTGATCTGCAAGACATGTTTCCAGAGGCGTATTGCTTCAGTACCAACCTCCGATGCGCAAGGTAAGTTGCCAGCGGTGTACTCCTTTAGTACCAACCTCTGATCTGCAAGACATGTTTCCAGCGGCGTATTGCTTTAGTACCAACCTCCGATCTGCAAGTCAAGTTTCCAGCGGCGTATTGCTTCAGTACCAACCTCCGATCTGCAAGACATGTTTCCAGCGGCGTATTGCTTCAGTACCAACCTCCGATCTGCAAGTCAAGTTTCCAGCCTCCTATAGCTTTAGTACCAACCTCCGATCTGCAAGACATGTTGCCAGCGGCGTATTGCTCCAGTACCAACCTCCGATCCGCAAGGTAAGTTGCCAGCGGTGTATTGCTTTAGTACCAACCTCCGATCTGCAAGACATGTTTCCAGCGGCGTATTGCTTCAGCACCAACCTCTGATCCGCAAGGTAAGTTGCCAGCGATGTATTGCTTTAGTACCAACCTCCGATCTGCAAGACATGTTGCCAGCGGCGTATTGCTTCAGTACCAACCTCCGATCTGCAAGCCAAGTTTCCAGCGGCCTATTGCTTTAGTACCAACCTACGATCTGCAAGACATGTTGCCAGCGGTGTAGTGCTTCAGTACCAATCTCCGATCTGCAAGTCAAGTTTCCAGCGGCCTATAGCTTTAGTACCAACCTCCGATCTGCAAGGCAAGTTGCCAGCGGCGTGTTGCTTCAGTACCAACCTCCGATGCGCAAGGTAAGTTGCCAGCGGTGTACTCCTTTAGTACCAACCTCTGATCTGCAAGACATGTTTCCAGCGGCGTATTGCTTCAGTACCAACCTCCGATGCGCAAGGTAAGTTGCCAGCGGTGTACTCCTTTAGTACCAACCTCTGATCTGCAAGACATGTTTCCAGCGGCGTATTGCTTCAGTACCAACCTCCGATCTGCAAGTCAAGTTTCCAGCGGCGTATTGCTTCAGTACCAACCTCCGATCTGCAAGACATGTTTCCAGCGGCGTATTGCTTCAGTACCAACCTCCGATCTGCAAGTCAAGTTTCCAGCGGCCTATAGCTTTAGTACCAACCTCCGATCTGCAAGACATGTTGCCAGCGGCGTATTGCTCCAGTACCAACCTCCGATCCGCAAGGTAAGTTGCCAGCGGTGTATTGCTTTAGTACCAACCTCCGATCTGCAAGACATGTTTCCAGCGGCGTATTGCTTCAGTACCAACCTCCGATCCGCAAGGTAAGTTTCCAGCGGCCTATAGCTTTAGTACCAACCTCCGATCTGCAAGCCATGTTTCCAGCGGCCTATAGCTTTAGTTCCAACCTCCGATCTGCAAGACATGTTGCCAGCGGCGTATTGCTTCAGTACCAACCTCCGATCCACAAGGTAAATTGCCAGCGGTCTATTGCTTTAGTACCAACCTCCGATCTGCAAGACATGTTTCCAGCGGCGTATTGCTTCAGTACCAACCTCCGATCTGCAAGACATGTTGCCAGCGGCGTATTGCTTCAGTACCAACGTCCGATCTGCAAGCCAAGTTTCCAGCGGCCTATAGCTTTAGTACCAACCTCCGATCTGCAAGACATGTTGCCAGCGGCGTATTGCTTCAGTACCAACCTCCGATCTGCAAGACATGTTTCCAGCGGCGTATTGCTTCAGTACCAAACTCCGATCTGCAAGTCAAGTTTCCAGCGGCCTATAGCTTTAGTACCAACCTCCGATCTGCAAGTCAAGTTTCCAGCGGCGTATTGCTTCAGTACCAACCTCCGATCTGCAAGACATGTTTCCAGCGGCCTATAGCTTTAGTACCAACCTCCGATCTGCAAGACATGTTGCCAGCGGCGTATTGCTCCAGTACCAACCTCCGATCCGCAAGGTAAGTTGCCAGCGGTGTATTGCTTTAGTACCAACCTCCGATCTGCAAGACATGTTTCCAGCGGCGTATTGCTTCAGTACCAACCTCCGATCCGCAAGGTAAGTTGCCAGCGGTGTATTGCTTTAGTATCAACCTCCGATCTGCAAGACATGTTTCCAGCGGCGTATTGCTTCAGTACCAACCTCCGATCTGCAAGACATGTTGCCAGCGGCGTATTGCTTCAGTACCAACCTTCGATCTACAAGCCAAGTTTCCAGCGGCCTATAGCTTTAGTACCAACCTCCGATCTGCAAGCCATGTTTCCACCGGCCTATAGCTTTAGTTCCAACCTCCGATCTGCAAGACATGTTGCCAGCGGCGTATTGCTTCAGTACCAACCTCCGATCCACAAGGTAAATTGCCAGCGGTCTATTGCTTTAGTACCAACCTCCGATCTGCAAGACATGTTTCCAGCGGCGTATTGCTTCAGTACCAACCTCCGATCTGCAAGACATGTTGCCAGCGGCGTATTGCTTCAGTACCAACGTCCGATCTGCAAGCCAAGTTTCCAGCGGCCTATAGCTTTAGTACCAACCTCCGATCTGCAAGACATGTTGCCAGCGGCGTATTGCTTCAGTATCAACCTCCGATCTGCAAGACATGTTTCCAGCGGCGTATTGCTTCAGTACCAAACTCCGATCTGCAAGCCAAGTTTCCAGCGGCCTATAGCTTTAGTACCAACCTCCGATCTGCAAGTCAAGTTTCCAGCGGCGTATTGCTTCAGTACCAACCTCCGATCTGCAAGACATGTTTCCAGCGGCCTATAGCTTTAGTACCAACCTCCGATCTGCAAGGCAAGTTGCCAGCGGCGTGTTGCTTCAGTACCAACCTCCGATGCGCAAGGTAAGTTGCCAGCGGTGTACTCCTTTAGTACCAACCTCTGATCTGCAAGACATGTTTCCAGCGGCGTATTGCTTCAGTACCAACCTCCGATGCGCAAGGTAAGTTGCCAGCGGTGTACTCCTTTAGTACCAACCTCCGATCTGCAAGACATGTTTCCAGCGGCGTATTGCTTCAGTACCAACCTCCGATCTGCAAGTCAAGTTTCCAGCGGCGTATTGCTTCAGTACCAACCTCCGATCTGCAAGACATGTTTCCAGCGGCGTATTGCTTCAGTACCAACCTCCGATCTGCAAGTCATGTTTCCAGCGGCCTATAGCTTTAGTACCAACCTCCGATCTGCAAGACATGTTGCCAGCGGCGTATTGCTTCAGTACCAACCTCCGATCCGCAAGGTAAGTTGCCAGCGGTGTATTGCTTTAGTACCAACCTCCGATCTGCAAGACATGTTTCCAGCGGCGTATTGCTTCAGTACCAACCTCCGATCCGCAAGGTAAGTTGCCAGCGGTGTATTGCTTTAGTATCAACCTCCGATCTGCAAGACATGTTTCCAGCGGCGTATTGCTTCAGTACCAACCTCCGATCTGCAAGACATGTTGCCAGCGGCGTATTGCTTCAGTACCAACCTTCGATCTACAAGCCAAGTTTCCAGCGGCCTATAGCTTTAGTACCAACCTCCGATCTGCAAGACATGTTGCCAGCGGCGTATTGCTTCAGTACCAACCTCCGATCTGCAAGACATGTTTCCAGCGGCGTATTGCTTCAGTACCAAACTCCGATCTGCAAGTCAAGTTTCCAGCGGCCTATAGCTTTAGTACCAACCTCCGATCTGCAAGACATGTTGCCAGCGGCGTATTGCTTCAGTACCAACCTCCGATCCGCAAGGTAAGTTGCCAGCGGCGTATTGCTTTAGTACCAACCTCCGATCTGCAAGACATGTTGCCAGCGGCGTATTGCTTCAGCACCAACCTCTCATCCGCAAGGTAAGTTGCCAGCGATGTATTGCTTTAGTACCAACCTCCGATCTGCAAGACATGTTGCCAGCGGTGTATTGCTTCAGTACCAACCTCCGACCTGCAAGGCAAGTTGCCAGCGGCGTGTTGCTTCAGTACCAACCTCCGATCTGCAAGACAAGTTTCCAGCGGCCTATAGCTTTAGTACCAACCTCCGATCTGCAAGGCAAGTTGCCAGCGGCGTGTTGCTTCAGTACCAACCTCCGATGCGCAAGGTAAGTTGCCAGCGGTGTACTCCTTTAGTACCAACCTCTGATCTGCAAGACATGTTTCCAGCGGCGTATTGCTTCAGTACCAACCTCCGATGCGCAAGGTAAGTTGCCAGCGGTGTACTCCTTTAGTACCAACCTCTGATCTGCAAGACATGTTTCCAGCGGCGTATTGCTTCAGTACCAACCTCCGATCTGCAAGTCAAGTTTCCAGCGGCGTATTGCTTCAGTACCAACCTCCGATCTGCAAGACATGTTTCCAGCGGCGTATTGCTTCAGTACCAACCTCCGATCTGCAAGTCAAGTTTCCAGCGGCCTATAGCTTTAGTACCAACCTCCGATCTGCAAGACATGTTGCCAGCGGCGTATTGCTCCAGTACCAACCTCCGATCCGCAAGGTAAGTTGCCAGCGGTGTATTGCTTTAGTACCAACCTCCGATCTGCAAGACATGTTTCCAGCGGCGTATTGCTTCAGTACCAACCTCCGATCCGCAAGGTAAGTTGCCAGCGGTGTATTGCTTTAGTATCAACCTCCGATCTGCAAGACATGTTTCCAGCGGCGTATTGCTTCAGTACCAACCTCCGATCTGCAAGACAAGTTGCCAGCGGCGTATTGCTTCAGTACCAACCTTCGATCTACAAGCCAAGTTTCCAGCGGCCTATAGCTTTAGTACCAACCTCCGATCTGCAAGACATGTTGCCAGCGGCGTATTGCTTCAGTACCAACCTCCGATCTGCAAGACATGTTGCCAGCGGCGTATTGCTTCAGTACCAAACTCCGATCTGCAAGTCAAGTTTCCAGCGGCCTATAGCTTTAGTACCAACCTCCGATCTGCAAGACATGTTGCCAGCGGCGTATTGCTTCAGTACCAACCTCCGATCCGCAAGGTAAGTTGCCAGCGGCGTATTGCTTTAGTACCAACCTCCGATCTGCAAGACATGTTGCCAGCGGCGTATTGCTTCAGCACCAACCTCTCATCCGCAAGGTAAGTTGCCAGCGATGTATTGCTTTAGTACCAACCTCCGATCTGCAAGACATGTTGCCAGCGGTGTATTGCTTCAGTACCAATCTCCGACCTGCAAGGCAAGTTGCCAGCGGCGTATTGCTTTAGTACCAACCTCCGATCTGTAAGACATGTTGCCAGCGGCGTATTGCTCCAGTACCAACCTCCGATCCGCAAGGTAAGTTGCCAGCGGTGTATTGCTTTAGTACCAACCTCCGATCTGCAAGACATGTTTCCAGCGGCGTATTGCTTCAGTACCAACCTCCGATCCGCAAGGTAAGTTGCCAGCGGCGTATTGCTTCAGTACCAACCTCCGATCTGCAAGACATGTTTCCAGCGGCGTATTGCTTCAGTACCAAACTCCGATCTGCAAGTCAAGTTTCCAGCGGCCTATAGCTTTAGTACCAACCTCCGATCTGCAAGGCAAGTTGCCAGCGGCGTGTTGCTTCAGTACCAACCTCCGATGCGCAAGGTAAGTTGCCAGCGGTGTACTCCTTTAGTACCAACCTCTGATCTGCAAGACATGTTTCCAGAGGCGTATTGCTTCAGTACCAACCTCCGATGCGCAAGGTAAGTTGCCAGCGGTGTACTCCTTTAGTACCAACCTCTGATCTGCAAGACATGTTTCCAGCGGCGTATTGCTTCAGTACCAACCTCCGATCTGCAAGACATGTTGCCAGCGGCGTATTGCTTCAGTACCAACCTCCGATCCACAAGGTAAATTGCCAGCGGTCTATTGCTTTAGTACCAACCTCCGATCTGCAAGACATGTTTCCAGCGGCGTATTGCTTCAGTACCAACCTCCGATCTGCAAGACATGTTGCCAGCGGCGTATTGCTTCAGTACCAACGTCCGATCTGCAAGCCAAGTTTCCAGCGGCCTATAGCTTTAGTACCAACCTCCGATCTGCAAGACATGTTGCCAGCGGCGTATTGCTTCAGTACCAACCTCCGATCTGCAAGACATGTTTCCAGCGGCGTATTGCTTCAGTACCAAACTCCGATCTGCAAGTCAAGTTTCCAGCGGCCTATAGCTTTAGTACCAACCTCCGATCTGCAAGTCAAGTTTCCAGCGGCGTATTGCTTCAGTACCAACCTCCGATCTGCAAGACATGTTTCCAGCGGCCTATAGCTTTAGTACCAACCTCCGATCTGCAAGACATGTTGCCAGCGGCGTATTGCTCCAGTACCAACCTCCGATCCGCAAGGTAAGTTGCCAGCGGTGTATTGCTTTAGTACCAACCTCCGATCTGCAAGACATGTTTCCAGCGGCGTATTGCTTCAGTACCAACCTCCGATCCGCAAGGTAAGTTGCCAGCGGTGTATTGCTTTAGTATCAACCTCCGATCTGCAAGACATGTTTCCAGCGGCGTATTGCTTCAGTACCAACCTCCGATCTGCAAGACATGTTGCCAGCGGCGTATTGCTTCAGTACCAACCTTCGATCTACAAGCCAAGTTTCCAGCGGCCTATAGCTTTAGTACCAACCTCCGATCTGCAAGCCATGTTTCCACCGGCCTATAGCTTTAGTTCCAACCTCCGATCTGCAAGACATGTTGCCAGCGGCGTATTGCTTCAGTACCAACCTCCGATCCACAAGGTAAATTGCCAGCGGTCTATTGCTTTAGTACCAACCTCCGATCTGCAAGACATGTTTCCAGCGGCGTATTGCTTCAGTACCAACCTCCGATCTGCAAGACATGTTGCCAGCGGCGTATTGCTTCAGTACCAACGTCCGATCTGCAAGCCAAGTTTCCAGCGGCCTATAGCTTTAGTACCAACCTCCGATCTGCAAGACATGTTGCCAGCGGCGTATTGCTTCAGTATCAACCTCCGATCTGCAAGACATGTTTCCAGCGGCGTATTGCTTCAGTACCAAACTCCGATCTGCAAGCCAAGTTTCCAGCGGCCTATAGCTTTAGTACCAACCTCCGATCTGCAAGTCAAGTTTCCAGCGGCGTATTGCTTCAGTACCAACCTCCGATCTGCAAGACATGTTTCCAGCGGCCTATAGCTTTAGTACCAACCTCCGATCTGCAAGGCAAGTTGCCAGCGGCGTGTTGCTTCAGTACCAACCTCCGATGCGCAAGGTAAGTTGCCAGCGGTGTACTCCTTTAGTACCAACCTCTGATCTGCAAGACATGTTTCCAGCGGCGTATTGCTTCAGTACCAACCTCCGATGCGCAAGGTAAGTTGCCAGCGGTGTACTCCTTTAGTACCAACCTCTGATCTGCAAGACATGTTTCCAGCGGCGTATTGCTTCAGTACCAACCTCCGATCTGCAAGTCAAGTTTCCAGCGGCGTATTGCTTCAGTACCAACCTCCGATCTGCAAGACATGTTTCCAGCGGCGTATTGCTTCAGTACCAACCTCCGATCTGCAAGTCATGTTTCCAGCGGCCTATAGCTTTAGTACCAACCTCCGATCTGCAAGACATGTTGCCAGCGGCGTATTGCTTCAGTACCAACCTCCGATCCGCAAGGTAAGTTGCCAGCGGTGTATTGCTTTAGTACCAACCTCCGATCTGCAAGACATGTTTCCAGCGGCGTATTGCTTCAGTACCAACCTCCGATCCGCAAGGTAAGTTGCCAGCGGTGTATTGCTTTAGTATCAACCTCCGATCTGCAAGACATGTTTCCAGCGGCGTATTGCTTCAGTACCAACCTCCGATCTGCAAGACATGTTGCCAGCGGCGTATTGCTTCAGTACCAACCTCCGATCTTCAAGCCAAGTTTCCAGCGGCCTATAGCTTTAGTACCAACCTCCGATCTGCAAGACATGTTGCCAGCGGCGTATTGCTTCAGTACCAACCTCCGATCTGCAAGACATGTTTCCAGCGGCGTATTGCTTCAGTACCAAACTCCGATCTGCAAGTCAAGTTTCCAGCGGCGTATTGCTTTAGTACCAACCTCCGATCTGCAAGACATGTTGCCAGCGGCGTATTGCTTCAGTACCAACCTCCGATCCGCAAGGTAAGTTGCCAGCGGCGTATTGCTTTAGTACCAACCTCCGATCTGCAAGACATGTTGCCAGCGGCGTATTGCTTCAGCACCAACCTCTCATCCGCAAGGTAAGTTGCCAGCGATGTATTGCTTTAGTACCAACCTCCGATCTGCAAGACATGTTGCCAGCGGTGTATTGCTTCAGTACCAATCTCCGACCTGCAAGGCAAGTTGCCAGCGGCGTGTTGCTTCAGTACCAACCTCCGATCTGCAAGACATGTTTCCAGCGGCCTATAGCTTTAGTACCAACCTCCGATCTGCAAGGCAAGTTGCCAGCGGCGTGTTGCTTCAGTACCAACCTCCGATGCGCAAGGTAAGTTGCCAGCGGTGTACTCCTTTAGTACCAACCTCTGATCTGCAAGACATGTTTCCAGCGGCGTATTGCTTCAGTACCAACCTCCGATGCGCAAGGTAAGTTGCCAGCGGTGTACTCCTTTAGTACCAACCTCTGATCTGCAAGACATGTTTCCAGCGGCGTATTGCTTCAGTACCAACCTCCGATCTGCAAGTCAAGTTTCCAGCGGCGTATTGCTTCAGTACCAACCTCCGATCTGCAAGACATGTTTCCAGCGGCGTATTGCTTCAGTACCAACCTCCGATCTGCAAGTCAAGTTTCCAGCGGCCTATAGCTTTAGTACCAACCTCCGATCTGCAAGACATGTTGCCAGCGGCGTATTGCTCCAGTACCAACCTCCGATCCGCAAGGTAAGTTGCCAGCGGTGTATTGCTTTAGTACCAACCTCCGATCTGCAAGACATGTTTCCAGCGGCGTATTGCTTCAGTACCAACCTCCCATCCGCAAGGTAAGTTGCCAGCGGTGTATTGCTTTAGTACCAACCTCCGATCTGCAAGACATGTTTCCAGCGGCGTATTGCTTCAGTACCAACCTCCGATCTGCAAGACATGTTGCCAGCGGCGTATTGCTTCAGTACCAACCTTCGATCTACAAGCCAAGTTTCCAGCGGCCTATAGCTTTAGTACCAACCTCCGATCTGCAAGACATGTTGCCAGCGGCGTATTGCTTCAGTACCAACCTCCGATCTGCAAGACATGTTTCCAGCGGCGTATTGCTTCAGTACCAACCTCCGATCTGCAAGTCAAGTTTCCAGCGGCCTATAGCTTTAGTACCAACCTCCGATCTGCAAGACATGTTGCCAGCGGCGTATTGCTTCAGTACCAACCTCCGATCCGCAAGGTAAGTTGCCAGCGGCGTATTGCTTTAGTACCAACCTCCGATCTGCAAGACATGTTGCCAGCGGCGTATTGCTTCAGCACCAACCTCTCATCCGCAAGGTAAGTTGCCAGCGATGTATTGCTTTAGTACCAACCTCCGATCTGCAAGACATGTTGCCAGCGGTGTATTGCTTCAGTACCAATCTCCGACCTGCAAGGCAAGTTGCCAGCGGCGTATTGCTTTAGTACCAACCTCCGATCTGTAAGACATGTTGCCAGCGGCGTATTGCTCCAGTACCAACCTCCGATCCGCAAGGTAAGTTGCCAGCGGTGTATTGCTTTAGTACCAACCTCCGATCTGCAAGACATGTTTCCAGCGGCGTATTGCTTCAGTACCAACCTCCGATCCGCAAGGTAAGTTGCCAGCGGCGTATTGCTTCAGTACCAACCTCCGATCTGCAAGACATGTTTCCAGCGGCGTATTGCTTCAGTACCAACCTCCGATCTGCAAGTCAAGTTTCCAGCGGCCTATAGCTTTAGTACCAACCTCCGATCTGCAAGGCAAGTTGCCAGCGGCGTGTTGCTTCAGTACCAACCTCCGATGCGCAAGGTAAGTTGCCAGCGGTGTACTCCTTTAGTACCAACCTCTGATCTGCAAGACATGTTTCCAGAGGCGTATTGCTTCAGTACCAACCTCCGATGCGCAAGGTAAGTTGCCAGCGGTGTACTCCTTTAGTACCAACCTCTGATCTGCAAGACATGTTTCCAGCGGCGTATTGCTTCAGTACCAACCTCCGATCTGCAAGTCAAGTTTCCAGCGGCGTATTGCTTCAGTACCAACCTCCGATCTGCAAGACATGTTTCCAGCGGCGTATTGCTTCAGTACCAACCTCCGATCTGCAAGTCATGTTTCCAGCGGCCTATAGCTTTAGTACCAACCTCCGATCTGCAAGACATGTTGCCAGCGGCGTATTGCTTCAGTACCAACCTCCGATCCGCAAGGTAAGTTGCCAGCGGTGTATTGCTTTAGTACCAACCTCCGATCTGCAAGACATGTTTCCAGCGGCGTATTGCTTCAGTACCAACCTCCGATCCGCAAGGTAAGTTGCCAGCGGTGTATTGCTTTAGTACCAACCTCCGATCTGCAAGACATGTTTCCAGCGGCGTATTGCTTCAGTACCAACCTCCGATCTGCAAGACATGTTGCCAGCGGCGTATTGCTTCAGTACCAACCTTCGATCTACAAGCCAAGTTTCCAGCGGCCTATAGCTTTAGTACCAACCTCCGATCTGCAAGACATGTTGCCAGCGGCGTATTGCTTCAGTACCAACCTCCGATCTGCAAGACATGTTTCCAGCGGCGTATTGCTTCAGTACCAAACTCCGATCTGCAAGTCAAGTTTCCAGCGGCCTATAGCTTTAGTACCAACCTCCGATCTGCAAGACATGTTGCCAGCGGCGTATTGCTTCAGTACCAACCTCCGATCCGCAAGGTAAGTTGCCAGCGGCGTATTGCTTTAGTACCAACCTCCGATCTGCAAGACATGTTGCCAGCGGCGTATTGCTTCAGCACCAACCTCTCATCCGCAAGGTAAGTTGCCAGCGATGTATTGCTTTAGTACCAACCTCCGATCTGCAAGACATGTTGCCAGCGGTGTATTGCTTCAGTACCAATCTCCGACCTGCAAGGCAAGTTGCCAGCGGCGTGTTGCTTCAGTACCAACCTCCGATCTGCAAGACATGTTTCCAGCGGCCTATAGCTTTAGTACCAACCTCCGATCTGCAAGGCAAGTTGCCAGCGGCGTGTTGCTTCAGTACCAACCTCCGATGCGCAAGGTAAGTTGCCAGCGGTGTACTCCTTTAGTACCAACCTCTGATCTGCAAGACATGTTTCCAGCGGAGTATTGCTTCAGTACCAACCTCCGATGCGCAAGGTAAGTTGCCAGCGGTGTACTCCTTTAGTACCAACCTCTGATCTGCAAGACATGTTTCCAGCGGCGTATTGCTTCAGTACCAACCTCCGATCTGCAAGTCAAGTTTCCAGCGGCGTATTGCTTCAGTACCAACCTCCGATCTGCAAGACATGTTTCCAGCGGCGTATTGCTTCAGTACCAACCTCCGATCTGCAAGTCAAGTTTCCAGCGGCCTATAGCTTTAGTACCAACCTCCGATCTGCAAGACATGTTGCCAGCGGCGTATTGCTCCAGTACCAACCTCCGATCCGCAAGGTAAGTTGCCAGCGGTGTATTGCTTTAGTACCAACCTCCGATCTGCAAGACATGTTTCCAGCGGCGTATTGCTTCAGTACCAACCTCCGATCCGCAAGGTAAGTTGCCAGCGGTGTATTGCTTTAGTATCAACCTCCGATCTGCAAGACATGTTTCCAGCGGCGTATTGCTTCAGTACCAACCTCCGATCTGCAAGACATGTTGCCAGCGGCGTATTGCTTCAGTACCAACCTTCGATCTACAAGCCAAGTTTCCAGCGGCCTATAGCTTTAGTACCAACCTCCGATCTGCAAGACATGTTGCCAGCGGCGTATTGCTTCAGTACCAACCTCCGATCTGCAAGACATGTTTCCAGCGGCGTATTGCTTCAGTACCAAACTCCGATCTGCAAGTCAAGTTTCCAGCGGCCTATAGCTTTAGTACCAACCTCCGATCTGCAAGACATGTTGCCAGCGGCGTATTGCTTCAGTACCAACCTCCGATCCGCAAGGTAAGTTGCCAGCGGCGTATTGCTTTAGTACCAACCTCCGATCTGCAAGACATGTTGCCAGCGGCGTATTGCTTCAGCACCAACCTCTCATCCGCAAGGTAAGTTGCCAGCGATGTATTGCTTTAGTACCAACCTCCGATCTGCAAGACATGTTGCCAGCGGTGTATTGCTTCAGTACCAATCTCCGACCTGCAAGGCAAGTTGCCAGCGGCGTATTGCTTTAGTACCAACCTCCGATCTGCAAGACATGTTGCCAGCGGCGTATTGCTCCAGTACCAACCTCCGATCCGCAAGGTAAGTTGCCAGCGGTGTATTGCTTTAGTACCAACCTCCGATCTGCAAGACATGTTTCCAGCGGCGTATTGCTTCAGTACCAACCTCCGATCCGCAAGGTAAGTTGCCAGCGGCGTATTGCTTCAGTACCAACCTCCGATCTGCAAGACATGTTTCCAGCGGCGTATTGCTTCAGTACCAAACTCCGATCTGCAAGTCAAGTTTCCAGCGGCCTATAGCTTTAGTACCAACCTCCGATCTGCAAGGCAAGTTGCCAGCGGCGTGTTGCTTCAGTACCAACCTCCGATGCGCAAGGTAAGTTGCCAGCGGTGTACTCCTTTAGTACCAACCTCTGATCTGCAAGACATGTTTCCAGAGGCGTATTGCTTCAGTACCAACCTCCGATGCGCAAGGTAAGTTGCCAGCGGTGTACTCCTTTAGTACCAACCTCCGATCTGCAAGACATGTTTCCAGCGGCGTATTGCTTCAGTACCAACCTCCGATCTGCAAGTCAAGTTTCCAGCGGCGTATTGCTTCAGTACCAACCTCCGATCTGCAAGACATGTTTCCAGCGGCGTATTGCTTCAGTACCAACCTCCGATCTGCAAGTCAAGTTTCCAGCCTCCTATAGCTTTAGTACCAACCTCCGATCTGCAAGACATGTTGCCAGCGGCGTATTGCTCCAGTACCAACCTCCGATCCGCAAGGTAAGTTGCCAGCGGTGTATTGCTTTAGTACCAACCTCCGATCTGCAAGACATGTTTCCAGCGGCGTATTGCTTCAGCACCAACCTCTGATCCGCAAGGTAAGTTGCCAGCGATGTATTGCTTTAGTACCAACCTCCGATCTGCAAGACATGTTGCCAGCGGCGTATTGCTTCAGTACCAACCTCCGATCTGCAAGCCAAGTTTCCAGCGGCCTATTGCTTTAGTACCAACCTACGATCTGCAAGACATGTTGCCAGCGGTGTAGTGCTTCAGTACCAATCTCCGATCTGCAAGTCAAGTTTCCAGCGGCCTATAGCTTTAGTACCAACCTCCGATCTGCAAGGCAAGTTGCCAGCGGCGTGTTGCTTCAGTACCAACCTCCGATGCGCAAGGTAAGTTGCCAGCGGTGTACTCCTTTAGTACCAACCTCTGATCTGCAAGACATGTTTCCAGCGGCGTATTGCTTCAGTACCAACCTCCGATGCGCAAGGTAAGTTGCCAGCGGTGTACTCCTTTAGTACCAACCTCTGATCTGCAAGACATGTTTCCAGCGGCGTATTGCTTCAGTACCAACCTCCGATCTGCAAGTCAAGTTTCCAGCGGCGTATTGCTTCAGTACCAACCTCCGATCTGCAAGACATGTTGCCAGCGGCGTATTGCTTCAGTACCAACCTCCGATCTGCAAGTCAAGTTTCCAGCGGCCTATAGCTTTAGTACCAACCTCCGATCTGCAAGACATGTTGCCAGCGGCGTATTGCTCCAGTACCAACCTCCGATCCGCAAGGTAAGTTGCCAGCGGTGTATTGCTTTAGTACCAACCTCCGATCTGCAAGACATGTTTCCAGCGGCGTATTGCTTCAGTACCAACCTCCGATCCGCAAGGTAAGTTGCCAGCGGTGTATTGCTTTAGTATCAACCTCCGATCTGCAAGACATGTTTCCAGCGGCGTATTGCTTCAGTACCAACCTCCGATCTGCAAGACATGTTGCCAGCGGCGTATTGCTTCAGTACCAACCTTCGATCTACAAGCCAAGTTTCCAGCGGCCTATAGCTTTAGTACCAACCTCCGATCTGCAAGCCATGTTTCCAGCGGCCTATAGCTTTAGTTCCAACCTCCGATCTGCAAGACATGTTGCCAGCGGCGTATTGCTTCAGTACCAACCTCCGATCCGCAAGGTAAATTGCCAGCGGTCTATTGCTTTAGTACCAACCTCCGATCTGCAAGACATGTTTCCAGCGGCGTATTGCTTCAGTACCAACCTCCGATCTGCAAGACATGTTGCCAGCGGCGTATTGCTTCAGTACCAACGTCCGATCTGCAAGCCAAGTTTCCAGCGGCCTATAGCTTTAGTACCAACCTCCGATCTGCAAGACATGTTGCCAGCGGCGTATTGCTTCAGTACCAACCTCCGATCTGCAAGACATGTTTCCAGCGGCGTATTGCTTCAGTACCAAACTCCGATCTGCAAGTCAAGTTTCCAGCGGCCTATAGCTTTAGTACCAACCTCCGATCTGCAAGACATGTTGCCAGCGGCGTATTGCTTCAGTACCAACCTCCGATCTGCAAGACATGTTGCCAGCGGCGTATTGCTTTAGTACCAACCTCCGATCTGCAAGACATGTTGCCAGCGGCGTATTGCTTCAGCACCAACCTCTCATCCGCAAGGTAAGTTGCCAGCGATGTATTGCTTTAGTACCAACCTCCGATCTGCAAGACATGTTGCCAGCGGTGTATTGCTTCAGTACCAATCTCCGACCTGCAAGGCAAGTTGCCAGCGGCGTATTGCTTTAGTACCAACCTCCGATCTGCAAGACATGTTGCCAGCGGCGTATTGCTCCAGTACCAACCTCCGATCCGCAAGGTAAGTTGCCAGCGGTGTATTGCTTTAGTACCAACCTCCGATCTGCAAGACATGTTTCCAGCGGCGTATTGCTTCAGTACCAACCTCCGATGCGCAAGGTAAGTTGCCAGCGGTGTACTCCTTTAGTACCAACCTCTGATCTGCAAGACATGTTTCCAGAGGCGTATTGCTTCAGTACCAACCTCCGATGCGCAAGGTAAGTTGCCAGCGGTGTACTCCTTTAGTACCAACCTCTGATCTGCAAGACATGTTTCCAGCGGCGTATTGCTTCAGTACCAACCTCCGATCTGCAAGTCAAGTTTCCAGCGGCGTATTGCTTCAGTACCAACCTCCGATCTGCAAGACATGTTTCCAGCGGCGTATTGCTTCAGTACCAACCTCCGATCTGCAAGTCAAGTTTCCAGCCTCCTATAGCTTTAGTACCAACCTCCGATCTGCAAGACATGTTGCCAGCGGCGTATTGCTCCAGTACCAACCTCCGATCCGCAAGGTAAGTTGCCAGCGGTGTATTGCTTTAGTACCAACCTCCGATCTGCAAGACATGTTTCCAGCGGCGTATTGCTTCAGCACCAACCTCTGATCCGCAAGGTAAGTTGCCAGCGATGTATTGCTTTAGTACCAACCTCCGATCTGCAAGACATGTTGCCAGCGGCGTATTGCTTCAGTACCAACCTCCGATCTGCAAGCCAAGTTTCCAGCGGCGTATTGCTTCAGTACCAACCTCCGATCTGCAAGACATGTTTCCAGCGGTGTAGTGCTTCAGTACCAATCTCCGATCTGCAAGTCAAGTTTCCAGCGGCCTATAGCTTTAGTACCAACCTCCGATCTGCAAGACATGTTGCCAGCGGCGTGTTGCTTCAGTACCAACCTCCGATGCGCAAGGTAAGTTGCCAGCGGTGTACTCCTTTAGTACCAACCTCTGATCTGCAAGACATGTTTCCAGCGGCGTATTGCTTCAGTACCAACCTCCGATGCGCAAGTTAAGTTGCCAGCGGTGTACTCCTTTAGTACCAACCTCTGATCTGCAAGACATGTTTCCAGCGGCGTATTGCTTCAGTACCAACCTCCGATCTGCAAGTCAAGTTTCCAGCGGCGTATTGCTTCAGTACCAACCTCCGATCTGCAAGACATGTTTCCAGCGGCGTATTGCATCAGTACCAACCTCCGATCTGCAAGTCAAGTTTCCAGCGGCCTATAGCTTTAGTACCAACCTCCGATCTGCAAGACATGTTTCCAGCGGCGTATTGCTTCAGTACCAACCTCCGATCCGCAAGGTAAGTTGCCAGCGGTGTATTGCTTTAGTATCAACCTCCGATCTGCAAGACATGTTTCCAGCGGCGTATTGCTTCAGTACCAACCTCCGATCTGCAAGACATGTTGCCAGCGGCGTATTGCTTCAGTACCAACCTTCGATCTACAAGCCAAGTTTCCAGCGGCCTATAGCTTTAGTACCAACCTCCGATCTGCAAGCCATGTTTCCAGCGGCCTATAGCTTTAGTTCCAACCTCCGATCTGCAAGACATGTTGCCAGCGGCGTATTGCTTCAGTACCAACCTCCGATCCGCAAGGTAAATTGCCAGCGGTCTATTGCTTTAGTACCAACCTCCGATCTGCAAGACATGTTTCCAGCGGCGTATTGCTTCAGTACCAACCTCCGATCTGCAAGACATGTTGCCAGCGGCGTATTGCTTCAGTACCAACGTCCGATCTGCAAGCCAAGTTTCCAGCGGCCTATAGCTTTAGTACCAACCTCCGATCTGCAAGACATGTTGCCAGCGGCGTATTGCTTCAGTACCAACCTCCGATCTGCAAGACATGTTTCCAGCGGCGTATTGCTTCAGTACCAAACTCCGATCTGCAAGTCAAGTTTCCAGCGGCCTATAGCTTTAGTACCAACCTCCGATCTGCAAGACATGTTGCCAGCGGCGTATTGCTTCAGTACCAACCTCCGATCCGCAAGGTAAGTTGCCAGCGGCGTATTGCTTTAGTACCAACCTCCGATCTGCAAGACATGTTGCCAGCGGCGTATTGCTTCAGCACCAACCTCTCATCCGCAAGGTAAGTTGCCAGCGATGTATTGCTTTAGTACCAACCTCCGATCTGCAAGACATGTTGCCAGCGGTGTATTGCTTCAGTACCAATCTCCGACCTGCAAGGCAAGTTGCCAGCGGCGTATTGCTTTAGTACCAACCTCCGATCTGCAAGACATGTTGCCAGCGGCGTATTGCTCCAGTACCAACCTCCGATCCGCAAGGTAAGTTGCCAGCGATGTATTGCTTTAGTACCAACCTCCGATCTGCAAGACATGTTGCCAGCGGTGTATTGCTTTAGTATCAACCTCCGATCTGCAAGACATGTTTCCAGCGGCGTATTGCTTCAGTACCAACCTCCGATCAGCAAGACATGTTGCCAGCGGCGTATTGCTTCAGTACCAACCTCCGATCTGCAAGACATGTTTCCAGCGGCGTATTGCTTCAGTACCAAACTCCGATCTGCAAGTCAAGTTTCCAGCGGCCTATAGCTTTAGTACCAACCTCCGATCTGCAAGGCAAGTTGCCAGCGGCGTGTTGCTTCAGTACCAACCTCCGATGCGCAAGGTAAGTTGCCAGCGGTGTACTCCTTTAGTACCAACCTCTGATCTGCAAGACATGTTTCCAGAGGCGTATTGCTTCAGTACCAACCTCCGATGCGCAAGGTAAGTTGCCAGCGGTGTACTCCTTTAGTACCAACCTCTGATCTGCAAGACATGTTTCCAGCGGCGTATTGCTTCAGTACCAACCTCCGATCTGCAAGTCAAGTTTCCAGCGGCGTATTGCTTCAGTACCAACCTCCGATCTGCAAGACATGTTTCCAGCGGCGTATTGCTTCAGTACCAACCTCCGATCTGCAAGTCAAGTTTCCAGCCTCCTATAGCTTTAGTACCAACCTCCGATCTGCAAGACATGTTGCCAGCGGCGTATTGCTCCAGTACCAACCTCCGATCCGCAAGGTAAGTTGCCAGCGGTGTATTGCTTTAGTACCAACCTCCGATCTGCAAGACATGTTTCCAGCGGCGTATTGCTTCAGCACCAACCTCTGATCCGCAAGGTAAGTTGCCAGCGATGTATTGCTTTAGTACCAACCTCCGATCTGCAAGACATGTTGCCAGCGGCGTATTGCTTCAGTACCAACCTCCGATCTGCAAGCCAAGTTTCCAGCGGCCTATTGCTTTAGTACCAACCTACGATCTGCAAGACATGTTGCCAGCGGTGTAGTGCTTCAGTACCAATCTCCGATCTGCAAGTCAAGTTTCCAGCGGCCTATAGCTTTAGTACCAACCTCCGATCTGCAAGGCAAGTTGCCAGCGGCGTGTTGCTTCAGTACCAACCTCCGATGCGCAAGGTAAGTTGCCAGCGGTGTACTCCTTTAGTACCAACCTCTGATCTGCAAGACATGTTTCCAGCGGCGTATTGCTTCAGTAACAACCTCCGATGCGCAAGGTAAGTTGCCAGCGGTGTACTCCTTTAGTACCAACCTCTGATCTGCAAGACATGTTTCCAGCGGCGTATTGCTTCAGTACCAACCTCCGATCTGCAAGTCAAGTTTCCAGCGGCGTATTGCTTCAGTGCCAACCTCCGATCTGCAAGACATGTTTCCAGCGGCGTATTGCTTCAGTACCAACCTCCGATCTGCAAGTCAAGTTTCCAGCGGCCTATAGCTTTAGTACCAACCTCCGATCTGCAAGACATGTTGCCAGCGGCGTATTGCTCCAGTACCAACCTCCGATCCGCAAGGTAAGTTGCCAGCGGTGTATTGCTTTAGTATCAACCTCCGATCTGCAAGACATGTTTCCAGCGGCGTATTGCTTCAGTACCAACCTCCGATCTGCAAGACATGTTTCCAGCGGCGTATTGCTTCAGTACCAACCTCCGATCTGCAAGTCAAGTTTCCAGCCTCCTATAGCTTTAGTACCAACCTCCGATCTGCAAGACATGTTGCCAGCGGCGTATTGCTCCAGTACCAACCTCCGATCCGCAAGGTAAGTTGCCAGCGGTGTATTGCTTTAGTACCAACCTCCGATCTGCAAGACATGTTTCCAGCGGCGTATTGCTTCAGCACCAACCTCTGATCCGCAAGGTAAGTTGCCAGCGATGTATTGCTTTAGTACCAACCTCCGATCTGCAAGACATGTTGCCAGCGGCGTATTGCTTCAGTACCAACCTCCGATCTGCAAGCCAAGTTTCCAGCGGCCTATTGCTTTAGTACCAACCTACGATCTGCAAGACATGTTGCCAGCGGTGTAGTGCTTCAGTACCAATCTCCGATCTGCAAGTCAAGTTTCCAGCGGCCTATAGCTTTAGTACCAACCTCCGATCTGCAAGGCAAGTTGCCAGCGGCGTGTTGCTTCAGTACCAACCTCCGATGCGCAAGGTAAGTTGCCAGCGGTGTACTCCTTTAGTACCAACCTCTGATCTGCAAGACATGTTTCCAGAGGCGTATTGCTTCAGTACCAACCTCCGATGCGCAAGGTAAGTTGCCAGCGGTGTACTCCTTTAGTACCAACCTCTGATCTGCAAGACATGTTTCCAGCGGCGTATTGCTTCAGTACCAACCTCCGATCTGCAAGTCAAGTTTCCAGCGGCGTATTGCTTCAGTACCAACCTCCGATCTGCAAGACATGTTTCCAGCGGCGTATTGCTTCAGTACCAACCTCCGATCTGCAAGTCAAGTTTCCAGCCTCCTATAGCTTTAGTACCAACCTCCGATCTGCAAGACATGTTGCCAGCGGCGTATTGCTTCAGTACCAACCTCCGATCCGCAAGGTAAGTTGCCAGCGGTGTATTGCTTTAGTACCAACCTCCGATCTGCAAGACATGTTTCCAGCGGCGTATTGCTTCAGCACCAACCTCTGATCCGCAAGGTAAGTTGCCAGCGATGTATTGCTTTAGTACCAACCTCCGATCTGCAAGACATGTTGCCAGCGGCGTATTGCTTCAGTACCAACGTCCGATCTGCAAGCCAAGTTTCCAGCGGCCTATTGCTTTAGTACCAACCTACGATCTGCAAGACATGTTGCCAGCGGTGTAGTGCTTCAGTACCAATCTCCGATCTGCAAGTCAAGTTTCCAGCGGCCTATAGCTTTAGTACCAACCTCCGATCTGCAAGGCAAGTTGCCAGCGGCGTGTTGCTTCAGTACCAACCTCCGATGCGCAAGGTAAGTTGCCAGCGGTGTACTCCTTTAGTACCAACCTCCGATCTGCAAGACATGTTTCCAGCGGCGTATTGCTTCAGTACCAACCTCCGATGCGCAAGGTAAGTTGCCAGCGGTGTACTCCTTTAGTACCAACCTCTGATCTGCAAGACATGTTTCCAGCGGCGTATTGCTTCAGTACCAACCTCCGATCTGCAAGTCAAGTTTCCAGCGGCGTATTGCTTCAGTACCAACCTCCGATCTGCAAGACATGTTTCCAGCGGCGTATTGCTTCAGTACCAACCTCCGATCTGCAAGTCAAGTTTCCAGCGGCCTATAGCTTTAGTACCAACCTCCGATCTGCAAGACATGTTGCCAGCGGCGTATTGCTCCAGTACCAACCTCCGATCCGCAAGGTAAGTTGCCAGCGGTGTATTGCTTTAGTACCAACCTCCGATCTGCAAGACATGTTTCCAGCGGCGTATTGCTTCAGTACCAACCTCCGATCCGCAAGGTAAGTTGCCAGCGGTGTATTGCTTTAGTACCAACCTCCGATCTGCAAGACATGTTTCCAGCGGCGTATTGCTTCAGTACCAACCTCCGATCTGCAAGACATGTTTCCAGCGGCGTATTGCTTCAGTACCAAACTCCGATCTGCAAGTCAAGTTTCCAGCGGCCTATAGCTTTAGTACCAACCTCCGATCTGCAAGGCAAGTTGCCAGCGGCGTGTTGCTTCAGTACCAACCTCCGATGCGCAAGGTAAGTTGCCAGCGGTGTACTCCTTTAGTACCAACCTCTGATCTGCAAGACATGTTTCCAGAGGCGTATTGCTTCAGTACCAACCTCCGATGCGCAAGGTAAGTTGCCAGCGGTGTACTCCTTTAGTACCAACCTCTGATCTGCAAGACATGTTTCCAGCGGCGTATTGCTTCAGTACCAACCTCCGATCTGCAAGACATGTTTCCAGCGGCGTATTGCTTCAGTACCAACCTCCGATCTGCAAGTCAAGTTTCCAGCCTCCTATAGCTTTAGTACCAACCTCCGATCTGCAAGACATGTTGCCAGCGGCGTATTGCTCCAGTACCAACCTCCGATCCGCAAGGTAAGTTGCCAGCGGTGTATTGCTTTAGTACCAACCTCCGATCTGCAAGACATGTTTCCAGCGGCGTATTGCTTCAGCACCAACCTCTGATCCGCAAGGTAAGTTGCCAGCGATGTATTGCTTTAGTACCAACCTCCGATCTGCAAGACATGTTGCCAGCGGCGTATTGCTTCAGTACCAACCTCCGATCTGCAAGCCAAGTTTCCAGCGGCCTATTGCTTTAGTACCAACCTACGATCTGCAAGACATGTTGCCAGCGGTGTAGTGCTTCAGTACCAATCTCCGATCTGCAAGTCAAGTTTCCAGCGGCCTATAGCTTTAGTACCAACCTCCGATCTGCAAGGCAAGTTGCCAGCGGCGTGTTGCTTCAGTACCAACCTCCGATGCGCAAGGTAAGTTGCCAGCGGTGTACTCCTTTAGTACCAACCTCTGATCTGCAAGACATGTTTCCAGAGGCGTATTGCTTCAGTACCAACCTCCGATGCGCAAGGTAAGTTGCCAGCGGTGTACTCCTTTAGTACCAACCTCTGATCTGCAAGACATGTTTCCAGCGGCGTATTGCTTCAGTACCAACCTCCGATCTGCAAGTCAAGTTTCCAGCGGCGTATTGCTTCAGTACCAACCTCCGATCTGCAAGACATGTTTCCAGCGGCGTATTGCTTCAGTACCAACCTCCGATCTGCAAGTCAAGTTTCCAGCCTCCTATAGCTTTAGTACCAACCTCCGATCTGCAAGACATGTTGCCAGCGGCGTATTGCTCCAGTACCAACCTCCGATCCGCAAGGTAAGTTGCCAGCGGTGTATTGCTTTAGTACCAACCTCCGATCTGCAAGACATGTTTCCAGCGGCGTATTGCTTCAGCACCAACCTCTGATCCGCAAGGTAAGTTGCCAGCGATGTATTGCTTTAGTACCAACCTCCGATCTGCAAGACATGTTGCCAGCGGCGTATTGCTTCAGTACCAACCTCCGATCTGCAAGCCAAGTTTCCAGCGGCCTATTGCTTTAGTACCAACCTACGATCTGCAAGACATGTTGCCAGCGGTGTAGTGCTTCAGTACCAACCTCCGATCTGCAAGTCAAGTTTCCAGCGGCCTATAGCTTTAGTACCAACCTCCGATCTGCAAGGCAAGTTGCCAGCGGCGTGTAGCTTCAGTACCAACCTCCGATGCGCAAGGTAAGTTGCCAGCGGTGTACTCCTTTAGTACCAACCTCTGATCTGCAAGACATGTTTCCAGCGGCGTATTGCTTCAGTACCAACCTCCGATGCGCAAGGTAAGTTGCCAGCGGTGTACTCCTTTAGTACCAACCTCTGATCTGCAAGACATGTTTCCAGCGGCGTATTGCTTCAGTACCAACCTCCGATCTGCAAGTCAAGTTTCCAGCGGCGTATTGCTTCAGTACCAACCTCCGATCTGCAAGACATGTTTCCAGCGGCGTATTGCTTCAGTACCAACCTCCGATCTGCAAGTCAAGTTTCCAGCGGCCTATAGCTTTAGTACCAACCTCCGATCTGCAAGACATGTTGCCAGCGGCGTATTGCTCCAGTACCAACCTCCGATCCGCAAGGTAAGTTGCCAGCGGTGTATTGCTTTAGTACCAACCTCCGATCTGCAAGACATGTTTCCAGCGGCGTATTGCTTCAGTACCAACCTCCGATCCGCAAGGTAAGTTGCCAGCGGTGTATTGCTTTAGTATCAACCTCCGATCTGCAAGACATGTTTCCAGCGGCGTATTGCTTCAGTACCAACCTCCGATCTGCAAGACATGTTTCCAGCGGCGTATTGCTTCAGTACCAAACTCCGATCTGCAAGTCAAGTTTCCAGCGGCCTATAGCTTTAGTACCAACCTCCGATCTGCAAGGCAAGTTGCCAGCGGCGTGTTGCTTCAGTACCAACCTCCGATGCGCAAGGTAAGTTGCCAGCGGTGTACTCCTTTAGTACCAACCTCTGATCTGCAAGACATGTTTCCAGAGGCGTATTGCTTCAGTACCAACCTCCGATGCGCAAGGTAAGTTGCCAGCGGTGTACTCCTTTAGTACCAACCTCTGATCTGCAAGACATGTTTCCAGCGGCGTATTGCTTCAGTACCAACCTCCGATCTGCAAGACATGTTTCCAGCGGCGTATTGCTTCAGTACCAACCTCCGATCTGCAAGTCAAGTTTCCAGCCTCCTATAGCTTTAGTACCAACCTCCGATCTGCAAGACATGTTGCCAGCGGCGTATTGCTCCAGTACCAACCTCCGATCCGCAAGGTAAGTTGCCAGCGGTGTATTGCTTTAGTACCAACCTCCGATCTGCAAGACATGTTTCCAGCGGCGTATTGCTTCAGCACCAACCTCTGATCCGCAAGGTAAGTTGCCAGCGATGTATTGCTTTAGTACCAACCTCCGATCTGCAAGACATGTTGCCAGCGGCGTATTGCTTCAGTACCAACCTCCGATCTGCAAGCCAAGTTTCCAGCGGCCTATTGCTTTAGTACCAACCTACGATCTGCAAGACATGTTGCCAGCGGTGTAGTGCTTCAGTACCAACCTCCGATCTGCAAGTCAAGTTTCCAGCGGCGTATTGCTTCAGTACCAACCTCCGATCTGCAAGTCAAGTTTCCAGCGGCGTATTGCTTCAGTACCAACCTCCGATCTGCAAGACATGTTTCCAGCGGCGTATTGCTTCAGTACCAACCTCCGATCTGCAAGTCAAGTTTCCAGCGGCCTATAGCTTTAGCACCAACCTCCGATCTGCAAGACATGTTGCCAGCGGCGTATTGCTCCAGTACCAACCTCCGATCCGCAAGGTAAGTTGCCAGCGGTGTATTGCTTTAGTACCAACCTCCGATCTGCAAGACATGTTTCCAGCGGCGTATTGCTTCAGTACCAACCTCCGATCCGCAAGGTAAGTTGCCAGCGGTGTATTGCTTTAGTATCAACCTCCGATCTGCAAGACATGTTTCCAGCGGCGTATTGCTTCAGTACCAACCTCCGATCTGCAAGACATGTTGCCAGCGGCGTATTGCTTCAGTACCAACCTTCGATCTACAAGCCAAGTTTCCAGCGGCCTATAGCTTTAGTACCAACCTCCGATCTGCAAGCCATGTTTCCAGCGGCCTATAGCTTTAGTTCCAACCTCCGATCTGCAAGACATGTTGCCAGCGGCGTATTGCTTCAGTACCAACCTCCGATCCGCAAGGTAAATTGCCAGCGGTCTATTGCTTTAGTACCAACCTCCGATCTGCAAGACATGTTTCCAGCGGCGTATTGCTTCAGTACCAACCTCCGATCTGCAAGACATGTTGCCAGCGGCGTATTGCTTCAGTACCAACCTCCGATCTGCAAGACATGTTGCCAGCGGCGTATTGCTTCAGTACCAACCTTCGATCTACAAGCCAAGTTTCCAGCGGCCTATAGCTTTAGTACCAACCTCCGATCTGCAAGCCATGTTTCCAGCGGCCTATAGCTTTAGTTCCAACCTCCGATCTGCAAGACATGTTGCCAGCGGCGTATTGCTTCAGTACCAACCTCCGATCCGCAAGGTAAATTGCCAGCGGTCTATTGCTTTAGTACCAACCTCCGATCTGCAAGACATGTTTCCAGCGGCGTATTGCTTCAGTACCAACCTCCGATCTGCAAGCCATGTTTCCAGCGGCCTATAGCTTTAGTTCCAACCTCCGATCTGCAAGACATGTTGCCAGCGGCGTATTGCTTCAGTACCAACCTCCGATCCGCAAGGTAAGTTGCCAGCGGTGTATTGCTTTAGTATCAACCTCCGATCTGCAAGACATGTTTCCAGCGGCGTATTGCTTCAGTACCAACCTCCGATCTGCAAGACATGTTTCCAGCGGCGTATTGCTTCAGTACCAACCTCCGATCTGCAAGTCAAGTTTCCAGCCTCCTATAGCTTTAGTACCAACCTCCGATCTGCAAGACATGTTGCCAGCGGCGTATTGCTCCAGTACCAACCTCCGATCCGCAAGGTAAGTTGCCAGCGGTGTATTGCTTTAGTACCAACCTCCGATCTGCAAGAAATGTTTCCAGCGGCGTATTGCTTCAGCACCAACCTCTGATCCGCAAGGTAAGTTGCCAGCGATGTATTGCTTTAGTACCAACCTCCGATCTGCAAGACATGTTGCCAGCGGCGTATTGCTTCAGTACCAACCTCCGATCTGCAAGCCAAGTTTCCAGCGGCCTATTGCTTTAGTACCAACCTACGATCTGCAAGACATGTTGCCAGCGGTGTAGTGCTTCAGTACCAATCTCCGATCTGCAAGTCAAGTTTCCAGCGGCCTATAGCTTTAGTACCAACCTCCGATCTGCAAGGCAAGTTGCCAGCGGCGTGTTGCTTCAGTACCAACCTCCGATGCGCAAGGTAAGTTGCCAGCGGTGTACTCCTTTAGTACCAACCTCTGATCTGCAAGACATGTTTCCAGCGGCGTATTGCTTCAGTACCAACCTCCGATGCGCAAGGTAAGTTGCCAGCGGTGTACTCCTTTAGTACCAACCTCTGATCTGCAAGACATGTTTCCAGCGGCGTATTGCTTCAGTACCAACCTCCGATCTGCAAGCCATGTTTCCAGCGGCCTATAGCTTTAGTTCCAACCTCCGATCTGCAAGACATGTTGCCAGCGGCGTATTGCTTCAGTACCAACCTCCGATCCGCAAGGTAAATTGCCAGCGGTCTATTGCTTTAGTACCAACCTCCGATCTGCAAGACATGTTTCCAGCGGCGTATTGCTTCAGTACCAACCTCCGATCTGCAAGACATGTTGCCAGCGGCGTATTGCTTCAGTACCAACGTCCGATCTGCAAGCCAAGTTTCCAGCGGCCTATAGCTTTAGTACCAACCTCCGATCTGCAAGACATGTTGCCAGCGGCGTATTGCTTCAGTACCAACCTCCGATCTGCAAGACATGTTTCCAGCGGCGTATTGCTTCAGTACCAAACTCCGATCTGCAAGTCAAGTTTCCAGCGGCCTATAGCTTTAGTACCAACCTCCGATCTGCAAGACATGTTGCCAGCGGCGTATTGCTTCAGTACCAACCTCCGATCCGCAAGGTAAGTTGCCAGCGGCGTATTGCTTTAGTACCAACCTCCGATCTGCAAGACATGTTGCCAGCGGCGTATTGCTTCAGCACCAACCTCTCATCCGCAAGGTAAGTTGCCAGCGATGTATTGCTTTAGTACCAACCTCCGATCTGCAAGACATGTTGCCAGCGGTGTATTGCTTCAGTACCAATCTCCGACCTGCAAGGCAAGTTGCCAGCGGCGTATTGCTTTAGTACCAACCTCCGATCTGCAAGACATGTTGCCAGCGGCGTATTGCTCCAGTACCAACCTCCGATCCGCAAGGTAAGTTGCCAGCGGTGTATTGCTTTAGTACCAACCTCCGATCTGCAAGACATGTTTCCAGCGGCGTATTGCTTCAGTACCAACCTCCGATCCGCAAGGTAAGTTGCCAGCGGTGTATTGCTTTAGTATCAACCTCCGATCTGCAAGACATGTTTCCAGCGGCGTATTGCTTCAGTACCAACCTCCGATCAGCAAGACATGTTGCCAGCGGCGTATTGCTTCAGTACCAACCTCCGATCTGCAAGACATGTTTCCAGCGGCGTATTGCTTCAGTACCAAACTCCGATCTGCAAGTCAAGTTTCCAGCGGCCTATAGCTTTAGTACCAACCTCCGATCTGCAAGGCAAGTTGCCAGCGGCGTGTTGCTTCAGTACCAACCTCCGATGCGCAAGGTAAGTTGCCAGCGGTGTACTCCTTTAGTACCAACCTCTGATCTGCAAGACATGTTTCCAGAGGCGTATTGCTTCAGTACCAACCTCCGATGCGCAAGGTAAGTTGCCAGCGGTGTACTCCTTTAGTACCAACCTCTGATCTGCAAGACATGTTTCCAGCGGCGTATTGCTTCAGTACCAACCTCCGATCTGCAAGTCAAGTTTCCAGCCTCCTATAGCTTTAGTACCAACCTCCGATCTGCAAGACATGTTGCCAGCGGCGTATTGCTCCAGTACCAACCTCCGATCCGCAAGGTAAGTTGCCAGCGGTGTATTGCTTTAGTACCAACCTCCGATCTGCAAGACATGTTTCCAGCGGCGTATTGCTTCAGCACCAACCTCTGATCCGCAAGGTAAGTTGCCAGCGATGTATTGCTTTAGTACCAACCTCCGATCTGCAAGACATGTTGCCAGCGGCGTATTGCTTCAGTACCAACCTCCGATCTGCAAGCCAAGTTTCCAGCGGCCTATTGCTTTAGTACCAACCTACGATCTGCAAGACATGTTGCCAGCGGTGTAGTGCTTCAGTACCAATCTCCGATCTGCAAGTCAAGTTTCCAGCGGCGTATTGCTTCAGTACCAACCTCCGATCTGCAAGTCAAGTTTCCAGCGGCGTATTGCTTCAGTACCAACCTCCGATCTGCAAGACATGTTTCCAGCGGCGTATTGCTTCAGTACCAACCTCCGATCTGCAAGTCAAGTTTCCAGCGGCCTATAGCTTTAGTACCAACCTCCGATCTGCAAGACATGTTGCCAGCGGCGTATTGCTCCAGTACCAACCTCCGATCCGCAAGGTAAGTTGCCAGCGGTGTATTGCTTTAGTACCAACCTCCGATCTGCAAGACATGTTTCCAGCGGCGTATTGCTTCAGTACCAACCTCCGATCCGCAAGGTAAGTTGCCAGCGGTGTATTGCTTTAGTATCAACCTCCGATCTGCAAGACATGTTTCCAGCGGCGTATTGCTTCAGTACCAACCTCCGATCTGCAAGACATGTTGCCAGCGGCGTATTGCTTCAGTACCAACCTTCGATCTACAAGCCAAGTTTCCAGCGGCCTATAGCTTTAGTACCAACCTCCGATCTGCAAGCCATGTTTCCAGCGGCCTATAGCTTTAGTTCCAACCTCCGATCTGCAAGACATGTTGCCAGCGGCGTATTGCTTCAGTACCAACCTCCGATCCGCAAGGTAAATTGCCAGCGGTCTATTGCTTTAGTACCAACCTCCGATCTGCAAGACATGTTTCCAGCGGCGTATTGCTTCAGTACCAACCTCCGATCTGCAAGACATGTTGCCAGCGGCGTATTGCTTCAGTACCAACGTCCGATCTGCAAGACATGTTTCCAGCGGCGTATTGCTTCAGTACCAAACTCCGATCTGCAAGTCAAGTTTCCAGCGGCCTATAGCTTTAGTACCAACCTCCGATCTGCAAGACATGTTTCCAGCGGCGTATTGCTTCAGTACCAACCTCCGATCCGCAAGGTAAGTTGCCAGCGGTGTATTGCTTTAGTATCAACCTCCGATCTGCAAGACATGTTTCCAGCGGCGTATTGCTACAGTACCAACCTCCGATCAGCAAGACATGTTGCCAGCGGCGTATTGCTTCAGTACCAACCTCCGATCTGCAAGACATGTTTCCAGCGGCGTATTGCTTCAGTACCAAACTCCGATCTGCAAGTCAAGTTTCCAGCGGCCTATAGCTTTAGTACCAACCTCCGATCTGCAAGGCAAGTTGCCAGCGGCGTGTTGCTTCAGTACCAACCTCCGATGCGCAAGGTAAGTTGCCAGCGGTGTACTCCTTTAGTACCAACCTCTGATCTGCAAGACATGTTTCCAGAGGCGTATTGCTTCAGTACCAACCTCCGATGCGCAAGGTAAGTTGCCAGCGGTGTACTCCTTTAGTACCAACCTCTGATCTGCAAGACATGTTTCCAGCGGCGTATTGCTTCAGTACCAACCTCCGATCTGCAAGTCAAGTTTCCAGCGGCGTATTGCTTCAGTACCAACCTCCGATCTGCAAGACATGTTTCCAGCGGCGTATTGCTTCAGTACCAACCTCCGATCTGCAAGTCAAGTTTCCAGCCTCCTATAGCTTTAGTACCAACCTCCGATCTGCAAGACATGTTGCCAGCGGCGTATTGCTCCAGTACCAACCTCCGATCCGCAAGGTAAGTTGCCAGCGGTGTATTGCTTTAGTACCAACCTCCGATCTGCAAGACATGTTTCCAGCGGCGTATTGCTTCAGCACCAACCTCTGATCCGCAAGGTAAGTTGCCAGCGATGTATTGCTTTAGTACCAACCTCCGATCTGCAAGACATGTTGCCAGCGGCGTATTGCTTCAGTACCAACCTCCGATCTGCAAGACATGTTTCCAGCGGCGTATTGCTTCAGTACCAACCTCCGATCTGCAAGTCAAGTTTCCAGCCTCCTATAGCTTTAGTACCAACCTCCGATCTGCAAGACATGTTGCCAGCGGCGTATTGCTCCAGTACCAACCTCCGATCCGCAAGGTAAGTTGCCAGCGGTGTATTGCTTTAGTACCAACCTCCGATCTGCAAGAAATGTTTCCAGCGGCGTATTGCTTCAGTACCAACCTCCGATCTGCAAGACATGTTTCCAGCGGCGTATTGCTTCAGTACCAACCTCCGATCTGCAAGCCAAGTTTCCAGCGGCCTATTGCTTTAGTACCAACCTACGATCTGCAAGACATGTTGCCAGCGGTGTAGTGCTTCAGTACCAATCTCCGATCTGCAAGTCAAGTTTCCAGCGGCCTATAGCTTTAGTACCAACCTCCGATCTGCAAGGCAAGTTGCCAGCGGCGTGTTGCTTCAGTACCAACCTCCGATGCGCAAGGTAAGTTGCCAGCGGTGTACTCCTTTAGTACCAACCTCTGATCTGCAAGACATGTTTCCAGCGGCGTATTGCTTCAGTACCAACCTCCGATGCGCAAGGTAAGTTGCCAGCGGTGTACTCCTTTAGTACCAACCTCTGATCTGCAAGACATGTTTCCAGCGGCGTATTGCTTCAGTACCAACCTCCGATCTGCAAGTCAAGTTTCCAGCGGCGTATTGCTTCAGTACCAACCTCCGATCTGCAAGACATGTTTCCAGCGGCGTATTGCTTCAGTACCAACCTCCGATCTGCAAGTCAAGTTTCCAGCGGCCTATAGCTTTAGTACCAACCTCCGATCTGCAAGACATGTTGCCAGCGGCGTATTGCTCCAGTACCAACCTCCGATCCGCAAGGTAAGTTGCCAGCGGTGTATTGCTTTAGTACCAACCTCCGATCTGCAAGACATGTTTCCAGCGGCGTATTGCTTCAGTACCAACCTCCGATCCGCAAGGTAAGTTGCCAGCGGTGTATTGCTTTAGTATCAACCTCCGATCTGCAAGACATGTTTCCAGCGGCGTATTGCTTCAGTACCAACCTCCGATCTGCAAGACATGTTTCCAGCGGCGTATTGCTTCAGTACCAACCTCCGATCTGCAAGTCAAGTTTCCAGCCTCCTATAGCTTTAGTACCAACCTCCGATCTGCAAGACATGTTGCCAGCGGCGTATTGCTCCAGTACCAACCTCCGATCCGCAAGGTAAGTTGCCAGCGGTGTATTGCTTTAGTACCAACCTCCGATCTGCAAGAAATGTTTCCAGCGGCGTATTGCTTCAGCACCAACCTCTGATCCGCAAGGTAAGTTGCCAGCGATGTATTGCTTTAGTACCAACCTCCGATCTGCAAGACATGTTGCCAGCGGCGTATTGCTTCAGTACCAACCTCCGATCTGCAAGCCAAGTTTCCAGCGGCCTATTGCTTTAGTACCAACCTACGATCTGCAAGACATGTTGCCAGCGGTGTAGTGCTTCAGTACCAATCTCCGATCTGCAAGTCAAGTTTCCAGCGGCCTATAGCTTTAGTACCAACCTCCGATCTGCAAGGCAAGTTGCCAGCGGCGTGTTGCTTCAGTACCAACCTCCGATGCGCAAGGTAAGTTGCCAGCGGTGTACTCCTTTAGTACCAACCTCTGATCTGCAAGACATGTTTCCAGCGGCGTATTGCTTCAGTACCAACCTCCGATGCGCAAGGTAAGTTGCCAGCGGTGTACTCCTTTAGTACCAACCTCTGATCTGCAAGACATGTTTCCAGCGGCGTATTGCTTCAGTACCAACCTCCGATGCGCAAGGTAAGTTGCCAGCGGTGTACTCCTTTAGTACCAACCTCCGATCTGCAAGACATGTTTCCAGCGGCGTATTGCTTCAGTACCAAACTCCGATCTGCAAGTCAAGTTTCCAGCGGCCTATAGCTTTAGTACCAACCTCCGATCTGCAAGACATGTTGCCAGCGGCGTATTGCTTCAGTACCAACCTCCGATCCGCAAGGTAAGTTGCCAGCGGCGTATTGCTTTAGTACCAACCTCCGATCTGCAAGACATGTTGCCAGCGGCGTATTGCTTCAGCACCAACCTCTCATCCGCAAGGTAAGTTGCCAGCGATGTATTGCTTTAGTACCAACCTCCGATCTGCAAGACATGTTGCCAGCGGTGTATTGCTTCAGTACCAATCTCCGACCTGCAAGGCAAGTTGCCAGCGGCGTATTGCTTTAGTACCAACCTCCGATCTGCAAGACATGTTGCCAGCGGCGTATTGCTCCAGTACCAACCTCCGATCCGCAAGGTAAGTTGCCAGCGGTGTATTGCTTTAGTACCAACCTCCGATCTGCAAGACATGTTTCCAGCGGCGTATTGCTTCAGTACCAACCTCCGATCCGCAAGGTAAGTTGCCAGCGGTGTATTGCTTTAGTATCAACCTCCGATCTGCAAGACATGTTTCCAGCGGCGTATTGCTTCAGTACCAACCTCCGATCAGCAAGACATGTTGCCAGCGGCGTATTGCTTCAGTACCAACCTCCGATCTGCAAGACATGTTTCCAGCGGCGTATTGCTTCAGTACCAAACTCCGATCTGCAAGTCAAGTTTCCAGCGGCCTATAGCTTTAGTACCAACCTCCGATCTGCAAGGCAAGTTGCCAGCGGCGTGTTGCTTCAGTACCAACCTCCGATGCGCAAGGTAAGTTGCCAGCGGTGTACTCCTTTAGTACCAACCTCTGATCTGCAAGACATGTTTCCAGAGGCGTATTGCTTCAGTACCAACCTCCGATGCGCAAGGTAAGTTGCCAGCGGTGTACTCCTTTAGTACCAACCTCTGATCTGCAAGACATGTTTCCAGCGGCGTATTGCTTCAGTACCAACCTCCGATCTGCAAGACATGTTTCCAGCGGCGTATTGCTCCAGTACCAACCTCCGATCTGCAAGTCAAGTTTCCAGCCTCCTATAGCTTTAGTACCAACCTCCGATCTGCAAGACATGTTGCCAGCGGCGTATTGCTCCAGTACCAACCTCCGATCCGCAAGGTAAGTTGCCAGCGGTGTATTGCTTTAGTACCAACCTCCGATCTGCAAGACATGTTTCCAGCGGCGTATTGCTTCAGCACCAACCTCTGATCCGCAAGGTAAGTTGCCAGCGATGTATTGCTTTAGTACCAACCTCCGATCTGCAAGACATGTTGCCAGCGGCGTATTGCTTCAGTACCAACCTCCGATCTGCAAGCCAAGTTTCCAGCGGCCTATTGCTTTAGTACCAACCTACGATCTGCAAGACATGTTGCCAGCGGTGTAGTGCTTCAGTACCAATCTCCGATCTGCAAGTCAAGTTTCCAGCGGCGTATTGCTTCAGTACCAACCTCCGATCTGCAAGTCAAGTTTCCAGCGGCGTATTGCTTCAGTACCAACCTCCGATCTGCAAGACATGTTTCCAGCGGCGTATTGCTTCAGTACCAACCTCCGATCTGCAAGTCAAGTTTCCAGCGGCCTATAGCTTTAGTACCAACCTCCGATCTGCAAGACATGTTGCCAGCGGCGTATTGCTCCAGTACCAACCTCCGATCCGCAAGGTAAGTTGCCAGCGGTGTATTGCTTTAGTACCAACCTCCGATCTGCAAGACATGTTTCCAGCGGCGTATTGCTTCAGTACCAACCTCCGATCCGCAAGGTAAGTTGCCAGCGGTGTATTGCTTTAGTATCAACCTCCGATCTGCAAGACATGTTTCCAGCGGCGTATTGCTTCAGTACCAACCTCCGATCTGCAAGACATGTTGCCAGCGGCGTATTGCTTCAGTACCAACCTTCGATCTACAAGCCAAGTTTCCAGCGGTCTATAGCTTTAGTACCAACCTCCGATCTGCAAGCCATGTTTCCAGCGGCCTATAGCTTTAGTTCCAACCTCCGATCTGCAAGACATGTTGCCAGCGGCGTATTGCTTCAGTACCAACCTCCGATCCGCAAGGTAAATTGCCAGCGGTCTATTGCTTTAGTACCAACCTCCGATCTGCAAGACATGTTTCCAGCGGCGTATTGCTTCAGTACCAACCTCCGATCTGCAAGACATGTTGCCAGCGGCTTATTGCTTCAGTACCAACGTCCGATCTGCAAGCCAAGTTTCCAGCGGCCTATAGCTTTAGTACCAACCTCCGATCTGCAAGACATGTTGCCAGCGGCGTATTGCTTCAGTACCAACCTCCGATCTGCAAGACATGTTTCCAGCGGCGTATTGCTTCAGTACCAAACTCCGATCTGCAAGTCAAGTTTCCAGCGGCCTATAGCTTTAGTACCAACCTCCGATCTGCAAGACATGTTGCCAGCGGCGTATTGCTTCAGTACCAACCTCCGATCCGCAAGGTAAGTTGCCAGCGGCGTATTGCTTTAGTACCAACCTCCGATCTGCAAGACATGTTGCCAGCGGCGTATTGCTTCAGCACCAACCTCTCATCCGCAAGGTAAGTTGCCAGCGATGTATTGCTTTAGTACCAACCTCCGATCTGCAAGACATGTTGCCAGCGGCGTATTGCTTCAGTACCAACCTCCGATCCGCAAGGTAAGTTGCCAGCGGCGTATTGCTTTAGTACCAACCTCCGATCTGCAAGACATGTTGCCAGCGGCGTATTGCTTCAGCACCAACCTCTCATCCGCAAGGTAAGTTGCCAGCGATGTATTGCTTTAGTACCAACCTCCGATCTGCAAGACATGTTGCCAGCGGCGTATTGCTTCAGTACCAACCTCCGATCCGCAAGGTAAGTTGCCAGCGGCGTATTGCTTTAGTACCAACCTCCGATCTGCGAGACATGTTGCCAGCGGCGTATTGCTTCAGCACCAACCTCTCATCCGCAAGGTAAGTTGCCAGCGATGTATTGCTTTAGTACCAACCTCCGATCTGCAAGACATGTTGCCAGCGGTGTATTGCTTTAGTATCAACCTCCGATCTGCAAGACATGTTTCCAGCGGCGTATTGCTTCAGTACCAACCTCCGATCAGCAAGACATGTTGCCAGCGGCGTATTGCTTCAGTACCAACCTCCGATCTGCAAGACATGTTTCCAGCGGCGTATTGCTTCAGTACCAAACTCCGATCTGCAAGTCAAGTTTCCAGCGGCCTATAGCTTTAGTACCAACCTCCGATCTGCAAGACATGTTGCCAGCGGCGTATTGCTTCAGTACCAACCTCCGATCCGCAAGGTAAGTTGCCAGCGGTGTATTGCTTTAGTACCAACCTGCGATCTGCAAGACATGTTTCCAGCGGCGTGTTGCTTCAGTACCAACCTCCGATCCGCAAGGTAAGTTACCAGCGGTGTATTGCTTTAGTATCAACCTCCGATCTGCAAGACATGTTGCCAGAAGCGTATTGCTTCATTACCAAACCCCGATCCGCAAGGTAAGTTTCCAGCGGCTTATAGCTTTAGTAGCAACCTCCGATCTGCAAGTCAAGTTTCCAGCGGCGTATTGCTTTAGTACCAACCTCCGATCTGCAAGACATGTTGCCAGCGGTGTATGGCTTCAGTACCAATCTCCGATCTGCAAGACATGTTGTCAGCGGCGTACTGCTTCAGTACCAACGTCCGATCTGCAAGCCATGTTTCCAGCGGCCTATAGCTTTAGTACCAACCTCCGATCTGCAAGACATGTTGCCAGCGGCGTATTGCTTCAGTACCAACCTCCGATCCGCAAGGTAAATTGCCAGCGGTCTATTGCTTTAGTACCAACCTCCGATCTGCAAGACATGTTTCCAGCGGCGTATTGCTTCAGTACCAACCTCCGATCTGCAAGACATGTTGCCAGCGGCGTATTGCTTCAGTACCAACGTCCGATCTGCAAGCCAAGTTTCCAGCGGCCTATAGCTTTAGTACCAACCTCCGATCTGCAAGGCAAGTTGCCAGCGGCGTGTTGCTTCAGTACCAACCTCCGATGCGCAAGGTAAGTTGCCAGCGGTGTACTCCTTTAGTACCAACCTCTGATCTGCAAGACATGTTTCCAGCGGCGTATTGCTTCAGTACCAACCTCCGATGCGCAAGGTAAGTTGCCAGCGGTGTACTCCTTTAGTACCAACCTCTGATCTGCAAGACATGTTTCCAGCGGCGTATTACTTCAGTACCAACCTCCGATCTGCAAGTCAAGTTTCCAGCGGCGTATTGCTTCAGTACCAACCTCCGATCTGCAAGACATGTTTCCAGCGGCGTATTGCTTCAGTACCAACCTCCGATCTGCAAGTCAAGTTTCCAGCGGCCTATAGCTTTAGTACCAACCTCCGATCTGCAAGACATGTTGCCAGCGGCGTATTGCTCCAGTACCAACCTCCGATCCGCAAGGTAAGTTGCCAGCGGTGTATTGCTTTAGTACCAACCTCCGATCTGCAAGACATGTTTCCAGCGGCGTATTGCTTCAGTACCAACCTCCGATCCGCAAGGTAAGTTGCCAGCGGTGTATTGCTTTAGTATCAACCTCCGATATGCAAGACATGTTTCCAGCGGCTTATTGCTTCAATACCAACCTCCGATCTGCAAGACATGTTGCCAGCGGCGTATTGCTTCAGTACCAACCTTCGATCTACAAGCCAAGTTTCCAGCGGCCTATAGCTTTAGTACCAACCTCCGATCTGCAAGCCATGTTTCCAGCGGCCTATAGCTTTAGTTCCAACCTCCGATCTGCAAGACATGTTGCCAGCGGCGTATTGCTTCAGTACCAACCTCCGATCCGCAAGGTAAATTGCCAGCGGTCTATTGCTTTAGTACCAACCTCCGATCTGCAAGACATGTTTCCAGCGGCGTATTGCTTCAGTACCAACCTCCGATCTGCAAGACATGTTGCCAGCGGCGTATTGCTTCAGTACCAACGTCCGATCTGCAAGCCAAGTTTCCAGCGGCCTATAGCTTTAGTACCAACCTCCGATCTGCAAGACATGTTGCCAGCGGCGTATTGCTTCAGTACCAACCTCCGATCCGCAAGGTAAATTGCCAGCGGTCTATTGCTTTAGTACCAACCTCCGATCTGCAAGACATGTTTCCAGCGGCGTATTGCTTCAGTACCAAACTCCGATCTGCAAGTCAAGTTTCCAGCGGCCTATAGCTTTAGTACCAACCTCCGATCTGCAAGACATGTTGCCAGCGGCGTATTGCTTCAGTACCAACCTCCGATCCGCAAGGTAAGTTGCCAGCGGCGTATTGCTTTAGTACCAACCTCCGATCTGCAAGACATGTTGCCAGCGGCGTATTGCTTCAGCACCAACCTCTCATCCGCAAGGTAAGTTGCCAGCGATGTATTGCTTTAGTACCAACCTCCGATCCGCAAGGTAAGTTGCCAGCGGCGTATTGCTTTAGTACCAACCTCCGATCTGCAAGACATGTTGCCAGCGGCGTATTGCTTCAGCACCAACCTCTCATCCGCAAGGTAAGTTGCCAGCGATGTATTGCTTTAGTACCAACCTCCGATCTGCAAGACATGTTGCCAGCGGTGTATTGCTTCAGTACCAATCTCCGACCTGCAAGGCAAGTTGCCAGCGGCGTATTGCTTTAGTACCAACCTCCGATCTGCAAGACATGTTGCCAGCGGCGTATTGCTTTAGTACGAACCTCCGATCTGCAAGACATGTTGCCAGCGGCGTATTGCTTCAGCACCAACCTCTCATCCGCAAGGTAAGTTGCCAGCGATGTATTGCTTTAGTACCAACCTCCGATCTGCAAGACATGTTGCCAGCGGTGTATTGCTTTAGTATCAACCTCCGATCTGCAAGACATGTTTCCAGCGGCGTATTGCTTCAGTACCAACCTCCGATCAGCAAGACATGTTGCCAGCGGCGTATTGCTTCAGTACCAACCTCCGATCTGCAAGACATGTTTCCAGCGGCGTATTGCTTCAGTACCAAACTCCGATCTGCAAGTCAAGTTTCCAGCGGCCTATAGCTTTAGTACCAACCTCCGATCTGCAAGACATGTTGCCAGCGGCGTATTGCTTCAGTACCAACCTCCGATCCGCAAGGTAAGTTGCCAGCGGTGTATTGCTTTAGTACCAACCTGCGATCTGCAAGACATGTTTCCAGCGGCGTGTTGCTTCAGTACCAACCTCCGATCCGCAAGGTAAGTTACCAGCGGTGTATTGCTTTAGTATCAACCTCCGATCTGCAAGTCAAGTTTCCAGCGGCGTATTGCTTTAGTACCAACCTCCGATCTGCAAGACATGTTGCCAGCGGTGTATGGCTTCAGTACCAATCTCCGATCTGCAAGACATGTTGTCAGCGGCGTACTGCTTCAGTACCAACGTCCGATCTGCAAGCCATGTTTCCAGCGGCCTATAGCTTTAGTACCAACCTCCGATCTGCAAGACATGTTGCCAGCGGCGTATTGCTTCAGTACCAACCTCCGATCCGCAAGGTAAATTGCCAGCGGTCTATTGCTTTAGTACCAACCTCCGATCTGCAAGACATGTTTCCAGCGGCGTATTGCTTCAGTACCAACCTCCGATCTGCAAGACATGTTGCCAGCGGCGTATTGCTTCAGTACCAACGTCCGATCTGCAAGCCAAGTTTCCAGCGGCCTATAGCTTTAGTACCAACCTCCGATCTGCAAGACATGTTGCCAGCGGCGTATTGCTTCAGTACCAACCTCCGATCTGCAAGACATGTTTCCAGCGGCGTATTGCTTCAGTACCAAACTCCGATCTGCAAGTCAAGTTTCCAGCGGCCTATAGCTTTAGTACCAACCTCCGATCTGCAAGACATGTTGCCAGCGGCGTATTGCTTCAGTACCAACCTCCGATCCGCAAGGTAAGTTGCCAGCGGCGTATTGCTTTAGTACCAACCTCCGATCTGCAAGACATGTTGCCAGCGGCGTATTGCTTCAGCACCAACCTCTCATCCGCAAGGTAAGTTGCCAGCGATGTATTGCTTTAGTACCAACCTCCGATCTGCAAGACATGTTGCCAGCGGTGTATTGCTTCAGTACCAATCTCCGACCTGCAAGGCAAGTTGCCAGCGGCGTATTGCTTTAGTACCAACCTCCGATCTGCAAGACATGTTGCCAGCGGCGTATTGCTTCAGTACCAACCTCCGATCTGCAAGCCAAGTTTCCAGCGGCCTATAGCTTTAGTACCAACCTCCGATCTGCAAGACATGTTGCCAGCGGCGTATTGCTTCAGTACCAACCTCCGATGCGCAAGACATGTTTCCAGCGGCGTATTGCTTCAGTACCAAACTCCGATCTGCAAGTCAAGTTTCCAGCGGCCTATAGCTTTAGTACCAACCTCCGATCTGCAAGACATGTTGCCAGCGGCGTATTGCTTCAGTACCAACCTCCGATCCGCAAGGTAAGTTGCCAGCGGTGTATTGCTTTAGTATCAACCTCCGATCTGCAAGACATGTTTGCAGCGGCGTATTGCTTCAGTACCAACCTCCGATCTGCAAGACATGTTGCCAGCGGCGTATTGCTTCAGTACCAACCTGCGATCCGCAAGGTAAGTTGCCAGCAGTGTTTTGCTTTAGTACCAACCTCCGATCTGCAAGACATGTTTCCAGCGGCGTGTTGCTTCAGTACCAACCTCCGATCCGCAAGGTAAGTTACCAGCGGTGTATTGCTTTAGTACCAACCTCCGATCTGCAAGACATGTTGCCAGCGGCGTATTGCTTCAGTACCAACCTCCGATCCGCAAGGTAAGTTGCCAGCGGCGTATTGCTTCAGCACCAACCTCTGATCCGCAAGGTAAGTTGCCAGCGATGTATTGCTTTAGTACCAACCTCCGATCTGCAAGACATGTTTCCAGCGGCGTATTGCTTCAGTACCAACCTCCGATCTGCAAGACATGTTGCCAGCGGCGTATGGCTTCAGTACCAACGTCCGATCTGCAAGCCAAGTTTCCAGCGGCCTATAGCTTTAGTACCAACCTCCGATCTGCAAGACATGTTGCCAGCGGCGTATTGCTTCAGTACCAACCTCCGATCCGCAAGGTAAGTTGCCAGCGGCGTATTGCTTTAGTACCAACCTCCGATCTGCAAGACATGTTGCCAGCGGCGTATTGCTTCAGTACCAACCTCCGATCCGCAAGGTAAGTTGCCAGCGGCGTATTGCTTCAGCACCAACCTCTGATCCGCAAGGTAAGTTGCCAGCGATGTATTGCTTTAGTACCAACCTCCGATCTGCAAGACATGTTTCCAGCGGCGTATTGCTTCAGTACCAACCTCCGATCTGCAAGACATGTTGCCAGCGGCGTATGGCTTCAGTACCAACGTCCGATCTGCAAGCCAAGTTTCCAGCGGCCTATAGCTTTAGTACCAACCTCCGATCCGCAAGGTAAGATGCCAGCTGTGTATTGCTTTAGTACCAACCTCCGATCTGCAAGCCAAGTTTCCAGCGGCCTATAGCTTTAGTACCAACCTCCGATCTGCAAGACATGTTTCCAGCGGCGTGTTGCTTCAGTACCAACCTCCGATCCGCAAGGTAAGTTACCAGCGGTGTATTGCTTTAGTATCAACCTCCGATCTGCAAGACATGTTGCCAGAAGCGTATTGCTTCATTACCAAACCCCGATCCGCAAGGTAAGTTTCCAGCGGCTTATAGCTTTAGTAGCAACCTCCGATCTGCAAGTCAAGTTTCCAGCGGCGTATTGCTTTAGTACCAACCTCCGATCTGCAAGACATGTTGCCAGCGGTGTATGGCTTCAGTACCAATCTCCGATCTGCAAGACATGTTGTCAGCGGCGTACTGCTTCAGTACCAACGTCCGATCTGCAAGCCAAGTTTCCAGCGGCCTATAGCTTTAGTACCAACCTCCGATCTGCAAGACATGTTGCCAGCGGCGTATTGCTTCAGTACCAACCTCCGATCCGCAAGGTAAATTGCCAGCGGTCTATTGCTTTAGTACCAACCTCCGATCTGCAAGACATGTTTCCAGCGGCGTATTGCTTCAGTACCAACCTCCGATCTGCAAGACATGTTGCCAGCGGCGTATTGCTTCAGTACCAACGTCCGATCTGCAAGCCAAGTTTCCAGCGGCCTATAGCTTTAGTACCAACCTCCGATCTGCAAGACATGTTGCCAGCGGCGTATTGCTTCAGTACCAACCTCCGATCCGCAAGGTAAGTTGCCAGCGGCGTATTGCTTTAGTACCAACCTCCGATCTGCAAGACATGTTGCCAGCGGCGTATTGCTTCAGTACCAACCTCTGATCCGCAAGGTAAGTTGCCAGCGATGTATTGCTTTAGTACCAACCTCCGATCTGCAAGACATGTTGCCAGCGGTGTATTGCTTCAGTACCAATCTCCGACCTGCAAGACATGTTGCCAGCGCCGTATTGCTTCAGTACCAACCTCCGATCCGCAAGGTAAGTTGCCAGCGGCGTATTGCTTTAGTACCAACCTCCGATCTGCAAGACATGTTGCCAGCGGCGTATTGCTCAGTACCAACCTCCGATCTGCAAGCCAAGTTTCCAGCGGCCTATAGCTTTAGTACCAACCTCCGATCTGCAAGGCAAGCTGCCAGCGGCGTGTTGCTTCAGTACCAACCTCCGATCCGCAAGGTAAGTTACCAGCGGTGTATTGCTTTAGTATCAACCTCCGATCTGCAAGACATGTTGCCAGAAGCGTATTGCTTCATTACCAAACCCCGATCCGCAAGGTAAGTTTCCAGCGGCTTATAGCTTTAGTAGCAACCTCCGATCTGCAAGTCAAGTTTCCAGCGGCGTATTGCTTTAGTACCAACCTCCGATCTGCAAGACATGTTGCCAGCGGTGTATGGCTTCAGTACCAATCTCCGATCTGCAAGACATGTTGTCAGCGGCGTACTGCTTCAGTACCAACGTCCGATCTGCAAGCCAAGTTTCCAGCGGCCTATAGCTTTAGTACCAACCTCCGATCTGCAAGACATGTTGCCAGCGGCGTATTGCTTCAGTACCAACCTCCGATCCGCAAGGTAAATTGCCAGCGGTCTATTGCTTTAGTACCAACCTCCGATCTGCAAGACATGTTTCCAGCGGCGTATTGCTTCAGTACCAACCTCCGATCTGCAAGACATGTTGCCAGCGGCGTATTGCTTCAGTACCAACGTCCGATCTGCAAGCCAAGTTTCCAGCGGCCTATAGCTTTAGTACCAACCTCCGATCTGCAAGACATGTTGCCAGCGGCGTATTGCTTCAGTACCAACCTCCGAACCGCAAGGTAAGTTGCCAGCGGCGTATTGCTTTAGTACCAACCTCCGATCTGCAAGATATGTTGCCAGCGGCGTATTGCTTCAGCACCAACCTCTGATCCGCAAGGTAAGTTGCCAGCGATGTATTGCTTTAGTACCAACCTCCGATCTGCAAGACATGTTGCCAGCGGTGTATTGCTTCAGTACCAATCTCCGACCTGCAAGACATGTTGCCAGCGGCGTATTGCTTCAGTACCAACCTCCGATCCGCAAGGTAAGTTGCCAGCGGCGTATTGCTTTAGTAACAACCTCCGATCTGCAAGACATGTTGCCAGCGGCGTATTGCTCAGTACCAAGCTCCGATCTGCAAGCCAAGTTTCCAGCGGCCTATAGCTTTAGTACCAACCTCCGATCTGCAAGACATGTTGCCAGCGGTGTATTGCTTCAGTACCAATCTCCGACCTGCAAGGCAAGTTGCCAGCGGCGTATTGCTTTAGTACCAACCTCCGATCTGCAAGACATGTTGCCAGCGGCGTATTGCTCAGTACCAACCTCCGATCTGCAAGCCAAGTTTCCAGCGGCCTATAGCTTTAGTACCAACCTCCGATCTGCAAGACATGTTGCCAGCGGCGTGTTGCTTCAGTACCAACCTCCGATCCGCAAGGTAAGTTACCAGCGGTGTATTGCTTTAGTATCAACCTCCGATCTGCAAGACATGTTGCCAGAAGCGTATTGCTTCATTACCAAACCCCGATCCGCAAGGTAAGTTTCCAGCGGCTTATAGCTTTAGTAGCAACCTCCGATCTGCAAGTCAAGTTTCCAGCGGCGTATTGCTTTAGTACCAACCTCCGATCTGCAAGACATGTTGCCAGCGGTGTATGGCTTCAGTACCAATCTCCGATCTGCAAGACATGTTGCCAGCGGCGTATTGCTCAGTACCAACCTCCGATCTGCAAGCCAAGTTTCCAGCGGCCTATAGCTTTAGTACCAACCTCCGATCTGCAAGACATGTTTCCAGCGGCGTGTTGCTTCAGTACCAACCTCCGATCCGCAAGGTAAGTTACCAGCGGTGTATTGCTTTAGTATCAACCTCCGATCTGCAAGACATGTTGCCAGAAGCGTATTGCTTCATTACCAAACCCCGATCCGCAAGGTAAGTTTCCAGCGGCTTATAGCTTTAGTAGCAACCTCCGATCTGCAAGTCAAGTTTCCAGCGGCGTATTGCTTTAGTACCAACCTCCGATCTGCAAGACATGTTGCCAGCGGTGTATGGCTTCAGTACCAATCTCCGATCTGCAAGACATGTTGTCAGCGGCGTACTGCTTCAGTACCAACGTCCGATCTGCAGGCCAAGTTTCCAGCGGCCTATAGCTTTAGTACCAACCTCCGATCTGCAAGACATGTTGCCAGCGGCGTATTGCTTCAGTACCAACCTCCGATCCGCAAGGTAAATTGCCAGCGGTCTATTGCTTTAGTACCAACCTCCGATCTGCAAGACATGTTTCCAGCGGCGTATTGCTTCAGTACCAACCTCCGATCTGCAAGACATGTTGCCAGCGGCGTATTGCTTCAGTACCAACGTCCGATCTGCAAGCCAAGTTTCCAGCGGCCTATAGCTTTAGTACCAACCTCCGATCTGCAAGACATGTTGCCAGCGGCGTATTGCTTCAGTACCAACCTCCGATCCGCAAGGTAAGTTGCCAGCGGCGTATTGCTTTAGTACCAACCTCCGATCTGCAAGACATGTTGCCAGCGGCGTATTGCTTCAGCACCAACCTCTGATCCGCAAGGTAAGTTGCCAGCGATGTATTGCTTTAGTACCAACCTCCGATCTGCAAGACATGTTGCCAGCGGTGTATTGCTTCAGTACCAATCTCCGACCTGCAAGACATGTTGCCAGCGCCGTATTGCTTCAGTACCAACCTCCGATCCGCAAGGTAAGTTGCCAGCGGCGTATTGCTTTAGTACCAACCTCCGATCTGCAAGACATGTTGCCAGCGGCGTATTGCTCAGTACCAACCTCCGATCTGCAAGCCAAGTTTCCAGCGGCCTATAGCTTTAGTACCAACCTCCGATCTGCAAGACATCTTGCCAGCGGCGTGTTGCTTCAGTACCAACCTCCGATCCGCAAGGTAAGTTACCAGCGGTGTATTGCTTTAGTATCAACCTCCGATCTGCAAGACATGTTGCCAGAAGCGTATTGCTTCATTACCAAACCCCGATCCGCAAGGTAAGTTTCCAGCGGCTTATAGCTTTAGTAGCAACCTCCGATCTGCAAGTCAAGTTTCCAGCGGCGTATTGCTTTAGTACCAACCTCCGATCTGCAAGACATGTTGCCAGCGGTGTATGGCTTCAGTACCAATCTCCGATCTGCAAGACATGTTGTCAGCGGCGTACTGCTTCAGTACCAACGTCCGATCTGCAAGCCAAGTTTCCAGCGGCCTATAGCTTTAGTACCAACCTCCGATCTGCAAGACATGTTGCCAGCGGCGTATTGCTTCAGTACCAACCTCCGATCCGCAAGGTAAATTGCCAGCGGTCTATTGCTTTAGTACCAACCTCCGATCTGCAAGACATGTTTCCAGCGGCGTATTGCTTCAGTACCAACCTCCGATCTGCAAGACATGTTGCCAGCGGCGTATTGCTTCAGTACCAACGTCCGATCTGCAAGCCAAGTTTCCAGCGGCCTATAGCTTCAGTACCAACCTCCGATCTGCAAGACATGTTGCCAGCGGCGTATTGCTTCAGTACCAACCTCCGAACCGCAAGGTAAGTTGCCAGCGGCGTATTGCTTTAGTACCAACCTCCGATCTGCAAGCCAAGTTTCCAGCGGCCTATAGCTTTAGTACCAACCTCCGATCTGCAAGACATGTTGCCAGCGGCGTATTGCTCAGTACCAACCTCCGATCTGCAAGCCAAGTTTCCAGCGGCCTATAGCTTTAGTACCAACCTCCGATCTGCAAGACATGTTGCCAGCGGCGTGTTGCTTCAGTACCAACCTCCGATCCGCAAGGTAAGTTACCAGCGGTGTATTGCTTTAGTATCAACCTCCGATCTGCAAGACATGTTGCCAGAAGCGTATTGCTTCATTACCAAACCCCGATCCGCAAGGTAAGTTTCCAGCGGCTTATAGCTTTAGTAGCAACCTCCGATCTGCAAGTCAAGTTTCCAGCGGCGTATTGCTTTAGTACCAACCTCCGATCTGCAAGACATGTTGCCAGCGGTGTATGGCTTCAGTACCAATCTCCGATCTGCAAGACATGTTGCCAGCGGCGTATTGCTCAGTACCAACCTCCGATCTGCAAGCCAAGTTTCCAGCGGCCTATAGCTTTAGTACCAACCTCCGATCTGCAAGACATGTTTCCAGCGGCGTGTTGCTTCAGTACCAACCTCCGATCCGCAAGGTAAGTTACCAGCGGTGTATTGCTTTAGTATCAACCTCCGATCTGCAAGACATGTTGCCAGAAGCGTATTGCTTCATTACCAAACCCCGATCCGCAAGGTAAGTTTCCAGCGGCTTATAGCTTTAGTAGCAACCTCCGATCTGCAAGTCAAGTTTCCAGCGGCGTATTGCTTTAGTACCAACCTCCGATCTGCAAGACATGTTGCCAGCGGTGTATGGCTTCAGTACCAATCTCCGATCTGCAAGACATGTTGTCAGCGGCGTACTGCTTCAGTACCAACGTCCGATCTGCAAGCCAAGTTTCCAGCGGCCTATAGCTTTAGTACCAACCTCCGATCTGCAAGACATGTTGCCAGCGGCGTATTGCTTCAGTACCAACCTCCGATCCGCAAGACATGTTGCCAGCGGCGTATTGCTTCAGCACCAACCTCTGATCCGCAAGGTAAGTTGCCAGCGATGTATTGCTTTAGTACCAACCTCCGATCTGCAAGACATGTTGCCAGCGGTGTATTGCTTCAGTACCAATCTCCGACCTGCAAGACATGTTGCCAGCGCCGTATTGCTTCAGTACCAACCTCCGATCCGCAAGGTAAGTTGCCAGCGGCGTATTGCTTTAGTACCAACCTCCGATCTGCAAGACATGTTGCCAGCGGCGTATTGCTCAGTACCAACCTCCGATCTGCAAGCCAAGTTTCCAGCGGCCTATAGCTTTAGTACCAACCTCCGATCTGCAAGACATGTTGCCAGCGGCGTGTTGCTTCAGTACCAACCTCCGATCCGCAAGGTAAGTTACCAGCGGTGTATTGCTTTAGTATCAACCTCCGATCTGCAAGACATGTTGCCAGAAGCGTATTGCTTCATTACCAAACCCCGATCCGCAAGGTAAGTTTCCAGCGGCTTATAGCTTTAGTAGCAACCTCCGATCTGCAAGTCAAGTTTCCAGCGGCGTATTGCTTTAGTACCAACCTCCGATCTGCAAGACATGTTGCCAGCGGTGTATGGCTTCAGTACCAATCTCCGATCTGCAAGACATGTTGTCAGCGGCGTACTGCTTCAGTACCAACGTCCGATCTGCAAGCCAAGTTTCCAGCGGCCTATAGCTTTAGTACCAACCTCCGATCTGCAAGACATGTTGCCAGCGGCGTATTGCTTCAGTACCAACCTCCGATCCGCAAGGTAAATTGCCAGCGGTCTATTGCTTTAGTACCAACCTCCGATCTGCAAGACATGTTTCCAGCGGCGTATTGCTTCAGTACCAACCTCCGATCTGCAAGACATGTTGCCAGCGGCGTATTGCTTCAGTACCAACGTCCGATCTGCAAGCCAAGTTTCCAGCGGCCTATAGCTTTAGTACCAACCTCCGATCTGCAAGACATGTTGCCAGCGGCGTATTGCTTCAGTACCAACCTCCGAACCGCAAGGTAAGTTGCCAGCGGCGTATTGCTTTAGTACCAACCTCCGATCTGCAAGATATGTTGCCAGCGGCGTATTGCTTCAGCACCAACCTCTGATCCGCAAGGTAAGTTGCCAGCGATGTATTGCTTTAGTACCAACCTCCGATCTGCAAGACATGTTGCCAGCGGTGTATTGCTTCAGTACCAATCTCCGACCTGCAAGACATGTTGCCAGCGGCGTATTGCTTCAGTACCAACCTCCGATCCGCAAGGTAAGTTGCCAGCGGCGTATTGCTTTAGTAACAACCTCCGATCTGCAAGACATGTTGCCAGCGGCGTATTGCTCAGTACCAAGCTCCGATCTGCAAGCCAAGTTTCCAGCGGCCTATAGCTTTAGTACCAACCTCCGATCTGCAAGACATGTTGCCAGCGGTGTATTGCTTCAGTACCAATCTCCGACCTGCAAGGCAAGTTGCCAGCGGCGTATTGCTTTAGTACCAACCTCCGATCTGCAAGACATGTTGCCAGCGGCGTATTGCTCAGTACCAACCTCCGATCTGCAAGCCAAGTTTCCAGCGGCCTATAGCTTTAGTACCAACCTCCGATCTGCAAGACATGTTGCCAGCGGCGTGTTGCTTCAGTACCAACCTCCGATCCGCAAGGTAAGTTACCAGCGGTGTATTGCTTTAGTATCAACCTCCGATCTGCAAGACATGTTGCCAGAAGCGTATTGCTTCATTACCAAACCCCGATCCGCAAGGTAAGTTTCCAGCGGCTTATAGCTTTAGTAGCAACCTCCGATCTGCAAGTCAAGTTGCCAGCGATGTATTGCTTTAGTACCAACCTCCGATCTGCAAGACATGTTGCCAGCGGCGTATTGCTTCAGTACCAACCTTCGATCTACAAGCCAAGTTTCCAGCGGCCTATAGCTTTAGTACCAACCTCCGATCTGCAAGCCATGTTTCCAGCGGCCTATAGCTTTAGTACCAACCTCCGATCTGCAAGACATGTTGCCAGCGGCGTATTGCTTCAGTACCAACCTCCGATCCGCAAGGTAAATTGCCAGCGGTCTATTGCTTTAGTACCAACCTCCGATCTGCAAGACATGTTTCCAGCGGCGTATTGCTTCAGTACCAACCTCCGATCTGCAAGACATGTTGCCAGCGGCGTATTGCTTCAGTACCAACCTTCGATCTACAAGCCAAGTTTCCAGCGGCCTATAGCTTTAGTACCAACCTCCGATCTGCAAGCCATGTTTCCAGCGGCCTATAGCTTTAGTACCAACCTCCGATCTGCAAGACATGTTGCCAGCGGCGTATTGCTTCAGTACCAACCTCCGATCCGCAAGGTAAATTGCCAGCGGTCTATTGCTTTAGTACCAACCTCCGATCTGCAAGACATGTTGCCAGCGGCGTATTGCTTCAGTACCAACCTCCGATCTGCAAGACATGTTTCCAGCGGCGTATTGCTTCAGTACCAAACTCCGATCTGCAAGTCAAGTTTCCAGCGGCCTATAGCCTTAGTACCAACCTCCGATCTACAAGACATGTTGCCAGCGGCGTATTGCTTCAGTACCAACCTCCGATCCGCAAGGTAAGTTGCCAGCTGCGTATTGCTTTAGTACCAACCTCCGATCTGCAAGGTAAGTTGCCAGCGGCGTATTGCTTTAGTACCAACCTCCGATCTGCAAGACATGTTGCCAGCGGCGTATTGCTCAGTACCAACCTCCGATCTGCAAGCCAAGTTTCCAGCGGCCTATAGCTTTAGTACCAACCTCCGATCTGCAAGACATGTTGCCAGCGGCGTATTGCTTCAGTACCAACCTCCGATCCGCAAGGTAAGTTGCCAGCGGCGTATTGCTTTAGTACCAACCTCCGATCTGCAAGACATGTTGCCAGCGGCGTATTGCTCAGTACCAACCTCCGATCTGCAAGCCAAGTTTCCAGCGGCCTATAGCTTTAGTACCAACCTCCGATCTGCAAGACATGTTGCCAGCGGCGTGTTGCTTCAGTACCAACCTCCGATCCGCAAGGTAAGTTACCAGCGGTGTATTGCTTTAGTATCAACCTCCGATCTGCAAGACATGTTGCCAGAAGCGTATTGCTTCATTACCAAACCCCGATCCGCAAGGTAAGTTTCCAGCGGCTTATAGCTTTAGTAGCAACCTCCGATCTGCAAGTCAAGTTTCCAGCGGCGTATTGCTTTAGTACCAACCTCCGATCTGCAAGACATGTTGCCAGCGGTGTATGGCTTCAGTACCAATCTCCGATCTGCAAGACATGTTGTCAGCGGCGTACTGCTTCAGTACCAACGTCCGATCTGCAAGCCAAGTTTCCAGCGGCCTATAGCTTTAGTACCAACCTCCGATCTGCAAGACATGTTGCCAGCGGCGTATTGCTTCAGTACCAACCTCCGATCCGCAAGGTAAGTTGCCAGCGGCGTATTGCTTCAGCACCAACCTCTGATCCGCAAGGTAAGTTGCCAGCGATGTATTGCTTTAGTACCAACCTCCGATCTGCAAGACATGTTGCCAGCGGTGTATTGCTTCAGTACCAATCTCCGACCTGCAAGACATGTTGCCAGCGGCGTATTGCTTCAGTACCAACCTCCGATCCGCAAGGTAAGTTGCCAGCGGCGTATTGCTTTAGTACCAACCTCCGATCTGCAAGACATGTTGCCAGCGGCGTATTGCTCAGTACCAACCTCCGATCTGCAAGCCAAGTTTCCAGCGGCCTATAGCTTTAGTACCAACCTCCGATCTGCAAGACATATTTCCAGCGGCGTGTTGCTTCAGTACCAACCTCCGATCCGCAAGGTAAGTTACCAGCGGTGTATTGCTTTAGTATCAACCTCCGATCTGCAAGACATGTTGCCAGAAGCGTATTGCTTCATTACCAAACCCCGATCCGCAAGGTAAGTTTCCAGCAGCTTATAGCTTTAGTAGCAACCTCCGATCTGCAAGTCAAGTTTCCAGCGGCGTATTGCTTTAGTACCAACTTCCGATCTGCAAGACATGTTGCCAGCGGTGTATGGCTTCAGTACCAATCTCCGATCTGCAAGACATGTTGTCAGCGGCGTACTGCTTCAGTACCAACGTCCGATCTGCAAGCCAAGTTTCCAGCGGCCTATAGCTTTAGTACCAACCTCCGATCTGCAAGACATGTTGCCAGCGGCGTATTGCTTCAGTACCAACCTCCGATCCGCAAGGTAAATTGCCAGCGGTCTATTGCTTTAGTACCAACCTCCGATCTGCAAGACATGTTTCCAGCGGCGTATTGCTTCAGTACCAACCTCCGATCTGCAAGACATGTTGCCAGCGGCGTATTGCTTCAGTACCAACGTCCGATCTGCAAGCCAAGTTTCCAGCGGCCTATAGCTTTAGTACCAACCTCCAATCTGCAAGACATGTTGCCAGCGGCGTATTGCTTCAGTACCAACCTCCGATCCGCAAGGTAAGTTGCCAGCGGCGTATTGCTTTAGTACCAACCTCCGATCTGCAAGACATGTTGCCAGCGGCGTATTGCTTCAGCACCAACCTCTGATCCGCAAGGTAACTTGCCAGCGATGTATTGCTTTAGTACCAACCTCCGATCTGCAAGACATGTTGCCAGCGGCGTGTTGCTTCAGTACCAACCTCCGATCCGCAAGGTAAGTTACCTGCGGTGTATTGCTTTAGTATCAACCTCCGATCTGCAAGACATGTTGCCAGAAGCGTATTGCTTCATTACCAAACCCCGATCCGCAAGGTAAGTTTCCAGCGGCTTATAGCTTTAGTAGCAACCTCCGATCTGCAAGTCAAGTTTCCAGCGGCGTATTGCTTTAGTACCAACCTCCGATCTGCAAGACATGTTGCCAGCGGTGTATGGCTTCAGTACCAATCTCCGATCTGCAAGACATGTTGTCAGCGGCGTACTGCTTCAGTACCAACGTCCGATCTGCAAGATAAGTTTCCAGCGGCCTATAGCTTTAGTACCAACCTCCGATCTGCAAGACATGTTGCCAGCGGCGTATTGCTTCAGTACCAACCTCCGATCCGCAAGGTAAGTTGCCAGCGGCGTATTGCTTCAGCACCAACCTCTGATCCGCAAGGTAAGTTGCCAGCGATGTATTGCTTTAGTACCAACCTCCGATCTGCAAGACATGTTGCCAGCGGTGTATTGCTTCAGTACCAATCTCCGACCTGCAAGACATGTTGCCAGCGGCGTATTGCTTCAGTACCAACCTCCGATCCGCAAGGTAAGTTGCCAGCGGCGTATTGCTTTAGTACCAACCTCCGATCTGCAAGACATGTTGCCAGCGGCGTATTGCTCAGTACCAACCTCCGATCTGCAAGCCAAGTTTCCAGCGGCCTATAGCTTTAGTACCAACCTCCGATCTGCAAGACATATTTCCAGCGGCGTGTTGCTTCAGTACCAACCTCCGATCCGCAAGGTAAGTTACCAGCGGTGTATTGCTTTAGTATCAACCTCCGATCTGCAAGACATGTTGCCAGAAGCGTATTGCTTCATTACCAAACCCCGATCCGCAAGGTAAGTTTCCAGCGGCTTATAGCTTTAGTAGCAACCTCCGATCTGCAAGTCAAGTTTCCAGCGGCGTATTGCTTTAGTACCAACCTCCGATCTGCAAGACATGTTGCCAGCGGTGTATGGCTTCAGTACCAATCTCCGATCTGCAAGACATGTTGTCAGCGGCGTACTGCTTCAGTACCAACGTCCGATCTGCAAGCCAAGTTTCCAGCGGCCTATAGCTTTAGTACCAACCTCCGATCTGCAAGACATGTTGCCAGCGGCGTATTGCTTCAGTACCAACCTCCGATCCGCAAGGTAAGTTGCCAGCGGTCTATTGCTTTAGTACCAACCTCCGATCTGCAAGACATGTTTCCAGCGGCGTATTGCTTCAGTACCAACCTCCGATCTGCAAGACATGTTGCCAGCGGCGTATTGCTTCAGTACCAACGTCCGATCTGCAAGCCAAGTTTCCAGCGGCCTATAGCTTTAGTACCAACCTCCGATCTGCAAGACATGTTGCCAGCGGCGTATTGCTTCAGTACCAACCTCCGATCCGCAAGGTAAGTTGCCAGCGGCGTATTGCTTTAGTACCAACCTCCGATCTGCAAGACATGTTGCCAGCGGCGTATTGCTTCAGCACCAACCTCTGATCCGCAAGGTAAGTTGCCAGCGATGTATTGCTTTAGTACCAACCTCCGATCTGCAAGACATGTTGCCAGCGGTGTATTGCTTCAGTACCAATCTCCGACCTGCAAGACATGTTGCCAGCGGCGTATTGCTTCAGTACCAACCTCCGATCCGCAAGGTAAGTTGCCAGCGGCGTATTGCTTTAGTACCAACCTCCGATCTGCAAGACATGTTGCCAGCGGCGTATTGCTCAGTACCAACGTCCGATCTGCAAGCCAAGTTTCCAGCGGCCTATAGCTTTAGTACCAACCTCCGATCTGCAAGACATGTTGCCAGCGGCGTTTTGCTTCAGTACCAACCTCCGATCCGCAAGGTAAGTTTCCAGCGGTGTATTGCTTTAGTACCAACCTCCGATCTGCAAGACATGTTGCCAGAAGCGTATTGCTTCATTACCAAACCCCGATCCGCAAGGTAAGTTTCCAGCGGCTTATAGCTTTAGTAGCAACCTCCGATCTGCAAGTCAAGTTTCCAGCGGCGTATTGCTTTAGTACCAACCTCCGATCTGCAAGACATGTTGCCAGCGGTGTATTGCTTCAGTACCAATCTCCGATCTGCAAGACATGTTGTCAGCGGCGTACTGCTTCAGTACCAACGTCCGATCTGCAAGCCAAGTTTCCAGCGGCCTATAGCTTTAGTACCAACCTCCGATCTGCAAGACATGTTGCCAGCGGCGTATTGCTTCAGTACCAACCTCCGATCCGCAAGGTAAATTGCCAGCGGTCTATTGCTTTAGTACCAACCTCCGATCTGCAAGACATGTTTCCAGCGGCGTATTGCTTCAGTACCAACCTCCGATCTGCAAGACATGTTGCCAGCGGCGTATTGCTTCAGTACCAACCTCCGATCTGCAAGCCAAGTTTCCAGCGGCCTATAGCTTTAGTACCAACCTCCGATCTGCAAGACATGTTGCCAGCGGCGTATTGCTTCAGTACCAACCTCCGATCCGCAAGGTAAGTTGCCAGCGGCGTATTGCTTTAGTACCAACCTCCGATCTGCAAGACATGTTGCCAGCGGCGTATTGCTTCAGCACCAACCTCTGATCCGCAAGGTAAGTTGCCAGCGATGTATTGCTTTAGTACCAACCTCCGATCTGCAAGACATGTTGCCAGCGGTGTATTGCTTCAGTACCAATCTCCGACCTGCAAGACATGTTGCCAGCGGCGTATTGCTTCAGTACCAACCTCCGATCCGCAAGGTAAGTTGCCAGCGGCGTATTGCTTTAGTACCAACCTCCGATCTGCAAGACATGTTGCCAGCGGCGTATTGCTCAGTACCAAGCTCCGATCTGCAAGCCAAGTTTCCAGCGGCCTATAGCTTTAGTACCAACCTCCGATCTGCAAGACATGTTGCCAGCGGCGTATTGCTTCAGTACCAACCTCCGATGCGCAAGGTAAGTTGCCAGCGGTGTATTGCTTTAGTACCAACCTCCGATTTGCAATACATGTTTCCAGCGGCGTATTGCTTCAGTACCAACCTCCGATCTGCAAGTCAAGTTTCCAGCGGCGTATTGCTTCAGTACCAACCTCCGATCTGCAAGACATGTTTCCAGCGGCGTATTGCTTCAGTACCAAACTCCGATCTGCAAGTCAAGTTTCCAGCGGCCTATAGCTTTAGTACCAACCTCCGATCTGCAAGACATGTTGCCAGCGGCGAATTGCTTCAGTACCAACCTCCGATCCGCAAGGTAAGTTGCCAGCGGCGTATTGCTTTAGTACCAACCTCCGATCTGCAAGACATGTTGCCAGCGGCGAATTGCTTCAGTACCAACCTCCGATCCGCAAGGTAAGTTGCCAGCGGCGAATTGCTTCAGTACCAACCTCCGATCCGCAAGGTAAGTTGCCAGCGATGTATTACTTTAGTACCAACCTCCGATCTGCAAGACATGTTGCCAGCGGCGTATTGCTTCAGTACCAACCTTCGATCTACAAGCCAAGTTTCCAGCGGCCTATGGCTTTAGTACCAACCTCCGATCTGCAAGCCATGTTTCCAGCGGCCTATAGCTTTAGTACCAACCTCCGATCTGCAAGACATGTTGCCAGCGGCGTATTGCTTCAGTACCAACCTCCGATCCGCAAGGTAAATTGCCAGCGGTCTATTGCTTTAGTACCAACCTCCGATCTGCAAGCCATGTTTCCAGCGGCCTATAGCTTTAGTACCAACCTCCGATCTGCAAGACATGTTGCCAGCGGCGTATTGCTTCAGTACCAACCTCCGATCCGCAAGGTAAGTTGCCAGCGGCGTATTGCTTTAGTACCAACCTCCGATCTGCAAGACATGTTGCCAGCGGCGTATTGCTCAGTACCAACCTCCGATCTGCAAGCCAAGTTTCCAGCGGCCTATAGCTTTAGTACCAACCTCCGATCTGCAAGACATGTTGCCAGCGGCGTATTGCTTCAGTACCAACCTCCGATCCGCAAGGTAAGTTGCCAGCGGCGTATTGCTTCAGCACCAACCTCTGATCCGCAAGGTAAGTTGCCAGCGATGTATTGCTTTAGTACCAACCTCCGATCTGCAAGACATGTTGCCAGCGGTGTATTGCTTCAGTACCAATCTCCGACCTGCAAGACATGTTGCCAGCGGCGTATTGCTTCAGTACCAACCTCCGATCCGCAAGGTAAGTTGCCAGCGGCGTATTGCTTTAGTACCAACCTCCGATCTGCAAGACATGTTGCCAGCGGCGTATTGCTCAGTACCAACCTCCGATCTGCAAGCCAAGTTTCCAGCGGCCTATAGCTTTAGTACCAACCTCCGATCTGCAAGACATGTTTCCAGCGGCGTGTTGCTTCAGTACCAACCTCCGATCCGCAAGGTAAGTTACCAGCGGTGTATTGCTTTAGTATCAACCTCCGATCTGCAAGACATGTTGCCAGAAGCGTATTGCTTCATTACCAAACCCCGATCCGCAAGGTAAGTTTCCAGCGGCTTATAGCTTTAGTAGCAACCTCCGATCTGCAAGTCAAGTTTCCAGCGGCGTATTGCTTTAGTACCAACCTCCGATCTGCAAGACATGTTGCCAGCGGCGTATTGCTTCAGTACCAACCTCCGATCCGCAAGGTAAATTGCCAGCGGTCTATTGCTTTAGTACCAACCTCCGATCTGCAAGACATGTTTCCAGCGGCGTATTGCTTTAGTACCAACCTCCGATCTGCAAGACATGTTGCCAGCGGTGTATGGCTTCAGTACCAATCTCCGATCTGCAAGACATGTTGTCAGCGGCGTACTGCTTCAGTACCAACGTCCGATCTGCAAGCCAAGTTTCCAGCGGCCTATAGCTTTAGTACCAACCTCCGATCTGCAAGACATGTTGCCAGCGGCGTATTGCTTCAGTACCAACCTCCGATCCGCAAGGTAAGTTGCCAGCGGCGTATTGCTTCAGCACCAACCTCTGATCCGCAAGGTAAGTTGCCAGCGATGTATTGCTTTAGTACCAACCTCCGATCTGCAAGACATGTTGCCAGCGGTGTATTGCTTCAGTACCAATCTCCGACCTGCAAGACATGTTGCCAGCGGCGTATTGCTTCAGTACCAACCTCCGATCCGCAAGGTAAGTTGCCAGCGGCGTATTGCTTTAGTACCAACCTCCGATCTGCAAGACATGTTGCCAGCGGCGTATTGCTCAGTACCAACCTCCGATCTGCAAGCCAAGTTTCCAGCGGCCTATAGCTTTAGTACCAACCTCCGATCTGCAAGACATGTTTCCAGCGGCGTGTTGCTTCAGTACCAACCTCCGATCCGCAAGGTAAGTTACCAGCGGTGTATTGCTTTAGTATCAACCTCCGATCTGCAAGACATGTTGCCAGAAGCGTATTGCTTCATTACCAAACCCCGATCCGCAAGGTAAGTTTCCAGCGGCTTATAGCTTTAGTAGCAACCTCCGATCTGCAAGTCAAGTTTCCAGCGGCGTATTGCTTTAGTACCAACCTCCGATCTGCAAGACATGTTGCCAGCGGTGTATGGCTTCAGTACCAATCTCCGATCTGCAAGACATGTTGTCAGCGGCGTACTGCTTCAGTACCAACGTCCGATCTGCAAGCCAAGTTTCCAGCGGCCTATAGCTTTAGTACCAACCTCCGATCTGCAAGACATGTTGCCAGCGGCGTATTGCTTCAGTACCAACCTCCGATCCGCAAGGTAAATTGCCAGCGGTCTATTGCTTTAGTACCAACCTCCGATCTGCAAGACATGTTTCCAGCGGCGTATTGCTTCAGTACCAACCTCCGATCTGCAAGACATGTTGCCAGCGGCGTATTGCTTCAGTACCAACGTCCGATCTGCAAGCCAAGTTTCCAGCGGCCTATAGCTTTAGTACCAACCTCCGATCTGCAAGACATGTTGCCAGCGGCGTATTGCTTCAGTACCAACCTCCGATCCGCAAGGTAAATTGCCAGCGGTCTATTGCTTTAGTACCAACCTCCGATCTGCAAGACATGTTTCCAGCGGCGTATTGCTTCAGTACCAACCTCCGATCTGCAAGACATGTTGCCAGCGGCGTATTGCTTCAGTACCAACGTCCGATCTGCAAGCCAAGTTTCCAGCGGCCTATAGCTTTAGTACCAACCTCCGATCTGCAAGACATGTTGCCAGCGGCGTATTGCTTCAGTACCAACCTCCGATCCGCAAGGTAAGTTGCCAGCGGCGTATTGCTTTAGTACCAACCTCCGATCTGCAAGACATGTTGCCAGCGGCGTATTGCTCAGTACCAACCTCCGATCTGCAAGCCAAGTTTCCAGCGGCCTATAGCTTTAGTACCAACCTCCGATCTGCAAGACATGTTGCCAGCGGCGTGTTGCTTCAGTACCAACCTCCGATCCGCAAGGTACGTTACCAGCGGTGTATTGCTTTAGTATCAACCTCCGATCTGCAAGACATGTTGCCAGAAGCGTATTGCTTCATTACCAAACCCCGATCCGCAAGGTAAGTTTCCAGCGGCTTATAGCTTTAGTAGCAACCTCCGATCTGCAAGTCAAGTTTCCAGCGGCGTATTGCTTTAGTACCAACCTCCGATCTGCAAGACATGTTGCCAGCGGTGTATGGCTTCAGTACCAATCTCCGATCTGCAAGACATGTTGTCAGCGGCGTACTGCTTCAGTACCAACGTCCGATCTGCAAGCCAAGTTTCCAGCGGCCTATAGCTTTAGTACCAACCTCCGATCTGCAAGACATGTTGCCAGCGGCGTATTGCTTCAGTACCAACCTCCGATCCGCAAGGTAAATTGCCAGCGGTCTATTGCTTTAGTACCAACCTCCGATCTGCAAGACATGTTTCCAGCGGCGTATTGCTTCAGTACCAACCTCCGATCTGCAAGACATGTTGCCAGCGGCGTATTGCTTCAGTACCAACGTCCGATCTGCAAGCCAAGTTTCCAGCGGCCTATAGCTTTAGTACCAACCTCCGATCTGCAAGACATGTTGCCAGCGGCGTATTGCTTCAGTACCAACCTCCGATCCGCAAGGTAAGTTGCCAGCGGCGTATTGCTTTAGTACCAACCTCCGATCTGCAAGACATGTTGCCAGCGGCGTATTGCTTCAGCACCAACCTCTGATCCGCAAGGTAAGTTGCCAGCGATGTATTGCTTTAGTACCAACCTCCGATCTGCAAGACATGTTGCCAGCGGTGTATTGCTCCAGTACCAATCTCCGACCTGCAAGACATGTTGCCAGCGGCGTATTGCTTCAGTACCAACCTCCGATCCGCAAGGTAAGTTGCCAGCGGCGCATTGCTTTAGTACCAACCTCCGATCTGCAAGACATGTTGCCAGCGGCGTGTTGCTTCAGTACCAACCTCCGATCCGCAAGGTAAGTTACCAGCGGTGTATTGCTTTAGTATCAACCTCCGATCTGCAAGACATGTTGCCAGAAGCGTATTGCTTCATTACCAAACCCCGATCCGCAAGGTAAGTTTCCAGCGGCTTATAGCTTTAGTAGCAACCTCCGATCTGCAAGTCAAGTTTCCAGCGGCGTATTGCTTTAGTACCAACCTCCGATCTGCAAGACATGTTGCCAGCAGTGTATGGCTTCAGTACCAATCTCCGATCTGCAAGACATGTTGTCAGCGGCGTACTGCTTCAGTACCAACGTCCGATCTGCAAGCCAAGTTTCCAGCGGCCTATAGCTTTAGTACCAACCTCCGATCTGCAAGACATGTTGCCAGCGGCGTATTGCTTCAGTACCAACCTCCGATCCGCAAGGTAAATTGCCAGCGGTCTATTGCTTTAGTACCAACCTCCGATCTGCAAGACATGTTTCCAGCGGCGTATTGCTTCAGTACCAACCTCCGATCTGCAAGACATGTTGCCAGCGGCGTATTGCTTCAGTACCAACGTCCGATCTGCAAGCCAAGTTTCCAGCGGCCTATAGCTTTAGTACCAACCTCCGATCTGCAAGACATGTTGCCAGCGGCGTATTGCTTCAGTACCAACCTCCGATCCGCAAGGTAAGTTGCCAGCGATGTATTGCTTTAGTACCAACCTCCGATCTGCAAGACATGTTGCCAGCGGTGTATTGCTTCAGTACCAATCTCCGACCTGCAAGACATGTTGCCAGCGGCGTATTGCTTCAGTACCAACCTCCGATCCGCAAGGTAAGTTGCCAGCGGCGTATTGCTTTAGTACCAACCTCCGATCTGCAAGACATGTTGCCAGCGGCGTATTGCTCAGTACCAACCTCCGATCTGCAAGCCAAGTTTCCAGCGGCCTATAGCTTTAGTACCAACCTCCGATCTGCAAGACATGTTGCCAGCGGTGTATTGCTTCAGTACCAATCTCCGACCTGCAAGGCAAGTTGCCAGCGGCGTATTGCTTTAGTACCAACCTCCGATCTGCAAGACATGTTGCCAGCGGCGTATTGCTCAGTACCAACCTCCGATCTGCAAGCCATGTTTCCAGCGGCCTATAGCTTTAGTACCAACCTCCGATCTGCAAGACATGTTTCCAGCGGCGTATTGCTTCAGTACCAACCTCCGATCTGCAAGTCAAGTTTCCAGCGGCGTATTGCTTCAGTACCAACCTCCGATCTGCAAGACATGTTTCCAGCGGCGTATTGCTTCAGTACCAAACTCCGATCTGCAAGTCAAGTTTCCAGCGGCCTATAGCTTTAGTACCAACCTCCGATCTGCAAGACATGTTGCCAGAAGCGTATTGCTTCATTACCAAACCCCGATCCGCAAGGTAAGTTTCCAGCGGCTTATAGCTTTAGTAGCAACCTCCGATCTGCAAGTCAAGTTTCCAGCGGCGTGTTGCTTCAGTACCAACCTCCGATCCGCAAGGTAAGTTACCAGCGGTGTATTGCTTTAGTATCAACCTCCGATCTGCAAGACATGTTGCCAGAAGCGTATTGCTTCATTACCAAACCCCGATCCGCAAGGTAAGTTTCCAGCGGCTTATAGCTTTAGTAGCAACCTCCGATCTGCAAGTCAAGTTTCCAGCGGCGTATTGCTTTAGTACCAACCTCCGATCTGCAAGACATGTTACCAGCGGTGTATGGCTTCAGTACCAATCTCCGATCTGCAAGACATGTTGTCAGCGGCGTACTGCTTCAGTACCAACGTCCGATCTGCAAGCCAAGTTTCCAGCGGCCTATAGCTTTAGTACCAACCTCCGATCTGCAAGACATGTTGCCAGCGGCGTATTGCTTCAGTACCAACCTCCGATCCGCAAGGTAAATTGCCAGCGGCGTATTGCTTTAGTACCAACCTCCGATCTGCAAGACATGTTGCCAGCGGTGTATGGCTTCAGTACCAATCTCCGATCTGCAAGACATGTTGTCAGCGGCGTACTGCTTCAGTACCAACGTCCGATCTGCAAGCCAAGTTTCCAGCGGCCTATAGCTTTAGTACCAACCTCCGATCTGCAAGACATGTTGCCAGCGGCGTATTGCTTCAGTACCAACCTCCGATCCGCAAGGTAAGTTGCCAGCGGCGTATTGCTTCAGCACCAACCTCTGATCCGCAAGGTAAGTTGCCAGCGATGTATTGCTTTAGTACCAACCTCCGATCTGCAAGACATGTTGCCAGCGGTGTATTGCTTCAGTACCAATCTCCGACCTGCAAGACATGTTGCCAGCGGCGTATTGCTTTAGTACCAACCTCCGATCTGCAAGACATGTTGCCAGCGGCGTATTGCTCAGTACCAACCTCCGATCTGCAAGCCAAGTTTCCAGCGGCCTATAGCTTTAGTACCAACCTCCGATCTGCAAGACATGTTGCCAGCGGCGTGTTGCTTCAGTACCAACCTCCGATCCGCAAGGTAAGTTACCAGCGGTGTATTGCTTTAGTATCAACCTCCGATCTGCAAGACATGTTGCCAGAAGCGTATTGCTTCATTACCAAACCCCGATCCGCAAGGTAAGTTTCCAGCGGCTTATAGCTTTAGTAGCAACCTCCGATCTGCAAGTCAAGTTTCCAGCGGCGTATTGCTTTAGTACCAACCTCCGATCTGCAAGACATGTTGCCAGCGGTGTATGGCTTCAGTACCAATCTCCGATCTGCAAGACATGTTGTCAGCGGCGTACTGCTTCAGTACCAACGTCCGATCTGCAAGCCAAGTTTCCAGCGGCCTATAGCTTTAGTACCAACCTCCGATCTGCAAGACATGTTGCCAGCGGCGTATTGCTTCAGTACCAACCTCCGATCCGCAAGGTAAATTGCCAGCGGTCTATTGCTTTAGTACCAACCTCCGATCTGCAAGACATGTTTCCAGCGGCGTATTGCTTCAGTACCAACCTCCGATCTGCAAGACATGTTGCCAGCGGCGTATTGCTTCAGTACCAACGTCCGATCTGCAAGCCAAGTTTCCAGCGGCCTATAGCTTTAGTACCAACCTCCGATCTGCAAGACATGTTGCCAGCGGCGTATTGCTTCAGTACCAACCTCCGATCCGCAAGGTAAGTTGCCAGCGGCGTATTGCTTTAGTACCAACCTCCGATCTGCAAGACATGTTGCCAGCGGCGTATTGCTTCAGCACCAACCTCTGATCCGCAAGGTAAGTTGCCAGCGATGTATTGCTTTAGTACCAACCTCCGATCTGCAAGACATGTTGCCAGCGGTGTATTGCTTCAGTACCAACCTCCGATCCGCAAGGTAAGTTGCCAGCGGCGTATTGCTTTAGTACCAACCTCCGATCTGCAAGACATGTTGCCAGCGGCGTATTGCTCAGTACCAACCTCCGATCTGCAAGCCAAGTTTCCAGCGGCCTATAGCTTTAGTACCAACCTCCGATCTGCAAGACATGTTGCCAGCGGCGTATTGCTTCAGTACCAACCTCCGATCCGCAAGGTAAATTGCCAGCGGTCTATTGCTTTAGTACCAACCTCCGATCTGCAAGACATGTTTCCAGCGGCGTATTGCTTCAGTACCAACCTCCGATCTGCAAGACATGTTGCCAGCGGCGTATTGCTTCAGTACCAACGTCCGATCTGCAAGCCAAGTTTCCAGCGGCCTATAGCTTTAGTACCAACCTCCGATCTGCAAGACATGTTGCCAGCGGCGTATTGCTTCAGTACCAACCTCCGATCCGCAAGGTAAGTTGTCAGCGGCGTATTGCTTTAGTACCAACCTCCGATCTGCAAGACATGTTGCCAGCGGCGTATTGCTTCAGCACCAACCTCTGATCCGCAAGGTAAGTTGCCAGCGATGTATTGCTTTAGTACCAACCTCCGATCTGCAAGACATGTTGCCAGCGGTGTATTGCTTCAGTACCAATCTCCGACCTGCAAGACATGTTGCCAGCGGCGTATTGCTTCAGTACCAACCTCCGATCCGCAAGGTAAGTTGCCAGCGGCGTATTGCTTTAGTACCAACCTCCGATCTGCAAGACATGTTGCCAGCGGCGTATTGCTCAGTACCAACCTCCGATCTGCAAGCCAAGTTTCCAGCGGCCTATAGCTTTAGTACCAACCTCCGATCTGCAAGACATGTTGCCAGCGGCGTGTTGCTTCAGTACCAACCTCCGATCCGCAAGGTACGTTACCAGCGGTGTATTGCTTTAGTATCAACCTCCGATCTGCAAGACATGTTGCCAGAAGCGTATTGCTTCATTACCAAACCCCGATCCGCAAGGTAAGTTTCCAGCGGCTTATAGCTTTAGTAGCAACCTCCGATCTGCAAGTCAAGTTTCCAGCGGCGTATTGCTTTAGTACCAACCTCCGATCTGCAAGACATGTTGCCAGAGGTGTATGGCTTCAGTACCAATCTCCGATCTGCAAGACATGTTGTCAGCGGCGTACTGCTTCAGTACCAACGTCCGATCTGCAAGCCAAGTTTCCAGCGGCCTATAGCTTTAGTACCAACCTCCGATCTGCAAGACATGTTGCCAGCGGCGTATTGCTTCAGTACCAACCTCCGATCCGCAAGGTAAATTGCCAGCGGTCTATTGCTTTAGTACCAACCTCCGATCTGCAAGACATGTTTCCAGCGGCGTATTGCTTCAGTACCAACCTCCGATCTGCAAGACATGTTGCCAGCGGCGTATTGCTTCAGTACCAACGTCCGATCTGCAAGCCAAGTTTCCAGCGGCCTATAGCTTTAGTACCAACCTCCGATCTGCAAGACATGTTGCCAGCGGCGTATTGCTTCAGTACCAACCTCCGATCCGCAAGGTAAGTTGCCAGCGGCGTATTGCTTTAGTACCAACCTCCGATCTGCAAGACATGTTGCCAGCGGCGTATTGCTTCAGCACCAACCTCTGATCCGCAAGGTAAGTTGCCAGCGATGTATTGCTTTAGTACCAACCTCCGATCTGCAAGACATGTTGCCAGCGGTGTATTGCTTCAGTACCAATCTCCGACCTGCAAGACATGTTGCCAGCGGCGTATTGCTTCAGTACCAACCTCCGATCCGCAAGGTAAGTTGCCAGCGGCGCATTGCTTTAGTACCAACCTCCGATCTGCAAGACATGTTGCCAGCGGCGTGTTGCTTCAGTACCAACCTCCGATCCGCAAGGTAAGTTACCAGCGGTGTATTGCTTTAGTATCAACCTCCGATCTGCAAGACATGTTGCCAGAAGCGTATTGCTTCATTACCAAACCCCGATCCGCAAGGTAAGTTTCCAGCGGCTTATAGCTTTAGTAGCAACCTCCGATCTGCAAGTCAAGTTTCCAGCGGCGTATTGCTTTAGTACCAACCTCCGATCTGCAAGACATGTTGCCAGCAGTGTATGGCTTCAGTACCAATCTCCGATCTGCAAGACATGTTGTCAGCGGCGTACTGCTTCAGTACCAACGTCCGATCTGCAAGCCAAGTTTCCAGCGGCCTATAGCTTTAGTACCAACCTCCGATCTGCAAGACATGTTGCCAGCGGCGTATTGCTTCAGTACCAACCTCCGATCCGCAAGGTAAATTGCCATCGGTCTATTGCTTTAGTACCAACCTCCGATCTGCAAGACATGTTTCCAGCGGCGTATTGCTTCAGTACCAACCTCCGATCTGCAAGACATGTTGCCAGCGGCGTATTGCTTCAGTACCAACGTCCGATCTGCAAGCCAAGTTTCCAGCGGCCTATAGCTTTAGTACCAACCTCCGATCTGCAAGACATGTTGCCAGCGGCGTATTGCTTCAGTACCAACCTCCGATCCGCAAGGTAAGTTGCCAGCGATGTATTGCTTTAGTACCAACCTCCGATCTGCAAGACATGTTGCCAGCGGTGTATTGCTTCAGTACCAATCTCCGACCTGCAAGACATGTTGCCAGCGGCGTATTGCTTCAGTACCAACCTCCGATCCGCAAGGTAAGTTGCCAGCGGCGTATTGCTTTAGTACCAACCTCCGATCTGCAAGACATGTTGCCAGCGGCGTATTGCTCAGTACCAACCTCCGATCTGCAAGCCAAGTTTCCAGCGGCCTATAGCTTTAGTACCAACCTCCGATCTGCAAGACATGTTGCCAGCGGTGTATTGCTTCAGTACCAATCTCCGACCTGCAAGGCAAGTTGCCAGCGGCGTATTGCTTTAGTACCAACCTCCGATCTGCAAGACATGTTGCCAGCGGCGTATTGCTCAGTACCAACCTCCGATCTGCAAGCCATGTTTCCAGCGGCCTATAGCTTTAGTACCAACCTCCGATCTGCAAGACATGTTTCCAGCGGCGTATTGCTTCAGTACCAACCTCCGATCTGCAAGTCAAGTTTCCAGCGGCGTATTGCTTCAGTACCAACCTCCGATCTGCAAGACATGTTTCCAGCGGCGTATTGCTTCAGTACCAAACTCCGATCTGCAAGTCAAGTTTCCAGCGGCCTATAGCTTTAGTACCAACCTCCGATCTGCAAGACATGTTGCCAGCGGCGAATTGCTTCAGTACCAACCTCCGATCCGCAAGGTAAGTTGCCAGCGGCGTATTGCTTTAGTACCAACCTCCGATCTGCAAGTCAAGTTTCCAGCGGCGTATTGCTTTAGTACCAACCTCCGATCTGCAAGACATGTTGCCAGCGGTGTATGGCTTCAGTACCAATCTCCGATCTGCAAGACATGTTGTCAGCGGCGTACTGCTTCAGTACCAACGTCCGATCTGCAAGCCAAGTTTCCAGCGGCCTATAGCTTTAGTACCAACCTCCGATCTGCAAGACATGTTGCCAGCGGCGTATTGCTTCAGTACCAACCTCCGATCCGCAAGGTAAATTGCCAGCGGTCTATTGCTTTAGTACCAACCTCCGATCTGCAAGACATGTTTCCAGCGGCGTATTGCTTCAGTACCAACCTCCGATCTGCAAGACATGTTGCCAGCGGCGTATTGCTTCAGTACCAACGTCCGATCTGCAAGCCAAGTTTCCAGCGGCCTATAGCTTTAGTACCAACCTCCGATCTGCAAGACATGTTGCCAGCGGCGTATTGCTTCAGTACCAACCTCCGATCCGCAAGGTAAGTTGCCAGCGGCGTATTGCTTTAGTACCAACCTCCGATCTGCAAGACATGTTGCCAGCGGCGTATTGCTTCAGCACCAACCTCTGATCCGCAAGGTAAGTTGCCAGCGATGTATTGCTTTAGTACCAACCTCCGATCTGCAAGACATGTTGCCAGCGGTGTATTGCTTCAGTACCAATCTCCGACCTGCAAGACATGTTGCCAGCGGCGTATTGCTTCAGTACCAACCTCCGATCCGCAAGGTAAGTTGCCAGCGGCGTATTGCTTTAGTACCAACCTCCGATCTGCAAGACATGTTGCCAGCGGCGTATTGCTCAGTACCAACCTCCGATCTGCAAGCCAAGTTTCCAGCGGCCTATAGCTTTAGTACCAACCTCCGATCTGCAAGACATGTTGCCAGCGGCGTGTTGCTTCAGTACCAACCTCCGATCCGCAAGGTAAGTTACCAGCGGTGTATTGCTTTAGTATCAACCTCCGATCTGCAAGACATGTTGCCAGAAGCGTATTGCTTCATTACCAAACCCCGATCCGCAAGGTAAGTTTCCAGCGGCTTATAGCTTTAGTAGCAACCTCCGATCTGCAAGTCAAGTTTCCAGCGGCGTATTGCTTTAGTACCAACCTCCGATCTGCAAGACATGTTGCCAGCGGTGTATGGCTTCAGTACCAATCTCCGATCTGCAAGACATGTTGCCAGCGGCGTATTGCTTCAGTACCAACCTCCGATCCGCAAGGTAAATTGCCAGCGGTCTATTGCTTTAGTACCAACCTCCGATCTGCAAGACATGTTGCAAGCGGCGTATTGCTTCAGTACCAACCTCCGATGCGCAAGACATGTTTCCAGCGGCGTATTGCTTCAGTACCAAACTCCGATCTGCAAGTCAAGTTTCCAGCGGCCTATAGCTTCAGTACCAACCTCCGATCCGCAAGGTAAGTTGCCAGCGGTGTATTGCTTTAGTATCAACCTCCGATCTGCAAGACATGTTTGCAGCGGCGTATTGCTTCAGTACCAACCTCCGATCTGCAAGACATGTTGCCAGCGGCGTATTGCTTCAGTACCAACCTCCGATCCGCAAGGTAAGTTGCCAGCGGCGTATTGCTTTAGTACCAACCTCCGATCTGCAAGACATGTTGCCAGCGGCGTATTGCTCAGTACCAACCTCCGATCTGCAAGCCAAGTTTCCAGCGGCCTATAGCTTTAGTACCAACCTCCGATCTGCAAGACATGTTGCCAGCGGCGTGTTGCTTCAGTACCAACCTCCGATCCGCAAGGTAAGTTACCAGCGGTGTATTGCTTTAGTATCAACCTCCGATCTGCAAGACATGTTGCCAGAAGCGTATTGCTTCATTACCAAACCCCGATCCGCAAGGTAAGTTTCCAGCGGCTTATAGCTTTAGTAGCAACCTCCGATCTGCAAGTCAAGTTTCCAGCGGCGTATTGCTTTAGTACCAACCTCCGATCTGCAAGACATGTTGCCAGCGGTGTATGGCTTCAGTACCAATCTCCGATCTGCAAGACATGTTGTCAGCGGCGTACTGCTTCAGTACCAACGTCCGATCTGCAAGCCAAGTTTCCAGCGGCCTATAGCTTTAGTACCAACCTCCGATCTGCAAGACATGTTGCCAGCGGCGTATTGCTTCAGTACCAACCTCCGATCCGCAAGGTAAATTGCCAGCGGTCTATTGCTTTAGTACCAACCTCCGATCTGCAAGACATGTTTCCAGCGGCGTATTGCTTCAGTACCAACCTCCGATCTGCAAGACATGTTGCCAGCGGCGTATTGCTTCAGTACCAACGTCCGATCTGCAAGCCAAGTTTCCAGCGGCCTATAGCTTTAGTACCAACCTCCGATCTGCAAGACATGTTGCCAGCGGCGTATTGCTTCAGTACCAACCTCCGATCCGCAAGGTAAGTTGCCAGCGGCGTATTGCTTTAGTACCAACCTCCGATCTGCAAGACATGTTGCCAGCGGCGTATTGCTTCAGCACCAACCTCCGATCCGCAAGGTAAGTTGCCAGTGGCGTATTGCTTTAGTACCAACCTCCGATCTGCAAGACATGTTGCCAGCGGCGTATTGCTTCAGCACCAACCTCCGATCCGCAAGGTAAGTTGCCAGCGATGTATTGCTTTAGTACCAACCTCCGATCTGCAAGACATGTTGCCAGCGGTGTATTGCTTCAGTACCAATCTCCGACCTGCAAGACATGTTGCCAGCGGCGTATTGCTTCAGTACCAACCTCCGATCCGCAAGGTAAGTTGCCAGCGGCGTATTGCTTTAGTACCAACCTCCGATCTGCAAGACATGTTGCCAGCGGCGTATTGCTCAGTACCAACCTCCGATCTGCAAGCCAAGTTTCCAGCGGCCTATAGCTTTAGTACCAACCTCCGATCTGCAAGACATGTTGCCAGCGGCGTGTTGCTTCAGTACCAACCTCCGATCCGCAAGGTAAGTTGCCAGCGGCGTATTGCTTTAGTACCAACCTCCGATCTGCAAGACATGTTGCCAGCGGCGTATTGCTCAGTACCAACCTCCGATCTGCAAGCCAAGTTTCCAGCGGCCTATAGCTTTAGTACCAACCTCCGATCTGCAAGACATGTTGCCAGCGGCGTGTTGCTTCAGTACCAACCTCCGATCCGCAAGGTAAATTGCCAGCGGTCTATTGCTTTAGTACCAACCTCCGATCTGCAAGACATGTTTCCAGCGGCGTATTGCTTCAGTACCAACCTCCGATCTGCAAGACATGTTGCCAGCGGCGTATTGCTTCAGTACCAACGTCCGATCTGCAAGCCAAGTTTCCAGCGGCCTATAGCTTTAGTACCAACCTCCGATCTGCAAGACATGTTGCCAGCGGCGTATTGCTTCAGTACCAACCTCCGATCCGCAAGGTAAGTTGCCAGCGGCGTATTGCTTTAGTACCAACCTCCGATCTGCAAGACATGTTGCCAGCGGCGTATTGCTTCAGCACCAACCTCCGATCCGCAAGGTAAGTTGCCAGCGGCGTATTGCTTTAGTACCAACCTCCGATCTGCAAGACATGTTGCCAGCGGCGTATTGCTTCAGCACCAACCTCCGATCCGCAAGGTAAGTTGCCAGCGATGTATTGCTTTAGTACCAACCTCCGATCTGCAAGACATGTTGCCAGCGGTGTATTGCTTCAGTACCAATCTCCGACCTGCAAGACATGTTGCCAGCGGCGTATTGCTTCAGTACCAACCTCCGATCCGCAAGGTAAGTTGCCAGCGGCGTATTGCTTTAGTACCAACCTCCGATCTGCAAGACATGTTGCCAGCGGCGTATTGCTCAGTACCAACCTCCGATCTGCAAGCCAAGTTTCCAGCGGCCTATAGCTTTAGTACCAACCTCCGATCTGCAAGACATGTTGCCAGCGGCGTGTTGCTTCAGTACCAACCTCCGATCCGCAAGGTAAGTTACCAGCGGTGTATTGCTTTAGTATCAACCTCCGATCTGCAAGACATGTTGCCAGAAGCGTATTGCTTCATTACCAAACCCCGATCCGCAAGGTAAGTTTCCAGCGGCTTATAGCTTTAGTAGCAACCTCCGATCTGCAAGTCAAGTTTCCAGCGGCGTATTGCTTTAGTACCAACCTCCGATCTGCAAGACATGTTGCCAGCGGTGTATGGCTTCAGTACCAATCTCCGATCTGCAAGACATGTTGTCAGCGGCGTACTGCTTCAGTACCAACGTCCGATCTGCAAGCCAAGTTTCCAGCGGCCTATAGCTTTAGTACCAACCTCCGATCTGCAAGACATGTTGCCAGCGGCGTATTGCTTCAGTACCAACCTCCGATCCGCAAGGTAAATTGCCAGCGGTCTATTGCTTTAGTACCAACCTCCGATCTGCAAGACATGTTTCCAGCGGCGTATTGCTTCAGTACCAACCTCCGATCTGCAAGACATGTTGCCAGCGGCGTATTGCTTCAGTACCAACGTCCGATCTGCAAGCCAAGTTTCCAGCGGCCTATAGCTTTAGTACCAACCTCCGATCTGCAAGACATGTTGCCAGCGGCGTATTGCTTCAGTACCAACCTCCGATCCGCAAGGTAAGTTGCCAGCGGCGTATTGCTTTAGTACCAACCTCCGATCTGCAAGACATGTTGCCAGCGGCGTATTGCTTCAGCACCAACCTCTGATCCGCAAGGTAAGTTGCCAGCGATGTATTGCTTTAGTACCAACCTCCGATCTGCAAGACATGTTGCCAGCGGTGTATTGCTTCAGTACCAATCTCCGACCTGCAAGACATGTTGCCAGCGGCGTATTGCTTCAGTACCAACCTCCGATCCGCAAGGTAAGTTGCCAGCGGCGCATTGCTTTAGTACCAACCTCCGATCTGCAAGACATGTTGCCAGCGGCGTGTTGCTTCAGTACCAACCTCCGATCCGCAAGGTAAGTTACCAGCGGTGTATTGCTTTAGTATCAACCTCCGATCTGCAAGACATGTTGCCAGAAGCGTATTGCTTCATTACCAAACTCCGATCCGCAAGGTAAGTTTCCAGCGGCTTATAGCTTTAGTAGCAACCTCCGATCTGCAAGTCAAGTTTCCAGCGGCGTATTGCTTTAGAACCAACCTCCGATCTGCAAGACATGTTGCCAGCAGTGTATGGCTTCAGTACCAATCTCCGATCTGCAAGACATGTTGTCAGCGGCGTACTGCTTCAGTACCAACGTCCGATCTGCAAGCCAAGTTTCCAGCGGCCTATAGCTTTAGTACCAACCTCCGATCTGCAAGACATGTTGCCAGCGGCGTAGTGCTTCAGTACCAACCTCCGATCCGCAAGGTAAATTGCCAGCGGTCTATTGCTTTAGTACCAACCTCCGATCTGCAAGACATGTTTCCAGCGGCGTATTGCTTCAGTACCAACCTCCGATCTGCAAGACATGTTGCCAGCGGCGTATTGCTTCAGTACCAACGTCCGATCTGCAAGCCAAGTTTCCAGCGGCCTATAGCTTTAGTACCAACCTCCGATCTGCAAGACATGTTGCCAGCGGCGTATTGCTTCAGTACCAACCTCCGATCCGCAAGGTAAGTTGCCAGCGATGTATTGCTTTAGTACCAACCTCCGATCTGCAAGACATGTTGCCAGCGGTGTATTGCTTCAGTACCAATCTCCGACCTGCAAGACATGTTGCCAGCGGCGTATTGCTTCAGTACCAACCTCCGATCCGCAAGGTAAGTTGCCAGCGGCGTATTGCTTTAGTACCAACCTCCGATCTGCAAGACATGTTGCCAGCGGCGTATTGCTCAGTACCAACCTCCGATCTGCAAGCCAAGTTTCCAGCGGCCTATAGCTTTAGTACCAACCTCCGATCTGCAAGACATGTTGCCAGCGGTGTATTGCTTCAGTACCAATCTCCGACCTGCAAGGCAAGTTGCCAGCGGCGTATTGCTTTAGTACCAACCTCCGATCTGCAAGACATGTTGCCAGCGGCGTATTGCTCAGTACCAACCTCCGATCTGCAAGCCATGTTTCCAGCGGCCTATAGCTTTAGTACCAACCTCCGATCTGCAAGACATGTTTCCAGCGGCGTATTGCTTCAGTACCAACCTCCGATCTGCAAGTCAAGTTTCCAGCGGCGTATTGCTTCAGTACCAACCTCCGATCTGCAAGACATGTTTCCAGCGGCGTATTGCTTCAGTACCAAACTCCGATCTGCAAGTCAAGTTTCCAGCGGCCTATAGCTTTAGTACCAACCTCCGATCTGCAAGACATGTTGCCAGCGGCGAATTGCTTCAGTACCAACCTCCGATCCGCAAGGTAAGTTGCCAGCGGCGTATTGCTTTAGTACCAACCTCCGATCTGCAAGACATGTTGCCAGCGGCGAATTGCTTCAGTACCAACCTCCGATCCGCAAGGTAAGTTGCCAGCGGCGAATTGCTTCAGTACCAACCTCCGATCCGCAAGGTAAGTTGCCAGCGATGTATTGCTTTAGTACCAACCTCCGATCTGCAAGACATGTTGCCAGCGGTGTATCGCTTCGGTACCAATCTCCGACCTGCAAGGCAAGTTGCCAGCGGTGTATTGCTTCAGTACCAATCTCCGACCTGCAAGGCAAGTTGCCAGCGGCGTATTGCTTTAGTACCAACCTCCGATCTGCAAGACATTTTGCCAGCCGCGTATTGCTTCAGTACCAACCTCCGATCTGCAAGCCAAGTGTCCAGCGGCCTATAGCTTTAGTACCAACCTCCGATCTGCAAGACATGTTGCCAGCGGCGTATTGCTTCAGTACCAACCTCCGATGCGCAAGACATGTTTCCAGCGGCGTATTGCTTCAGTACCAAACTCCGATCTGCAAGTCAAGTTTCCAGCGGCCTATAGCTTTAGTACCAACCTCCGATCTGCAAGACATGTTGCCAGCGGCGTATTGCTTCAGTACCAACCTCCGATCCGCAAGGTAAGTTGCCAGCGGTGTATTGCTTTAGTATCAACCTCCGATCTGCAAGACATGTTTGCAGCGGCGTATTGCTTCAGTACCAACCTCCGATCTGCAAGACATGTTGCCAGCGGCGTATTGCTTCAGTACCAACCTGCGATCCGCAAGGTAAGTTGCCAGCAGTGTTTTGCTTTAGTACCAACCTCCGATCTGCAAGACATGTTGCCAGCGGCGTATTGCTTCAGTACCAACCTCCGATGCGCAAGACATGTTTCCAGCGGCGTATTGCTTCAGTACCAAACTCCGATCTGCAAGTCAAGTTTCCAGCGGCCTATAGCTTTAGTACCAACCTCCGATCTGCAAGACATGTTGCCAGTGGTGTATGGCTTCAGTACCAATCTCCGATCTGCAAGACATGTTGTCAGCGGCGTACTGCTTCAGTACCAACGTCCGATCTGCAAGTCAAGTTTCCAGCGGCGTATTGCTTTAGTACCAACCTCCGATCTGCAAGACATGTTGCCAGCGGTGTATGGCTTCAGTACCAATCTCCGATCTGCAAGACATGTTGCCAGCGGCGTATTGCTTCAGTACCAACCTCCGATCCGCAAGGTAAATTGCCAGCGGTCTATTGCTTTAGTACCAACCTCCGATCTGCAAGACATGTTGCAAGCGGCGTATTGCTTCAGTACCAACCTCCGATGCGCAAGACATGTTTCCAGCGGCGTATTGCTTCAGTACCAAACTCCGATCTGCAAGTCAAGTTTCCAGCGGCCTATAGCTTCAGTACCAACCTCCGATCCGCAAGGTAAGTTGCCAGCGGTGTATTGCTTTAGTATCAACCTCCGATCTGCAAGACATGTTTGCAGCGGCGTATTGCTTCAGTACCAACCTCCGATCTGCAAGACATGTTTCCAGCGGCGTATTGCTTCAGTACCAACCTCCGATCTGCAAGTCAAGTTTCCAGCGGCGTATTGCTTCAGTACCAACCTCCGATCTGCAAGACATGTTTCCAGCGGCGTATTGCTTCAGTACCAAACTCCGATCTGCAAGTCAAGTTTCCAGCGGCCTATAGCTTTAGTACCAACCTCCGATCTGCAAGACATGTTGCCAGCGGCGAATTGCTTCAGTACCAACCTCCGATCCGCAAGGTAAGTTGCCAGCGGCGTATTGCTTTAGTACCAACCTCCGATCTGCAAGACATGTTGCCAGCGGCGAATTGCTTCAGTACCAACCTCCGATCCGCAAGGTAAGTTGCCAGCGGCGAATTGCTTCAGTACCAACCTCCGATCCGCAAGGTAAGTTGCCAGCGATGTATTGCTTTAGTACCAACCTCCGATCTGCAAGACATGTTGCCAGCGGTGTATCGCTTCAGTACCAATCTCCGACCTGCAAGGCAAGTTGCCAGCGGTGTATTGCTTCAGTACCAATCTCCGACCTGCAAGGCAAGTTGCCAGCGGCGTATTGCTTTAGTACCAACCTCCGATCTGCAAGACATTTTGCCAGCCGCGTATTGCTTCAGTACCAACCTCCGATCTGCAAGCCAAGTGTCCAGCGGCCTATAGCTTTAGTACCAACCTCCGATCTGCAAGACATGTTGCCAGCGGCGTATTGCTTCAGTACCAACCTCCGATGCGCAAGACATGTTTCCAGCGGCGTATTGCTTCAGTACCAAACTCCGATCTGCAAGTCAAGTTTCCAGCGGCCTATAGCTTTAGTACCAACCTCCGATCTGCAAGACATGTTGCCAGCGGCGTATTGCTTCAGTACCAACCTCCGATCCGCAAGGTAAGTTGCCAGCGGTGTATTGCTTTAGTATCAACCTCCGATCTGCAAGACATGTTTGCAGCGGCGTATTGCTTCAGTACCAACCTCCGATCTGCAAGACATGTTGCCAGCGGCGTATTGCTTCAGTACCAACCTGCGATCCGCAAGGTAAGTTGCCAGCAGTGTTTTGCTTTAGTACCAACCTCCGATCTGCAAGACATGTTGCCAGCGGCGTATTGCTTCAGTACCAACCTCCGATGCGCAAGACATGTTTCCAGCGGCGTATTGCTTCAGTACCAAACTCCGATCTGCAAGTCAAGTTTCCAGCGGCCTATAGCTTTAGTACCAACCTCCGATCTGCAAGACATGTTGCCAGTGGTGTATGGCTTCAGTACCAATCTCCGATCTGCAAGACATGTTGTCAGCGGCGTACTGCTTCAGTACCAACGTCCGATCTGCAAGTCAAGTTTCCAGCGGCGTATTGCTTTAGTACCAACCTCCGATCTGCAAGACATGTTGCCAGCGGTGTATGGCTTCAGTACCAATCTCCGATCTGCAAGACATGTTGCCAGCGGCGTATTGCTTCAGTACCAACCTCCGATCCGCAAGGTAAATTGCCAGCGGTCTATTGCTTTAGTACCAACCTCCGATCTGCAAGACATGTTGCAAGCGGCGTATTGCTTCAGTACCAACCTCCGATGCGCAAGACATGTTTCCAGCGGCGTATTGCTTCAGTACCAAACTCCGATCTGCAAGTCAAGTTTCCAGCGGCCTATAGCTTCAGTACCAACCTCCGATCCGCAAGGTAAGTTGCCAGCGGTGTATTGCTTTAGTATCAACCTCCGATCTGCAAGACATGTTTGCAGCGGCGTATTGCTTCAGTACCAACCTCCGATCTGCAAGACATGTTGCCAGCGGCGTATTGCTTCAGTACCAACCTGCGATCCGCAAGGTAAGTTGCCAGCAGTGTTTTGCTTTAGTACCAACCTCCGATCTGCAAGACATGTTTCCAGCGGCGTGTTGCTTCAGTACCAACCTCCGATCCGCAAGGTAAGTTACCAGCGGTGTATTGCTTTAGTATCAACCTCCGATCTGCAAGACATGTTGCCAGAAGCGTATTGCTTCATTACCAAACCCCGATCCGCAAGGTAAGTTTCCAGCGGCTTATAGCTTTAGTAGCATCCTCCGATCTGCAAGTCAAGTTTCCAGCGGCGTATTGCTTTAGTACCAACCTCCGATCTGCAAGACATGTTGCCAGCGGTGTATGGCTTCAGTACCAATCTCCGATCTGCAAGACATGTTGTCAGCGGCGTACTGCTTCAGTACCAACGTCCGATCTGCAAGCCAAGTTTCCAGCGGCCTATAGCTTTAGTACCAACCTCCGATCTGCAAGACATGTTGCCAGCGGTGTATGGCTTCAGTACCAATCTCCGATCTGCAAGACAAGTTGCCAGCGGCGTATTGCTTCAGTACCAACCTCCGATCCGCAAGGTAAATTGCCAGCGGTCTATTCCTTTAGTACCAACCTCCGATCTGCAAGACATGTTTCCAGCGGCGTATTGCTTCAGTACCAACGTCCGATCTGCAAGCCAAGTTTCCAGCGGCCTATAGCTTTAGTACCAACCTCCGATCTGCAAGACATGTTGCCAGCGGCGTATTGCTTTAGTACCAACCTCCGATCTGCAAGACATGTTGCCAGCGGCGTATTGCTTTAGTACCAACCTCCGATCTGCAAGACATGTTGCCAGCGGCGTATTGCTTCAGTACCAACCTCCGATCTGCAAGCCAAGTTTCCAGCGGCCTATAGCTTTAGTACCAACCTCCGATCTGCAAGACATGTTGCCAGCGGCGTATTGCTTCCGTACCAACCTCTGATCCGCAAGGTAAGTTGCCAGCGATGTATTGCTTTAGTACCAACCTCCGATCTGCAAGACATGTTGCCAGCGGTGTATTGCTTCAGTACCAATCTCCGATCTGCAAGGCAAGTTGCCAGCGGCGTATTGCTTTAGTACCAACCTCCGATCTGCAAGACATGTTGCCAGCGGCGTATTGCTTCAGTACCAAACCCCGATCCGCAAGGTAAGTTTCCAGCGGCTTATAGCTTTAGTAGCAACCTCCGATCTGCAAGTCAAGTTTCCAGCGGCGTATTGCTTTAGTACCAACCTCCGATCTGCAAGACATGTTGCCAGCGGTGTATGGCTTCAGTACCAATCTCCGATCTGCAAGACATGTTGTCAGCGGCGTACTGCTTCAGTACCAACGTCCGATCTGCAAGCCAAGTTTCCAGCGGCCTATAGCTTTAGTACCAACCTCCGATCTGCAAGACATGTTGCCAGCGGTGTATGGCTTCAGTACCAATCTCCGATCTGCAAGACATGTTTCCAGCGGCGTATTGCTTCAGTACCAACGTCCGATCTGCAAGCCAAGTTTCCAGCGGCCTATAGCTTTAGTACCAACCTCCGATCTGCAAGACATGTTGCCAGCGGCGTATTGCTTCAGTACCAACCTCCGATCCGCAAGGTAAGTTGCCAGCGGCGTATTGCTTTAGTACCAACCTCCGATCTGCAAGACATGTTGCCAGCGGCGTATTGCTTCAGCACCAACCTCTGATCCGCAAGGTAAGTTGCCAGCGATGTATTGCTTTAGTACCAACCTCCGATCTGCAAGACATGTTGCCAGCGGTGTATTGCTTCAGTACCAATCTCCGACCTGCAAGGCAAGTTGCCAGCGGCGTATTGCTTTAGTACCAACCTCCGATCTGCAAGACATGTTGCCAGCGGCGTATTGCTTCAGTACCAACCTCCGATCTGCAAGACATGTTGCCAGCGGCGTATTGCTTCAGTACCAACCTCCGATCTGCAAGCCAAGTTTCCAGCGGCCTATAGCTTTAGTACCAACCTCCGATCTGCAAGACATGTTGCCAGCGGCGTATTGCTTCCGTACCAACCTCTGATCCGCAAGGTAAGTTGCCAGCGATGTATTGCTTTAGTACCAACCTCCGATCTGCAAGACATGTTGCCAGCGGTGTATTGCTTCAGTACCAATCTCCGATCTGCAAGGCAAGTTGCCAGCGGCGTATTGCTTTAGTACCAACCTCCGATCTGCAAGACATGTTGCCAGCGGCGTATTGCTTCAGTACCAACCTCCGATCTGCAAGCCAAGTTTCCAGCGGCCTATAGCTTTAGTACCAACCTCCGATCTGCAAGACATGTTGCCAGCGGCGTATTGCTTCAGTACCAACCTCTGATCCGCAAGGTAAGTTACCAGCGATGTATTGCTTTAGTACCAACCTCCGATGCGCAAGGTAAGTTGCCAGCGGTGTACTCCTTTAGTACCAACCTCTGATCTGCAAGACATGTTGCCAGCGGTGTATTGCTTCAGTACCAATCTCCGATCTGCAAGCCAAGTTTCCAGCGGCCTATAGCTTTAGTACCAACCTCCGATCTGCAAGACATGTTGCCAGCGGTGTATTGCTTCAGTACCAATCTCCGATCTGCAAGTCAAGTTTCCAGCGGCCTATAGCTTTAGTACCAACCTCCGATCTGCAAGGCAAGTTGCCAGCGGCGTGTTGCTTCAGTACCTACCTCCGATCCGCAAGACATGTTGCCAGCGGCGTATTGCTTCAGTACCAACCTCCGATCCGCAAGTCAAGTTTCCAGTGGCGTATTGCTTCTTTACCAACCTCCGATCTGCAAGTCAAGTTGCCAGCGGTGTATTGCGTTAGTACCAACCTCCGATCTGCAAGGCAAGTTGCCAGCGGCGTGTTGCTTCAGTACCAACCTCCGATGCGCAAGGTAAGTTGCCAGCGGTGTACTCCTTTAGTACCAACCTCTGATCTGCAAGACATGTTTCCAGCCGCGTATTGCTTCAGTACCAACCTCCGATCCGCAAGGTAAGTTGCCAGCTGTGTATTGCTTTAGTATCAACCTCCGATCTGCAAGACATGTTTCCAGCGGCGTATTGCTTCAGTACCAACCTCCGATCTGCAAGACATGTTGCCAGCGGTGTATTGCTTCAGTACCAATCTCCGATCTGCAAGGCAAGTTGCCAGCAGTGTTTTGCTTTAGTACCAACCTTCGATCTGCAAGACATGTTTCCAGCGGCGTGTTGCTTCAGTACCAACCTCCGATCCGCAAGGTAAGTTACCAGCGGTGTATTGCTTTAGTATTAACCTCCGATCTGCAAGACATGTTGCCAGAAGCGTATTGCTTCATTACCAAACCCCGATCCGCAAGGTAAGTTTCCAGCGGCTTATAGCTTTAGTAGCAACCTCCGATCTGCAAGTCAAGTTTCCAGCGGCGTATTGCTTTAGTACCAACCTCCGATCTGCAAGACATGTTGCCAGCGGTGTATGGCTTCAGTACCAATCTCCAATCTGCAAGACATGTTGTCAGCGGCGTATTGCTTCAGTACCAACGTCCGATCTGCAAGCCAAGTTTCCAGCGGCCTATAGCTTTAGTACCAACCTCCGATCTGCAAGACATGTTGCCAGCGGCGTATTGCTTCAGTACCAACCTCCGATCCGCAAGGTAAGTTGCCAGCTGTGTATTGCTTTAGTACCAACCTCCGATCTGCAAGACATGTTTCCAGCGGCGTATTGCTTCAGTACCAACGTCCGATCTGCAAGCCAAGTTTCCAGCGGCCTATAGCTTTAGTACCAACCTCCGATCTGCAAGACATGTTGCCAGCGGCGTATTGCTTCAGTACCAACCTCCGATCCGCAAGGTAAGTTGCCAGTGGTGTATTGCTTTAGTACCAACCTCCGATCTGCAATGTAAGTTGCCACCGGTGTATTGCTTTAGTACCAACCTCCGATCTGCAAGACATGTTGCCAGCGGTGTATTGCTTCATTGCCAAACCCCGATCCGCAAGGTAAGTTTCCAGCGGCGTATAGCTTTGGTAGCAACCTCCGATCTGCAAGTCAAGTTTCCAGCGGCGTATTGCTTTAGTACCAACCTCCGATCTGCAAGACATGTTGCCAGCGGCGTATTGCTTCAGGACCAACCTCTGATCCGCAAGGTAAGTTGCCAGCGATGTATTGCTTTAGTACCAACCTCCGATCTGCAAGACATGTTGCCAGCGGCGTATTGCTTCAGTACCAACCTCCGATCCGCAAGGTAAGTTGCCAGCGGTCTATTGCTTTAGTACCAACCTCCGATCTGCAAGACATGTTTCCAGCGGCGTATTGCTTCAGTACCAACCTCCGATCTGCAAGACATGTTGCCAGCGGCGTATTGCTTCAGTACCAACGTCCGATCTGCAAGACATGTTGCCAGCGGTGTATTGCTTCAGTACCAATCTCCGATCTGCAAGTCAAGTTTCCAGCGGCCTATAGCTTTAGTACCAACCTCCGATCTGCAAGGCAAGCTGCCAGCGGCGTGTTGCTTCAGTACCAACCTCCGATCCGCAAGACATGTTGCCAGCGGCGTATTGCTTCAGTACCAACCTCCGATCTGCAAGCCAAGTTTCCAGCGGCCTATAGCTTTAGTACCAACCTCCGATCTGCAAGACATGTTGCCAGCGGCGTATTGCTTCAGTACCAACCTCTGATCCGCAAGGTAAGTTGCCAGCGATGTATTGCTTCAGTACCCACCTCCGATCCGCAAGTCAAGTTGCCAGCGATGTATTGCTTTAGTACCAACCTCCGATCTGCAAGACATGTTGCCAGCGGCGTATTGCTTCAGTACCAATCTCCGATCTGCAAGGCAAGTTGCCAGCGGCGTATTGCTTCAGTACCAACCTCCGATCTGCAAGACATGTTGCCAGCGGCGTATTGCTTCAGTACCAATCTCCGATCTGCAAGTCAAGTTGCCAGCCGCGTATTGCTTCAGTACCAACCTCCGATCTGCAAGACATGTTGCCAGCGGTGTATTGCTTCAGTACCAATCTCCGATCTGCAAGGCAAGTTGCCAGCAGTGTTTTGCTTTAGTACCAACCTTCGATCTGCAAGACATGTTTCCAGCGGCGTGTTGCTTCAGTACCAACCTCCGATCCGCAAGGTAAGTTACCAGCGGTGTATTGCTTTAGTATCAACCTCCGATCTGCAAGACATGTTGCCAGAAGCGTATTGCTTCATTACCAAACCCCGATCCGCAAGGTAAGTTTCCAGCGGCTTATAGCTTTAGTAGCAACCTCCGATCTGCAAGTCAAGTTTCCAGCGGCCTATAGCTTTAGTACCAACCTCCGATCTGCAAGGCAAGTTGCCAGCGGCGTGTTGCTTCAGTACCAACCTCCGATCCGCAAGACATGTTGCCAGCGGCGTATTGCTTCAGTACCAACCTCCGATCCGCAAGTCAAGTTTCCAGTGGCGTATTGCTTCAGTACCAACCTCCGATCTGCAAGTCAAGTTGCCAGCGGTGTATTGCGTTAGTACCAACCTCCGATCTGCAAGGCAAGTTGCCAGCGGCGTGTTGCTTCAGTACCAACCTCCGATGCGCAAGGTAAGTTGCCAGCGGTGTACTCCTTTAGTACCAACCTCTGATCTGCAAGACATGTTTCCAGCCGCGTATTGCTTCAGTACCAACCTCCGATCCGCAAGGTAAGTTGCCAGCGGTGTATTGCTTTAGTATCAACCTCCGATCTGCAAGACATGTTTCCAGCGGCGTATTGCTTCAGTACCAACCTCAGATCTGCAAGACATGTTGCCAGCGGTGTATTGCTTCAGTACCAATCTCCGATCTGCAAGGCAAGTTGCCAGCAGTGTTTTGCTTTAGTACCAACCTTCGATCTGCAAGACATGTTTCCAGCGGCGTGTTGCTTCAGTACCAACCTCCGATCCGCAAGGTAAGTTACCAGCGGTGTATTGCTTTAGTATCAACCTCCGATCTGCAAGACATGTTGCCAGAAGCGTATTGCTTCATTACCAAACCCCGATCCGCAAGGTAAGTTTCCAGCGGCTTATAGCTTTAGTAGCAACCTCCGATCTGCAAGTCAAGTTTCCAGCGGCGTATTGCTTTAGTACCAACCTCCGATCTGCAAGACATGTTGCCAGCGGTGTATGGCTTCAGTACCAATCTCCAATCTGCAAGACATGTTGTCAGCGGCGTATTGCTTCAGTACCAACGTCCGATCTGCAAGCCAAGTTTCCAGCGGCCTATAGCTTTAGTACCAACCTCCGATCTGCAAGACATGTTGCCAGCGGCGTATTGCTTCAGTACCAACCTCCGATCCGCAAGGTAAATTGCCAGCGGTCTATTGCTTTAGTACCAACCTCCGATCTGCAAGACATGTTTCCAGCGGCGTATTGCTTCAGTACCAACGTCCGATCTGCAAGCCAAGTTTCCAGCGGCCTATAGCTTTAGTACCAACCTCCGATCTGCAAGACATGTTGCCAGCGGTGTATTGCTTCATTGCCAAACCCCGATCCGCAAGGTAAGTTTCCAGCGGCGTATAGCTTTGGTAGCAACCTCCGATCTGCAAGTCAAGTTTCCAGCGGCGTATTGCTTTAGTACCAACCTCCGATCTGCAAGACATGTTGCCAGCGGCGTATTGCTTCAGGACCAACCTCTGATCCGCAAGGTAAGTTGCCAGCGATGTATTGCTTTAGTACCAACCTCCGATCTGCAAGACATGTTGCCAGCGGCGTATTGCTTCAGTACCAACCTCCGATCCGCAAGGTAAATTGCCAGCGGTCTATTGCTTTAGTACCAACCTCCGATCTGCAAGACATGTTTCCAGCGGCGTATTGCTTCAGTACCAACCTCCGATCTGCAAGACATGTTGCCAGCGGCGTATTGCTTCAGTACCAACGTCCGATCTGCAAGACATGTTGCCAGCGGTGTATTGCTTCAGTACCAATCTCCGATCTGCAAGTCAAGTTTCCAGCGGCATATAGCTTTAGTACCAACCTCCGATCTGCAAGGCAAGCTGCCAGCGGCGTGTTGCTTCAGTACCAACCTCCGATCCGCAAGACATGTTGCCAGCGGCGTATTGCTTCAGTACCAACCTCCGATCTGCAAGCCAAGTTTCCAGCGGCCTATAGCTTTAGTACCAACCTCCGATCTGCAAGACATGTTGCCAGCGGCGTATTGCTTCAGTACCAACCTCTGATCCGCAAGGTAAGTTGCCAGCGATGTATTGCTTCAGTACCCACCTCCGATCCGCAAGTCAAGTTGCCAGCGATGTATTGCTTTAGTACCAACCTCCGATCTGCAAGACATGTTGCCAGCGGTGTATTGCTTCAGTACCAATCTCCGATCTGCAAGGCAAGTTGCCAGCGGCGTATTGCTTTAGTACCAACCTCCGATCTGCAAGACATGTTGCCAGCGGCGTATTGCTTCAGTACCAATCTCCGATCTGCAAGTCAAGTTTCCAGCCGCGTATTGCTTCAGTACCAACCTCCGATCTGCAAGACATGTTGCCAGCGGTGTATTGCTTCAGTACCAATCTCCGATCTGCAAGGCAAGTTGCCAGCAGTGTTTTGCTTTAGTACCAACCTTCGATCTGCAAGACATGTTTCCAGCGGCGTGTTGCTTCAGTACCAACCTCCGATCCGCAAGGTAAGTTACCAGCGGTGTATTGCTTTAGTATCAACCTCCGATCTGCAAGACATGTTGCCAGAAGCGTATTGCTTCATTACCAAACCCCGATCCGCAAGGTAAGTTTCCAGCGGCTTATAGCTTTAGTAGCAACCTCCGATCTGCAAGTCAAGTTTCCAGCGGCCTATAGCTTTAGTACCAACCTCCGATCTGCAAGGCAAGTTGCCAGCGGCGTGTTGCTTCAGTACCAACCTCCGATCCGCAAGACATGTTGCCAGCGGCGTATTGCTTCAGTACCAACCTCCGATCCGCAAGTCAAGTTTCCAGTGGCGTATTGCTTCAGTACCAACCTCCGATCTGCAAGTCAAGTTGCCAGCGGTGTATTGCGTTAGTACCAACCTCCGATCTGCAAGGCAAGTTGCCAGCGGCGTGTTGCTTCAGTACCAACCTCCGATCCGCAAGTCAAGTTGCCAGCGATGTATTGCTTTAGTACCAACCTCCGATCTGCAAGACATGTTGCCAGCGGTGTATTGCTTCAGTACCAATCTCCGATCTGCAAGGCAAGTTGCCAGCGGCGTATTGCTTTAGTACCAACCTCCGATCTGCAAGACATGTTGCCAGAAGCGTATTGCTTCATTACCAAACCCCGATCCGCAAGGTAAGTTTCCAGCGGCTTATAGCTTTAGTAGCAACCTCCGATCTGCAAGTCAAGTTTCCAGCGGCCTATAGCTTTAGTACCAACCTCCGATCTGCAAGGCAAGTTGCCAGCGGCGTGTTGCTTCAGTACCAACCTCCGATCCGCAAGACATGTTGCCAGCGGCGTATTGCTTCAGTACCAACCTCCGATCCGCAAGTCAAGTTTCCAGTGGCGTATTGCTTCAGTACCAACCTCCGATCTGCAAGTCAAGTTGCCAGCGGTGTATTGCGTTAGTACCAACCTCCGATCTGCAAGGCAAGTTGCCAGCGGCGTGTTGCTTCAGTACCAACCTCCGATGCGCAAGGTAAGTTGCCAGCGGTGTACTCCTTTAGTACCAACCTCTGATCTGCAAGACATGTTTCCAGCGGCGTATTGCTTCAGTACCAACCTCCGATCCGCAAGGTAAGTTGCCAGCTGTGTATTGCTTTAGTATCAACCTCCGATCTGCAAGACATGTTTCCAGCGGCGTATTGCTTCAGTACCAACCTCAGATCTGCAAGACATGTTGCCAGCGGTGTATTGCTTCAGTACCAATCTCCGATCTGCAAGGCAAGTTGCCAGCAGTGTTTTGCTTTAGTACCAACCTTCGATCTGCAAGACATGTTTCCAGCGGCGTGTTGCTTCAGTACCAACCTCCGATCCGCAAGGTAAGTTACCAGCGGTGTATTGCTTTAGTATCAACCTCCGATCTGCAAGACATGTTGCCAGAAGCGTATTGCTTCATTACCAAACCCCGATCCGCAAGGTAAGTTTCCAGCGGCTTATAGCTTTAGTAGCAACCTCCGATCTGCAAGTCAAGTTTCCAGCGGCGTATTGCTTTAGTACCAACCTCCGATCTGCAAGACATGTTTCCAGCGGTGTATGGCTTCAGTACCAATCTCCAATCTGCAAGACATGTTGTCAGCGGCGTATTGCTTCAGTACCAACGTCCGATCTGCAAGCCAAGTTTCCAGCGGCCTATAGCTTTAGTACCAACCTCCGATCTGCAAGACATGTTGCCAGCGGCGTATTGCTTCAGTACCAACCTCCGATCCGCAAGGTAAATTGCCAGCGGTCTATTGCTTTAGTACCAACCTCCGATCTGCAAGACATGTTTCCAGCGGCGTATTGCTTCAGTACCAACGTCCGATCTGCAAGCCAAGTTTCCAGCGGCCTATAGCTTTAGTACCAACCTCCGATCTGCAAGACATGTTGCCAGCGGCGTATTGCTTCAGTACCAACCTCCGATCCGCAAGGTAAGTTGCCAGTGGTGTATTGCTTTAGTACCAACCTCCGATCTGCAATGTAAGTTGCCACCGGTGTATTGCTTTAGTACCAACCTCCGATCTGCAAGACATGTTGCCAGCGGTGTATTGCTTCATTGCCAAACCCCGATCCGCAAGGTAAGTTTCCAGCGGCGTATAGCTTTGGTAGCAACCTCCGATCTGCAAGTCAAGTTTCCAGCTTCGTATTGCTTTAGTACCAACCTCCGATCTGCAAGACATGTTCCCAGCGGCGTATTGCTTCAGGACCAACCTCTGATCCGCAAGGTAAGTTGCCAGCGATGTATTGCTTTAGTACCAACCTCCGATCTGCAAGACATGTTGCCAGCGGCGTATTGCTTCAGTACCAACCTCCGATCCGCAAGGTAAATTGCCAGCGGTCTATTGCTTTAGTACCAACCTCCGATCTGCAAGACATGTTTCCAGCGGCGTATTGCTTCAGTACCAACCTCCGATCTGCAAGACATGTTGCCAGCGGCGTATTGCTTCAGTACCAACGTCCGATCTGCAAGACATGTTGCCAGCGGTGTATTGCTTCAGTACCAATCTCCGATCTGCAAGTCAAGTTTCCAGCGGCCTATAGCTTTAGTACCAACCTCCGATCTGCAAGGCAAGCTGCCAGCGGCGTGTTGCTTCAGTACCAACCTCCGATCCGCAAGACATGTTGCCAGCGGCGTATTGCTTCAGTACCAACCTCCGATCTGCAAGCCAAGTTTCCAGCGGCCTATAGCTTTAGTACCAACCTCCGATCTGCAAGACATGTTGCCAGCGGCGTATTGCTTCAGTACCAACCTCTGATCCGCAAGGTAAGTTGCCAGCGATGTATTGCTTCAGTACCAACCTCCGATCCGCAAGTCAAGTTGCCAGCGATGTATTGCTTTAGTACCAACCTCCGATCTGCAAGACATGTTGCCAGCGGTGTATTGCTTCAGTACCAATCTCCGATCTGCAAGGCAAGTTGCCAGCGGCGTATTGCTTTAGTACCAACCTCCGATCTGCAAGACATGTTGCCAGCGGCGTATTGCTTCAGTACCAATCTCCGATCTGCAAGTCAAGTTTCCAGCCGCGTATTGCTTCAGTACCAACCTCCGATCTGCAAGACATGTTGCCAGCGGTGTATTGCTTCAGTACCAATCTCCGATCTGCAAGGCAAGTTGCCAGCGGCCTATAGCTTTAGTACCAACCTCCGATCTGCAAGGCAAGCTGCCAGCGGCGTGTTGCTTCAGTACCAACCTCCGATCCGCAAGACATGTTGCCAGCGGCGTATTGCTTCAGTACCAACCTCCGATCTGCAAGCCAAGTTTCCAGCGGCCTATAGCTTGTGACGTTGCTTCTTTTCCGGCGCGCGTTCCGCGGACGAAACGAGATGCAACTCCGGGATTTTATAGGCGCTGAGACCGGGCCTCGGCCGGCCGTACGGACGAAGTCCTCCCGGCACAAAACGCGATTCGAAAACTCGATAGCGATACGAAAGATCGATGTTCGGGCGCCAGGTATCGCGAAGATACCACGTGAAGCGAGACGGTTTTCTACTCGTAGAGAAGCGAATCGAGAATTTTCGTTACCGAGTATCACGTTACGCTACGCGATTCGCGAAGGGTCAGAGGTTCGGACGCTGGAAGGACGGGGACGGCCCTTACGGCAGAGCGGATCTCGCAGGTCAAGAAATGACACTTCGGTTTGTCTCGAGATTAATTTAATCGGTGTCAAGCGTTACAATTTTGGCGGCCACGTGGCCGCGACCCGAGAGCCCGCGCTCTTCATACAAGTTCAGCGAAAGAGTGGACGCTCGCAGCGCGGGTTTGTCAATTCCTTAAATATCGCGAGAATACGGTAGTTCGGTATTGCGATCGAGGAAATCGATACTATCGCTCGCGAACGCAGCTGGACGGCGCAATTACAATTCGACTGCCGTGTCGATTCCCGGAACGAAACGGAGAGAGAGCGTGCGACGGCTTGCGATCTTGGTTCCCGCTCGCTCCCGCGAGCACGCTATACCCGTCGTCGCGATTTTACGCGACCGAGATCCGTAGACGGTTTATTCTAACGCCACGAAAATTACACTCACTTTTCCGACGCGACTCCTCCGAGGAAAACTTCCGTTACGTGACTAAATTTCAGGCTCACAACGCCGGCAAATGGCGTGAGCCGCGAACACGAGGCGAGATGCGCCTCGACTCGCGCGACTCGAGGACGATACGAGAATCGGATCGTCCTTACGCGAAATTCTCAAAAGAAACACATTCACGAAATTAAATAGGGAAGGATCACTGAAGCGACTTACCGTTTCGTAGGTGGCGTATTCCGTTCGGACACTAACGATAACTGGTTTTTAGGGGTATGTCGCGTCATTTAGGGAGTCGGCACGACAGTGATCCTTCGCGATTTCGGCAACGAGGATCTACCCGGCGATCCCCACCCTACTCATTATTAGGAATACCTAATTGGTCGGTCTCGCACGCAAAATCATTAGTTTTGTGGGTCTCCGACGGATGGCCCTTGGCCTTAGGCAACATCCGGATTTGCCATAACGATCGCCGTGTGGCGACCGGGGTGTCTAAGACGACCCAGGATGCTTCCACACCACCCACGCGTATGGAACCCCTTCCTGCGGGATGAGACGACTTCAAGGCCTTTTAGGTGGAGTTCCTGAGGAGGAAAGTCCGATGTTGGTGGGGTTCTAGGCTTGAGCCGTCTCCGGGTTGTTCGGCCCGTGTGTGTTGGCGATCCCTTTCTTCACCAGTGCACTGGACGTTTTCGGTAGTTCACGAAAAGAGATCCCACGAAGGGAGCCGCCTTAGGCTTCCTGAGAGGGCTGGTGGTGCACGGGGCACGTCCTGAAACTTGCCGTACTCGGCTCGCGCGGTTTGAATTAGCCGCCGATCGGTAATTAACGCGGAATTTCCTCGGGGAGCGCTCTCGAAATTCGCGACTGTCGATTCGGTACGCTAGATGGCGGTCCGGTCCATTCGAAATGCCGTTTCGGCCGCACCCGATAATGGGAAAGTGACGTCGCAAAATCTGCAACGTCACAACTCCCCCCCCCTTAAAAGTGGACCGGACCACCGCTCGGTAGCCGACTACAGTGATCCTTAGCTCGAAAAAAAAACAAAAGAAAAAAACTGAGCTTCTCCCTTCGGAAGTCTTCCTGTACACGAGGTACCCCGCACCAACGGACAAACACACGCCCAACTTGCACAATGCTCCAGAATACTTATCCTACGTAGCATGCTGGGTATACGGAGCCGTGGGGAAGTGGGAGGGGTTCGGAGGGTTGTGCTTCCGAAGAACCTACGCTGGTGTATGTTGTATATGAAATTGTCTTTATTTCTTTTTTTTTTTTGTTTGGTAGGGTGTACCCTTAGGTGTTCGCACCCTTTGCCGGTCCCGGGTGGTTGGGCCCTTCTCGCCGCCAGCGGGGTCCGCACGTCAGGCATGACCGGACGGTGCAGTTACGGCGGCCGCACCGGTAGCAGTGGGTCCGCGGTGGCTCTGGGCACCGTCGGCTGCGGTGCCCATAGTCGCCGCAGTTCCAGCACGCGTCGGGGTCGGCGACGGTGCTTAGGTCCCGCGGGAGGTCCTTGCGTGGGGGGCCGAGCTTATCGTGGGGAGGGTCCCTCTGGGGTCCCTTCTCGTAGGGCTCCAGGGGCTCGGGGAGTGCCCCCTCCCCCTCGTCCAGGGGTCCCAGCAGGTCGGCCTCGGGAGGGTCGGCGGGACGTGGGAGGAGCTCCTCCAGGGCCCTCAGGTGCCGCTGGATCCTCTGGAGATCCCGCTGCAGCTGCTCGTAGGTTGCCGTTATATCACGGCTCGGTCGTAGTGGCATCTATCAGGGGCGATACTATTTGATAAGGCGTGGTATCGGTGGTCCCTAAGGTTTGTACGCCTTAAGGTCTGACACGTGCGCTTTTCCGACTTCTTTTCCCCCCGGTGTCCGGAGCCGATAAACCACCGCGGATAGCCGTTTGGCCACGATAAATGGTCCGTTGTATTTGGGACATAGTTTCGCGGCGACGTTATTCGCGGCCGACGACAGAACCCTATTCTTCTTCAATACGGCGTCCCCAACCTCGAAGCGTACGTCGCGCCTACGTAGGTTGTAATAACCCGCCTGTGTTTCGTACGCCTTCTCGAGGTTTTCCGCGACCCAGTGGCGTAGGGTGGACAAGTTCGCCATGCGCCCCTTCCACCCCTCTGTTGGCGCCACCTCGAGGTCTAACGGAACCTCTGTCTCGTCCCGGTGACACGAACTCGGCTTTGGCTCTCTTCCGAAATTCAGAAAGGCCGGGGACGCTTGGAGCACCGAATGGTAAGCAGTATTGTACGCGAAGCGAAATTTCGGTAAATTCGCGTCCCATTCGCGATGGTCTTTTCCGATGTACGCGACAATCATCGTTTTCAGTATCCTATTAACCCGTTCAACGGGATTCGCCTGCGGGTGGTAAGGCGGCGTGGTTGTTATCGCGATACCGTATGTTTTCGCGAGCTCGTGAATCGCTTTATTCACGAATTCGGTTCCGTTGTCGGTTAGTAGTACTTCTGGGGTTCCCCAGCGCGAAAAGACGAGAGTTTCTAAGGCCTCGGAGATTTTACTACCCGTGGCTCGTCGAAGAGGACAGCACTCCACCCATTTCGTGAATAGATCTTGGACTACTAACAAGTACGAGAAGCCAGCACGACTGGGAGGAAACGGACCCATAATGTCCGCGGCGACGACCATCCACGGGGCCTCGATACGACGCCTCCCCATGAGCCCTGAAGGGGGTGCTTGCTCGACCTTCGTTAACTGGCACGTAGGGCAGCGTCGCACGTATTCGACCGCGGTACGGAACATGCCAGGCCAGAAATACCTGGTGGCAACGCGGTGATAAGTTTTCTCGACGCCGAGATGGCCCGCTTGCTCCTCGTCGTGTGCTTCTCGCAATATTTCCGCGCGTTTGTCGGCGGGCACGACGAGTTTCCACTCGTCGAAATCGCGACCGAGAACCTCCGCAATCAGCGGATCGGTACGGCGATGGTACAGTTGCCCCCCTCTAACCGACCAGTCGGGATATTTCTCCGGGCTCTCTTCCACGACACGAAATTTTTCCTCGTACCAGTCGAGGCGCACGGCAGCCGCGGTTTCCCCCTCGGTTCGTTCCGGTTCCTCGTCCTCGAACATACGCGATAATGCGTCCGGTACGCGATTTAACGCGCCTTGTCGATACGAGATGTCGAAATCATATTCCAACAACTGTAACGCCCAGCGCGCGAGCCTTCCGGACGGGTTCTTTAAAGTCCGTAGCCAACGCAAGCTATTATGGTCGGTAATTACGGAAAAATGGTAGCCCTCCAAATACGGACGAAATTTCTGTACGGCCCAGACGATAGCGAGACATTCTAGTTCGGTTGCGGAATATTTTCGTTCGGCGGTAGTTAAGGAACGACTAGCGAAAGCGATAACTCTTTCGACACCTTCGATCTCTTGTACCAACACGGCTCCGAGTCCTACGGTACTCGCGTCTGTCTGAAGGACGAAGGGTACGTCGAAATGCGGGCACGAAAGGGTTGGAGCGGTCGCGATTGACGAACGAACTTTTTCAAATGCGGCTTGTTGGCCGTCTTTCCACTCCCACGCTTGTCCTTTTCGCAGTAAGGTGTTTAAGGGTTCCGCGACGGTGGCGAAATCCGGAATAAACCTTCGATACCACGAAGCCATTCCTAGAAATCGCCGTAATTGTTTTATCGTCTTCGGAACTGGAAATGACAAAACGGGCGCGACTTTATCCTGGTCTACTTTCAACCCTTCCCTACCGACAACAAATCCTAAATATCGTACCTCTTCTCGACAGAACTCGCATTTGTCGGGGTTAACGATCAGACCGGCAGATTTAATTTTTCCGAGAACTCGCTCCAGCCATTCGAGATGTTCATCAAAGGTCGCGGTCGCGATAATTATGTCATCTAAGTACGCGAAAGCGTAGGGTTCCATTTCCGGCCCGATTAAGCGGTCAAGCAAACGCTGGAATGTAGCCGGGGCTCCCGTGAGCCCATACGGCATACGCTTGAATTGAAATAATCCTTTACCCGGAACGGTAAAGGCCGTGATTTCTTTACTCGCTTCATCGAGCGGTATCTGGAAATACGCTTGGCTGAGATCGAGGGTGGAAATGTATTTCGCGGCACGTAATTTATCTAGAATGCTCGTCATAATGGGCAGCGGATACGCATCTTTCTTCGACACTTCGTTGACTTTGCGAAAATCTAAACAAAATCGGTACGAGCCGTTCGGTTTCTTTACCATTACGATAGGATTGGACCACTCGCTCTCGGATGGTTCGATAATGTCCTCCGCGAGTAATTTATCCACTTCCTTAAAAATCGCGTCTCTTACGATCGGCGACACCGAATAAAACCGTTGTTTTATAGGTCGACTGTCTCCTACCTCGATAGTATGTTTGGTAAGATCGGTCACCCCTTTTAAATTTTCAAAGTCTTTCAGTGCCGGTGCGAGAAATTTGCGTAATCGCTCCTTTTCGTCCTCCGATAATAATTGTAAACCGCAACAGAGGAGATCTCGAGAAACTGAACCGAAAGGAAATTCTACCCGCGGCCGCGATGCAAAGTGCCAGACGGCACGGTGATACTCGACAACGATACCGAATTTTGCGATGAAGTCAATTCCTAACAAAACCGGATTCACGAGATTATCGAGAATTCTGGCAGACACTTCGCAGGTGCAGTCCTTAATCCGTAACTTAAAACGCGCTTCTTCCGTAGCGCGATCGACAACGCCTGTGGCCAAGAGAAAATAGCACGGTCGCTCTGTACGCAAAATTTCTACGTCCTTTCCCAGTCGTTCGATGACAGCACGACTTATGAACGAGACGGTAGAACCGGAATCGATTAATACCTGTACGGCATGTTTACCAATTTTCGCGGCGAGAACGAGAAGAGACGGTCGCGGCGCGAAAAATTTTTCCGCTGTTTGTGCTGAAATTCGGGCCGAAATTATTTCATATCGAACCGGTCTGGGCCCCACGCTCGGTTCGATTTCGCGTTTCCCGGAACCGGATTGCATCGGCGGCAGCGCTGCACTGTGACGTCAAGTGCGCCGCAGCGAAAACAATGCATGCGCGGTGCCTCACGGCATTCGCGCGATCTGTGCCCTGGCTTTCGGCAGTTCCAACACGTGTCGTCTGCTCTCGGTTGTCTAGCCGAGGGAAGAGCGACACGGCGGGGCGAAATATCGATCGGCGGGGAGCAGCTGTTCGAGCTGGATCCCGCGCGCGGCCGACTCGCTTGCTGCTGGCTTGGATCATCGCGACTTAGACGCGCGGGCTGCGGAGCGGGACGACGCGGCTGCACGGTAGACGGTAGCGCGGTACGGGGTTCCCGGGGTCGAGAGGGGCCGACGCGATCTAGCTCGTCATCGATCCCGCGATTGCTGGTGATCTGGACGGCATTTACGGAATCGTATTGCACGGCTCGAAATTTTCCCTCGCGTCCGAACGTTTTTGGCCGCTGACGATAAAGGTGCGGGTCATAATCGAACTCGCGGTTGACGAGAGCCGTTGACCGGTATACTTCGCTTCTTGTGAACATGGAATTTCTCTCCGCCTCGCGGAGGTCTGCTTCCAGTTTTGCGAGAGTCGAACGTTCGTTAAACGAAACCGCGAACCGTATTTCGTCTCGCGAGCCCCAGTAAATTCGTTTCGCGCGCTTTTCCTCTGGCCACGGCGGTCGCAGCTTTTTCATTAACGCTTTCATGTTCGCGAGGTAATCGCGTACCGGCTCGTCGGGACCCTGTCTCCGTAGACGAATATCGCGCTCTAGAAATTCCTGATAATCGGGATCCTGGAAGTTTTCTTGCCAGGCGGCAACGAATTTCTCCCACGTGGAAATCCCCTCGCACGTTGTATACCACCGCGCCGCCACACCGGATAGACAGATCGGCAAACAACGCAAAAGATCGGAGTCCGCTACATTCGAACACTGACGCATTTCGGCCAACCGGTCGAGGAACGCCTCCGCGTCCTCGTCCGGCCTCCCCGAAAATTTTAAATGCCACTTGCGTAAAATGTCATACGCGGCAACTGAATAACGTCTCTCCTCCGGCGCGGGCGGATAGCGGTCGACCCCCGCGGAACGATGTAGCGGCATCGTGGGATGCGGGATTTCCGGCGCGGGATTTTCTACGGACCGTACAACAGGCGACTCGGGATTTTCTCGGAAATGCGAGGTCGGCGGAATCGCCGTCCTTATTGGAATGGAATTTTCCACGAATCGCGGAATCGGCGATTCGGGGTGCCCTCCGAAACGCGAGATCGGCGGGTGCCAATCTAACGGATCGGGATTTTCCATCGTCATGTGTGGGTGGACGATCAGAGTCGAAACGTGACGGGGCTCGTCCGAATACGGGGAGTGCGGGAACTGTTGCGGGCTTTCGCGAGGGTCGGCTTGTGGGTCCGCCCCGACGATAAGCACCTCGGGTCCCTTGGCACCTTTTTCGCGGCCAGTATGGACGCTCGCGCTCGCGATCGACTCGGACGACATTTCGCGCCCACCCTATAGATCGTTCGTGACGGTTTGGCTGTTATTTTCTCGACCGACCTACGAATTCAAATTCGCCCAACTACACGGTAACGGTGCCGGCGAAATTGTTTACGTTCCCTGCCCGGTCGCGACGTTCCCCGTTACCTCGCAACCGAAACGCGGTTACGTAGGCCGCAACGTGCGACGTGTCTCGAACGTTCGACGATAATTTCAAAACAAAAAAAAAAATTTTCCAGTCACGGTCGAGAGCGATATTTTGAGGCCGGCGTAACGGAATTTTCGAATCCTCTCGTGCTCCAACGTGTAGGGTCTTCGCGAAGATTTTAAACGGAGTGTCGTACCGAATTTTTGTCGTCGGCTTTCTGCGAGTAAAAAAAACAAAAAAAACAAACTACAAACGGCACGTAGTCTCTACCGAGTGTCCCCTCAGGGCGTACAAACCCAATACAATATCCAAATGCGGCATACAATAAGTGATACCATAATCAATCCCATCAATACGCAATAGATAGTCAATAAATAATCAATAATAACGCCAATAAATACTGAATAAATACTCAATAATAAAACCAATAAATAAGCAATAAATAATCCAATAAATAAGCAATAGATAATCAATAGATAAATACGATAACTAACCCGTAAATACAACAAAAAAAAGAAACAAAATTAACTACGTAGTCGCAGGCGATACATTTTTTTTTTTCTTCTCCTCGAGAAGATCGCTCGGAGAAAACGCTATTAAAAAAAACACACAAAAAAATTGAGCGTGGTCTCCGTGGGGCGGTGAGTAGAGTGTAATTTTCGGGACCTTTACAGCGTCGCACGACTCGCGCCGGTGCTTCCGCGGAATCTTATCGCGACTTTTCTGCGAGAGTCCCTCGTACTTCCCGCGCCTCTCCCCGGTAATAAAGTAACCTCTGAGAGAGGTCCCTGTTCGGGCGCCAATTTGTGACGTTGCTTCTTTTCCGGCGCGCGTTCCGCGGACGAAACGAGATGCAACTCCGGGATTTTATAGGCGCTGAGACCGGGCCTCGGCCGGCCGTACGGACGAAGTCCTCCCGGCACAAAACGCGATTCGAAAACTCGATAGCGATACGAAAGATCGATGTTCGGGCGCCAGGTATCGCGAAGATACCACGTGAAGCGAGACGGTTTTCTACTCGTAGAGAAGCGAATCGAGAATTTTCGTTACCGAGTATCACGTTACGCTACGCGATTCGCGAAGGGTCAGAGGTTCGGACGCTGGAAGGACGGGGACGGCCCTTACGGCAGAGCGGATCTCGCAGGTCAAGAAATGACACTTCGGTTTGTCTCGAGATTAATTTAATCGGTGTCAAGCGTTACAATTTTGGCGGCCACGTGGCCGCGACCCGAGAGCCCGCGCTCTTCATACAAGTTCAGCGAAAGAGTGGACGCTCGCAGCGCGGGTTTGTCAATTCCTTAAATATCGCGAGAATACGGTAGTTCGGTATTGCGATCGAGGAAATCGATACTATCGCTCGCGAACGCAGCTGGACGGCGCAATTACAATTCGACTGCCGTGTCGATTCCCGGAACGAAACGGAGAGAGAGCGTGCGACGGCTTGCGATCTTGGTTCCCGCTCGCTCCCGCGAGCACGCTATACCCGTCGTCGCGATTTTACGCGACCGAGATCCGTAGACGGTTTATTCTAACGCCACGAAAATTACACTCACTTTTCCGACGCGACTCCTCCGAGGAAAACTTCCGTTACGTGACTAAATTTCAGGCTCACAACGCCGGCAAATGGCGTGAGCCGCGAACACGAGGCGAGATGCGCCTCGACTCGCGCGACTCGAGGACGATACGAGAATCGGATCGTCCTTACGCGAAATTCTCAAAAGAAACACATTCACGAAATTAAATAGGGAAGGATCACTGAAGCGACTTACCGTTTCGTAGGTGGCGTATTCCGTTCGGACACTAACGATAACTGGTTTTTAGGGGTATGTCGCGTCATTTAGGGAGTCGGCACGACAGTGATCCTTCGCGATTTCGGCAACGAGGATCTACCCGGCGATCCCCACCCTACTCATTATTAGGAATACCTAATTGGTCGGTCTCGCACGCAAAATCATTAGTTTTGTGGGTCTCCGACGGATGGCCCTTGGCCTTAGGCAACATCCGGATTTGCCATAACGATCGCCGTGTGGCGACCGGGGTGTCTAAGACGACCCAGGATGCTTCCACACCACCCACGCGTATGGAACCCCTTCCTGCGGGATGAGACGACTTCAAGGCCTTTTAGGTGGAGTTCCTGAGGAGGAAAGTCCGATGTTGGTGGGGTTCTAGGCTTGAGCCGTCTCCGGGTTGTTCGGCCCGTGTGTGTTGGCGATCCCTTTCTTCACCAGTGCACTGGACGTTTTCGGTAGTTCACGAAAAGAGATCCCACGAAGGGAGCCGCCTTAGGCTTCCTGAGAGGGCTGGTGGTGCACGGGGCACGTCCTGAAACTTGCCGTACTCGGCTCGCGCGGTTTGAATTAGCCGCCGATCGGTAATTAACGCGGAATTTCCTCGGGGAGCGCTCTCGAAATTCGCGACTGTCGATTCGGTACGCTAGATGGCGGTCCGGTCCATTCGAAATGCCGTTTCGGCCGCACCCGATAATGGGAAAGTGACGTCGCAAAATCTGCAACGTCACAAGCTTTAGTACCAACCTCCGATCTGCAAGACATGTTGCCAGCGGCGTATTGCTTCAGTACCAACCTCCGATCCGCAAGACATGTTGCCAGCGGCGTATTGCTTCAGTACCAACCTCTGATCCGCAAGGTAAGTTGCCAGCGATGTATTGCTTCAGTACCAACCTCCGATCCGCAAGTCAAGTTGCCAGCGATGTATTGCTTTAGTACCAACCTCCGATCTGCAAGACATGTTGCCAGCGGTGTATTGCTTCAGTACCAATCTCCGATCTGCAAGGCAAGTTGCCAGCGGCGTATTGCTTTGGTACCAACCTCCGATCTGCAAGACATGTTGCCAGCGGCGTATTGCTTCAGTACCAATCTCCGATCTGCAAGTCAAGTTTCCAGCCGCGTATTGCTTCAGTACCAACCTCCGATCTGCAAGACATGTTGCCAGCGGTGTATTGCTTCAGTACCAATCTCCGATCTGCAAGGCAAGTTGCCAGCAGTGTTTTGCTTTAGTACCAACCTTCGATCTGCAAGACATGTTTCCAGCGGCGTGTTGCTTCAGTACCAACCTCCGATCCGCAAGGTAAGTTACTAGCGGTGTATTGCTTTAGTATCAACCTCCGATCTGCAAGACATGTTGCCAGAAGCGTATTGCTTCATTACCAAACCCCGATCCGCAAGGTAAGTTTCCAGCGGCTTATAGCTTTAGTACCAACCTCCGATCTGCAAGGCAAGTTGCCAGCGGCGTGTTGCTTCAGTACCAACCTCCGATCCGCAAGACATGTTGCCAGCGGCGTATTGCTTCAGTACCAACCTCCGATCCGCAAGTCAAGTTTCCAGTGGCGTATTGCTTTAGTACCAACCTCCGATCCGCAAGACATGTTGCCAGCGGCGTATTGCTTCAGTACCAACCTCCGATCCGCAAGTCAAGTTTCCAGTGGCGTATTGCTTCAGTACCAACCTCCGATCTGCAAGTCAAGTTGCCAGCGGTGTATTGCGTTAGTACCAACCTCCGATCTGCAAGGCAAGTTGCCAGCGGCGTGTTGCTTCAGTACCAACCTCCGATGCGCAAGGTAAGTTGCCAGCGGTGTACTCCTTTAGTACCAACCTCTGATCTGCAAGACATGTTTCCAGCGGCGTATTGCTTCAGTACCAACCTCCGATCCGCAAGGTAAGTTGCCAGCTGTGTATTGCTTTAGTATCAACCTCCGATCTGCAAGACATGTTTCCAGCGGCGTATTGCTTCAGTACCAACCTCAGATCTGCAAGACATGTTGCCAGCGGTGTATTGCTTCAGTACCAATCTCCGATCTGCAAGGCAAGTTGCCAGCAGTGTTTTGCTTTAGTACCAACCTTCGATCTGCAAGACATGTTTCCAGCGGCGTGTTGCTTCAGTACCAACCTCCGATCCGCAAGGTAAGTTACCAGCGGTGTATTGCTTTAGTATCAACCTCCGATCTGCAAGACATGTTGCCAGAAGCGTATTGCTTCATTACCAAACCCCGATCCGCAAGGTAAGTTTCCAGCGGCTTATAGCTTTAGTAGCAACCTCCGATCTGCAAGTCAAGTTTCCAGCGGCGTATTGCTTTAGTACCAACCTCCGATCTGCAAGACATGTTTCCAGCGGTGTATGGCTTCAGTACCAATCTCCAATCTGCAAGACATGTTGTCAGCGGCGTATTGCTTCAGTACCAACGTCCGATCTGTAAGCCAAGTTTCCAGCGGCCTATAGCTTTAGTACCAACCTCCGATCTGCAAGACATGTTGCCAGCGGCGTATTGCTTCAGTACCAACCTCCGATCCGCAAGGTAAATTGCCAGCGGTCTATTGCTTTAGTACCAACCTCCGATCTGCAAGACATGTTTCCAGCGGCGTATTGCTTCAGTACCAACGTCCGATCTGCAAGCCAAGTTTCCAGCGGCCTATAGCTTTAGTACCAACCTCCGATCTGCAAGACATGTTGCCAGCGGCGTATTGCTTCAGTACCAACCTCCGATCCGCAAGGTAAGTTGCCAGTGGTGTATTGCTTTAGTACCAACCTCCGATCTGCAATGTAAGTTGCCACCGGTGTATTGCTTTAGTACCAACCTCCGATCTGCAAGACATGTTGCCAGCGGTGTATTGCTTCATTGCCAAACCCCGATCCGCAAGGTAAGTTTCCAGCGGCGTATAGCTTTGGTAGCAACCTCCGATCTGCAAGTCAAGTTTCCAGCGGCGTATTGCTTTAGTACCAACCTCCGATCTGCAAGACATGTTGCCAGCGGCGTATTGCTTCAGGACCAACCTCTGATCCGCAAGGTAAGTTGCCAGCGATGTATTGCTTTAGTACCAACCTCCGATCTGCAAGACATGTTGCCAGCGGCGTATTGCTTCAGTACCAACCTCCGATCCGCAAGGTAAATTGCCAGCGGTCTATTGCTTTAGTACCAACCTCCGATCTGCAAGACATGTTTCCAGCGGCGTATTGCTTCAGTACCAACCTCCGATCTGCAAGACATGTTGCCAGCGGCGTATTGCTTCAGTACCAACGTCCGATCTGCAAGACATGTTGCCAGCGGTGTATTGCTTCAGTACCAATCTCCGATCTGCAAGTCAAGTTTCCAGCGGCCTATAGCTTTAGTACCAACCTCCGATCTGCAAGGCAAGCTGCCAGCGGCGTGTTGCTTCAGTACCAACCTCCGATCCGCAAGACATGTTGCCAGCGGCGTATTGCTTCAGTACCAACCTCCGATCTGCAAGCCAAGTTTCCAGCGGCCTATAGCTTTAGTACCAACCTCCGATCTGCAAGACATGTTGCCAGCGGCGTATTGCTTCAGTACCAACCTCTGATCCGCAAGGTAAGTTGCCAGCGATGTATTGCTTCAGTACCAACCTCCGATCCGCAAGTCAAGTTGCCAGCGATGTATTGCTTTAGTACCAACCTCCGATCTGCAAGACATGTTGCCAGCGGTGTATTGCTTCAGTACCAATCTCCGATCTGCAAGGCAAGTTGCCAGCGGCGTATTGCTTTAGTACCAACCTCCGATCTGCAAGACATGTTGCCAGCGGCGTATTGCTTCAGTACCAATCTCCGATCTGCAAGTCAAGTTTCCAGCCGCGTATTGCTTCAGTACCAACCTCCGATCTGCAAGACATGTTGCCAGCGGTGTATTGCTTCAGTACCAATCTCCGATCTGCAAGGCAAGTTGCCAGCGGCCTATAGCTTTAGTACCAACCTCCGATCTGCAAGGCAAGCTGCCAGCGGCGTGTTGCTTCAGTACCAACCTCCGATCCGCAAGACATGTTGCCAGCGGCGTATTGCTTCAGTACCAACCTCCGATCTGCAAGCCAAGTTTCCAGCGGCCTATAGCTTTAGTACCAACCTCCGATCTGCAAGACATGTTGCCAGCGGCGTATTGCTTCAGTACCAACCTCCGATCCGCAAGACATGTTGCCAGCGGCGTATTGCTTCAGTACCAACCTCTGATCCGCAAGGTAAGTTGCCAGCGATGTATTGCTTTAGTACCAACCTCCGATCTGCAAGACATGTTGCCAGCGGTGTATTGCTTCAGTACCAATCTCCGATCTGCAAGGCAAGTTGCCAGCGGCGTATTGCTTTAGTACCAACCTCCGATCTGCAAGACATGTTGCCAGCGGCGTATTGCTTCAGTACCAATCTCCGATCTGCAAGTCAAGTTTCCAGCCGCGTATTGCTTCAGTACCAACCTCCGATCTGCAAGACATGTTGCCAGCGGCGTATTGCTTCAGTACCAACCTCCGATCCGCAAGACATGTTGCCAGCGGCGTATTGCTTCAGTACCAACCTCTGATCCGCAAGGTAAGTTGCCAGCGATGTATTGCTTTAGTACCAACCTCCGATCTGCAAGACATGTTGCCAGCGGTGTATTGCTTCAGTACCAATCTCCGATCTGCAAGGCAAGTTGCCAGCGGCGTATTGCTTTAGTACCAACCTCCGATCTGCAAGACATGTTGCCAGCGGCGTATTGCTTCAGTACCAATCTCCGATCTGCAAGTCAAGTTTCCAGCCGCGTATTGCTTCAGTACCAACCTCCGATCTGCAAGACATGTTGCCAGCGGTGTATTGCTTCAGTACCAATCTCCGATCTGCAAGGCAAGTTGCCAGCAGTGTTTTGCTTTAGTACCAACCTTCGATCTGCAAGACATGTTTCCAGCGGCGTGTTGCTTCAGTACCAACCTCCGATCCGCAAGGTAAGTTACTAGCGGTGTATTGCTTTAGTATCAACCTCCGATCTGCAAGACATGTTGCCAGAAGCGTATTGCTTCATTACCAAACCCCGATCCGCAAGGTAAGTTTCCAGCGGCTTATAGCTTTAGTAGCAACCTCCGATCTGCAAGTCAAGTTTCCAGCGGCCTATAGCTTTAGTACCAACCTCCGATCTGCAAGGCAAGTTGCCAGCGGCGTGTTGCTTCAGTACCAACCTCCGATCCGCAAGACATGTTGCCAGCGGCGTATTGCTTCAGTACCAACCTCCGATCCGCAAGTCAAGTTTCCAGTGGCGTATTGCTTCAGTACCAACCTCCGATCTGCAAGTCAAGTTGCCAGCGGTGTATTGCGTTAGTACCAACCTCCGATCTGCAAGGCAAGTTGCCAGCGGCGTGTTGCTTCAGTACCAACCTCCGATGCGCAAGGTAAGTTGCCAGCGGTGTACTCCTTTAGTACCAACCTCTGATCTGCAAGACATGTTTCCAGCCGCGTATTGCTTCAGTACCAACCTCCGATCCGCAAGGTAAGTTGCCAGCTGTGTATTGCTTTAGTATCAACCTCCGATCTGCAAGACATGTTTCCAGCGGCGTATTGCTTCAGTACCAACCTCAGATCTGCAAGACATGTTGCCAGCGGTGTATTGCTTCAGTACCAATCTCCGATCTGCAAGGCAAGTTGCCAGCAGTGTTTTGCTTTAGTACCAACCTTCGATCTGCAAGACATGTTTCCAGCGGCGTGTTGCTTCAGTACCAACCTCCGATCCGCAAGGTAAGTTACCAGCGGTGTATTGCTTTAGTATCAACCTCCGATCTGCAAGACATGTTGCCAGAAGCGTATTGCTTCATTACCAAACCCCGATCCGCAAGGTAAGTTTCCAGCGGCTTATAGCTTTAGTAGCAACCTCCGATCTGCAAGTCAAGTTTCCAGCGGCGTATTGCTTTAGTACCAACCTCCGATCTGCAAGACATGTTGCCAGCGGTGTATGGCTTCAGTACCAATCTCCAATCTGCAAGAAATGTTGTCAGCGGCGTATTGCTTCAGTACCAACGTCCGATCTGCAAGCCAAGTTTCCAGCGGCCTATAGCTTTAGTACCAACCTCCGATCTGCAAGACATGTTGCCAGCGGCGTATTGCTTCAGTACCAACCTCCGATCCGCAAGGTAAATTGCCAGCGGTCTATTGCTTTAGTACCAACCTCCGATCTGCAAGACATGTTTCCAGCGGCGTATTGCTTCAGTACCAACGTCCGATCTGCAAGCCAAGTTTCCAGCGGCCTATAGCTTTAGTACCAACCTCCGATCTGCAAGACATGTTGCCAGCGGCGTATTGCTTCAGTACCAACCTCCGATCCGCAAGGTAAGTTGCCAGCGGTGTATTGCTTTAGTACCAACCTCCGATCTGCAATGTAAGTTGCCACCGGTGTATTGCTTTAGTACCAACCTCCGATCTGCAAGACATGTTGCCAGCGGTGTATTGCTTCATTGCCAAACCCCGATCCGCAAGGTAAGTTTCCAGCGGCGTATAGCTTTGGTAGCAACCTCCGATCTGCAAGTCAAGTTTCCAGCGGCGTATTGCTTTAGTACCAACCTCCGATCTGCAAGACATGTTGCCAGCGGCGTATTGCTTCAGGACCAACCTCTGATCCGCAAGGTAAGTTGCCAGCGATGTATTGCTTTAGTACCAACCTCCGATCTGCAAGACATGTTGCCAGCGGCGTATTGCTTCAGTACCAACCTCCGATCCGCAAGGTAAATTGCCAGCGGTCTATTGCTTTAGTACCAACCTCCGATCTGCAAGACATGTTTCCAGCGGCGTATTACTTCAGTACCAACCTCCGATCTGCAAGACATGTTGCCAGCGGCGTATTGCTTCAGTACCAACGTCCGATCTGCAAGACATGTTGCCAGCGGTGTATTGCTTCAGTACCAATCTCCGATCTGCAAGTCAAGTTTCCAGCGGCCTATAGCTTTAGTACCAACCTCCGATCTGCAAGGCAAGCTGCCAGCGGCGTGTTGCTTCAGTACCAACCTCCGATCCGCAAGACATGTTGCCAGCGGCCTATAGCTTTAGTACCAACCTCCGATCTGCAAGACATGTTGTCAGCGTCGTATTGCTTCAGTACCAACGTCCGATCTGCAAGCCAAGTTTCCAGCGGCCTATAGCTTTAGTACCAACCTCCGATCTGCAAGACATGTTGCCAGCGGGGTATTGCTTCAGTACCAACCTCCGATCCGCAAGGTAAATTGCCAGCGGTCTATTGCTTTAGTACCAACCTCCGATCTGCAAGACATGTTTCCAGCGGCGTATTGCTTCAGTACCAACCTCCGATCTGCACGACATGTTGCCAGCGACGTATTGCTTCAGTACCAACATGCGATCCGCAAGGTAAGTTGCCAGCAGTGTTTTGCTTTAGTACCAACCTCCGATCTGCAAGACATGTTGCCAGCGGCGTATTGCTTCAGTACCAACCTCCGATCCGCAAGGTAAATTGCCAGCGGTCTATTGCTTTAGTACCAACCTCCGATCTGCAAGACACGTTGCCAGCGGTGTATTGCTTCAGTACCAATCTCCGATCTGCAAGGCAAGTTGCCAGCGGCGTATTGCTTTAGTACCAACCTCCGATCTGCAAGACATGTTGCCAGCGGCGTATTGCTTCAGTACCAACCTCCGATCTGCAAGCCAAGTTTCCAGCGGCCTATAGCTTTAGTACCAACCTCCGATCTGCAAGACATGTTGCCAGCGGCGTATTGCTTCAGTACCAACCTCTGATCCGCAAGGTAAGTTACCAGCGATGAATTGATTTAGTACCAACCTCCGATCTGCAAGACATGTTGCCAGCGGTGTATTGCTTCAGTACCAATCTCCGATCTGCAAGTCAAGTTGCCAGCGGCGTGTTGCTTCAGTACCAACCTCCGATCCGCAAGACATGTTGCCAGCGGCGTATTGCTTCAGTACCAACCTCCGATCCGCAAGTCAAGTTTCCAGTGGCGTATTGCTTCAGTACCAACCTCCGATCTGCAAGTCAAGTTGCGAGCGGTGTATTGCGTTAGTACCAACCTCCGATCTGCAAGGCAAGTTGCCAGCGGCGTGTTGCTTCAGTACCAACCTCCGATCCGCAAGGTAAGTTGCCAGCGGTGTATTGCTTTAGTATCAACCTCCGATCTGCAAGACATGTTGCCAGCGGTGTATCGCTTCAGTACCAATCTCCGACCTGCAAGGCAAGTTGCCAGCGGTGTATTGCTTCAGTACCAATCTCCGACCTGCAAGGCAAGTTGCCAGCGGCGTATTGCTTTAGTACCAACCTCCGATCTGCAAGACATTTTGCCAGCCGCGTATTGCTTCAGTACCAACCTCCGATCTGCAAGCCAAGTGTCCAGCGGCCTATAGCTTTAGTACCAACCTCCGATCTGCAAGACATGTTGCCAGCGGCGTATTGCTTCAGTACCAACCTCCGATGCGCAAGACATGTTTCCAGCGGCGTATTGCTTCAGTACCAAACTCCGATCTGCAAGTCAAGTTTCCAGCGGCCTATAGCTTTAGTACCAACCTCCGATCTGCAAGACATGTTGCCAGCGGCGTATTGCTTCAGTACCAACCTCCGATCCGCAAGGTAAGTTGCCAGCGGTGTATTGCTTTAGTATCAACCTCCGATCTGCAAGACATGTTTGCAGCGGCGTATTGCTTCAGTACCAACCTCCGATCTGCAAGACATGTTGCCAGCGGCGTATTGCTTCAGTACCAACCTGCGATCCGCAAGGTAAGTTGCCAGCAGTGTTTTGCTTTAGTACCAACCTCCGATCTGCAAGACATGTTTCCAGCGGCGTGTTGCTTCAGTACCAACCTCCGATCCGCAAGGTAAGTTACCAGCGGTGTATTGCTTTAGTATCAACCTCCGATCTGCAAGACATGTTGCCAGAAGCGTATTGCTTCATTACCAAACCCCGATCCGCAAGGTAAGTTTCCAGCGGCTTATAGCTTTAGTAGCAACCTCCGATCTGCAAGTCAAGTTTCCAGCGGCGTATTGCTTTAGTACCAACCTCCGATCTGCAAGACATGTTGCCAGCGGTGTATGGCTTCAGTACCAATCTCCGATCTGCAAGACATGTTGTCAACGGCGTACTGCTTCAGTACCAACGTCCGATCTGCAAGCCAAGTTTCCAGCGGCCTATAGCTTTAGTACCAACCTCCGATCTGCAAGACATGTTGCCAGTGGTGTATGGCTTCAGTACCAATCTCCGATCTGCAAGACATGTTGCCAGCGGCGTATTGCTTCAGTACCAACCTCCGATCCGCAAGGTAAATTGCCAGCGGTGTATGGCTTCAGTACCAATCTCCGATCTGCAAGACATGTTGTTAGCGGCGTACTGCTTCAGTACCAACGTCCGATCTGCAAGTCAAGTTTCCAGCGGCGTATTGCTTTAGTACCAACCTCCGATCTGCAAGACATGTTGCCAGCGGTGTATGGCTTCAGTACCAATCTCCGATCTGCAAGACATGTTGCCAGCGGCGTATTGCTTCAGTACCAACCTCCGATCCGCAAGGTAAATTGCCAGCGGTCTATTGCTTTAGTACCAACCTCCGATCTGCAAGACATGTTGCAAGCGGCGTATTGCTTCAGTACCAACCTCCGATGCGCAAGACATGTTTCCAGCGGCGTATTGCTTCAGTACCAAACTCCGATCTGCAAGTCAAGTTTCCAGCGGCCTATAGCTTCAGTACCAACCTCCGATCCGCAAGGTAAGTTGCCAGCGGTGTATTGCTTTAGTATCAACCTCCGATCTGCAAGACATGTTTGCAGCGGCGTATTGCTTCAGTACCAACCTCCGATCTGCAAGACATGTTGCCAGCGGCGTATTGCTTCAGTACCAACCTGCGATCCGCAAGGTAAGTTGCCAGCAGTGTTTTGCTTTAGTACCAACCTCCGATCTGCAAGACATGTTTCCAGCGGCGTGTTGCTTCAGTACCAACCTCCGATCCGCAAGGTAAGTTACCAGCGGTGTATTGCTTTAGTATCAACCTCCGATCTGCAAGACATGTTGCCAGAAGCGTATTGCTTCATTACCAAACCCCGATCCGCAAGGTAAGTTTCCAGCGGCTTATAGCTTTAGTAGCATCCTCCGATCTGCAAGTCAAGTTTCCAGCGGCGTATTGCTTTAGTACCAACCTCCGATCTGCAAGACATGTTGCCAGCGGTGTATGGCTTCAGTACCAATCTCCGATCTGCAAGACATGTTGTCAGCGGCGTACTGCTTCAGTACCAACGTCCGATCTGCAAGCCAAGTTTCCAGCGGCCTATAGCTTTAGTACCAACCTCCGATCTGCAAGACATGTTGCCAGCGGTGTATGGCTTCAGTACCAATCTCCGATCTGCAAGACAAGTTGCCAGCGGCGTATTGCTTCAGTACCAACCTCCGATCCGCAAGGTAAATTGCCAGCGGTCTATTGCTTTAGTACCAACCTCCGATCTGCAAGACATGTTTCCAGCGGCGTATTGCTTCAGTACCAACGTCCGATCTGCAAGCCAAGTTTCCAGCGGCCTATAGCTTTAGTACCAACCTCCGATCTGCAAGACATGTTGCCAGCGGCGTATTGCTTTAGTACCAACCTCCGATCTGCAAGACATGTTGCCAGCGGCGTATTGCTTTAGTACCAACCTCCGATCTGCAAGACATGTTGCCAGCGGCGTATTGCTTTAGTACCAACCTCCGATCTGCAAGACATGTTGCCAGCGGCGTATTGCTTCAGTACCAACCTCCGATCTGCAAGCCAAGTTTCCAGCTTCCTATAGCTTTAGTACCAACCTCCGATCTGCAAGACATGTTGCCAGCGGCGTATTGCTTCCGTACCAACCTCTGATCCGCAAGGTAAGTTGCCAGCGATGTATTGCTTTAGTACCAACCTCCGATCTGCAAGACATGTTGCCAGCGGTGTATTGCTTCAGTACCAATCTCCGATCTGCAAGGCAAGTTGCCAGCGGCGTATTGCTTTAGTACCAACCTCCGATCTGCAAGACATGTTGCCAGCGGCGTATTGCTTCAGTACCAAACCCCGATCCGCAAGGTAAGTTTCCAGCGGCTTATAGCTTTAGTAGCAACCTCCGATCTGCAAGTCTAGTTTCCAGCGGCGTATTGCTTTAGTACCAACCTCCGATCTGCAAGACATGTTGCCAGCGGTGTATGGCTTCAGTACCAATCTCCGATCTGCAAGACATGTTGTCAGCGGCGTACTGCTTCAGTACCAACGTCCGATCTGCAAGCCAAGTTTCCAGCGGCCTATAGCTTTAGTACCAACCTCCGATCTGCAAGACATGTTGCCAGCGGTGTATGGCTTCAGTACCAATCTCCGATCTGCAAGACATGTTTCCAGCGGCGTATTGCTTCAGTACCAACGTCCGATCTGCAAGCCAAGTTTCCAGCGGCCTATAGCTTTAGTACCAACCTCCGATCTGCAAGACATGTTGCCAGCGGCGTATTGCTTCAGTACCAACCTCCGATCCGCAAGGTAAATTGCCAGCGGTCTATTGCTTTAGTACCAACCTCCGATCTGCAAGACATGTTGCAAGCGGCGTATTGCTTCAGTACCAACCTCCGATGCGCAAGACATGTTTCCAGCGGCGTATTGCTTCAGTACCAAACTCCGATCTGCAAGTCAAGTTTCCAGCGGCCTATAGCTTCAGTACCAACCTCCGATCCGCAAGGTAAGTTGCCAGCGGTGTATTGCTTTAGTATCAACCTCCGATCTGCAAGACATGTTTGCAGCGGCGTATTGCTTCAGTACCAACCTCCGATCTGCAAGACATGTTGCCAGCGGCGTATTGCTTCAGTACCAACCTGCGATCCGCAAGGTAAGTTGCCAGCAGTGTTTTGCTTTAGTACCAACCTCCGATCTGCAAGACATGTTTCCAGCGGCGTGTTGCTTCAGTACCAACCTCCGATCCGCAAGGTAAGTTACCAGCGGTGTATTGCTTTAGTATCAACCTCCGATCTGCAAGACATGTTGCCAGAAGCGTATTGCTTCATTACCAAACCCCGATCCGCAAGGTAAGTTTCCAGCGGCTTATAGCTTTAGTAGCATCCTCCGATCTGCAAGTCAAGTTTCCAGCGGCGTATTGCTTTAGTACCAACCTCCGATCTGCAAGACATGTTGCCAGCGGTGTATGGCTTCAGTACCAATCTCCGATCTGCAAGACATGTTGTCAGCGGCGTACTGCTTCAGTACCAACGTCCGATCTGCAAGCCAAGTTTCCAGCGGCCTATAGCTTTAGTACCAACCTCCGATCTGCAAGACATGTTGCCAGCGGTGTATGGCTTCAGTACCAATCTCCGATCTGCAAGACAAGTTGCCAGCGGCGTATTGCTTCAGTACCAACCTCCGATCCGCAAGGTAAATTGCCAGCGGTCTATTGCTTTAGTACCAACCTCCGATCTGCAAGACATGTTTCCAGCGGCGTATTGCTTCAGTACCAACGTCCGATCTGCAAGCCAAGTTTCCAGCGGCCTATAGCTTTAGTACCAACCTCCGATCTGCAAGACATGTTGCCAGCGGCGTATTGCTTTAGTACCAACCTCCGATCTGCAAGACATGTTGCCAGCGGCGTATTGCTTTAGTACCAACCTCCGATCTGCAAGACATGTTGCCAGCGGCGTATTGCTTTAGTACCAACCTCCGATCTGCAAGACATGTTGCCAGCGGCGTATTGCTTCAGTACCAACCTCCGATCTGCAAGCCAAGTTTCCAGCGGCCTATAGCTTTAGTACCAACCTCCGATCTGCAAGACATGTTGCCAGCGGCGTATTGCTTCCGTACCAACCTCTGATCCGCAAGGTAAGTTGCCAGCGATGTATTGCTTTAGTACCAACCTCCGATCTGCAAGACATGTTGCCAGCGGTGTATTGCTTCAGTACCAATCTCCGATCTGCAAGGCAAGTTGCCAGCGGCGTATTGCTTTAGTACCAACCTCCGATCTGCAAGACATGTTGCCAGCGGCGTATTGCTTCAGTACCAAACCCCGATCCGCAAGGTAAGTTTCCAGCGGCTTATAGCTTTAGTAGCAACCTCCGATCTGCAAGTCTAGTTTCCAGCGGCGTATTGCTTTAGTACCAACCTCCGATCTGCAAGACATGTTGCCAGCGGTGTATGGCTTCAGTACCAATCTCCGATCTGCAAGACATGTTGTCAGCGGCGTACTGCTTCAGTACCAACGTCCGATCTGCAAGCCAAGTTTCCAGCGGCCTATAGCTTTAGTACCAACCTCCGATCTGCAAGACATGTTGCCAGCGGTGTATGGCTTCAGTACCAATCTCCGATCTGCAAGACATGTTTCCAGCGGCGTATTGCTTCAGTACCAACGTCCGATCTGCAAGCCAAGTTTCCAGCGGCCTATAGCTTTAGTACCAACCTCCGATCTGCAAGACATGTTGCCAGCGGCGTATTGCTTCAGTACCAACCTCCGATCCGCAAGGTAAGTTGCCAGCGGCGTATTGCTTTAGTACCAACCTCCGATCTGCAAGACATGTTGCCAGCGGCGTATTGCTTCAGTACCAATCTCCGATCTGCAAGGCAAGTTGCCAGCGGCGTATTGCTTTAGTACCAACCTCCGATCTGCAAGACATGTTGCCAGCGGCGTATTGCTTCAGTACCAACCTCCGATCTGCAAGCCAAGTTTCCAGCGGCCTATAGCTTTAGTACCAACCTCCGATCTGCAAGACATGTTGCCAGCGGCGTATTGCTTCAGTACCAACCTCTGATCCGCAAGGTAAGTTACCAGCGATGTATTGCTTTAGTACCAACCTCCGATGCGCAAGGTAAGTTGCCAGCGGTGTACTCCTTTAGTACCAACCTCTGATCTGCAAGACATGTTGCCAGCGGTGTATTGCTTCAGTACCAATCTCCGATCTGCAAGCCAAGTTTCCAGCGGCCTATAGCTTTAGTACCAACCTCCGATCTGCAAGACATGTTGCCAGCGGTGTATTGCTTCAGTACCAATCTCCGATCTGCAAGTCAAGTTTCCAGCGGCCTATAGCTTTAGTACCAACCTCCGATCTGCAAGGCAAGTTGCCAGCGGCGTGTTGCTTCAGTACCTACCTCCGATCCGCAAGACATGTTGCCAGCGGCGTATTGCTTCAGTACCAACCTCCGATCCGCAAGTCAAGTTTCCAGTGGCGTATTGCTTCTTTACCAACCTCCGATCTGCAAGTCAAGTTGCCAGCGGTGTATTGCGTTAGTACCAACCTCCGATCTGCAAGGCAAGTTGCCAGCGGCGTGTTGCTTCAGTACCAACCTCCGATGCGCAAGGTAAGTTGCCAGCGGTGTACTCCTTTAGTACCAACCTCTGATCTGCAAGACATGTTTCCAGCCGCGTATTGCTTCAGTACCAACCTCCGATCCGCAAGGTAAGTTGCCAGCTGTGTATTGCTTTAGTATCAACCTCCGATCTGCAAGACATGTTTCCAGCGGCGTATTGCTTCAGTACCAACCTCCGATCTGCAAGACATGTTGCCAGCGGTGTATTGCTTCAGTACCAATCTCCGATCTGCAAGGCAAGTTGCCAGCAGTGTTTTGCTTTAGTACCAACCTTCGATCTGCAAGACATGTTTCCAGCGGCGTGTTGCTTCAGTACCAACCTCCGATCCGCAAGGTAAGTTACCAGCGGTGTATTGCTTTAGTATCAACCTCCGATCTGCAAGACATGTTGCCAGAAGCGTATTGCTTCATTACCAAACCCCGATCCGCAAGGTAAGTTTCCAGCGGCTTATAGCTTTAGTAGCAACCTCCGATCTGCAAGTCAAGTTTCCAGCGGCCTATAGCTTTAGTACCAACCTCCGATCTGCAAGGCAAGTTGCCAGCGGCGTGTTGCTTCAGTACCAACCTCCGATCCGCAAGACATGTTGCCAGCGGCGTATTGCTTCAGTACCAACCTCCGATCCGCAAGTCAAGTTTCCAGTGGCGTATTGCTTCAGTACCAACCTCCGATCTGCAAGTCAAGTTGCCAGCGGTGTATTGCGTTAGTACCAACCTCCGATCTGCAAGGCAAGTTGCCAGCGGCGTGTTGCTTCAGTACCAACCTCCGATGCGCAAGGTAAGTTGCCAGCGGTGTACTCCTTTAGGAGCAACCTCTGATCTGCAAGACATGTTTCCAGCCGCGTATAGCTTCAGTACCAACCTCCGATCCGCAAGGTAAGTTGCCAGCTGTGTATTGCTTTAGTATCAACCTCCGATCTGCAAGACATGTTTCCAGCGGCGTATTGCTTCAGTACCAACCTCCGATCTGCAAGACATGTTGCCAGCGGTGTATTGCTTCAGTACCAATCTCCGATCTGCAAGGCAAGTTGCCAGCAGTGTTTTGCTTTAGTACCAACCTTCGATCTGCAAGACATGTTTCCAGCGGCGTGTTGCTTCAGTACCAACCTCCGATCCGCAAGGTAAGTTACCAGCGGTGTATTGCTTTAGTATCAACCTCCGATCTGCAAGACATGTTGCCAGAAGCGTATTGCTTCATTACCAAACCCCGATCCGCAAGGTAAGTTTCCAGCGGCTTATAGCTTTAGTAGCAACCTCCGATCTGCAAGTCAAGTTTCCAGCGGCGTATTGCTTTAGTACCAACCTCCGATCTGCAAGACATGTTGCCAGCGGTGTATGGCTTCAGTACCAATCTCCAATCTGCAAGACATGTTGTCAGCGGCGTATTGCTTCAGTACCAACGTCCGATCTGCAAGCCAAGTTTCCAGCGGCCTATAGCTTTAGTACCAACCTCCGATCTGCAAGACATGTTGCCAGCGGCGTATTGCTTCAGTACCAACCTCCGATCCGCAAGGTAAATTGCCAGCGGTCTATTGCTTTAGTACCAACCTCCGATCTGCAAGACAAGTTTCCAGCGGCGTATTGCTTCAGTACCAACGTCCGATCTGCAAGCCAAGTTTCCAGCGGCCTATAGCTTTAGTACCAACCTCCGATCTGCAAGACATGTTGCCAGCGGCGTATTGCTTCAGTACCAACCTCCGATCCGCAAGGTAAGTTGCCAGTGGTGTATTGCTTTAGTACCAACCTCCGATCTGCAATGTAAGTTTCCAGCGGTGTATTGCTTTAGTACCAACCTCCGATCTGCAAGACATGTTGCCAGCGGTGTATTGCTTCATTGCCAAACCCCGATCCGCAAGGTAAGTTTCCAGCGGCGTATAGCTTTGGTAGCAACCTCCGATCTGCAAGTCAAGTTTCCAGCGGCGTATTGCTTTAGTACCAACCTCCGATCTGCAAGACATGTTGCCAGCGGCGTATTGCTTCAGGACCAACCTCTGATCCGCAAGGTAAGTTGCCAGCGATGTATTGCTTTAGTACCAACCTCCGATCTGCAAGACATGTTGCCAGCGGCGTATTGCTTCAGTACCAACCTCCGATCCGCAAGGTAAATTGCCAGCGGTCTATTGCTTTAGTACCAACCTCCGATCTGCAAGACATGTTTCCAGCGGCGTATTGCTTCAGTACCAACCTCCGATCTGCAAGACATGTTGCCAGCGGCGTATTGCTTCAGTACCAACGTCCGATCTGCAAGACATGTTGCCAGCGGTGTATTGCTTCAGTACCAATCTCCGATCTGCAAGTCAAGTTTCCAGCGGCCTATAGCTTTAGTACCAACCTCCGATCTGCAAGGCAAGCTGCCAGCGGCGTGTTGCTTCAGTACCAACCTCCGATCCGCAAGACATGTTGCCAGCGGCGTATTGCTTCAGTACCAACCTCCGATCTGCAAGCCAAGTTTCCAGCGGCCTATAGCTTTAGTACCAACCTCCGATCTGCAAGACATGTTGCCAGCGGCGTATTGCTTCAGTACCAACCTCTGATCCGCAAGGTAAGTTGCCAGCGATGTATTGCTTCAGTACCCACCTCCGATCCGCAAGTCAAGTTGCCAGCGATGTATTGCTTTAGTACCAACCTCCGATCTGCAAGACATGTTGCCAGCGGTGTATTGCTTCAGTACCAATCTCCGATCTGCAAGGCAAGTTGCCAGCGGCGTATTGCTTTAGTACCAACCTCCGATCTGCAAGACATGTTGCCAGCGGCGTATTGCTTCAGTACCAACCTCCGATCTGCAAGTCAAGTTTCCAGCCGCGTATTGCTTCAGTACCAACCTCCGATCTGCAAGACATGTTGCCAGCGGTGTATTGCTTCAGTACCAATCTCCGATCTGCAAGGCAAGTTGCCAGCAGTGTTTTGCTTTAGTACCAACCTTCGATCTGCAAGACATGTTTCCAGCGGCGTATTGCTTCAGTACCAACCTCCGATCCGCAAGGTAAGTTGCCAGCGGTGTATTGCTTTAGTATCAACCTCCGATCTGCAAGACATGTTGCCAGAAGCGTATTGCTTCATTACCAAACCCCGATCCGCAAGGTAAGTTTCCAGCGGCTTATAGCTTTAGTAGCAACCTCCGATCTGCAAGTCAAGTTTCCAGCGGCCTATAGCTTTAGTACCAACCTCCGATCTGCAAGGCAAGTTGCCAGCGGCGTGTTGCTTCAGTACCAACCTCCGATCCGCAAGACATGTTGCCAGCGGCGTATTGCTTCAGTACCAACCTCCGATCCGCAAGTCAAGTTTCCAGTGGCGTATTGCTTCAGTACCAACCTCCGATCTGCAAGTCAAGTTGCCAGCGGTGTATTGCGTTAGTACCAACCTCCGATCTGCAAGGCAAGTTGCCAGCGGCGTGTTGCTTCAGTACCAACCTCCGATGCGCAAGGTAAGTTGCCAGCGGTGTACTCCTTTAGTACCAACCTCTGATCTGCAAGACATGTTTCCAGCCGCGTATTGCTTCAGTACCAACCTCCGATCCGCAAGGTAAGTTGCCAGCTGTGTATTGCTTTAGTATCAACCTCCGATCTGCAAGACATGTTTCCAGCGGCGTATTGCTTCAGTACCAACCTCAGATCTGCAAGACATGTTGCCAGCGGTGTATTGCTTCAGTACCAATCTCCGATCTGCAAGGCAAGTTGTCAGCAGTGTTTTGCTTTAGTACCAACCTTCGATCTGCAAGACATGTTTCCAGCGGCGTGTTGCTTCAGTACCAACCTCCGATCTGCAAGCCAAGTTTCCAGCGGCCTATAGCTTTAGTACCAACCTCCGATCTGCAAGACATGTTGCCAGCGGCGTATTGCTTCAGTACCAACCTCTGATCCGCAAGGTAAGTTGCCAGCGATGTATTGCTTCAGTACCAACCTCCGATCCGCAAGTCAAGTTGCCAGCGATGTATTGCTTTAGTACCAACCTCCGATCTGCAAGACATGTTGCCAGCGGTGTATTGCTTCAGTACCAATCTCCGATCTGCAAGGCAAGTTGCCAGCGGCGTATTGCTTTAGTACCAACCTCCGATCTGCAAGACATGTTGCCAGCGGCGTATTGCTTCAGTACCAACGTCCGATCTGCAAGCCAAGTTTCCAGCGGCCTATAGCTTTAGTACCAACCTCCGATCTGCAAGACATGTTGCCAGCGGCGTATTGCTTCAGTACCAACCTCCGATCCGCAAGGTAAATTGCCAGCGGTCTATTGCTTTAGTACCAACCTCCGATCTGCAAGACATGTTTCCAGCGGCGTATTGCTTCAGTACCAACGTCCGATCTGCAAGCCAAGTTTCCAGCGGCCTATAGCTTTAGTACCAACCTCCGATCTGCAAGACATGTTGCCAGCGGCGTATTGCTTCAGTACCAACCTCCGATCCGCAAGGTAAGTTGCCAGTGGTGTATTGCTTTAGTACCAACCTCCGATCTGCAATGTAAGTTGCCACCGGTGTATTGCTTTAGTACCAACCTCCGATCTGCAAGACATGTTGCCAGCGGTGTATTGCTTCATTGCCAAACCCCGATCCGCAAGGTAAGTTTCCAGCGGCGTATAGCTTTGGTAGCAACCTCCGATCTGCAAGTCAAGTTTCCAGCGGCGTATTGCTTTAGTACCAACCTCCGATCTGCAAGACATGTTGCCAGCGGTGTATTGCTTCATTGCCAAACCCCGATCCGCAAGGTAAGTTTCCAGCGGCGTATAGCTTTGGTAGCAACCTCCGATCTGCAAGTCAAGTTTCCAGCGGCGTATTGCTTCAGGACCAACCTCTGATCCGCAAGGTAAGTTGCCAGCGATGTATTGCTTTAGTACCAACCTCCGATCTGCAAGACATGTTGCCAGCGGCGTATTGCTTCAGTACCAACCTCCGATCCGCAAGGTAAATTGCCAGCGGTCTATTGCTTTAGTACCAACCTCCGATCTGCAAGACATGTTTCCAGCGGCGTATTGCTTCAGTACCAACCTCCGATCTGCAAGACATGTTGCCAGCGGCGTATTGCTTCAGTACCAACGTCCGATCTGCAAGACATGTTGCCAGCGGTGTATTGCTTCAGTACCAATCTCCGATCTGCAAGTCAAGTTTCCAGCGGCCTATAGCTTTAGTACCAACCTCCGATCTGCAAGGCAAGCTGCCAGCGGCGTGTTGCTTCAGTACCAACCTCCGATCCGCAAGACATGTTGCCAGCGGCGTATTGCTTCAGTACCAACCTCCGATCTGCAAGTCAAGTTGCCAGCGATGTATTGCTTTAGTACCAACCTCCGATCTGCAAGACATGTTGCCAGCGGTGTATTGCTTCAGTACCAATCTCCGATCTGCAAGGCAAGTTGCCAGCGGCGTATTGCTTTAGTACCAACCTCCGATCTGCAAGACATGTTGCCAGCGGCGTATTGCTTCAGTACCAACCTCCGATCTGCAAGTCAAGTTTCCAGCCGCGTATTGCTTCAGTACCAACCTCCGATCTGCAAGACATGTTGCCAGCGGTGTATTGCTTCAGTACCAATCTCCGATCTGCAAGGCAAGTTGCCAGCGGCCTATAGCTTTAGTACCAACCTCCGATCTGCAAGGCAAGCTGCCAGCGGCGTGTTGCTTCAGTACCAACCTCCGATCCGCAAGACATGTTGCCAGCGGCGTATTGCTTCAGTACCAACCTCCGATCTGCAAGCCAAGTTTCCAGCGGCCTATAGCTTTAGTACCAACCTCCGATCTGCAAGACATGTTGCCAGCGGCGTATTGCTTCAGTACCAACCTCCGATCCGCAAGACATGTTGCCAGCGGCGTATTGCTTCAGTACCAACCTCTGATCCGCAAGGTAAGTTGCCAGCGATGTATTGCTTCAGTACCAACCTCCGATCCGCAAGTCAAGTTGCCAGCGATGTATTGCTTTAGTACCAACCTCCGATCTGCAAGACATGTTGCCAGCGGTGTATTGCTTCAGTACCAATCTCCGATCTGCAAGGCAAGTTGCCAGCGGCGTATTGCTTTAGTACCAACCTCCGATCTGCAAGACATGTTGCCAGCGGCGTATTGCTTCAGTACCAATCTCCGATCTGCAAGTCAAGTTTCCAGCCGCGTATTGCTTCAGTACCAACCTCCGATCTGCAAGACATGTTGCCAGCGGTGTATTGCTTCAGTACCAATCTCCGATCTGCAAGGCAAGTTGCCAGCAGTGTTTTGCTTTAGTACCAACCTCCGATCTGCAAGGCAAGCTGCCAGCGGCGTGTTGCTTCAGTACCAACCTCCGATCCGCAAGACATGTTGCCAGCGGCGTATTGCTTCAGTACCAACCTCCGATCTGCAAGCCAAGTTTCCAGCGGCCTATAGCTTTAGTACCAACCTCCGATCTGCAAGACATGTTGCCAGCGGCGTATTGCTTCAGTACCAACCTCTGATCCGCAAGGTAAGTTGCCAGCGATGTATTGCTTCAGTACCAACCTCCGATCCGCAAGTCAAGTTGCCAGCGGTGTATTGCTTTAGTACCAACCTCCGATCTGCAAGACATGTTGCCAGCGGTGTATTGCTTCAGTACCAATCTCCGATCTGCAAGGCAAGTTGCCAGCGGCGTATTGCTTTAGTACCAACCTCCGATCTGCAAGACATGTTGCCAGCGGCGTATTGCTTCAGTACCAATCTCCGATCTGCAAGTCAAGTTTCCAGCCGCGTATTGCTTCAGTACCAACCTCCGATCTGCAAGACATGTTGCCAGCGGTGTATTGCTTCAGTACCAATCTCCGATCTGCAAGGCAAGTTGCCAGCAGTGTTTTGCTTTAGTACCAACCTTCGATCTGCAAGACATGTTGCCAGCGGTGTATTGCTTCAGTACCAATCTCCGATCTGCAAGGCAAGTTGCCAGCGGCGTATTGCTTTAGTACCAACCTCCGATCTGCAAGACATGTTGCCAGAAGCGTATTCCTTCATTACCAAACCCCGATCCGCAAGGTAAGTTTCCAGCGGCTTATAGCTTTAGTAGCAACCTCCGATCTGCAAGTCAAGTTTCCAGCGGCCTATAGCTTTAGTACCAACCTCCGATCTGCAAGGCAAGTTGCCAGCGGCGTGTTGCTTCAGTACCAACCTCCGATCCGCAAGACATGTTGCCAGCGGCGTATTGCTTCAGTACCAACCTCCGATCCGCAAGTCAAGTTTCCAGTGGCGTATTGCTTCAGTACCAACCTCCGATCTGCAAGTCAAGTTGCCAGCGGTGTATTGCTTCAGTACCAACCTCCGATCTGCAAGGCAAGTTGCCAGCGGCGTGTTGCTTCAGTACCAACCTCCGATGCGCAAGGTAAGTTGCCAGCGGTGTACTCCTTTAGTACCAACCTCTGATCTGCAAGACATGTTTCCAGCCGCGTATTGCTTCAGTACCAACCTCCGATCCGCAAGGTAAGTTGCCAGCTGTGTATTGCTTTAGTATCAACCTCCGATCTGCAAGACATGTTTCCAGCGGCGTATTGCTTCAGTACCAACCTCAGATCTGCAAGACATGTTGCCAGCGGTGTATTGCTTCAGTACCAATCTCCGATCTGCAAGGCAAGTTGCCAGCAGTGTTTTGCTTTAGTACCAACCTTCGATCTGCAAGACATGTTTCCAGCGGCGTGTTGCTTCAGTACCAACCTCCGATCCGCAAGGTAAGTTACCAGCGGTGTATTGCTTTAGTACCAACCTCCGATCTGCAAGACATGTTGCCAGAAGCGTATTGCTTCATTACCAAACCCCGATCCGCAAGGTAAGTTTCCAGCGGCTTATAGCTTTAGTAGCAACCTCCGATCTGCAAGTCAAGTTTCCAGCGGCGTATTGCTTTAGTACCAACCTCCGATCTGCAAGACATGTTTCCAGCGGTGTATGGCTTCAGTACCAATCTCCAATCTGCAAGACATGTTGTCAGCGGCGTATTGCTTCAGTACCAACGTCCGATCTGCAAGCCAAGTTTCCAGCGGCCTATAGCTTTAGTACCAACCTCCGATCTGCAAGACATGTTGCCAGCGGCGTATTGCTTCAGTACCAACCTCCGATCCGCAAGGTAAATTGCCAGCGGTCTATTGCTTTAGTAACAACCTCCGATCTGCAAGACATGTTTCCAGCGGCGTATTGCTTCAGTACCAACGTCCGATCTGCAAGCCAAGTTTCCAGCGGCCTATAGCTTTAGTACCAACCTCCGATCTGCAAGACATGTTGCCAGCGGTGTATTGCGTTAGTACCAACCTCCGATCTGCAAGGCAAGTTGCCAGCGGCGTGTTGCTTCAGTACCAACCTCCGATGCGCAAGGTAAGTTGCCAGCGGTGTACTCCTTTAGTACCAACCTCTGATCTGCAAGACATGTTTCCAGCCGCGTATTGCTTCAGTACCAACCTCCGATCCGCAAGGTAAGTTGCCAGCTGTGTATTGCTTTAGTATCAACCTCCGATCTGCAAGACATGTTTCCAGCGGCGTATTGCTTCAGTACCAACCTCAGATCTGCAAGACATGTTGCCAGCGGTGTATTGCTTCAGTACCAATCTCCGATCTGCAAGGCAAGTTGCCAGCAGTGTTTTGCTTTAGTACCAACCTTCGATCTGCAAGACATGTTTGCAGCGGCGTGTTGCTTCAGTACCAACCTCCGATCCGCAAGGTAAGTTACCAGCGGTCTATTGCTTTAGTACCAACCTCCGATCTGCAAGACATGTTTCCAGCGGCGTATTGCTTCAGTACCAACGTCCGATCTGCAAGCCAAGTTTCCAGCGGCCTATAGCTTTAGTACCAACCTCCGATCTGCAAGACATGTTGCCAGCGGCGTATTGCTTCAGTACCAACCTCCGATCCGCAAGGTAAGTTGCCAGTGGTGTATTGCTTTAGTACCAACCTCCGATCTGCAATGTAAGTTGCCACCGGTGTATTGCTTTAGTACCAACCTCCGATCTGCAAGACATGTTGCCAGCGGTGTATTGCTTCATTGCCAAACCCCGATCCGCAAGGTAAGTTTCCAGCGGCGTATAGCTTTGGTAGCAACCTCCGATCTGCAAGTCAAGTTTCCAGCGGCGTATTGCTTTAGTACCAACCTCCGATCTGCAAGACATGTTGCCAGCGGTGTATTGCTTCATTGCCAAACCCCGATCCGCAAGGTAAGTTTCCAGCGGCGTATAGCTTTGGTAGCAACCTCCGATCTGCAAGTCAAGTTTCCAGCGGCGTATTGCTTCAGGACCAACCTCTGATCCGCAAGGTAAGTTGCCAGCGATGTATTGCTTTAGTACCAACCTCCGATCTGCAAGACATGTTGCCAGCGGCGTATTGCTTCAGTACCAACCTCCGATCCGCAAGGTAAATTGCCAGCGGTCTATTGCTTTAGTACCAACCTCCGATCTGCAAGACATGTTTCCAGCGGCGTATTGCTTCAGTACCAACCTCCGATCTGCAAGACATGTTGCCAGCGGCGTATTGCTTCAGTACCAACGTCCGATCTGCAAGACATGTTGCCAGCGGTGTATTGCTTCAGTACCAATCTCCGATCTGCAAGTCAAGTTTCCAGCGGCCTATAGCTTTAGTACCAACCTCCGATCTGCAAGGCAAGCTGCCAGCGGCGTGTTGCTTCAGTACCAACCTCCGATCCGCAAGACATGTTGCCAGCGGCGTATTGCTTCAGTACCAACCTCCGATCTGCAAGTCAAGTTGCCAGCGGTGTATTGCTTTAGTACCAACCTCCGATCTGCAAGACATGTTGCCAGCGGTGTATTGCTTCAGTACCAATCTCCGATCTGCAAGGCAAGTTGCCAGCGGCGTATTGCTTTAGTACCAACCTCCGATCTGCAAGACATGTTGCCAGCGGCGTATTGCTTCAGTACCAATCTCCGATCTGCAAGTCAAGTTTCCAGCCGCGTATTGCTTCAGTACCAACCTCCGATCTGCAAGACATGTTGCCAGCGGTGTATTGCTTCAGTACCAATCTCCGATCTGCAAGGCAAGTTGCCAGCGGCCTATAGCTTTAGTACCAACCTCCGATCTGCAAGGCAAGCTGCCAGCGGCGTGTTGCTTCAGTACCAACCTCCGATCCGCAAGACATGTTGCCAGCGGCGTATTGCTTCAGTACCAACCTCCGATCTGCAAGCCAAGTTTCCAGCGGCCTATAGCTTTAGTACCAACCTCCGATCTGCAAGACATGTTGCCAGCGGCGTATTGCTTCAGTACCAACCTCCGATCCGCAAGACATGTTGCCAGCGGCGTATTGCTTCAGTACCAACCTCTGATCCGCAAGGTAAGTTGCCAGCGATGTATTGCTTCAGTACCAACCTCCGATCCGCAAGTCAAGTTGCCAGCGATGTATTGCTTTAGTACCAACCTCCGATCTGCAAGACATGTTGCCAGCGGTGTATTGCTTCAGTACCAATCTCCGATCTGCAAGGCAAGTTGCCAGCGGCGTATTGCTTTAGTACCAACCTCCGATCTGCAAGACATGTTGCCAGCGGCGTATTGCTTCAGTACCAACCTCCGATCTGCAAGTCAAGTTTCCAGCCGCGTATTGCTTCAGTACCAACCTCCGATCTGCAAGACATGTTGCCAGCGGTGTATTGCTTCAGTACCAATCTCCGATCTGCAAGGCAAGTTGCCAGCAGTGTTTTGCTTTAGTACCAACCTCCGATCTGCAAGGCAAGCTGCCAGCGGCGTGTTGCTTCAGTACCAACCTCCGATCCGCAAGACATGTTGCCAGCGGCGTATTGCTTCAGTACCAACCTCCGATCTGCAAGCCAAGTTTCCAGCGGCCTATAGCTTTAGTACCAACCTCCGATCTGCAAGACATGTTGCCAGCGGCGTATTGCTTCAGTACCAACCTCTGATCCGCAAGGTAAGTTGCCAGCGATGTATTGCTTCAGTACCAACCTCCGATCCGCAAGTCAAGTTGCCAGCGATGTATTGCTTTAGTACCAACCTCCGATCTGCAAGACATGTTGCCAGCGGTGTATTGCTTCAGTACCAATCTCCGATCTGCAAGGCAAGTTGCCAGCGGCGTATTGCTTTAGTACCAACCTCCGATCTGCAAGACATGTTGCCAGCGGCGTATTGCTTCAGTACCAATCTCCGATCTGCAAGTCAAGTTTCCAGCCGCGTATTGCTTCAGTACCAACCTCCGATCTGCAAGACATGTTGCCAGCGGTGTATTGCTTCAGTACCAATCTCCGATCTGCAAGGCAAGTTGCCAGCAGTGTTTTGCTTTAGTACCAACCTTCGATCTGCAAGACATGTTGCCAGCGGTGTATTGCTTCAGTACCAATCTCCGATCTGCAAGGCAAGTTGCCAGCGGCGTATTGCTTTAGTACCAACCTCCGATCTGCAAGACATGTTGCCAGAAGCGTATTCCTTCATTACCAAACCCCGATCCGCAAGGTAAGTTTCCAGCGGCTTATAGCTTTAGTAGCAACCTCCGATCTGCAAGTCAAGTTTCCAGCGGCCTATAGCTTTAGTACCAACCTCCGATCTGCAAGGCAAGTTGCCAGCGGCGTGTTGCTTCAGTACCAACCTCCGATCCGCAAGACATGTTGCCAGCGGCGTATTGCTTCAGTACCAACCTCCGATCCGCAAGTCAAGTTTCCAGTGGCGTATTGCTTCAGTACCAACCTCCGATCTGCAAGTCAAGTTGCCAGCGGTGTATTGCTTTAGTACCAACCTCCGATCTGCAAGGCAAGTTGCCAGCGGCGTGTTGCTTCAGTACCAACCTCCGATGCGCAAGGTAAGTTGCCAGCGGTGTACTCCTTTAGTACCAACCTCTGATCTGCAAGACATGTTTCCAGCCGCGTATTGCTTCAGTACCAACCTCCGATCCGCAAGGTAAGTTGCCAGCTGTGTATTGCTTTAGTATCAACCTCCGATCTGCAAGACATGTTTCCAGCGGCGTATTGCTTCAGTACCAACCTCAGATCTGCAAGACATGTTGCCAGCGGTGTATTGCTTCAGTACCAATCTCCGATCTGCAAGGCAAGTTGCCAGCAGTGTTTTGCTTTAGTACCAACCTTCGATCTGCAAGACATGTTTCCAGCGGCGTGTTGCTTCAGTACCAACCTCCGATCCGCAAGGTAAGTTACCAGCGGTGTATTGCTTTAGTATCAACCTCCGATCTGCAAGACATGTTGCCAGAAGCGTATTGCTTCATTACCAAACCCCGATCCGCAAGGTAAGTTTCCAGCGGCTTATAGCTTTAGTAGCAACCTCCGATCTGCAAGTCAAGTTTCCAGCGGCGTATTGCTTTAGTACCAACCTCCGATCTGCAAGACATGTTTCCAGCGGTGTATGGCTTCAGTACCAATCTCCAATCTGCAAGACATGTTGTCAGCGGCGTATTGCTTCAGTACCAACGTCCGATCTGCAAGCCAAGTTTCCAGCGGCCTATAGCTTTAGTACCAACCTCCGATCTGCAAGACATGTTGCCAGCGGCGTATTGCTTCAGTACCAACCTCCGATCCGCAAGGTAAATTGCCAGCGGTCTATTGCTTTAGTAACAACCTCCGATCTGCAAGACATGTTTCCAGCGGCGTATTGCTTCAGTACCAACGTCCGATCTGCAAGCCAAGTTTCCAGCGGCCTATAGCTTTAGTACCAACCTCCGATCTGCAAGACATGTTGCCAGCGGTGTATTGCGTTAGTACCAACCTCCGATCTGCAAGGCAAGTTGCCAGCGGCGTGTTGCTTCAGTACCAACCTCCGATGCGCAAGGTAAGTTGCCAGCGGTGTACTCCTTTAGTACCAACCTCTGATCTGCAAGACATGTTTCCAGCCGCGTATTGCTTCAGTACCAACCTCCGATCCGCAAGGTAAGTTGCCAGCTGTGTATTGCTTTAGTATCAACCTCCGATCTGCAAGACATGTTTCCAGCGGCGTATTGCTTCAGTACCAACCTCAGATCTGCAAGACATGTTGCCAGCGGTGTATTGCTTCAGTACCAATCTCCGATCTGCAAGGCAAGTTGCCAGCAGTGTTTTGCTTTAGTACCAACCTTCGATCTGCAAGACATGTTTGCAGCGGCGTGTTGCTTCAGTACCAACCTCCGATCCGCAAGGTAAGTTACCAGCGGTGTATTGCTTTAGTATCAACCTCCGATCTGCAAGACATGTTGCCAGAAGCGTATTGCTTCATTACCAAACCCCGATCCGCAAGGTAAGTTTCCAGCGGCTTATAGCTTTAGTAGCAACCTCCGATCTGCAAGTCAAGTTTCCAGCGGCGTATTGCTTTAGTACCAACCTCCGATCTGCAAGACATGTTTCCAGCGGTGTATGGCTTCAGTACCAATCTCCAATCTGCAAGACATGTTGTCAGCGGCGTATTGCTTCAGTACCAACGTCCGATCTGCAAGCCAAGTTTCCAGCGGCCTATAGCTTTAGTACCAACCTCCGATCTGCAAGACATGTTTCCAGCGGCGTATTGCTTCAGTACCAACGTCCGATCTGCAAGCCAAGTTTCCAGCGGCCTATAGCTTTAGTACCAACCTCCGATCTGCAAGACATGTTGCCAGCGGCGTATTGCTTCAGTACCAACCTCCGATCCGCAAGGTAAGTTGCCAGTGGTGTATTGCTTTAGTACCAACCTCCGATCTGCAATGTAAGTTGCCACCGGTGTATTGCTTTAGTACCAACCTCCGATCTGCAAGACATGTTGCCAGCGGTGTATTGCTTCATTGCCAAACCCCGATCCGCAAGGTAAGTTTCCAGCGGCGTATAGCTTTGGTAGCAACCTCCGATCTGCAAGTCAAGTTTCCAGCGGCGTATTGCTTTAGTACCAACCTCCGATCTGCAAGACATGTTGCCAGCGGCGTATTGCTTCAGGACCAACCTCTGATCCGCAAGGTAAGTTGCCAGCGATGTATTGCTTTAGTACCAACCTCCGATCTGCAAGACATGTTGCCAGCGGCGTATTGCTTCAGTACCAACCTCCGATCCGCAAGGTAAATTGCCAGCGGTCTATTGCTTTAGTACCAACCTCCGATCTGCAAGACATGTTTCCAGCGGCGTATTGCTTCAGTACCAACCTCCGATCTGCAAGACATGTTGCCAGCGGCGTATTGCTTCAGTACCAACGTCCGATCTGCAAGACATGTTGCCAGCGGTGTATTGCTTCAGTACCAATCTCCGATCTGCAAGTCAAGTTTCCAGCGGCCTATAGCTTTAGTACCAACCTCCGATCTGCAAGGCAAGTTGCCAGCGGCGTGTTGCTTCAGTACCAACCTCCGATCCGCAAGACATGTTGCCAGCGGCGTATTGCTTCAGTACCAACCTCCGATCTGCAAGTCAAGTTGCCAGCGATGTATTGCTTTAGTACCAACCTCCGATCTGCAAGACATGTTGCCAGCGGTGTATTGCTTCAGTACCAATCTCCGATCTGCAAGGCAAGTTGCCAGCGGCGTATTGCTTTAGTACCAACCTCCGATCTGCAAGACATGTTGCCAGCGGCGTATTGCTTCAGTACCAATCTCCGATCTGCAAGTCAAGTTTCCAGCCGCGTATTGCTTCAGTACCAACCTCCGATCTGCAAGACATGTTGCCAGCGGTGTATTGCTTCAGTACCAATCTCCGATCTGCAAGGCAAGTTGCCAGCGGCCTATAGCTTTAGTACCAACCTCCGATCTGCAAGGCAAGCTGCCAGCGGCGTGTTGCTTCAGTACCAACCTCCGATCCGCAAGACATGTTGCCAGCGGCGTATTGCTTCAGTACCAACCTCCGATCTGCAAGCCAAGTTTCCAGCGGCCTATAGCTTTAGTACCAACCTCCGATCTGCAAGACATGTTGCCAGCGGCGTATTGCTTCAGTACCAACCTCCGATCCGCAAGACATGTTGCCAGCGGCGTATTGCTTCAGTACCAACCTCTGACCCGCAAGGTAAGTTGCCAGCGATGTATTGCTTCAGTACCAACCTCCGATCCGCAAGTCAAGTTGCCAGCGATGTATTGCTTTAGTACCAACCTCCGATCTGCAAGACATGTTGCCAGCGGTGTATTGCTTCAGTACCAATCTCCGATCTGCAAGGCAAGTTGCCAGCGGCGTATTGCTTTAGTACCAACCTCCGATCTGCAAGACATGTTGCCAGCGGCGTATTGCTTCAGTACCAATCTCCGATCTGCAAGTCAAGTTTCCAGCCGCGTATTGCTTCAGTACCAACCTCCGATCTGCAAGACATGTTGCCAGCGGTGTATTGCTTCAGTACCAATCTCCGATCTGCAAGGCAAGTTGCCAGCAGTGTTTTGCTTTAGTACCAACCTTCGATCTGCAAGACATGTTTCCAGCGGCGTGTTGCTTCAGTACCAACCTCCGATCCGCAAGGTAAGTTACCAGCGGTGTATTGCTTTAGTATCAACCTCCGATCTGCAAGACATGTTGCCAGAAGCGTATTGCTTCATTACCAAACCCCGATCCGCAAGGTAAGTTTCCAGCGGCTTATAGCTTTAGTAGCAACCTCCGATCTGCAAGTCAAGTTTCCAGCGGCCTATAGCTTTAGTACCAACCTCCGATCTGCAAGGCAAGTTGCCAGCGGCGTGTTGCTTCAGTACCAACCTCCGATCCGCAAGACATGTTGCCAGCGGCGTATTGCTTCAGTACCAACCTCCGATCCGCAAGTCAAGTTTCCAGTGGCGTATTGCTTCAGTACCAACCTCCGATCTGCAAGTCAAGTTGCCAGCGGTGTATTGCGTTAGTACCAACCTCCGATCTGCAAGGCAAGTTGCCAGCGGCGTGTTGCTTCAGTACCAACCTCCGATCCGCAAGGTAAGTTGCCAGCGGTGTATTCCTTTAGTACCAACCTCAGATCTGCAAGACATGTTTCCAGCCGCGTATTGCTTCAGTACCAACCTCCGATCCGCAAGGTAAGTTGCCAGCTGTGTATTGCTTTAGTATCAACCTCCGATCTGCAAGACATGTTTCCAGCGGCGTATTGCTTCAGTACCAACCTCAGATCTGCAAGACATGTTGCCAGCGGTGTATTGCTTCAGTACCAATCTCCGATCTGCAAGGCAAGTTGCCAGCAGTGTTTTGCTTTAGTACCAACCTTCGATCTGCAAGACATGTTTCCAGCGGCGTGTTGCTTCAGTACCAACCTCCGATCCGCAAGGTAAGTTACCAGCGGTGTATTGCTTTAGTATCAACCTCCGATCTGCAAGACATGTTGCCAGAAGCGTATTGCTTCATTACCAAACCCCGATCCGCAAGGTAAGTTTCCAGCGGCTTATAGCTTTAGTAGCAACCTCCGATCTGCAAGTCAAGTTTCCAGCGGCGTATTGCTTTAGTACCAACCTCCGATCTGCAAGACATGTTGCCAGCGGTGTATGGCTTCAGTACCAATCTCCAATCTGCAAGACATGTTGTCAGCGGCGTATTGCTTCAGTACCAACGTCCGATCTGCAAGCCAAGTTTCCAGCGGCCTATAGCTTTAGTACCAACCTCCGATCTGCAAGACATGTTGCCAGCGGCGTATTGCTTCAGTACCAACCTCCGATCCGCAAGGTAAATTGCCAGCGGTCTATTGCTTTAGTACCAACCTCCGATCTGCAAGACATGTTTCCAGCGGCGTATTGCTTCAGTACCAACGTCCGATCTGCAAGCCAAGTTTCCAGCGGCCTATAGCTTTAGTACCAACCTCCGATCTGCAAGACATGTTGCCAGCGGCGTATTGCTTCAGTACCAACCTCCGATCCGCAAGGTAAGTTGCCAGCGGTGTATTGCTTTAGTACCAACCTCCGATCTGCAATGTAAGTTGCCACCGGTGTATTGCTTTAGTACCAACCTCCGATCTGCAAGACATGTTGCCAGCGGTGTATTGCTTCATTGCCAAACCCCGATCCGCAAGGTAAGTTTCCAGCGGCGTATAGCTTTGGTAGCAAGCTCCGATCTGCAAGTCAAGTTTCCAGCGGCGTATTGCTTTAGTACCAACCTCCGATCTGCAAGACATGTTGCCAGCGGCGTATTGCTTCAGGACCAACCTCTGATCCGCAAGGTAAGTTGCCAGCGATGTATTGCTTTAGTACCAACCTCCGATCTGCAAGACATGTTGCCAGCGGCGTATTGCTTCAGTACCAACCTCCGATCCGCAAGGTAAATTGCCAGCGGTCTATTGCTTTAGTACCAACCTCCGATCTGCAAGACATGTTTCCAGCGGCGTATTACTTCAGTACCAACCTCCGATCTGCAAGACATGTTGCCAGCGGCGTATTGCTTCAGTACCAACGTCCGATCTGCAAGACATGTTGCCAGCGGTGTATTGCTTCAGTACCAATCTCCGATCTGCAAGTCAAGTTTCCAGCGGCCTATAGCTTTAGTACCAACCTCCGATCTGCAAGGCAAGCTGCCAGCGGCGTGTTGCTTCAGTACCAACCTCCGATCCGCAAGACATGTTGCCAGCGGCCTATAGCTTTAGTACCAACCTCCGATCTGCAAGACATGTTGTCAGCGTCGTATTGCTTCAGTACCAACGTCCGATCTGCAAGCCAAGTTTCCAGCGGCCTATAGCTTTAGTACCAACCTCCGATCTGCAAGACATGTTGCCAGCGGGGTATTGCTTCAGTACCAACCTCCGATCCGCAAGGTAAATTGCCAGCGGTCTATTGCTTTAGTACCAACCTCCGATCTGCAAGACATGTTTCCAGCGGCGTATTGCTTCAGTACCAACCTCCGATCTGCACGACATGTTGCCAGCGACGTATTGCTTCAGTACCAACCTGCGATCCGCAAGGTAAGTTGCCAGCAGTGTTTTGCTTTAGTACCAACCTCCGATCTGCAAGACATGTTGCCAGCGGCGTATTGCTTCAGTACCAACCTCCGATCCGCAAGGTAAATTGCCAGCGGTCTATTGCTTTAGTACCAACCTCCGATCTGCAAGACACGTTGCCAGCGGTGTATTGCTTCAGTACCAATCTCCGATCTGCAAGGCAAGTTGCCAGCGGCGTATTGCTTTAGTACCAACCTCCGATCTGCAAGACATCATGCCAGCGGCGTATTGCTTCAGTACCAACCTCCGATCTGCAAGCCAAGTTTCCAGCGGCCTATAGCTTTAGTACCAACCTCCGATCTGCAAGACATGTTGCCAGCGGCGTATTGCTTCAGTACCAACCTCTGATCCGCAAGGTAAGTTACCAGCGATGAATTGATTTAGTACCAACCTCCGATCTGCAAGACATGTTGCCAGCGGTGTATTGCTTCAGTACCAATCTCCGATCTGCAAGTCAAGTTGCCAGCGGCGTGTTGCTTCAGTACCAACCTCCGATCCGCAAGACATGTTGCCAGCGGCGTATTGCTTCAGTACCAACCTCCGATCCGCAAGTCAAGTTTCCAGTGGCGTATTGCTTCAGTACCAACCTCCGATCTGCAAGTCAAGTTGCGAGCGGTGTATTGCGTTAGTACCAACCTCCGATCTGCAAGGCAAGTTGCCAGCGGCGTGTTGCTTCAGTACCAACCTCCGATCCGCAAGGTAAGTTGCCAGCGGTGTATTGCTTTAGTATCAACCTCCGATCTGCAAGACATGTTTCCAGCGGCGTATTGCTTCAGTACCAACCTCCGATTTGCAAGACATGTTGCAGCGACGTATTGCTTCAGTACCAACCTCCGATCCGCAAGTCAAGTTTCCAGTGGCGTATTGCTTCAGTACCAACCTCCGATCTGCAAGTCAAGTTGCCAGCGGTGTATTGCGTTAGTACCAACCTCCGATCTGCAAGGCAAGTTGCCAGCGGCGTGTTGCTTCAGTACCAACCTCCGATCCGCAAGGTAAGTTGCCAGCGGTGTATTGCTTTAGTATCAACCTCCGATCTGCAAGACATGTTTCCAGCGGCGTATTGCTTCAGTACCAACCTCCGATTTGCAAGACATGTTGCCAGCGACGTATTGCTTCAGTACCAACCTGCGATCCGCAAGGTAAGTTGCCAGCAGTGTTTTGCTTTAGTACCAACCTCCGATCTGCAAGACATGTTTCCAGCGGCGTGTTGCTTCAGTACCAACCTCCGATCCGCAAGGTAAGTTACCAGCGGTGTATTGCTTTAGTATCAACCTCCGATCTGCAAGACATGTTGCCAGAAGCGTATTGCTTCATTACCAAACCCCGATCCGCAAGGTAAGGTTCCAGCGGCTTATAGCTTTAGTAGCAACCTCCGATCTGCAGGTCAAGTTTCCAGCGGCGTATTGCTTTAGTACCAACCTCCGATCTGCAAGACATGTTGCCAGCGGTGTATGGCTTCAGTACCAATCTCCGATCTGCAAGACATGTTGTCAGCGGCGTATTGCTTCAGTACCAACGTCCGATCTGCAAGCCAAGTTTCCAGCGGCCTATAGCTTTAGTACCAACCTCCGATCTGCAAGGCAAGCTGCCAGCGGCGTGTTGCTTCAGTACCAACCTCCGATCCGCAAGACATGTTGCCAGCGGCGTATTGCTTCAGTACCAACCTCCGATCTGCAAGCCAAGTTTCCAGCGGCCTATAGCTTTAGTACCAACCTCCGATCTGCAAGACATGTTGCCAGCGGCGTATTGCTTCAGTACCAACCTCCGATCGGCAAGACATGTTGCCAGCAGGGTATTGCTTCAGTACCAACCTCCGATCTGCAAGCCAAGTTTCCAGCGGCCTATAGCTTTAGTACCAACCTCCGATCTGCAAGACATGTTGCCAGCGGCGTATTGCTTCAGTACCAACCTCTGATCCGCAAGGTAAGTTACCAGCGATGTATTGATTTAGTACCAACCTCCGATCTGCAAGACATGTTGCCAGCGGTGTATTGCTTCAGTACCAATCTCCGATCTGCAAGTCAAGTTGCCAGCGGCGTGTTGCTTCAGTACCAACCTCCGATCCGCAAGACATGTTGCCAGCGGCGTATTGCTTCAGTACCAACCTCCGATCCGCAAGTCAAGTTTCCAGTGGCGTATTGCTTCAGTACCAACCTCCGATCTGCAAGGCAAGTTGCCAGCGGCGTGTTGCTTCAGTACCATCCTCCGATCCGCAAGGTAAGTTGCCAGCGGTGTATTGCTTTAGTATCAACCTCCGATCTGCAAGACATGTTTCCAGCGGCGTATTGCTTCAGTACCAACCTCCGATCTGCAAGACATGTTGCCAGCGGTATATTGCTTCAGTACCATTCTCCGATGCGCAGGGTAAGTTGCCAGCGGTATATTGCTTCAGTACCAATCTCCGATGCGCAGGGTAAGTTGCCAGCGGTGTATTGCTTTAGTACCAACCTCCGATCTGCAATACATGTTTCCAGCGGCGTATTGCTTCAGTACCAACGTCCGATCTGCAAGCCAAGTTTCCAGCGGCCTATAGCTTTAGTACCAACCTCCGATCTGCAAGGTAAGTTTCCAGCGGCGTATTGCTTCAGTACCAACCTCCGATCTGCAAGTTAAGTTGCCAGCAGTGTTTTGCTTTAGTACCAACCTCCGATCTGCAAGACATGTTTCCAGCGGCGTGTTGCTTCAGTACCAACCTCCGATCCGCAAGGTAAGTTACCAGCGGTGTATTGCTTTAGTATCAACCTCCGATCTGCAAGACATGTTGCCAGAAGCGTATTGCTTCATTACCAAACCCCGATCCGCAAGGTAAGTTTCCAGCGGCTTATAGCTTTAGTAGCAACCTCCGATCTGCAAGTCAAGTTTCCAGCGGCGTATTGCTTTAGTACCAACCTCCGATCTGCAAGACATGTTGCCAGCGGTGTATGGCTTCAGTACCAATCTCCGATCTGCAAGACATGTTGTCAGCGGCGTATTGCTTCAGTACCAACGTCCGATCTGCAAGACATGTTGCCAGCGGCGTATTGCTTCAGTACCAACCTCCGATCCGCAAGGTAAATTGCCAGCGGTCTATTGCTTTAGTACCAACCTCCGATCTGCAAGACATGTTTCCAGCGGCGTATTACTTCAGTACCAACCTCCGATCTGCAAGACATGTTGCCAGCGGCGTATTGCTTCAGTACCAACCTCCGATCCGCAAGGTAAATTGCCAGCGGTCTATTGCTTTAGTACCAACCTCCGATCTGCAAGACATGTTTCCAGCGGCGTATTACTTCAGTACCAACCTCCGATCTGCAAGACATGTTGCCAGCGGCGTATTGCTTCAGTACCAACCTCCGATCCGCAAGGTAAATTGCCAGCGGTCTATTGCTTTAGTACCAACCTCCGATCTGCAAGACATGTTTCCAGCGGCGTATTACTTCAGTACCAACCTCCGATCTGCAAGACATGTTGCCAGAGGCGTATTGCTTCAGTACCAACGTCCGATCTGCAAGACATGTTGCCAGCGGTGTATTGCTTCAGTACCAATCTCCGATCTGCAAGTCAAGTTTCCAGCGGCCTATAGCTTTAGTACCAACCTCCGATCTGCAAGGCAAGCTGCCAGCGGCGTGTTGCTTCAGTACCAACCTCCGATCCGCAAGACATGTTGCCAGCGGCCTATAGCTTTAGTACCAACCTCCGATCTGCAAGACATGTTGTCAGCGTCGTATTGCTTCAGTACCAACGTCCGATCTGCAAGCCAAGTTTCCAGCGGCCTATAGCTTTAGTACCAACCTCCGATCTGCAAGACATGTTGCCAGCGGGGTATTGCTTCAGTACCAACCTCCGATCCGCAAGGTAAATTGCCAGCGGTCTATTGCTTTAGTACCAACCTCCGATCTGCAAGACATGTTTCCAGCGGCGTATTGCTTCAGTACCAACCTCCGATCTGCACGACATGTTGCCAGCGACGTATTGCTTCAGTACCAACCTGCGATCCGCAAGGTAAGTTGCCAGCAGTGTTTTGCTTTAGTACCAACCTCCGATCTGCAAGACATGTTGCCAGCGGCGTATTGCTTCAGTACCAACCTCCGATCCGCAAGGTAAATTGCCAGCGGTCTATTGCTTTAGTACCAACCTCCGATCTGCAAGACACGTTGCCAGCGGTGTATTGCTTCAGTACCAATCTCCGATCTGCAAGGCAAGTTGCCAGCGGCGTATTGCTTTAGTACCAACCTCCGATCTGCAAGACATGTTGCCAGCGGCGTATTGCTTCAGTACCAACCTCCGATCTGCAAGCCAAGTTTCCAGCGGCCTATAGCTTTAGTACCAACCTCCGATCTGCAAGACATGTTGCCAGCGGCGTATTGCTTCAGTACCAACCTCTGATCCGCAAGGTAAGTTACCAGCGATGAATTGATTTAGTACCAACCTCCGATCTGCAAGACATGTTGCCAGCGGTGTATTGCTTCAGTACCAATCTCCGATCTGCAAGTCAAGTTGCCAGCGGCGTGTTGCTTCAGTACCAACCTCCGATCCGCAAGACATGTTGCCAGCGGCGTATTGCTTCAGTACCAACCTCCGATCCGCAAGTCAAGTTTCCAGTGGCGTATTGCTTCAGTACCAACCTCCGATCTGCAAGTCAAGTTGCCAGCGGTGTATTGCGTTAGTACCAACCTCCGATCTGCAAGGCAAGTTGCCAGCGGCGTGTTGCTTCAGTACCAACCTCCGATCCGCAAGGTAAGTTGCCAGCGGTGTATTGCTTTAGTATCAACCTCCGATCTGCAAGACATGTTTCCAGCGGCGTATTGCTTCAGTACCAACCTCCGATTTGCAAGACATGTTGCAGCGACGTATTGCTTCAGTACCAACCTCCGATCCGCAAGTCAAGTTTCCAGTGGCGTATTGCTTCAGTACCAACCTCCGATCTGCAAGTCAAGTTGCCAGCGGTGTATTGCGTTAGTACCAACCTCCGATCTGCAAGGCAAGTTGCCAGCGGCGTGTTGCTTCAGTACCAACCTCCGATCCGCAAGGTAAGTTGCCAGCGGTGTATTGCTTTAGTATCAACCTCCGATCTGCAAGACATGTTTCCAGCGGCGTATTGCTTCAGTACCAACCTCCGATTTGCAAGACATGTTGCCAGCGACGTATTGCTTCAGTACCAACCTGCGATCCGCAAGGTAAGTTGCCAGCAGCGTTTTGCTTTAGTACCAACCTCCGATCTGCAAGACATGTTTCCAGCGGCGTGTTGCTTCAGTACCAACCTCCGATCCGCAAGGTAAGTTACCAGCGGTGTATTGCTTTAGTATCAACCTCCGATCTGCAAGACATGTTGCCAGAAGCGTATTGCTTCATTACCAAACCCCGATCCGCAAGGTAAGGTTCCAGCGGCTTATAGCTTTAGTAGCAACCTCCGATCTGCAGGTCAAGTTTCCAGCGGCGTATTGCTTTAGTACCAACCTCCGATCTGCAAGACATGTTGCCAGCGGTGTATGGCTTCAGTACCAATCTCCGATCTGCAAGACATGTTGTCAGCGGCGTATTGCTTCAGTACCAACGTCCGATCTGCAAGCCAAGTTTCCAGCGGCCTATAGCTTTAGTACCAACCTCCGATCTGCAAGGCAAGCTGCCAGCGGCGTGTTGCTTCAGTACCAACCTCCGATCCGCAAGACATGTTGCCAGCGGCGTATTGCTTCAGTACCAACCTCCGATCTGCAAGCCAAGTTTCCAGCGGCCTATAGCTTTAGTACCAACCTCCGATCTGCAAGACATGTTGCCAGCGGCGTATTGCTTCAGTACCAACCTCTGATCCGCAAGGTAAGTTACCAGCGATGTATTGATTTAGTACCAACCTCCGATCTGCAAGACATGTTGCCAGCGGTGTATTGCTTCAGTACCAATCTCCGATCTGCAAGTCAAGTTGCCAGCGGCGTGTTGCTTCAGTACCAACCTCCGATCCGCAAGACATGTTGCCAGCGGCGTATTGCTTCAGTACCAACCTCCGATCCGCAAGTCAAGTTTCCAGTGGCGTATTGCTTCAGTACCAACCTCCGATCTGCAAGGCAAGTTGCCAGCGGCGTGTTGCTTCAGTACCATCCTCCGATCCGCAAGGTAAGTTGCCAGCGGTGTATTGCTTTAGTATCAACCTCCGATCTGCAAGACATGTTTCCAGCGGCGTATTGCTTCAGTACCAACCTCCGATCTGCAAGACATGTTGCCAGCGGTGTATTGCTTCAGTACCAATCTCCGATGCGCAGGGTAAGTTGCCAGCGGTGTATTGCTTTAGTACCAACCTCCGATCTGCAATACATGTTTCCAGCGGCGTATTGCTTCAGTACCAACGTCCGATCTGCAAGCCAAGTTTCCAGCGGCCTATAGCTTTAGTACCAACCTCCGATCTGCAAGGTAAGTTTCCAGCGGCGTATTGCTTCAGTACCAACCTCCGATCTGCAAGACATGTTTCCAGCGGCGTATTGCTTCAGTACCAACTTCCGATCTGCAAGTCAAGTTTCCAGCGGCGTATAGCTTTAGTAGCAACCTCCGATCTGCAAGGTAAGTTGCCCGCGGTGTATTGCTTCAGTACCAACCTCCGATCTGCAAGTCAAGTTTCCAGCGGCCTATAGCTTTAGTACCAACCTCCGATCTGCAAGTTAAGTTGCCAGCGGTGTATTGCTTTAGTACCAACCTCCGATCTGCAAGGCAAGTTTCCAGCGGCGTGTTGCTTCAGTACCAACCTCCGATCCGCAAGGTAAGTTACCAGCGGTGTATTGCTTTAGTATCAACCTCCGATCTGCAAGACATGTTTCCAGCGGCGTATTGCTTTAGTACCAACCGCCGATCTGCAAGACATGTTGCCAGCGGCGTATTGCTTCAGTACCAACCTCCGATCTGCAAGCCAAGTTTCCAGCGGCCTATAGCTTTAGTACCAACCTCCGATCTGCAAGACATGTTGCCAGCGGTGTATTGCTTCAGTACCAATCTCCGATCTGCAAGGCAAGTTGCCAGCAGTGTTTTGCTTTAGTACCAACCTTCGATCTGCAAGACATGTTTCCAGCGGCGTGTTGCTTCAGTACCAACCTCCGATCCCCAAGGTAAGTTACCAGTGGCGTATTGCTTCAGTACCAACCTCCGATCTGCAAGTCAAGTTGCCAGCGGCGTGTTGCTTCAGTACCAACCTCCGATCCGCAAGGTAAGTTGCCAGCGGTGTATTGCTTTAGTATCAACCTCCGATCTGCAAGACATGTTTCCAGCGGCGTATTGCTTCAGTACCAACCTCCGATCTGCAAGACATGTTCCCAGCGACGTATTGCTTCAGTACCAACCTGCGATCCGCAAGGTAAGTTGCCAGCAGTGTTTTGCTTTAGTACCAACCTCCGATCTGCAAGACATGTTTCCAGAAGCGTATTGCTTCATTACCAAACCCCGATCCGCAAGGTAAGTTTCCAGCGGCTTATAGCTTTAGTAGCAACCTCCGATCTGCAAGTCAAGTTTCCAGCGGCGTATTGCTTTAGTACCAACCTCCGATCTGCAAGACATGTTGCCAGCGGTGTATGGCTTCAGTACCAATCTCCGATCTGCAAGACATGTTGTCAGCGGCGTATTGCTTCAGTACCAACGTCCGATCTGCAAGCCAAGTTTCCAGCTTCCTATAGCTTTAGTACCAACCTCCGGTCTGCAAGGCAAGCTGCCAGCGGCGTGTTGCTTCAGTACCAACCTCCGATCCGCAAGACATGTTGCCAGCGGCGTATTGCTTCAGTACCAACCTCCGATCTGCAAGCCAAGTTTCCAGCGGCCTATAGCTTTAGTACCAACCTCCGATCTGCAAGACATGTTGCCAGCGGCGTATTGCTTCAGTACCAACCTCTGATCCGCAAGGTAAGTTGCCAGCGATGTATTGCTTTAGGACTAACCTCCGATCTGCAAGACACGTTGCCAGCGGTGTATTGCTTCAGTACCAATCTCCGATCTGCAAGGCAAGTTGCCAGCGGCGTATTGCTTTAGTACGAACCTCCGATATGCAAGACATGTTGCCAGCGGCGTATTGCTTCAGTACCAACCTCCGATCTGCAAGACATGTTGCCAGCAGGGTATTGCTTCAGTACCAACCTCCGATCTGCAAGCCAAGTTTCCAGCGGCCTATAGCTTTAGTACCAACCTCCGATCTGCAAGACATGTTGCCAGCGGCGTATTGCTTCAGTACCAACCTCTGATCCGCAAGGTAAGTTACCAGCGATGTATTGATTTAGTACCAACCTCCGATCTGCAAGACATGTTGCCAGCGGTGTATTGCTTCAGTACCAATCTCCGATCTGCAAGTCAAGTTGCCAGCGGCGTGTTGCTTCAGTACCAACCTCCGATCCGCAAGACATGTTGCCAGCGGCGTATTGCTTCAGTACCAACCTCCGATCCGCAAGGTAAGTTGCCAGCGATGTATTGCTTTAGTATCAACCTCCGATCTGCAAGACATGTTTCCAGCGGCGTATTGCTTCAGTACCAACCTCCGATTTGCAAGACATGTTGCCAGCGACGTATTGCTTCAGTACCAACCTGCGATCCGCAAGGTAAGTTGCCAGCAGTGTTTTGCTTTAGTACCAACCTCCGATCTGCAAGACATGTTTCCAGCGGCGTGTTGCTTCAGTACCAACCTCCGATCCGCAAGGTAAGTTACCAGCGGTGTATTGCTTTAGTATCAACCTCCGATCTGCAAGACATGTTGCCAGAAGCGTATTGCTTCATTACCAAACCCCGATCCGCAAGGTAAGGTTCCAGCGGCTTATAGCTTTAGTAGCAACCTCCGATCTGCAGGTCAAGTTTCCAGCGGCGTATTGCTTTAGTACCAACCTCCGATCTGCAAGACATGTTGCCAGCGGTGTATGGCTTCAGTACCAATCTCCGATCTGCAAGACATGTTGTCAGCGGCGTATTGCTTCAGTACCAACGTCCGATCTGCAAGCCAAGTTTCCAGCGGCCTATAGCTTTAGTACCAACCTCCGATCTGCAAGGCAAGCTGCCAGCGGCGTGTTGCTTCAGTACCAACCTCCGATCCGCAAGACATGTTGCCAGCGGCGTATTGCTTCAGTACCAACCTCCGATCTGCAAGCCAAGTTTCCAGCGGCCTATAGCTTTAGTACCAACCTCCGATCTGCAAGACATGTTGCCAGCGGCGTATTGCTTCAGTACCAACCTCCGATCTGCAAGACATGTTGCCAGCAGCGTATTGCTTCAGTACCAACCTCCGATCTGCAAGCCAAGTTTCCAGCGGCCAATAGCTTTAGTACCACCCTCCGATCTGCAAGACATGTTGCCAGCGGCGTATTGCTTCAGTACCAACCTCTGA